>CM062297.1:789918853-790518853 GCA_031216915.1 Pictodentalium vernedei
ATAGTATTCATTACCTTCACTGAAATTGAAGATACCAAGCTACATTGAGGCACTTTAAATTGAACTTTAAAGTTCCCAGTCGTAGATGTTCCTGACCACAACGGACGGCATTTATGGGTGTCTGACGATCCTTACATTTTTCCTTTAAAGAAAATAACCGCCCTCACAATTAGAATAACGTTTTTTTTCTGATCGTACAAATCGCATGTGTTTTTAAACACGACATTATCTCGTTATAAAATGAAACCGCGCGAAACAGATAATATCCAATTTGCCTTAGCTGGTGTGTACTGAATACTTTATTAAAACGCATGTGGACATTATGCGCAACTGGACTATCGCTAATTATCACCACGCTTTAAAAATAGAACTGGCCATAAACAAGTTATCGCGTATCTAACCGTTTATGAACTTCACAATATTGGCTACTTTTCTCCATTCTTCATTGAAAAGATAACAACATATATAGGACTTACTGCAAGCTATTTACAAAAATAAAGAAATTGTTTCGTGACATCTCTTAACTCCTTGACAACAGAGTCCTCCAAATTATTTCTTTCAATAATATGGTCGAATCTATTTTGTCTTTGTGATGAGGTTCAGTAATAATTTAATCCTACAGCCCTAAAAGGCTGTAGGATTAAATTATCACATAACCTCCTTACGTTTTATTGTTTTCTCTCTTATCTAGCCGCTGGGGAGATTTTCCGTTGCGTAAATGTTATGCCCGCCCTTTTGAATGTGTTAAAAAACCCACTGTACAAACTGGGAGGAGGTTAGACTCGCATTCGATCTTACGTTATACAATATTTTATTTTATGCGCGAAGGAGTTACACTGTTTTAGGGGAATACCCATGAAGCATACAATACAGTATACGAACATGGATTCAGCAGCCAGCATGGTGCTTATTTTAGTTGTATCAAAAAAGATACACACAAAAATCGTGGTGATGTGATCGGACAAGAACAATTTAAATTAAGAAAGAGTTATTTGAAATATTGGCTAGAAATTAATACACAGACAGAAAGGCGGAATAGAGGAAGGGAAAGAGAAAATATGAGAAGAGAAAAATGGAAATAGAGAGTTCCTGCGAAGACAATACTGGAGAAATGCGAGAAAAGTGATGAGAATGGTGAATGCTGAACACCCAAGAAAAATTAATAACAATTAACCACATTTTTTAATTTTTATTTTTTTCTTGCTTATAATGAGCATAGATTGAGAAGCGTTCCTCCATCTTTTCATACACAGAATATTCAGAAAGTGCATAATTTTACAAACCAACTGATTTAATTTTAACCCTCAAGATCCTAATTCCGACTGTGATCACTTTTCACTGCAACAGAACACGTGCCCCATCATGCTGTCTTTAGCCTATACAGGCAACCAAGACTCGCATAGAAACAGCTGCAAAACCACAGAATGTAGACTGTCTTTAGTTGTACTCTTAGGATTTCAGTCACATACATCACTCAAATGAATGATATTGGAAGACACTGCAGGGCAATAAAATATCCAATGAGGACTTCAATTTCAGCGAGGGATTGCATGAGAATCAAAATATTTTTTTGACCTGAGAATGTGCTTTTATAAAATAAATTTGAAAAGGGGGGCGAGTCTGAAGTACAAATCATCCACACCGAAGCAAGAATTAACTTCATTTTGCAATCGATCGTGCCAAGACAAGTATGCAGCTCGTCCTTGTGGCGAAAATACCTTCGTAATACGAGAAAGGAGATGATCTTTCAATCAAACTTAATTAATATCTTACGGGCTTTTCTCGTCTCAATCAACCAACTATTCAATTACGAGAGCATATGTTCTAATTGGGAAGCTTTTTTACGCAAGCATGAAAAGAAAATGAAACGGACAGAAAATACGAAACTGATCAATTTTCTTTTTGATTTGAAGAATCTGTTCTAAATTATTCTAACGAAATCGCTAATAATTAACTGTTACGGGTCCTATTTTTGTGTTTAAAATTATAGTCTTTAAAGTGTGTAACGTTTTTGAGATGATAGTAGGGAGACAGACAGGGATTTGCTTTGTTATCAAGACATAGAGACGAGGAGCTCATTAGAAAAGACTGCTGTCGAAACCTGTATGCATAAGGGTTAAGACATGAGATGATGTCTACTTTATGAGAAAGAGGACAGCCTCACGAGTTTTAAAAATCATAGCCACGAAACGCGATTCTGATATTCAGTTGCGTGAATTGTAGATCTTAATCTACCCTAACGTATGTCTGCCAGGGACATGGCTAGAGGTTTCCGATTAGGGGGTGTAAGGTAGTGAATTTCCAATTAGGGGAGGGACCGGGAGGGGGAAACCCCCTCCCGGTCTCTCCCATAGTTGGAAATTCACTACCGAGAAACATTTTGAAAATGAAGCCCTGAAAGGGGACATAAAATTGATTCTAGTAACTGAAATGCCAACACATTTATGATAGAATTATTAGGTTATTATTATTTAATATTATTCTGGGAATTGAATATGTGTTCAACAAATGCTCAAGCTTAGAACTTTGATCAATTCACTCTGTCCTAACATTAAATCAGATCTTATGCAGGTATGATCAATTTTCGATATTTCAACATTTTGTAACTTTGAATGATGGAATTAACTCAGGATAACGATTTTGCATGATGTGATTTTCTTGAAGTGCATTTCGATGATTTTTTTTATTACGATAGGTAACGTACTGTAGAAATCTCGTACCGATTAACATCATGCATACTTATGAAGCTCGATATTGCGTACACTGTAGTTGTAAAAAGTAACAGTTGGAATTTTTGCCGATTTGAAACCGAGTTGGGATTTTGGGAAGTAAAGGAGACATCAGCATCACCAAAGAAGCTCTAAAATCCAGATAGATGGAATTTTCAACTACTCATGACTTGCCCTCCAAATTTCCAACTGTTGGGGGGGGGGGGGTGCACCCCCCCCCACCCGCCACCACGACCCTGATGTCTGCACGGCAAAACGACATACAACCTGACGAGCTTAGTGGTTCGGTACTGATGGAAAAGTTCACAGATGTGAGCACCAAAGTCTTGCATGAAGTCCGTGTTGCGTCATCCTAACCTTTCACTTCCATGATAGATAAAATTAAAAATAAAATACAATTTAATGTTATGATAGGCGTATGAGATGGAGACTTCGACCGACTGTCTCCAGTGTCCATGTAGAGTCAATTAAAATCAACCCCCTTTGGAAATTATATACATTGCTATGATAACAAGATAACAAAAGCAGCAGAGAATTTCGACTGGATCTCTCCGAGATGATGCACACTTTACGAGACAGGACACATGGGTCAGCCTCACGAGTTTTAATCATCCTAGTCATGAAACGCGACCTTCGAGACGAATCTGATATTAGCTGCGCGAATTGTAGATCTTAATCGTTTCTGACCCATGTCTGCAAGGCGAAACGACATAAAATCTGAGGAGCTTAGCGGTTTGGTACTGATGGTAAAGTCCAAAGATGTGAACATCGAAGTCCTGCATGAAGTACGTGTGGTGTCGTCCTAAGCTTTCACTTCCATGATAGATAGGGTAATGAGATAAAAGGGAGCGAGGTGGCTCAGTGGTAGACTGTTGGACTTCTATGCTGGAGGTCCCGAGTTCGATCCTCGTCCGGGATGGCCCACGTTGTGTCCTTGGGCAAGGCACTTTATCCCGGTTGCCTACATGGGGGCACGATGTCGCCGTGTACTAAGGCGTACTGAACGTCAATGGTGCACATGTCTTCAACCGCTGTAACCCTGCTTGAGCTGAGCTTGAAAGGGTTAGAATGTTGAGGAGCTGACAGTTGCTCGTCTATGATCGGTGGTTTTCTCCGGGTATTCCGGCTTCCTCCACCCGTAAAACTGTCACGGTCACGATTAGCTATTGTGCATAAGTATGTGACCTTAAACACCAATAAATAAATAAATAAATAATGAGATAAAAGTTCTAGTTATGATAGGTGTGCGAGATGGTGACTTCTACAGATGTTCTCCAGTTTGTGTAGTGTTCAGTGAGGTATTGTAGAGTCATTTAAAGTCAATCCCTTTTGAACATATATTCAGTTTTGTGATATAAGAGCGGCAGAGAATTCCGACAAGATCGCGACCCGGTCGCGATCTTGTCGGAACTCTCTGTCCGCTTTCCTGGTCACAACACTATGGAATCTCACCTGTCGAAACAAATGCGAAGACTTTACATCCCAAGTGCTACTTACATGAAGATGGTACTTTTATAAACTCTCGAACAACCGATGCTGATGCGACGTGACCAGATCGCGATCTGATCGAGAAAGAGGGCGTTTCAGCAGTGCAGGTTTGACATTTCGCATCTGGAGCGCCAAAACTTCTCGTTACTCCTCCGTTCACTCGTAAACAAAATACCCCATCCAGGCATCAGGCTTATATGGCAATTCAATTGCTTGTATTTGCCAACCACAGGAAAGCCAATATTTTTACCAGCAATCAAACAGGTGAGCAGGGAGGTAGCACCTGGAACTTGTATTTCTCTCTTGTTCGTGTATTTTATCTCTTCTACAGCATTTGAAGTCGAGAAAAGTGCACGTTTTGCAAGTAGTTAACAAATTTGCACATGGTGCCAAAAATGTGTTTTTTTTCTCATTGTTGAGGTACTTAAAGTCTAAAAGTAGATATATGTATTGCATACCTATCATACAACTAAGGCACACGGGCTAACGCCATTTTAGTGAACTCCCTCCTGCGCAAAAGTCAACATGTTCTTATATTTACCATAAATAAAAGGGAATAATAAGATATATAGAAGCTAAATAAGTCGGAAATGGGCCATTTATAAGGCAGGAAAACATATCGGCGATGGTTGACCTCAGAGTGCCCAAATCGGTTCTGTGCTTTAAAATATCGACTATCAGCAATGCTCAGTTTTACGGGTGTGGAGATCCGGAGAGCGGTGTGTTTGTGGAGTGTTGAATCTACACTGCGCAAACTAATTAAGTCGAAATGCAAGGATCCCCCCGGTCAAGGTCAGATAATGTCTAAAACAGAAAACATTAAACGAAGTCCAATTTAATCTAACTGGCTATCTACGATGTTAAAGGGAGCACTTATTGTTACAATTTATTACGTTCGAAACGGTATATATTCGGGAAATAGACTGAGAGCAGCAGTCCCTCATGTCCCAGGTAACTCGGTAGGCCACATGTAACTCTAATCAGAAATATGTGAAGGTCACAAAGTCGAGTCAGAAGACAGCCATGAACCGCAGATGGTTCATGCCTCGCTAGTTATAAATTCTAAGATTACAGTAAACTAAAAGATTTGCATTGGCGACAGTGCTAACCTTTTTTTATCTCTCCTCAGCTCATCAAGCCCATTTGGAGCGAAACAATCCTCAACCCATTTAGTATATCATCTCATTAAAAAAAAATCACTGGAGAAAAATATATGTCACCGTGTGATTTCTGTATTTAAATTTGGGGTTTCCTCTACTACCGCCCAGATTCGCACTGAATTGACAAGACATATTTTCGCTTGCTCCCCCAACCCCCCACCCCCACCCCCATCCCCACCCCCACCCCGACCGCACCCCCACCCAGTCTATTATTCAACTCTCACATTTTGGAGACCAAAGCCATTGCAAATATTCTATGTCTTTTCCAAAACAGACCCTTTAACATTTTTATTGAAGGTTCCAAACTCTACATATATTGGCCCAATCAGTTAATCCCTAAAATTTTATGCTCTATTAAATCTTCAGGTAAAATCCTTGACTCACGTTGTTTGCCTCTATACAGTGTATTGTAACCTATAGTTTTGACAAAATTACTGAAAATACTCCTGTTTATGGGCTTAAATGAAACATACTGTGTATTTTTATTGAATTAAATATTTTATTTTGTATTTTATTGTCTGTGGTTTGACATGTCGTCAGTAACTTTAACCTACAGTGTCCCCACAAATAGAATGGATAGAAACATGCATTTTTAAAAAAAAATATAATCTTGCCCTCTCAGAGCATTGGTTTTCAACAGATTTTAGTTGAAATACCCCAATACCGTACACACACTTCTAAATATAATGATGACAAATAGCTTTGTGAAATCGATCATTTCAAAGTAAAATTATTCGAAAAGTTGTTAACCCTGTATAACTCCCCCATATTTTTGGCTGACATGCAAGCTTTTTCTAAAATAAAAATACACGTTCACTATATTTGTGCAGCTTGAATTGTAAATAGACAAAGATAATTCATTTTTAGCAAATTTGAGCAAATAGACTTGTTGCCAGTGGCAACAAGAATACCGCCGGGGCTAGAGGAATTACCCCACCCTTGATAGACCAAAATAGTGAAAAAACAGACCATCTTCTTTATAGGTGCCTGCAATTCTGTTTTGACTGCAACAGGTCAAATATCATATTTGCTATGAAATGAAGAGGTGCTGTGAACCCTCTTAGTGGTGATAAATTAAACATTTGTAGAACAGTCATTGTCAGGTAGAGATAAGAGTTGAAGAAATGGCCTTTTGTTTCTACATCACCATTCTGGTCTCCATATTTCTTCATGTTCCTAACAATTATGAACAGGCTTTTTGAGATCAGTACACGCATTGGAGACTTTGGCTTTAGTCATTAAATAGAAAGAGACAAAATCTTTTTGAAATTTTTATATATAAATACAGCGCGAGTCAAATAAAGTGAGCAGATTCTGTTTTGAAAACTGCTACCAAAAGTTTGTTCTGTCAAATGTTCAGCAGTGGGGATGTTCAGGAAAAAGAATGCACTTGGAGTTTCAGTAAACAAACAACCAGTACGTCTGAATATTAGGAAGGGTGTGTACAGTCGGGAAATCACTAAAAACTTACGTTCAAGGACAATTATCATCTCACCTGGTGCATCAGACATTCAATCGCCTGAAACTTCCCTCGGACTATTGTGGCCAATTCGAAATATCTGTTTTGTGATGGCACAGAAGATAAATCTGGAAATAAAAATAAAAGCAGGTAAAGTAAATTTACATATTGAGACTCTGGATAAATATTCATCACTGTCTAGGGTTTTGTATGGGTGTGGTGGTGCTGAAGAAAAGCGAAGAGATTCCTTAGACTCTAGACTGTTGGTTTTGTAAAACTAGGAGAACTAGTGGGCTAATTGCTAATTAAAAATGTTTGAAACGTGGTGGGTTCTTTCTTTTTGAAAACATTTCTCCAGTACATTTCTCCCACGAGATATCGACATGACGGGCTGTGAAGGGCGAAAAGCTTTGTTTCCAGGCAGCTGTAATTTATAAACTGCTGGAAAGAGCACTATCTTGCAAGCAAAAATCGGTATCAATTTTAATGATAGCTATCTTTTCACATTCATCACACACGTGTGCCTGGTGAATAGTGACTACTCAATGCATTAATTGTTGATCATCACAGCTCTTTCCATTAACTACCAACATGCCCATACTTAACATTCATGCAATGTGAATAAAGAAGAAGTTAATAATGTCAGAGAAGCGGTACACGCTAAAAATTAAAGTGTTAAAAACTACACTTGAAGTGCTGTATTTAACACTTAGTAAGTGCTGAACTAGCACTTTGTTCAAGTGTAGATATCCCAGAACTTGGCAGGTGTTACAATAATACCACTTGACAAGTGTAATGTCGCGACACTTAAAAGGAAACAACGCAGATGACGCGGATCAGGCTCGAACTATCGAGCCTGATCCGCGTCATCTGCGTTGTGTCCTTTTAATTATGTACCCACCAAACGCAAATCAAATTATGGACGATTCTGGAAGAACCACCAATGCTAGACACATGGGAAGTGCCATCGATTCAAGTTTCAGATGTCTGACGATTGTAGTGTCTAAGTGCTTAAAGCATTGCACTTTGAGTGTTAAAATCAAACCCCAAGAGTTAGAATGGGTTTAACACCTTGAAAGTGTCAGCTTTAACACTTTAGTTTTTAGTGTGTAGTAAGTGTAGGAAAAGATAAATAGAAATCCTTCCTTCTGAGCAGTGAATTGGAAGAGATGGAGGTAGCAAGGAGTTTACTGACAATAATGAATTGGCATGTACAACGGACTCATTGTTCATATCTCTCCCTTCCAGTGATCCAAATTACTGTGCGATAACAAATGCGGTATGGAAATGGAATGCACAGTCTTACTGAATGGTGCATGTTGAGCGAATCGCTGTAATGTGGAATGCTGTATTTGAAGATCACAGGCCATCTTCCCCAAACTGCTGTGGCTTCCTACGCTGGGATATGTCAGCAGAGGAAACTCGGGGTATTAGCTGCACAGAAAAAATGATCTGCACAGGCTGTAACTACAAATCAAAAATGTTCTCTCTTTATGATGAAGTAAGAACAGTGAAAAGAGGGCGATCATCCGCAAAATCCAATATCAGCTTAGCTGTTGGTCTCAGCAAAACACCAATAGCTGCTGCGTCACTGAGAAGACGACTGTTTAAGTGCCTATATGCCAGCACTATGAATAAAAGCGATATGAAAACGCGACGATCAGAGTTAATTGAAAAACAGAGAATTGCAGGAAGCAAAAATCCAAATATAATAAATTTACATGCAGATAGCCTTTATAACAACAATCTCTACTCCGGGTAGGAAAAACTCTGTTTCAGCATGCAACTCAGGTTATATATACAGTAGCTGAAAATGTAACATCTAATCATGATGTGATTGACTTAGTCGTACATAATAAACTCTGCAGTAAAGGCAAGCATCTAAAGTCGCGTCATCAGTGCAGCTCAGAGAAGTTTTTTGTAACCATTGCATTTCAGAAAAACACGGGAGATGAGCGAACATGGGCAAGAGAGGCGCTGTTAGATTTGAAGGATGAAAGTAATATAGAAGTAGAGCATGTTACTACTGACCCCGACAGTGCAGCTTATTTAGCCGCGGAAGATTTGTTTGATGAAAAAGTTACTCAGACTCGCCCAGTTCACCAGCTTGACACTGCGCATGTTTCTCGCAACCATAGGAAGTTTTTATAGAACCATAAAAAATTATCGGATCTGATTGAAGGTCGTACGGCAGCTATAAGAAAAAAAATCTAGCATTAGATATAACTGGGAGATGCAAATGTGAAATAATAAGGGCGTCAGACCTGTACCGAGGTGATATTCTCACAATACAAAACAAAATATCATATGTAGTGGATGCAACAGTAAACTGCTACCAGAAATGTCACTCTCTTTGTGTGTTATACTCGTTTGTATGTAAAGGTAGAGAAAAAAACAACAACTGGTTATATAAATCAAGCTTTTGGGGGAAATGAGTTTTCTTTGAAAAATGTAGAAGGCATATCTGAAATTCTGAGAACCTGTATAAATTATAGGCTTGGAGCACTGAGAACATCGCTTTCCAAAAATGACAAGACATATTTTTACTTGTCCCCCAGTCTATTTTTTTCAACTCTCCCATTTTGGAGACCAAAGTCAGTGCAAATATTTTAAGTCTTTTCCAAAACAAACCCTTTAACCCCTTACCCAACACAGACGATATCAAAATTTATTATTTTAAATATCATTTTTTAAAAATGTTTCCAAACCATATCATGTGATCCCCTCATTGGAACGAGCTCGTCGAGCTCGTTTCAATGAGGGGTCACATGATATGGTTTTGTTGAAATTTTGGGAAAAATAGTATTTTTTCTGCTGCTGAATTTGCATATTACGCAGGCGGATGTGGCCGATTCGCCCGGGTAAAGGGTTAACATTTTTATTGAAGGTTCCAAACTCTACATATATTGGCCCAATCAGCTAATCCCTAAGATTTTATGCTCTATTAAATGTTGAGGTAAAATCCTAGGGGGCGTTTCTTTGCCTCTATATAGTGTATTGTAACCCTAAATATCTGCGGAGAGCAAATTGACCTCGTTACATAGAGAAGCTGGTGTAAGAACTGCTTGGTGGGAAAATGTTGGCAGATCTGAATAAAAACATATTGCAAGACCTTTATAGATAAATTTTGAATTAGCGATAGCTTGGTAGGCGGAGGCCAAGTTGAAATTGCGAGAGCAAGATCAGTAATCGCGCAACTGAACTGCGGTGAAGACGGAACCGCGGTGACGGAGAGCAATGAAAGAAAGTGTGTGAAAACATTGACGAGCGCACACCATAACAGAACTTAAAGCAAACCAAGTTTAAGTGACGGATTTTTAATTCTGTGAGAGAAGTGTCGCTGAAAAATGAGTATAAATTCTATCACAAATACTAAATCCAAAACCATGTAGCGAGACCGAGCCAGAGACATTTTGGTGGCAAGGAGGACACTTCAAGAAGTTATAGACGACGAAGGCTCACATAGTGCGAACTGTAATTGTATGTTAAATATATATATATATGTTCGGATTGCCGATTAATGTATAAATAAATTGTACCATATATTCCTGTATGCATGTAAATAAATGATCTTTTCAGTGACTTACCGTCAATCACCATAAGATATTCAAGTCATTGACGCCTTAGCGATCACCACCAGTACCAAACAGATAAGATGGTTATTAGTTCTGTGCATCGATGCAGCAGTCGGTAAAATATATTCGTAACACAATTTGTTGGTGGCGTAATATGGTATATATGGTGTCAGTTAATTCCATATTGGACTCGAGCTTCGCTCTCGTCCAATATGAAATTAATTGACACCATATATACCATATTCGGCCACCAACAAACTGTGTAACTAATAATATGCTTCTAGAACCTAAATTTCGTCGCATTTGCCTATGTGCTACATGTGTTTTCACACGAGTACATATCAGCACATCTGACATGTGCCTTTGTGCTACATGCATAAAATCTATTGGGTTAAAAATCAACCCAAATGAACTGGGCTGAGTGAATATGAACCAAATTGGATTCATATTCACGCAACCCAGTTGATTTGGGTTGATTTTTAACACAATCGATTTTGGCGTGTATATTCACCAGAAATATACAGAATTAATTTTTTTTAGGATGGGTTGAGGAGGATGGGGGCTTATTTCGAGATTTATTACTATGTAATGCATAGCGGGCGCCTCATGACAAAGTGTAGATATATTCTTTCGTAGTTCAGACCAGATGCCTTATATATATTGTTGAATGTCCTGATGATGGGATCTCTTTTGAGAAGGAGAAAATGTTTGCTCACAGTTAGAGAAAGATTAAAAACAAGCGGAGAAAGGATGCGACGACGATACCCAGTAAATGGTGAAAAAGAAAGCTTCAACACACCTGCATCTTGTTATGAAAACAAAAGAACATGCTGAGTATAATTCAAATATCACATCAAAAGAATGAAAATTGAACTGAAGTGTGTTTTGGAAACTTAATATTCTTTCAATTTAATACGATAAACTACAATGGCGATCGAGAGAAAAAGGATCTTTTCATATAATCATTTGCAAACCATTAATGCTCGATATTTTAAACAATCGTCATTTAGTTTCTGATGTATACATTTATCTTTTTAAATCAAATATCTTTTGTGACCGATGGACAAAGAATGGTGTGTTAAAATGTGTACAAAAGATGTACAATCAATCGCGACTTTATGTCATTGTTTGTACCGTATCTCCATCGGTTGACGGAACAAAACAGTTACAAAGAAAACATCTTGCCGATCAGAATTAGAATGGGCTCAGCTTCCTTCATAATGCAATTGCAGCTTTCTTCTTAGAAGAAAACCACTTTGTCTAGGACGGAGTAATTAGTTTAGTTTGGTAAGATAACTCATTCATCGCATCATTCACCTCCTGTTCTAAAAAAAATTAGTATTTTTGTATTTCAAGTGAATATAGGACAGGTGGGTAATTTTTGATATCCGAGTTCAGCCAAATTATGAAGAACAACTTTCTGAGGTCTCGTCATCAGCCTGCATGGATATGCCTGGAAATAAACCGCAAACGACCGTTTAGGTTACATGAAGATTACATCAATTGTTAAATGCGAGAACGAACCACAGGTTACGACTAAATAATACAACATAACTTACATTTATTATCCCGTATGGTTTGCCAGTTGGACTTAACATTATTTCAAGACAAAATCGATTCAAAAGTAGCACACTACGTCCACATATATATTTTAACCCTTTGAGACTTGGATTATTCTGACGTTCAAACGTCACTGGGAATCCAGTTTCTTCGACGTCGAATGTCGCAAAGTACCAATAACAAGATATTTTTCACATTAGTAATTATCTGATTGAGGGCTAGATTATTTTTGGTGGACTGAATTTGTTATTCAAAATTTGTTTTATTACAAATTATTGGAGAGTGCCCACTTATATTTATATATAAACAAAATATTATTTGTGTTTGACTAAATATGAAATATATAGACAAAACTACATGTATGTTTCAATGAGTCGTTTTGTATTCAATGAGTCAGATGTGCGTAGGAAGAAAACGTCGAGACCGAAGGTCGAGACGTTTTCTTTCTACGCACATCTGACGAATTGAATACAAAACGACTCATTGAAACATACATGTGGTTTTGTATTTATTACATGACCCAAGCACCTACTGACCTAATTTTCTTTTCTATCAACGGTGGTAAACACCATGCACTTTATGCAGTCGCATTGCATAAAAAAAAGTCCCGGTTGGAACAGGTTGGTGTGCAATACGGAATTCCGTATTGCACAGCCGTATTGCACGCAGTATTGCATAAGAGAGACTGCATGGGCATGTAATAAAAGCAAGTAGAGTGTTAGCTTTTGCTCTGGTATCCTAATTTTTTGAAAGCCCTGATAGTAGCTTCTAGCACTCAACCAGTTAAGAAGTCTTGACAACATTTTTATATTAGTATTTTAAGCTGCGATACATATGGCTCAGCGGTTATCACTGAGCACTACTTGGGAGAAAATATGAATTTGAAGTTAAAACATTAAAAAATCGAAAAATAGAAACAAACCAACTGACCACAAAGTATCAAAGTGCTGTTTGATCCAGTACGCAATAACACGTACAAAAGTATCAAACAGTTAATAGACTTTCTGCCAAAATAAATAGCAACAGCTAACGCGCGATCTCGCCAAAGCGAGATCGCGCGTTCATTGCTGCTAAATTATTTTGGTGGAAATTCTGTTTACCCTATACTTAACATGAAAAGCAGACGACACTTGTAAAACAAATTCTTGAATAACTAATATTTTTCGTTTTTTGTCTCAAAAACATAGGTTATGACCCTTCTTTGAAACGAGCTCTACGAGCTCGTTCCAAAGAGGGGCCATACCCTATGTTTTTGAGACAAAAAATGAAAAAAAATAATGAAAATTAATTGGCGATTTTTGTGAATAGCGCTGGCAAGTTTTTTACGTTACGTTTGGTAAAGTGTTAAGACGTAGTAAATACAGAGAGAAATGAAAAGCATCATAGCACTTTGCCTATAGGTTACCAACATGTTAGCGTAACTTTCTAACGGGTTACGATATAACTTATTTATGTCCAGGCCTGCAAGGAGTTATTTCGTGTTAAGTTTCACACGGAAGATTTATGCCACCGGGGATTTCAGTACATATCAGATTTCATGAGATTTGATGCCTCAGATATATTATTTAGCAGGGGTGCAGCCAGCATTTTTTAGGGGGTTCGCTCACAATGCAACTCAAGGATGAGAATGACTGGCAACTAAAAAGATTGAAAACTTAACCAGGGGCCAAGCCTTGGCCAGAGGTCAAGTTTTATGGGAGGGGTGACCCCCCCCCTCCCATAATCTCCTCCAACTTGACCTTTGGCAATCGGTGGTGGTCCGGTGGTGATGGTGGGGTATTCAATATTTAATATCAGCAGTGATCAAAGATTTCATGTTGAGGGAAAGTGAATCAAATTCAATGTAGGCATGTGTTAGATTGTTGTGGACAATATCGGCCTCGGACATTTGGAATTCGGGGGGGGGGGGGGTCGTACGACCCCCATGACCCTCCCTGGCTACACTCTTGTTTAGTCATAGTTAAAATGAGTGACACGTGTCGACTTGTGCTAAGCTTCCTTTTCCTCGTTTAACCCTTTACCTAACGTAACGGCCAAAACCGGCCAGCGCTATTCTCAAAAATCGCCAATTAATTTTCATTATTTTTTTTTCATTTTTTGTCTCAAAAACATGGGTTATGACCCCTCGTTGGCAAGAGCTCGTCGAGCTCGTTCCAACGAGGGGTCATAACCTATGTTTTTGAGACAAAAAATGAAAAAAATGAAAGAATTACTTTTGCAACTGTCGTCTGCTTTTCAGGTTAGGTAAAGGGTTAAACGGAGGCCCAAATCCTGTTGTTTGTGTTTGTGTGTGTAGGCCCCCCCCCCCCCCCGGGGGGGGGGGGCGAGGGGGCGGAGGATTAATTATTCATAAAGAAACATTAATGTTTAAAAATAATTAAATAATTGAATAAATTAGCAACACACCCGCTCAAACTAAAAGTAACATCGATGACGTAATATTATAATTTAATGAGGAAGACATTATGGAAACAAGGTCATTTAGAGGAAGGAAATGCAGTTTTGCTGAATAGGTATGATCAGGTTGCCACCGATGAATAGTATGCTGACCGACCACACCTAGGTACGCCTCTGTAGCTATATGAAAAAAGAGCCACCAGTCATGTAATCAAGATGTGGCCAGGGTATTGCTGAAGTGAAGCGAGCCTTTTAAAGAAAATTGGTGGTATATGTGCGATATAAAACGTACTGTGCAAATTGTTGGAGCGGTATGCTGAGAGAGCAAAGCCTTCACGTTGAGAAAATTATAACAAAAGGTTGGTTAATACCAATCTTATAGAATCACAACGAATGATACTATATAACATTTCTGGCTTTAGAACACTTCACTTCTTGAACACATTGTAGGGCAAAGACAAATGGCATGAACACAAGGTAAATTAAAAATTAAAAATGACTCAAGAATGAAGACTAAAGTTGGTTTGTTTCGGGGAATGACTATCTATACCAGGAAATATAAGTTTGCAGAGGTAGCAGCTCCTCTGATTGTCTTTTTTAAACAACATGGTTTCCACTAACTAGGGTTTTAGTCTATCGCTATGATTCCACGAGACACTTATTTGAACAGTCATCCATGTCTAAAAGCAAAAATGTGTTCAAAGAGAAGTAAAATATTTCTCCTTAAAAATATAAATGGGTAGTTCCGCGAAACCACAAGCTCTTTGAGGGCTTTCCGGGGCATAATGCGAGGTGTGGGTATTATTCCAGGGAAAAAAGCAACTTGCTTATTGTGTTCACTCCACCTTTCTGCGTAACACCTGAGGGCGACGCCATGTCCCATCGTGAACTCGGCGTCGTTCAGACATCGACAAAGCGATAGGTCATTATGTATGGGCGTGAGGCCTACGTCAGCTAGCACATTTCGGCAGGCAAATGATTATGAGTACTCAGCGAAGACTGAAATTCATCATTGAAAAGCGGTGAAATATGGTGTTAAGGAATCATTATGGGAAACCGAACAGTGTGCAGTGGTAGCATTGATAAATAATGAAAGATTGAGTGACGGTGAGTTGCTTATGTCATTGATCTACAAAAGAAAAAGAACAGGTCCTAAAACTGAGCTCTGTTGAACCCTGCAGCTCTATCCAAGTCCGACTGTGTTTGGCGAAGTCAGATTTGTTGTTTGGTCAAGTCCGATTTGTCTCCTTGATGAGACCAAATCAATCACGACGCCTACGACGTCTCGGTTGATTTGCCTAAACTGGTCGCGTTAACTCAACGGAATATCACAGCCCAGATCTCTTGACGTAGTAATAATCTGTACATATTTCCACTTGCACTATAGCAGCTTCACACATTTTGGATAGTTTATTTCTCTATATTACCGCTATGGCTGGACCGAAGAGTTCTATACGAGAGGGTTTTCCGATGGAGTAATTACCTCTATCGCCACTGTACTGTTTTCATGCATAGAGGACCTCCAATGATTCCACAGTTCATGATGAAACTTACAAAACGTGTTCAGTGTATTAGGTCTTAATCGAGCCTTTGACCCAGGCGTAATAAACTGAAGAAGTTTTGTAAATTGCACTGTCATTTGGGGACGACTATAAGATTCCATTTACAAAACCCAATAAAAAATCTCATAATGGATCTCGAGAAACAAACATAGCTTTCTAAAATGCCATCGAATTACGTTGTCGAAAATTAATGTTTGGCAGACCGCCCACAGACAAAAATAGTTCCCCGTTATATAGATATTTTGGCACATTTGCTGGTAGAATTTTATTGAAACAAAGGTTCAGAAACTTGAAAACCATATTCTTCCAATACGTAACGCATAAAATGTAAACAACCAACCAACCGTTGGATCAGGGTTATGTTTCTCACCAAAACAGAACAGCTTACAAACGGTACTCCTTTCGAAATATTATTTAATGGCTGGGATCTATCGCTTTTAAGTATTCGTTAATGGTGTTTGATCATGTGATAAAAACACATTGCACTTCCTCACACAATGCAGTGTGTTACAACTGAACAGGGGTGAAAGTATTGTACGAAGTTTTAGACTCGATAGTCGTATATGGAGAAAACAAATGGTGCAGATGCAACACTCTGTTAAACAAGTGGTCTCTTTTTCTGTCTGATCGTGATATATTTACACCAGCGCATCGAAATTGAATGAAAACAAAATGAAATAAATATAGTTTATTTTATTTATTGGGGTTTAACGGCAACCCGGGTTGCTTCGTGTCGGACAGTTTTGCAGGTGGAGGAAGCAGGAGTAGCCGGAGAGAACCACTAGGCAGCGACGAGCAACTGTAAGACTTCTCAGGGTACTAATTCCAGACAAACAGGGTTAGAATTGGTTGATGACAAGTGTTCCATCGACGTGCAGTACGCCTTAGTACACTGCACCATAGCTCCCCTACGTGGGCAATCTAGATTAAGTGCTTTGCCCAAGGACCAAACGCAGTTACTCCTTGCAGGAATCGAACCTTGGACCTTTCAGTTTGAAGTCCAATGCCGTAACCATTGACCACCGCGCTCCTATTTTCGATTGGTGAGTTTCTCTGCACAGTGCCCTGGTCAAGGAATGCGAACAGTTCATTTTGGCCAGATCGCTGTACTTGACAAAAAGTATTTGAATTCGCAAATTAAAATGACGCAGTCATAATAGTTTTTCACACAAATGTTATAATGGCCGTCTGAGAGCCTGGTGGTCATTGGTTGAAGCTTTGAACTTTGAACCGAATTGCTCTCGTATGGACAGGATGGGGCTGTGTACTAAGGCCTACAAACACTGCTAATTCAGCTTGTGTCCCGTCAGTAACTGTGAGAGTCTGGCTGTTACTCACCGCTGCTCGCTGGTTCTATCCGGGTACTCCACCCTATGTTTTTGAGACAAAAAATGAAAAAAATAGTTATTCAAGAATTTTGTTTGCAAGTGTCTGCTTTTCATGTAAGGTAAAGGGATAAACAAACGATGGACGTCTTCGGGAAATATTTAGTACTGTTATACCATACACACACACAGTACAGTCGCCGTAAACGGTCGTAATCCACGCGTGGGCAGTGATGTCCTCGCGTGCATTTACCAGGTAATAAAAATCATCATCAGCAAAATTTTAATTAATTGTACCCATTGCTTCATTATTTAAATTTTTGATGATTATTCCTATAATTAGTTTTTGAAATATAATATAATTTCTACCTTTTTTAAATTTAGTTGAACGGAATGGGTCTGGAGGAGATGGATATTGAGCTCATGCGACACTCGTCAACCCAATTAGCCCCCATACAACGATGAAAGTAACAGTTTCCGCATTTCACTTGTTAATTAAAAGATTCTGTTGTTCGGAGTCCATTAATGAAAAACCAACAGTGTTTACTTATCTCTTTATCAAGAAGCTGTATAAATTTCCAACGTTCCCCAATGGCTTACCCAAATCAGTTTCTTTGGATACAAACACTGCTTCGTTTTCTCTCAATGCTAGTTTAAAGGGCAAATATTTACTTTGTTTTCAACCATCTTCTCATAGGATTGTTACTATCCAGTAACATATACTTGTTCTGTGTTTACACTCTTCTGCTATGTGTATTGGTACAGTAGATGTCTGCTAAAGCTATCAATTACGGTGGAGAACATCAACCGGCGAAATGTTTATAAACTTGCATTAAACGAAATCCTTAGATGAAGGGTGGGGCTTGTTGAAATAGAAAATAATAAAATAATGAAATGTTACCAACATGAAGGTGTTATTTGAAGGTAATTTCTACTTTTGCCATCATTTTCCTTAAAACTTGCGTGGTCATGACTTTACAATTGAATGAAAGTATGGACTCATGGCTCCTTTACAAAAAAAAAACATCACCCCATTGAAAAGATTGATTCAGGAAACACTGATCGACGATTTCAATGCAAATGCGGTTTAAAATCGTAAATTTCGTCAACCGATCGACAAGCAACCGTCTCTTCATACAAGTGTAGTGGCAAGCTTTCTATAATTTGAATTTTTAGTTTAGCAAAATCTGGGGCCGTCGAATCACACATTTTCGATTTGAATCGAATCTCGAATTAATTTACGTCTTTTATTCGAAATCGAATCGAACCTAGAATCAAATCAGAAGCGCCTTGAATGTGTCCAATGGGGTTGGGGTGCAAAAAGCCCGATTTGTTCCGACTATGATGGCTCAAGTTCCGACTGATAAAATAATCCAACTACATTATCAAGGCATGACTTCGTCGAATGATGATGTAGTTGAAATATTACCCTGTAAGGATTATAGTTCATCACCGACATTTCTTGGAACCCTTAAATTTGCATTTAACCCTTTGAAACCCTGCGGCCCCTTTTCCGGCTAGGAACATGATACGTCATAACGTCATTCAATAGGATGGCTGTTCAGTAAATGTGTGGTGTAGACCAGTCAATATTTTCAACGTGCAGCCCCAAGGCTGCGCGTTGAAAATATTGATTGGTCTACCCCAACTAATGAATGTGGTCTCTTCTAATTGGTGCCAATTTTTTTATAAACAGTATTTTATTCGTCATTAAATGGTTAGGTAAACAGGCATAAGCCTATGTATATACCTCATAGATACATAAAATATACAATTTTATTTTAACAACAATGGTGCGTAAACAAGTGCAGAGTTGAGGAGTTTGTTCTAGACCCAGTCTACTATCAATCATAGTTTCCGTCAAACGAACTTGTGGCATGTGTCTTGATAGGACTTGTCAATCTGATATTGGGATGTAATCACTGATTTATTTATTTATTTATTGTCGTTCATTCCCAGACATGGGTATATGACATGAAACATATAGTAAAACATATTCAAATATGAAAGCATGAATGATACAAAACAAACAAACAAACAGAAGAAGAAAAAAAAAAAAAAAAAAAAAAATTGGAAATATCAGTTTCGTTTCAACGAAGTTTTGTGGACGGATTCACTTGTGTCTAGTCTCTGTGTTTGGATTTTATGGACGTAACGCATAACTAGTGGGGTTATGTCATAGTTGAACTCCCCAATTAGTATTTTGGATAGCTCCTGGTGGCTCATACTTGCGCTGTCTGGAATGATGTGATTCACTTCCCGTAAGAGTGCTCCCCGTTCCATGCTATATAACGGACATTCAAACAGGAAATGTATCTCATCCTCCACCTTGTCCTTGCAAAACGGACAAAACCTTTGATCTGAGGGAACCGGTGGTCTTTTGTGCCTACCAGTTTCGATGGACAATCTATGGGCGCTAATTCTTAATTTTGTGAAGGACTGTCGTATGACGCTGTTCTTTTCTACTGCGAGATAATCTTCTGGCTGGAAACATTTTTTGATATTACTGTAGAACGAAAATTTAGATGAATTTGCCAAATTAGTATACCACCAGTCT
Organism: Pictodentalium vernedei; assembly: GCA_031216915.1. Classification (NCBI taxonomy): domain Eukaryota; kingdom Metazoa; phylum Mollusca; class Scaphopoda; order Dentaliida; family Dentaliidae; genus Pictodentalium; species Pictodentalium vernedei. Next base: position 789,938,666 of record CM062297.1, read on the forward strand.
GAATAGTTTTTTTGTAATTTTTTGGACAGGGCGAATAGTAATTTTCTTATGTCAAGCGTACTTTGATTTGACCACACATGCCCAAAATTCAGATGATGAAAGATATTTTCAATAGCTTTTAACCAGGTAGATGATCCTGATTGGCGTGCGTCAATCAAACAGTGTGATGCGATTGAATTCGTATCCATGTCTTGCAGACGAAACCAATAGCTAACAATCTGTTTGATTATAAAGATGTCCAGGGGATAGGCTCCTAATTCACCGCGTATGGCAAGTGTGCTGGAATATTTAGTTACGCATAGGGCCTGTTTAAAAAATTTGGATTGAACAAGATCATATTTATTTTTGTCAAATCTTTTATTTAATTCCTGATCTGTATCCAACTGATGGAGATTCATCTTATCAACTCCCCACACCTCGCATCGATAGGTGAGAATCGGGCGAATCAATGTGTCGAAAAGCTTCTTACCCGTGTGTATACTGATTTCGCCAAGGGGCACTTTCTGTCTCAGTAGGTAGACAGCCTTGAGGCCTTTATTAGAAAGTTGATCAGTGTCAATTTTGCCAGATGGCTTAAAGTTAACACCGAGATATTTGTATTGCCCACACGTGCCTATAATATCGTTCTTTAAGTTAAGGGTCATGTCTATAATTTTTCCACCTTTATTAAAAATCATTATTTTCGTCTTATCAGTATTGAGTTTTAGTGACCAAGAGTCAAGATAGGTACCTAAGCAGTCCAACTTTCTTTGTAAGCCGTTCTTACTTGATGAGAGAAGCACGAGGTCATCCGCATACATCAGGCAGTGTATGTATCGCCCATTTAATTCCACGGCTCCGCACGCACTGTCGAAAATATTTGGAAGATCATTGATGTATAAATTAAACAGCCTGGGACTTAAAACGCAGCCTTGTTTTACCCCGGTGTTGGTCGTAAAATCTTCCGTTAGGCCGTCGGGTAGCTTTACCGCGAACTTCACCTCCTCATACATACTGCGTATCGTTTTAAGAAACGCACCACCTATTCCGCATTGATGTAACTTATATAGCATTCCATCTCGCCACACTGTGTCAAACGCTTTTTGTAAATCCACGAAACAGGTGTACAATTTTTCACCTTTTTTTAGAAATTTGTCAACAATGTGGCGAAGCGTAAAAATATGGTCTGTAGTCCTATATCCGGGTCTGAAGCCGATTTGAGAAGGGTTAATTACATCGTTTAACTCTAGATATCTGACCAGCCTATTGTCTAAGATCTTGCAGAATAGTTTGCTTAGACAGCTGGATATCGCTATCCCTCTATAATTAGATGTGCTTGTTGGGGTGTTCCCTTTATGGAGGGGTGTGATTAAATTACTACGCCAGGGTCGTGGAAAGTTACCAGATTTCAGGATTGAGTTAAACAACTTGAGGTAACAAGCCGCCATGCAGGGCAACGAGCTCTTGATCATCTCATTGTTAACCCGATCCATACCACTGGACTTTTTATTCTTCAAAGAGGATACAGCTGTCTGTAGTTCTGTTGCTGTTATCGGGAAATCAAGTTCATTCCTTTCTGAATCAATCAGCGTATTTATTTTTTGCTTTCTGTTAACCTGCATCAGTTTTTGAAAATGTTGTATCCATTGTTGGGGTGAGATGAGTTTTGCAGTGTTAAACTGGTTACTCCCCGTGTCACTTAGGTCATGGATAGAATCCCAGAATTCTTTTGGGTTACTCTTTTCCATATTGGTTAAATTGTTGATTAACTCTGCCCTGTATTGTCTATGTTTCCGTTTTAACAATTTCTTATATTTCTTTTTTGCCTCGTAGTACTGAGCAAGTATAGTGTTACCTTTGTTACTCAGTTTTATTTCTCGCGCTTTTCTGTTCATTATTCGTTTGTACTCAGTGCATTCCACATCGAACCATTTCTTCCGAGTATGGGATTTAGGGGCCGATTTTTTGGCACCAGATCTGTGCTTGTTACAACTGTCAGGCAGAGCCGCGTGCAGTATTTCAGTCAGATCTGTGCACATAAAATCGACCTGTTGTTCCTCGTCGCAACTATAATTTTTATTTAAATACAATTTGTACTTTTGGTCTAATTCTTTTGAAAGAATGCGTCTTTTGTAGATATTAGAAACATGTGCATTCCATTTTCACATGGCTTGGTATTGGCCGTAACTTTTGCTCCTTACTTGAGCCGACGGGTATACAAGGTGTTCCCGTTTGAAGGGTAAGAGTAATTGGGCAATGGTCTGATAAACTGCAAAACTCATTCGCCTCAAAACATAGGATTGTCAGGGCATCAGTGGTTACGCATCAGTCAACCACCGAAGAACCATTGTATCTATGGCAAGTATATTCTCCCTGAGTATCCCCAAGTGTTCTTCCCCTGATTGAGATAAGTTATTCTACTTCTCGACTAATTATTGGAATCTCATCGTTTGTTCGATATAGTTATGCACGGCTCCAAATATGCGAATATTTTCTAAATCGGTTTCCGGATAAGATAATGTTAATTTCTTCAATGGTGTAACCTATACTTTGAAACATGATTTCTCTTTGGGTATTATAGATTGGACAAAAAAGAAAGTAGTGTCCAGAGTCCTCGTATTCGTGATTACAAGAGCATTTAGGGTCATCGCGAAGAAATCGTTCATACATGTGACCATTCAAGTCGCTACATCTTAATCTTAATTTGCAGTGCAATATCTGGCTTCTTCTCCCGCCAACATTATAATACCCTGGAATGATCGGGTCGTTTATTCTAAGAATGTTTCTCACTACATGTACAGATCAACAACTTCTCATATTTATATCCTTATCATTCCAGAGTCTTACAGCAGGCGGCAAAAAAAGAGTCATAAAAAAGGTTAGTACGACATCGTGTTTCACGAAGGTTGTTTGATGAACGAAGTGGATAATTTGTATATTCCGGCACTTGGGGCAGAACAGGGATGTGGCTCACCCCTCCAGCTAGGAGTGTTTTTCTCAATAGTTGGAAATTCTGAGGTCAAAAATCAAATAGTTGGAAATTCAATAAATTAACATTGTTCATGAAAAATATTAAAATTCCAACTTAATGATGAGAAATTTTGATCTTTTATTTCCAGCTGGAACCTTGAGTTTCAAATTTCCTACTCTAAAATTGACATTGGCCTCAAAATTTCGACTCTGACACCAATCCGGTAAATTTTCTGACCCAGACACATTATAAATGATGCTTTTTCCGTTTCAGGACTAGTGAAAATTTCCGAACACTTCAGAAGCATGTGTATATATATATAATCACTTTAACCCTTTACCCAATGCAGACGATTTCAAAATTAATTATTTTGAATATCATTTTTAAAATTTTTAAAAACAATTTCAACAAAACCATATCATGTGACCCCTCTTTGGAACGAGCTCGACGAGCTCGTTCCAATGAGGGGTCACATGATATGGTTTTGTTGATATTTTTCGAAAAATAATATTTTTTCAGCAGCTGTATTTGCATATTACGCGGGCGGATACGGGCGATTCGTTGGATTTTAGGGTTAAAAGAATATCACCCAGCGCTACAGTGCAACCACCTATCGAAACTACTTACAGTTGGAATTGACACCGGTGGCCCCCCCCCCCCCCCCCCCCCCAGCTGAAAGCCTCTAGCCACATCCCTGGGGCGGAATCATTGCCGTGAGATAATGAGGCGCATTAGCCGCCATTGAACTGGAATGGAAGATACCACTAGAGTTCAAATGGTTAATTGTGGTAGGGACTAGTGGTATTGTAATTAGCGTGGCTCGTGGCATATGTGAAGGTGTTATTTATGTTGATTTAGCGGAAGTTACACTCGGTCTTTTATTTCAACATTATTTTTGTGCAATTTCCTGGGCGCGGTTGCTCAGTAGGTAGAGGTGCAGGCTGCAAGCCGAGAGGTCCTCGGTTCGAATCCCACCTGCAGCATCCGCGTTGTGTCCTTGGGCAAGACACTTCAACCCCATTGCCTACGTGGAGGCACGGTGGCGTTGTGTACTAAGGCGTACTGCACGTCGATGGTGCACGTGTCTTCAACCAATGCCCACCCTGCTTGTGTGGAGTTAGTATGTTGGGGAGCTGACAGTTGCTCGCCGTTGCTCGGTGGTTCTCTCCGGGTACTCCGGCTTCCTCCACCCGTAAAACTGTCGTGGTCATGATTTAGCCATTGTGCATAAATATGTGACCTTAAACACCAATAAATAATAAATAATAATAATATACAATTTCCAACTGAACTATACGTTTTGTGAGACGTGAAGATGTCTGATAGAAAGCTATATTCCTATGAAAAAGATTCGAGAGGAAACGAATCAGGAAGCCGATTTCGAATAGAACCGAATATCAACTTAAGATTCGAAATCGAATCGAATCTCGAAGCTTCGCCTGGCCCCAGCATCTTCGAGGTTCGTTACCGTATCGGCAAATAAGGGTTATTTGCTTTTCCACAACGCTCAGTTATTGTTCCCAGAGGCGTCGCGAAGTTGACTGATTTGAGCATCCATTTGCGCATGTATGACATAAGTTGAAGCAGCAAATCTTGTCACGTAAACGCCGGCGCTGTGAATAGTATCACATTTACTAATACGTCTCTTGAGTTCCAATGTGTTCTATGTGCCTACTGGCACATAGAACACATTGGAACTCAGGGGACGAATAGTGTATACGGGGAAAGCGACGAATCTAATTTGATCTGACTGACTGCACATAGAGTCCGACAATCACACAGAGAAGCCGCCATCACGAGCGATTCGATTTCCGAGACTCCAAATATTTATTTATTTATTTATTTATTTATTTATTGGTGTTTAAGGTCACATATTTCTGCACAATGGCTAAGCATGGCCATGACAGTTTTACGGGTGGAGGAAGCCGGAGTACCCGGAGAGAACCACCGAGCAACGGTGAGCAACTGTCACCTCCCCAACATACTAACTCCACACAAGCAGGGTTAGCATTGGTTGAAGACAAGTGCACCATCGACGTGCAGTACGCCTTAGTACACAGCGTCACCGTGCCCCCACGTGGGCAATGGGGGTGAAGTGTCTTGCCCAAGGACACAACGTGGTTGCCGCAGGTGGGATTCGAACCGAGGACCTCTCGGCTTGCAGCCTGCACCTCTACCTACTGAGCCACCGCGCCCCCTCCGAGACTCCAAATCAAATGAAAATGTCCCGAATAGAAAAGTGTAACAACCCCAATACCCCTTCGTTACGCATCCAATTGTTATATTCATCGATCAATGAATTGGAAAAAAATGTAAAAATTAAACGAAAACCTCTACGCTTAAAAGATCAAAAGTTGTGCGATTTACAACCAAAAGTTAACACCATCATGTTTTTTGTAAACGCGTCTGTTGCGACTCGATATAAGAAGCAGGCGCGTCCTTTTTACATATTGTCCCTTGAATACATAGCGGTTCCAGCTGCAATGCTGAAGCAGTTGCACCATAATTCTGTCAATGCTAGATATTTTTTTAACCCTTTACCTAACATGAAAAGCAGACGACACTTGCAAAAAAAAATTCTTGAATAACTATTATTTCATTTTTTTTGTCTCAAAAACATAGGTTATGACCCCTCATTAGAACGAGCTCGACGAGCTCATTCCAATGAGGGGTCATAACCTATGTTTTTGAGACAAAAAATGAAAAAATAATGAAATTTAATTGGCGATTTTTGAGAATAGCGCTGGCCGGTTTTGACCGTTACGTTAGGTAAAGGGTTAAAACAGATTTCTATTCCCTTCGACTTCATTTTTCCATTCAAATATTAATACCTGTCTCGGGTACAGTGCTTGGAATCCGCGATTTATCATGTGTCTCAATCGAGAACGACTAGGGAGAACAAACAGAATATTTTCAAATTGTGCAACATGATTTCATCATGAATTGTGTCAGCGTCTTCGTTTTATTCTCTGTTCAATACAAGCTGGACATAAAGGCTGAGGTGTAAACTAGTGATGGCAATTCGGGGGTCGATGGAGGAGGGGAGATATAACCTCTTGTCGGGAAGGTGTAGGTACCCCTCCCTCGCCGTCTGAGAAACAGCCTCCTTTATTTTGTGAGTTTGTCAGAGAATACCCCTCAATGGAAGGAGCTCGTCGAATCTTTTTGCAAGTATCGCCTGCTCTTCATGTTAGGTAAAGGGTTATACGATGCTTTGATTATGCTTTGATTATAACTTTCCTTAGATGCGATCTAGCGCGGAAAATGTCGAGGTGGTGTACGAGTTAATTTCGCTACGAACACCCATAGAGGTCATATTTCAAGGTTTCTCGTTTACATGCCAAGTTTCCCGAATTGCAAGCTCCAACCAGAGGACAATACAATAAAAAATAAACAACAACCCCCCAAAAATCCCCAAAACAACTACAACGCCAAGAGTGGCTACGCCCCGAGCCCCCACGAGCATGTATGAGTTTCTAGTCATTTATCTTTGTTGATATTGAATTAATAAATATCTTATCTTATCTCCGTTAAACCATAGCACCAATACAGCAGGCCACCAAATGTGTTCACGGGACACCAATGCCCCCGCTTAAAAGGGTCATAACTCTGCCCGAAAAAAATCGGACAAAGCCCACTATCAATTTCAACCTGTATTAATTAACCCTTTACCTAACATGAAAAACAGACGACACTTGCCAAAAAAATTCTTGAATAGCTAATTTTTTTCATTTTTTTTCTCAAAAACATAGGTTATGCCCCTCATTGGAACGAGCTCGTTCCAATAAGGGGTCATAACCTATGTTTTTGAGACAAAAAATGAAAAAAATAATGGAAATTAATTGGCGATTTTTGAGAATAGCGCTGGCCGGTTTTGGCCGTTACGTTGGGTAAAGGGTTATGTAGGTATTATTTATTTATATTTATTTATTGGTGTTTAAGGTCACATATTTCTGCGCAATGGCTAATCATGACCACGACAGTTTTACGGATGGAGGAAGCCGGAGTACCAGGAGAGAACCACCGAGCAACGGCGAGCAACTGTCAGCTCCCCAACACACTAACTCCACACGAGCAGGGTTAGCATTGGTTGAAGACAGGTGCATCATCGACGTGCAGTACGCCTTAGTACACAGCGTCACCGTGCCCCCACGTAGGCAATGGGGGTGAAGTGTCTTGCCCAAGGACACAACGCGGTTGCCGCAGGTGGGATTCGAACCGAGGACCTCTCGGCTTGCAGCTATATAGGTATAAATCTGTGTATAAAATTTAGTTTCATTTCGTTCGGTCAAAATAAAGTTATGATCCGAGCGGAGGGGGTGGGGTGGTAAACTTTGTTTGTCCCGCCTGTGATGGCTTAAGGGACAACTCCCTGCGGATAAAATATTAGGACTAAATCAAGACGAAGGCATGCCTTGATGATGGAGTTAGAATAGTAGTTAGTCGGGATTATATTTTGAAAAAAAACCAGACTTCTCAGAAATTTATATTTGAATATATAAAATTTACATGTGGTACTCGTGACGCAATATATTATTTAATTAAGGCGTACCATACCGGTACACAAAAATGGTCGTGCTGGGGCTAGCCCTAATCGGGTACCACAGTCCCCCATTTGTATGACCAACATATCTGGTCTCGTCAGAAAGTGCATGATTACAAGCAATAGCGAACTGATATCTGAGACTTGAATCCCATTATACAGGTGAAAATGACATACTCCCCAAATACCCGCCTAGCGACGCCCCTGTCTCAAAATGACCCTTTCACTGATCAAATACAGTATGGAAACGGAATTTAATGTTGGTCTTTTGTGTCTAATGTGTCCATATCGTTTCGTTCGGCTTGTACAACTACTTCAATATAATTATCAACCTGCACAGTTCAAAAAGCTGTAGTTTTGAATGATGAACTGATGCACACTCAATAATAAAAAATAATACGCCAGTTTGTATACCATTTATATGGGCGGACAACTTTAGCATTCGTGTATACAGATTAAGCTTTGAAATGTAACCATCGTTGATGATAGGTTCACAACGCCACCTGAAATCTTTCGTATGAGGTCTGTGCAAGTAATGAGGATACCGTTCCCCGAAAAGACGCATGTAAAATCCAGACGTCAGTAAAAGCTGAGTGGTCTATGTGATCTGACCGTACATCAGATATACATCAACAGGGATCGTTTATATCATTTAATAAAATCTAAAAATAAACTGCATTATTGGTGCAATGTAATTATGTGCACTTCAGATAAAATTGCACCTTAGACCACCTTCCGCGGGAGTATTCTCGACAAGAACATTCAAATCCAAATTTACATGATTAGATTTAAGATTTTTCCCATGTTGGAAAGAGGATCTTTTAACTTTCGGGAAACTGCCAAAAAGATCGTTAACCCCAAACAAAGAAACTTTGTTAACCTTTTAAACCCTAGCGGCAGCTTTTCCGATCAAGAACATGATACGTCATAACGTTATTATATAGGACGGCTGTTCAGTAAATGTCTGGGGAAGACTCATCAATATTTTCGACGTGCAGCCATGAGGCTGCACGTTGAAAATATTGATAGGTCTACCCCAAATAATGAATATGGACTTGTCCATGTTCTTCCACTGAACTGGCATGGAAGATACCACTAGTGTTCAAAGGGTTAAAGTGAAAATTTACCAAACAACGCAAACGTCGTGCGTGTCATCTTACAGTGTACAATATCGTAACACTCTGGTTATCAAGTCTTGTATGTAGGGTGTGTTTTGTACTTTGTTTCATAACATCCTCCATCGAGTGCAACAAAACTCATCTGCAATCGTAAATCACTCCAGAAGGCGCCTTGTTGCACCTACGCGATGCACGATTGGTCGGCTGCGACACATTTCATTACACAAACTTGGATTTTACGACGCAAGTAAAGCACCTGTCACATCTTTGCGAATTTTTGTAGGAATGTCCAAGAATAGCCACGAATTCATATTTTCCACGACTGACCACGATTTTTTGAGAAAAAAAACGCCCTGAATCGCCTTCTCTCACGACCTTCACACAACCTCCATACGACCTTGTACGGTTCACCACGACTGTAGTAAGAATCTATTAAGATTTTCCAAGCCGAGTCAGTACGAATCGATACCACCTTGTACGTGCTCTCACCACACCGGTACGAACTAGTAAAATGATGCAAACCTAGCAAGAATCCTCGACGGTCAGAACAGAGTGATTTCAAAGCCGCTGATTGCCGGGGTTTATATCCCTTTTGTCGGGAATCGTGGTGAAAACGTGTGAGGTCTTGGAAGTTCCTACTATATCTTTCTAGAATCGTATCAAAACCGTCGAGAGTCTTGAATCTTCGTAGAGATTCTTAGTGTGGCCGTACTAGCTCTTACTGGTGTCGTGATAAATCTTGGAACGTCGAACTATAATCTTGAGAAAGTCGTACGGAATTTGACGGACTAGTACGAAATACGTTGTGCCGTCGTAGTAGATCTTAATAGATCTCACTAGTTCTTGACGCAACCATACTGGCTAAGTGTGCACGAACACTCAAGAGCACTCAAGAATTCCAAAGAATAGCCCTAGGGTTTAGTGCGGTCTAGGACGACAGCGGCGCGATGCAGTACGGAATTACAAACTCGCACGATGGAGTACGAAAGGTTTAAACAGTTTAAAACTTTGGAACGCGTATGCCAATCAACCAAGAATACTCAAAAATGATTTCGAAGCAGTACGGATCTCAGTGCGGATTTCCACGTTTGCCCAAGATTTTCGTGTCGTAGATGATCGTGTCAAAAAATCGCAAAGATGTGACAGGGGCTTTAGATCAACCCCATCTCGAAATGTTATCTAGAAATTTGTTTCAAAACACCGAGTCGGTAAACCTGTAAACGTTTATAAAGGTACACGTCATGGGTCAAATTCCTGTTTTCCCGGTTATTGGCTCGCGCTACTTTTAGCTAATGGAATGGCATTATAACTTTCTGTAAAGTATTTTAAGATAACTTAGGCGCCACGTGGCCCCTAAGTTAATTCTTAATACTTTACAGAGGTTTGTAAAGTGTGACAACGTGTTACTTAATATTCAGATTGGGCGGTGATTTGTGACTCGATACAGCATGTCTGCAGCGATATGCGACGTTAACCCTTTACCCAACGTAACGGCAAAAACCGGCCAGCGCTATTCTCAAAAATCGCAAATTAATTTTTATTATTTTTTCATTTTTTGTCCCAAAAACATAGGTTATGACACAACGAGCTCGTTCCAACGAGGGGTCAAAACCTATGTTTTTGAGACAAAAAATGAAAAAAATGAGTTATTCAAGAATTCTTTTTGCAAGTGTTGTCTGCTTTCCATGTTAGGTAAAGGGGTAATTGTGGGAGCGCTTTGGCTTAGTGGTTATGGCACTGGACTTTAACTCTGTTGGCGCGGAATAATCTGAGAAGCAGAATTCTTAGCTCCTAATATTCATCAGGAATTTTACAAAACGTATAGGTTGTTAGACTAAAGCGTTATTATTTTGAAAGATGTTCTAACGATCTCATTGACAGTCAAATGATTTCCTGTATATATTTAAATGACAGCTTTATACTTTCAAGGGACGATATCGTTGTTCATGGATAGGACATAAATGGCGCATGAAACATAGGAATACGTACTTTTGTTCACACCTTTACCAAACGAATCGGCCGCACCCCCCCCCCCCCCCCCCGCGTAATATGCAACTTCAGCAGTTGAAAAAATATTATTTTTCAAAAAATTTCAACAAACCATATCATGTGACCCCTCATTGGAACGAGCTCATCGAGCTCGTTCCAACGAGGGATCACATGATATGGTTTGGTGGATTTTTTTTTTAAAATCTAAAAAACTGATATTTAAAATAATAAATTTTGATATCGTCTGCGTTGGATAAAGGGTTAAAAGCACTTTGAAATGGACACACACATTTGACTAAAATGACTACTGCAGTACCTTTTCGCGGTCTGCCGTCTGTCGCCAAAAGATTTAAACTGAATGGTTCACGTTTCGATCCCCACCAGGGGTAACTGCGTCGTGTCCTTGGACAACGAACTGAATCCCGATTGTTTATGTGGGGACACGGTGGCACTGTGTACTAATGCATACTGCACGTCGCTGGTACACTTGTCTTTAACCAATTCTAACACTGCAAATGCGGTGTAACGTTACGGAGTCTGACAGTTGCTCGCCTTTACACTGTGGTTCTCTCCGGGTACTCCGGTTCCCCCACCCGTAAGTCCAATGCGAGGTGACCCTGGCTGTCGAAAGTGTCTTTAAACCCCAATAAAACAATTTGAAGTTGTATTGCCTTGAAAATAAAAAATGTAAACACGGAGAAAGGAGAATAGACTGACCGTCGAAATATGGAAAAAAGGAATTCGACCCGAATTGCATGTGGCTTCGACATGACTGTGATAGAGTTATGATTTTGGTTTCTCTATACACGTTGCAAATCACTTCTTGTGACAGGCTAAAAACAACAAATTAAACCTTTTCAGAACAAAACACACCCTTCATGGTGGATTGGTAGATGTCTTTAACTCTGTACAAAATTTGCGTTAAAATTGCTGATTATGTACAGTTAAAACTAGAAGTCCTGTCATGAAATGCGCACAGATAGCGCGTCGATCTGCGCGTTAATCTACGCGCTATGACCATAGTAAGGCTATTAAATTATGTACATATGGCCTGTGCACAAGCATGGTGTCAGCCAATGGACCTCCGGTAACCCGGAGGTCCACTGGCAGAAACATTGCCTGTGTTTGCTTTGAGTAACCAGGAGAACCTGCCGTGCTTTGGATGTCATTCGATATGGCAATTGCGCGCAATTTCGATGCGCTATTAAACCTAGGAAAGCGCACAGTTCGCGACAGGACTTCTAGTTTTAACTGTACTATCCACCGGTTGCCGTTACTTCTACAGAATAGTTTACGGTAATGACTGCCACAACGTCGCGTATGATCATATGAAATCATCTAGAGAAATATTCTTTGGGGAGCAATATTTTTTACAGAACGCTTTTACAGAATTGTAAAGCAGCCATGACTAGATTTAATAAAACAAAATCATCTAAATTTAATTCAAGGCGTCATTAGTGAAAAATCCATTCACTATACATAGTGAAAATCTGATTAGATGTGCTCGAATTATACTTATTTCAATGACAAAGGGAATTCCGTCCTCGACGGGAGTATCCACCGGCAGCAGGCAAACTGTTAATACTTCTGCCCTGAGGTTGTCGCGTCCACATACTTTTGACACTGTAAGAGATTGCAGGGCTTCCAACACAAGACGCTCACCTAAGCTTATATTTTGTAATGTTGCGCAACCTCAATAACTGTCTCCGGGTGACATCGAGGGACATGTATCGTTCACGGACGATATGGAGCAAATATACTCTTTAAAGGCTTCTGATCAATCAGCGTCTGGTGATATTGTACCGTTCGCTCATGAATGACAGACATATCGGATTTGTAATTACAAAGAAATGCTTTGAGAATTTTGCAACAGAGGTCGGAGGATGCATTTGTTTGATATGCGTTCTGTATCTTGTCGAACTAGTTTTCGTTTTATCTCTCAGTTGTCGATATTCTACGTTTTCTTATCTTTTGGTGTGGTGGATTTTTCTTTTTAGCAAGGTAATGAATTCTTTTTCTCTGGCGAAGTTGACTTCCGATTTCATTGTGTATCCAAGAGGGCCCATTTTGTCTCGACATTATTTATTAATTTGGTATAAACTTGTGTGTTACAGTTTCTATAGAAATCATCAGAAACTGTTGTTGAAGTACTGGCAAAAAATGCCATCCCAGTTTGTATCCGTGAGCGTTTATTTATTACATCAAATTCCGCCTCGTCTAAAAACCACGCCCTCCGCCCAAAGCGCTCAATTCAATATTAAGAACTTCAAGGAACTTAGTTCATGCAGATGAGTATTTTTTCAAATATATAGCAATTTCTCCTCCTCATGTTGCGCGATTCTTCATAATGTTTATAATTTTGCTTTCCACCTAGATTATAGTTTTTAATTCTGACAATACCATCTACTCACGCCCATTATAATACATTTACCTTGTGAATACTAGGAATGGCTAATCATGACCGTGACAGTTTTATGGGTGGAGGAAGCCGGAGTACCCGAAGAGAACCACAGAGCAACAACGAGCAGCTGCCAGCTCCCCAACATCGTAACTCCGCACTGCAGTACAGGCAGAGTTAAATTGGCTGAAGACATGCGCACCATCGACGTGAAGTACGCCTTAGTACACGGCGTCATCGTGCCCCCATGTGGACAATCGGAGTTAAGTGCCTTGCCCAAGGACACAACGCGGGAGTCCGAATTGATCTTCTGTTTCACCCATCCAATGGTTAACCGGGCTCGACGTTGCTTAACTTTGATGATCTCACGAAAACCGGTTACCGCAATGCCACCGCGCCCCTCCTCACACCAGTCGTTTCAATGGAACTCAAAGAACCTATTAATAACTATGTTGTGTTCTCAGAAGAGGGGAGCTCGACTGCCTCTTGGGAATTGCTGTTTGATATTTAAGAAGATTGGAAAGGTCGCGTTGCTAGTGTCCGCTTGAAGGAAAGATTAGAACTCCGGCCAGGAGCTGTTTTAACGGTTGGAGTCGGAATGAGTGATGGGTTACGTGAACCCAAAGTAATTTCAGTTGGAGAGCAATCGTTTAGGGCATTAGAAAGAGCTATTGGGCTAAGTAAACCCGGGAGTTTTTTTTATTTTGCAAGAGGCCATTTCGGCTGTATAATAAGATATTATTAAGGTATGCGAAGCGAACGGTGATGGTACTTTGAGAGACGTAGATGAATCTGGCAGGTCTGTTTAACGCTGAAGTAAAGTTAGTTAGGGGGAGCAATCGAGAGCTCGTAGATTCGAACAAAGCCAGGAGAATCGAGTGGGCTAAGCGGAAGCCAGGTAAATCTCAGGCATGAACATTGCATGTTTAAACGGTTGACCAAGCGTGGTTGATTTGGAAAGAGACTCAAAAGTGCACACGAAAAGCATGTAAGGGCAACAACATAGTGTTGATAGTGTTTTTACAAGTAGAAGCACGTGAGAGAGGTTGACGGACAGTGATCGTTAGTTAGTGAAACAGAAGAACAACTGAGTCAAAAGAGGAAGCAGCTACGTGCAGTATCTTGATCCTTTGAAGGGGAGTATAGACATGGTGCAGCGGGACGACGACACTAGAAATCAACTAGAGTATGCCAGGGGCCCCGAAGAGAATTTGAACTTTGAGATTTGTGTGTGTATAATTATGTTTTCATGGATCTTCATGTTGTGGGCATGGGAGTAAATTGTTTTGGTATCATCGAATTATATTCACATGAATCTCGGCAGTTACTTTTTTAAAAGTAAAACCTCCGGATGACGAGACATAGCGTGATTGTGAGACGTATGCTAACGCAAAGGTCGGGTGATACTCTCTGAGTATGGCCCAGCTCAAGGTTGACCAAAAATCTCCCATCTCCACCGCAACGTGTCGACAAATAGGAATTGTTTGTGTATTTTTGTTCCCTGATGGTACCCCTGTAATTAAGATACTGTTTTATGGATTGTTTACAGAGAGGTTTCCGTGCATGGATTCCATGATCTGGTATTAATAATTGAAGGAAACAAACAACTCATTTTTAAAAAAAAATTAGTGCATTCCTAAAATATTATGCTTGCTGTTTTGAAACGAAATCACCTGGTGTGGCCTGACAGGAACTTCACAGTGCAACGAGTGTGTTTTCGTTGCCAACCAACAACTCGTACTGTTGGAGAACGTGGTTCCCTGTAAAAAACTGTCTTAAACATAGTGTAAAAAGTACTACGGGTACTGTTTCCATAAATTGTTGCTATTATTAAACCCCATACTGTTGCAATAGTAACATTGTTTCATTCGACCTTGAAATGTGAAGCACAACATTTTAGAAGGTTGTGGTCACGATTATCCATTGCGCAGAAATATATAACCTTAAATACTAATAAATAAATAAATAAATAAATAAATAAATAAATAAATAAATAAATAAATAAATAGATAACAACTGAAGAGTAGACTAATTAATATGTTTAACCTGCAGCCATATGGCTGCAGGTTAAAAATATTAATTGGCCTACGTTGTGTGTGGACTCGACTAAAACTTTGACATGGTCGGCGCCATTTTCAGAAAGCCAGAATTGAAGAGGTAAATGCGTTCGTTCTGTTACAAGATACCGCTCCGGTGAATATAAGCACTCTCTGTGAGTATTTCGAATGAAGCATTAACGGTGTTGATCGAAAAAATCATGGTGCAAGGGTTGGTGGCTTGTTGCCTTTTATTTTTACGTATCTTATATGTATCTCTTTGGAATGAAAGTTGCTAAAGTCCTGTCGAGGAATTGTATGTGGGAGGGGTAGGGGTTGAGAATTGGTGAGGGTGTAAGTGTTGGAGGGAGTCAATGAATGCATCAAAAGTATTAATTTCATATTTAATGCCCACGCCATTATAATACACGTTTAAATAAAACCTTCTGTGGAGGTGCTGTGGTTGAAAAAAATACAGGAAGGAATCAACAATGCGTACATTCAAATTCCAAGTCTGATTTCTCTAGAGTAATAGTAAACTCAGAAAATCAAAAGGTTTACTGAGCATGACAAAACGCATATTACAAAAGTAAATGATGTTACAATCCGTTTTCTGCTTTATCTAATTTATAAATCGAATTCAAGCCGCGAGACACTCCATTTTCATTTTTTAAAACCGACCAAATGGGAATCTCAAGAATGCACAATTAAAAGCGTTCTGTTACCTGGGGAATTTTGTTTTTTAACAAAGAACTTCTGTAATTCTAGGAAATTCAATGATTAATTCCATTAATGGTTGCTTCGTTTGAATGACTGAGACGCAACAAGTTAACATATTCAATACAGGAGACGCTATTGGCGTACATGAGACGCTACTAGCGTACAACACAGCTGTTGAATATAAAAAGAGTTCGGTATCAAATTGTTTACCACATTATTTCTTGACCACTATTTTTTGACACACTACAGACACCCCTCAACCACAAATCAGCCGTGTTTAACAAACTAGAATATTGAAAAGCCAATGTTGCAGACAATTTCGATACAATCATTCGTGTAGCATAGTGCCCCGTGGGCGTGGGTTGTTATGCTATAAACAAGATAATCTCTCACCATGTTACAAAATCATAGAAAGCGTCACCAGTACGACTGTAACTTCAGATTCTAAACATATCTCGACTGCCATATTGTTTTCAAATCTTTACAAACGAATGCGTTATCCTCCTTTACCTTACAATAGGTGTGTATTGAGTCAGTTTTTACCCGAATGTATCATGTATCAGGGGCCTCTGATACAAATTCTGTATCCTGCAGCTGCAGTATACAAGCGCGTGTTTACTTACGATTTGATTATAGCACAATTTATGGAATATTACGAGCTTTCGAAAGACGTTTGCGAGAGATCGTGTGCGGTCTAATGTATTACAAAAACAGTATAATTATTAAATTATGAGACTACGTTGCTTTTATGTTCCTATATGTGAAACACTGCAAGCATTCAAGTTGAAACGACACTCAGTTGCAACGCACAGGCTTTTCCAAGTGTTGAACAATCGCGCTCAAAAAGATTATCCGAGGAGGATCGGAACACGTCAAGGCTTCTATATACATTTTCAACCAAAGCTACAAGCGGTTTTATGAGTTTGAAAATGAAATCTGAAATTAAAATGCTAGTTAATCAAGTCATTGGCACTATGGAGAGACTTGTTGGATAAATTTGCCGTCAACATTATTTTTTATGAGTAAAATGTTTTATCAGAATCTACCTCTGGTTTCTAAGACCATATCTCGACGAGTCGAGATATGGTCTTAGAAACAAGAGTGAGACCCCGATACACCATCTTATATGAAATGGTGATAATATTTTTGTATAAATGAGCGTAATAGCAAAAACAATATTTTCTACAAAGCCTTGTCATAAGCGAATCCAATCAACATTTATCATTTTTATAAACTGAATTTTATGTATAAATGGTACTGATATGTGGCTAAACGTGTGGCTCGCCATTTAATCTCCCACTTAAAGTAAGATCTATGAAACGAGTTCAGTAAATTGGATCTGGACCCAAACTTTGGCAAGGCGCAGGCTCACTTTACAGGACAATATCCTGATGCGTTAACTCAGTATCCCCTAAGCCAGTAAAATGTGCTCACCCATAGAATAAAAGAGCCCCCGAGCTGGCTTATTATTTCTTTCATTTTTTGTCATCCATAACATGTTTGTGATCGTCAGGGTTGAAGAGGTGGCTCAACAAAATTTCTTTATTACTTCCCATACTGAAACATCGGTACTTGAAACTGCCACAGTTGCTGGTCAGTTTTAACTAAAATTGTGTTTATTACCCAATCTGCAGCGGACACGGAACGGACATAACACATTGCTGCCGGAATACCGATTCAATTGAAAATATTTCACTTCTGTATCAAGGAAGGCTACATGGAAGTTTGAAACTCATTTATTGTAGACAATGTACAAAAGTTCAATTTCGGATCTTTTAAAAACAGACACTTTAATACGTTTTTTTATAAATATCTCCAAATGGCCTATACATTGCATCAATCGTATAATCTTCAATATTGTATGCTGTATTGATTGTTGAGAGAAAACCACTGATGGCTTTTTACCTTGATACAGGCTGGAGTAACCTTTTGTAGTATGGATACGGAGAAGGTCTAAATATTATGCTATTCTATAATATTGGCTGAAACTTGTGAGATATACAAATAAAATGTTCAACCAAAAGGTAGCAGGTTACAATATGGTAACTAAAAAAATTGCAAGATTAATTCGGGTTTTGACATTTTTTTCCTATGTATCAAATTAATGAAGAGTGTCTTTGGACACTCTTCAATAAATTGAGGTAAGATAAATATATACATTTTTCTTTTTAGTTTGTATTTTCGTCATAGAGAATAGTCCTCCCGTTTATACATGCAGAACGTCGAGCCTTTTAATCGTGGAAATGGCACGTCTAATTTAATCAATCTGCGCCATGATTTAAAAATATACCCTTCCCAACCTTGTCATTATAGTGGATCAGAAAACACCTCTTTATGATATCAGCAGTGACCTGGTTAAGAAAGTACTCGATTCTGTACTTACAAAGCACTCCACCTGGCATGCCACGCCGGTGTTTGTATAGATATGTCCTCGAGCGTTTGCGTGTATTCTTCAATTTTTTAACATCAGATTGTTTGTTATCCTTAGACGTTTGTTAGCAGGTGGGGAATCAGCCAAATCTGATAACAAAACTTACTCTTCCCTTCATTTGGAATGTGCAATGATAGATAACATTTTATATACGGACACAGTAAATAACCTACCGGCCAAGATTAATCATTGCCTCTGTACTCAGTGTAAAGATTGGATTGAGCTTGTTAACCCATTTTTATTACTTTCCAAAGTGTGATTTACTTATATTTCCGTATTTGATTATAAACGATAACTTCACAAGTGAATTATGCAATCAACAATTGGGTCATCTATCCGTTCGCGCAAACAACGGAGCTTTACCGTGGGTGTAATGGGGACTTCATTGTTTTTTTTAATTTTAACTCTTTACCTAACATGAAAAGCAGACGACACTTGCAAAAAACATTCTTGAATAACAATTATTTTCATTTTTTGTCTCAAAAACATAGGTTATGACCCCTCATTGGAACGAGCTCGACTAGCTCGTTCCAATGAGGGGTCATAACCTATGTTTTAGAGACAGAAAATGAAAAATTAATGAAAATTAATTGGCGATTTTTGAGAATAGCGCTGGCCGGTTTTGACCGTTACGTTAGGTAAAGGGTTAAATAATATAATTATCGTTAATGATGAAAAGTAATAAACAGAGTAATCGCTTTACTGAACTGGTTACGTGAAATAATTCATTCGAAGCGAGGGACTATATTGTACAACACTCGTGCGCATTCGCGCACTCGTGTTTGTACAACGCCCCTCACCTCTCATGAATTATTTCACGTAACCAGTCCAGTCAAGCGATTGCTTTCTATTTAATCATTATGCATATATGGGAACCAAACCAAGAAGTAAATCTCACCTCTTATTATATGACTACCACAAATAACTCCTCAATACCACAGTAGTTTGCCCGTCAAATCCAGCTCTTCGGAAAACAAGAGTGTCAAGTTTTCCAGATCGTTATCATGCCTGTCTCAAACGAGGCGCGCGTGAACGGACTATTTCTACCAGTGACCTATAAATAAATATAGAACATAAGCACAGAACATAAACACGAGTGAATTCTCATTCAATTTCGTTGACAAACATTCCAGTCGAGATCAATTGGAAGTTTGTATTTCCACTCTTTTAGGCCAAATAGTTTTTTTTTTACATATTTGCACCTTTCTTATTTCTGTGACATTGTCAGGCAAAAATAATTAACTGTCCTTAACTACGGAATATGAAAATTATGCGCTTTCATTAATAGTATTGGCCATTGGTGGTGATTTCGAGGAATCGCCCACCATCTTCAGATGTCATTCTGTTTGTGTAAGGTTTAAGGAATGGAATCTGTATGGATTTCCACGTGGTCAGGGTTTAAAAAATAATGAAATAATATCACCCATGTAGGCATGTACTTAAGGTATCGCGGAACTAAATATTTTCCCACAGGCGACCATTATAACGTTCCGGAGAAAAAAAATATGATCGCATCACTTTAATTTTGGCATTCAAATATATTCGTCAAGTATAATCCTTCAGACAACTCTTTTTGACCCAAGAACACGGCCTCATGCAACAAATACGAGAGAAAAACTAAAACGAAGGGAAGTACCGGTCACGTGCACATTTTTTCTGGGAATTTCCTACAAAAACACACAAAAACTAAATTGTATTTTTTTGGTCCAAAAGCCATCAAATCACCCTCTTGTTCATCAGGAATATTCAACAATAATGTAAGATATCAACAGAATGTTTCAAACGTTTATTGAAACAATATATTTTCCCAAGGCTGTTTATTTTCGCGTTCAACATCTCAAGGCGAGAGATTCTAATTCAAATATTTAGTTCCCTGATACCTTAATCTGTGCGCTCAGCCAATCATTTGATATTTTCCGGAAGCGCGGTGGCTCAGCGGTTACGGCACTGAACTTCAAACCAAAGGATACACGGTTCGATCCCCTCACCAGGGGTAACTGCCTTGTGTCCTGGGCAAGGCACTTAATCCCATTTGCTCACGTGGGGTACGTTGACACTGTGTACTAACTAGGGCGTCCTGAACGTCGATGGTACACTTGTCACCAACCAATACTAAGCTTGCTTGTGCGGAATTTGACAATTGCTCGCTGCTGTGGTTCTCTCCAGGTACTCCGGCTTCCTTCACCCTTAAAACTGTCCGACAAAAACAAGGTGATCCTGGCTTTCGAAAGTGACGTTAAACCCTACCCCATTAAAAACGATGATATTTCCCAACAAACTTCAGAGTTGAAAGTGTCATCTCTCACTTGAACTCATCTAGTGAGACTTCCTCATGGGAATACAAAGAAGTGGTGTCATGTACGTTTTACATGAGCTGGAAGGATGCCAGTGTTTCTCGTACTTTCTTTGAAGAAATCTCAATTAACCCTTTACCTAACACTGAATAAGGAACGACATTTGTCAACAAAATTATTGAATGACAAAATAGTTTTAATATGGGGTTCATTAAACATAGCTTATGACTGTTTGGGAATAGCACTGGCCAGATCAGGTGTTATATGATGTAATTGGTTAATTCTAGGAAATCAGGTTGTGTTTTAGTAATAATCCTCTGGCACCGCACTGTATGTACCATAAGCACAAGGTATATAGAGCTGGGAGGTTTTGATTTGACAGATTCTGTTTCGCTACGGTTTCTGTTTCTGTTCGGTTTAACCCTTTACCCAACGCAGACGATATCAAAATTTATTATTTTAAATATCATTTTTTCAAAAATATTCAACAAAATCATATCATGTGACCCCTCGTTGGAACGAGCTCGACGAGCTCGTTCCAACGAGGGGTCACATGATATGGTTTTGTTGAAATTTTTGAAAAATAATATTTTTTCAACTCCTGAATTTGCATATTACGCGGGCGGATGCGGGCGATTCATTGGGTAAAGGTTTAAGGGAAAAACCTCGATTTCGGTTCAGCTTTTCTGTGCGTTATGAACATATAGTAAATAACACTTCAGACTCCTCAACTTGAAAAAAAACCGTAATTGTTTATTCGACATCACTCACCACAAAAAAGCCCTGTCTGCATCTTTTTGGGGTTCACCCTAACATCCCTATCAGGGATTCTAGGGGATCAGTTGCAAAGCCCATTACATCAGAAAAAGCAAAAGGTTTTGGTGACAAATGAATAAAATTCATCTGATCTATGCAGTTTTCTGGTTGTCACATTAATTGTTTCCCTTATTGAATCGTCTGGTGGACGAGTCAATAAAGGAGAACATGTGACAACACGGACGCGATGTATTCGCTCCCTTTCCGGATAGACTAAGTGGCGAAAAGTCAATAATGGCCACTAGTCGAGTTCTCTCCCAATAAGAAAGTTTGAACAGTTTATGTACAAACACAGTACAGCCGTTCGGTCAGTTTTTGCTGTGTCTTGCGGTTCGGTTTTCCGGTTCGCAGAAAAAACGGACCGGAAAACCACAAAACCGCCCAACTCTAACACTCAACTGATGCGGGGTTACAGTGTTATATTAGTTAGCGCAGTGGACCTCTGATCGAGAAGTCTTTACTTCGAAGCAGCCCGAGTAATTTGTCGCTTGGAATTGAAAAAGACATGTAAACCACCCTTGTTCTTGTAAGAGCACGCTGAAAAAGACGTAGGGTACATTGACGGTACATACGCCTTCGTTCAATGGGAACTGATATCAGGGTTGGGTCCAAAGTACTCAGTACTCGTAGTCATAGTACTCGAGTACCACTATTTTAACAAAGTACTCAGTACTCGTACTCATAGTACTCGAGTACCACTATTTTAACAAAGTACTCAGTACTCGTACTTTACTCATATAACTTCAAATACTTGTACTCGTACTTATTACTTTGAAAAAAAAAATGGTCAGAAATCCTGATTATTTTATGATCAGTACTGATTAATTAGCTAAGTATACAATAGCCAGTATTATAAAGTTTAATTTTGTCAGTCAGCAGTGAATTGTCACGCAATCTGGTTAACAACCTGTAAGTGATGAGAACAAGCTTAATAATAATAAAACAACTTAATTAGTCAGATGTTAATCAAACCCTCTGATCACAATCAAAATATTTTATATAAAAAAAACCTTATTGCCAATCAACTGCGAATAAAGAGGTGAGGAATTTTAAATTTCAAATCTTCTGCCGAAAGGAAGTAGTTTTGAAATTTAAAATTGTTTACCTCTTCATTTTCATCATTTCTTTGCCTATTACATATTTTCCAGCAGAGGGAGCCTGAGTTTACAAGAAACTGTCCGTAAATAATTGTTTTGTTATAATTTATTGGTGAGAGCCATTTAACTCATTTCAATAAATTGTAACAAAACAATTATGTATTAATATTTTTTCTAGTAACCTGGTGCATACAGTATGAAATGACTAAAAAAAACATTCAGCACTTTTCAGAGTTTATCCTAACAATCGATTAAAAGTCAATTAAAAAGGACCTTTATGCCTGTACCATTTTTTTCTTCACCTTTTTTTCTGTATTGTTTTTTCGTGTACCATTCCTTCAGGGCACCACTGAAATATGTTGTAGGATAACTACTGGGTAATTTTTCTCACATTTTCCCATTAGAGCTTCCCGAGAACCATGTCCAGTGTTGGAATCATGAGGCAGAGGGAAAATGGTATAAAATTTACTTGTGGTTATCCTAAAACATTTTTCCACTGGTAATGTGCATTATTTAATTTCCATACCTTAATTTATTATTTAAAGAGTAAATAAAAATCCTTTTTATGCTTGTGTAAATAGTGACATACAATGTTGTGGTCTCGTTAAGTATTTCATACATGTAGCAATAAAAGATATAGAGGATATGGAATGAGTGTTTTTCTCATATAATATTTATGAAACGAGTCTAAGAATTTTCCGTTCTGGCGAGACCAAACGGAAAATTCGGACGAGTTTCATAAATATTATATCAGAAAAACACTCATTTCATATTCTATTTATCATATGACACACATGAGCACAAATTAACGACTTAGTATGACTTTTTAACCTTTCACCTGACGTGTGTTGCAGACGACAAAAAACGTCCTCATATAACTAAAATTATCATTTTTTGCTTCCAAAACATAGGTTATGACCCCTCATTGGAACGAGCGCGACGCGCTCGTTCCAATGAGGGGTCATAACCCAAGTTTTGGAAGCAAGAAATGATTTTTTTGTGTATAGCACTGGCCGTTTTTTGAGCGTTATGTTAGGTAAATTGTTAATGCAATATAACCCATAGCGGGGGAGGAATTCGCTAGAATTGTGCACTTGGTGATACCTTCCTGAAATTTGGCATGATGTAAGGGTAGGCATCAGAGATTTCAAAATCGATCGGCTACAAGTTGGCACCATCCTCTAGCCACCACTAGCAGCGAAATCCAAAATGGCCGCCAAGCGGATCGAAAAAAAGCTATTTTCGCCGATCGCACAACTGAAGCTCCAAACCTAACACCATACATGTGCTGTAATTGATGTGAATGATGGAGTGAAGCCCTTGGAACAAGTTGGGGGGAAGATTAATGGATAATGGGATCAGAATTTCCGTCGATGTGTGCGTCTGTGTGTCTGACTGTCAGTATGATCGTCCGTCCGTAGATAAATTAGTGTTGAATGTTTCTCGGGAATGCAATGGTCAAATGAACATGGTATGAGAGATTCCTGTCAACACATGAACAAGGGTACTCGATAGTATGCAGCAGTGGGGATACTTGGACATTTGATAATCCAATTAAAGTGACAGTCTATTCTCAACTTCCGGCATTTTCGATAGATTTATTTTCTAAGAAAATAAAACTATCAAATTTCTAGAGGAGTTCTGGTTCAATCTCAACACCATAGCGACACGTCTGCCAGCAAGGGCAGTGCTGGAATGAACTCGGGATGCATTAGTTCCCGTTGTTAATTATACAATGTTATCTTGCCAGTATAGAACATTGGCAAAATGGGACTAGAAGGGGTGAGTGTATGTTTGCAGTCATTCGAGGTACAGGAATATTTTTTGACTACAAGTAGTATTCTTCATTTTCGGCCAGTTAAGATGTGGTGTGTTCCAAGTCAGGATTAATGTTGCCGACACTTAATGCCCATCCCTCATGGTATGCTACTTTACCAGGGATATAGAGATATAGCCACCACTGGGAGCCAAAACATGACCTTTGATGTCGATGAGTGGTCGAAATGTTTTAGCGAATAACTTATCGAAATATGATCCGGTATGGCAATTTGATACCTTACGTTAGATTTATTAGATCAACTCAGGTATGGATTCATTGAGACATGAGTGCGCTACAAGATGAAGGATTTCCAAGTTGATTTGCTATGGAGTAGGAACTGACTAGTCACATGTGGCCTATGGCCAGAGAAAGACAAGGATACCATAGATGAACACACGGGTGAACGAAGGTATCAACTGTTGTACAGAGGCAAAATAGTTGGGGATATTGTATCATGCTATGCATGAATTAACACCGTCTTGTGCAGTAAATAACAGACTATTTTCCGAAATCTAAAACTGTATTCCTATACCCCGGACAATGTAGCAAGCCACATGGGATGAACATTTGTTAGCAAAATCAACTCAACTAGAAACATGACATGTGTTAACTGGCCGAAAATGGAAAAAAAAATACCAGAATAGGAGATGACTGGTCCTAACATGACAGTATACTACTCAATATTGTTACAACAGCCACCTTCACACTTACACAAAGGTGTGCACCTTAATCCAGCTTTCAAGCATTTGCAATTGCCCTTGCAGGCCTTGGCACAACTACAGTGGAGCATCAGTGCACATGCAGCACTTGCGTCTCCTAGGTGAGTCCAAAATGGGACCAGAATATTGAGACGTGGATTCCACTCCCATCCGTACTGTGATGGGTCTGGCACACATAAGTGTTTCTGCAGAGCACGATGCCAAATGAAAGATGACACAAGAATTACCCTTTTTACATGTTGATACAGAGCTGCTTTGGTGGGCGGGATGTTTTCCATAGACTTAAGGCCATGTGTGAACATATGCCGTCTCGCATCATTGACACGTGTACTGACACAACTGTTACTGTACATCTGTATGGTGAGTTTTTCGATATGCTGCATATGAGGGGAATCCTCTGAAAAGACTTGCGGATTCTCAGTCAATTCTATCATCATTTCAGTTGATGCGGGAAAATTCATCCATGCATTCCATCCTGTCTTCTTCCCAATGCCGAGCATGCTGGATGTTACATCACAACCTGTGAAGGCGTGGAAGAAAGTCAGGGCCTTACAGTAATCAGGTCCAAGTTGTGAAGCTATCTCATGAATTGGCATATCTTTATATGCCTTTCCAATTCCAAACCCAATCCACAGCTCACTGAGTCCAAGGTCACGGAATGTTGCGAAATGGTGCAAAGACAGAATGACGACATCAGAATCAACCGTGCGAAGAAAAGCTATTTTGTGACCTTGTGAGACTGCATGGTTGAGATGAAGCATCATGCGCGTGTCTGCTTCCTCGTGGTTCGATGGAGATATGTCACATAAGCTAACATCCTTATTGCATAGTACATATTCTCCTGATGTCGTTAACAACTGGTACTCGGATGTTGATGTTAATTTCAGCAGTTCAGCAGACAGGAACTTGAAAAATTCGTCTTTATTCTCACTAACTTTCAAGAATGCCTGCCAATTCTTCCCTTTAGGTAAAGGGACGTTCTCGGACACCCGTATCAACCTAACTGCTGTCTCACCGAGGCGTTTTGCTCGCGTCTGATTCTTCAAACTGCCTTCGGGGTAACAGTCATAGATCGCATCAACCCTTGTGGTGTTCGTGTTAATCAGAGATTCGATGTATGGCAATAATTGCAATCGAGCATATTCTCCAAACAGATCCGCTTTCTGTGGTTTGATTACATGGACTACAGCAGGCATATCCAAGATGACAACTGAAGCTTGTCTAGCTGCTGAATTCTTCCCTTGTGCAGGAATAGCTGGTAAACAATTGAGAATTTGAGATTTTGTCCCACTCCGTAGCTTACCTCTATCGGATAATGCTGGCGGATCACGTGCATTCTCGTGCATGAAAAACTCATCCATGTTTGAATCAGGCCGGGCTTGCAGTGAAACGAACATCTGGGTAACTATTGCGGCAGTTGCTTTACTTGACATGAGTTTGTCTCGGCCTTTGTCCAGGTTGGCTGGGGGTGGGTTAAGGAAGGTATATATATTTGCCTTGGGAATAACATCATTCAGGGGTACGGTGCATTCCACAAGCCTTTCCTTCAAGAAAGTGGAATATAAATGCTTGCCCCTTTCGGGTAATGACCGTAAACTCTTACTAACTTCGGGGTCCATATATTCACCAGTATCTAATGTCACCAGCTGACCACTAGTTTCATCATAAGGGTTGATAATGAGTCCCTGATTCACCAGATCGAGGAGAGATTTCAATTGATTCAGAAATTTTTTCTGCTCTGATACCGAACTTTCCGGGTGTTCCGTGTTATCTGATGATGTTGTGTGGAAACTTGCATATTCATACTCATCTATAACACGCAGAACTTCTGACCTTGAAAGCTCAATAACGACTTTCTCTTCAGCCTGGCCATAGAGACCTTTTGGACCACTGTCTTCTTTGAGTAGTTGGATACTATGTTCTTGGCTCTGATCTAAACCCATCATACTGAACTTCCTCTCACTACGCTGGACCACAAAATGGCCTTCCATGAATTTGTTGTGGATTGAAGGATGCCGCCTGGGTAGCTGAGACATGTCTCTCAGAAATACGGGGACCCACCGACAATAATTTGTATGTCCTAGGGCAAAAAAGTAACTGCACAACTCATCGATAGAACACAGTGTACCAGGCCAGTTACCGATTCGTTGGTTCCGAACGAATTGACAGCTTGTCAAGAGAAAGTTCCGAACGATTTCACCCCAATAGCGCGCAGTTGGAGATTGTGAAAGAATCCTCTGTTCCCACATTTCAAATGACTCATGGGGCCCAGTCTGCTGACAGTAAATCTCATAAGCATTCTTTCTGAGGATCTCAAGCCAAGCTAGAGTGAGAAGATATGCCTGTCGCGTCCTCTTGACATGTTTCCCACCAAGTAGGGATGATGCTACACCGGGTGTGAATATCTTTGCGAGGTGAAACATTCGCTCCCAACCAGAACCACCCATAAGCTTACCACCAGCTTCTTGGGTGCACATTTCAAGATGCAGGAATCCAATCATACACACCATTCGATCCTCACCTATCTCCTCTGGGAACAGCCATTGACATTTTTTCTGCCTGGCATACAACGGACAGTCACCTTCAATGACAGGTATCTGGCCGGGGTTTACGAAAGCAGTAGCTTCCCTGACCACATACATAGCATGCTTCTGCATACTGAGTGAGTCCGCTTTCTGCTCACTGAAAACAGGGAATACCCCAATAACTGCACGAGGTTTGACATTGTCTTGATCTTCATGTTTTGAAAAGAAGCCTGAAAAGGTCACAGGGACTTCATCAAGCTGCCAGCTGCCATCAACCTTCCCTTTATTGCTGATCTGTGACACATGAGACAACTAGTCATTCTCTCCCACGTTCAAATCTGCATATTCATTGGGCCGTACATTACATTCATCTGGAGATTCAAGCCTGATGTCCCCACCAAAGTCTTCAACGAAAGGAACAAATGCATAGTCGTCTGGGAGTTCAATTTGTGTGTCTTCTGGAACATCTAAACTCAGTGGTGGGGGATCAGTACCCACATTGTCCCTGCTCAGTTGACCAATGAGTGTGATGGACGTACCATGCATATCAGATCTACCAGATACATCAATGTTATCAGTGGTTCCTATCGAGAAAACATTACGTTTGCAGTTAGCTGGGACTACAACACCTTCGTTCTTGAACCGCAGTGAAACAGCTCTCGCGAAACTCCTGCGAACATCCATTACGCGATCATAAGAGACAGAGAGTCCCATTTGATGAAAATCTCTGATAAGATTTTTCATACGATCATGGGCATGCAACTTCAAACCCACATAAAGAGGCATTGGAGTTTCTCTGTCACGTCTCTGGTGAACATTTTGTGCATGTTCGGAGCGTTTCGCTGAATTGCTGATCAACATCTGTGAAATAGTACAAGCCACTCGAGTCTTGGCATTAACAGTCTCATCATCGCCTAAGTTCTGTATACTACATGTGCCCTCAAGTAGAACTCTAAGAAGAGTCAGGAGTGAGTTGGGTACAGGCTCGCTCAAGCAATAAGATGAAAATGATCCCGTGAAAGGAGCTTGAGATATGAGTATGTGTTTACGCAGAAGAAGACCCACATCAACTATCTTTTTTGCCTCTTCCTCAGACACTATACGAGTTAAAGATTCGGACAACAAGGAGCCAACTCGAAACCTACTTGAAATAAACACATCTCTACCCTGTGTGAAGGCGTCCCAGCCATCGCCCAATTTCTGCAACAAATGTTCTTTGAATCGAGTGGAATGTATTTCTTCACTAAGCCAATCAGAACCGACTTGCTTCAACCTCCGACTGTACAGATTCTTGAGATCGACAAGCTTCATCGCGGAATCGTTGTGTTCAACAAATGTTATGAGCTCTGCCATAACGAGAGGGTCATAGGGCAGGCCTGACGCGGAATGTTCGGCGTTCTTCGACTTTTTAGATTTAGCCGCTCGTGCTTCATTGGCAAGCTTACAATAACAGGTTTTGTGATAGTAAAGATCACTAGCAGCGGAATCAAATGCTGCATTGACCCGAGAAAAAACAACCCAGTTCTCGGCTTCCTTTGCCATAATTTTGAGTTTATTGTTATCAGACATTGATCTGCAAATAGGCTCACTGCTGTCACCTTCGCGTTTGTGACAATAAACACACTGGGGCAGTTTCCTGTCACAGCCAGATTCAAAACTTGTCCGTGTTCTTTTAGGACTCAGCGTGGAGCAGGATGCCACTGCCTCATTTCGCTCTCGCTTGTGTAGCACGCGCTGTACGATGTGAGTCCGAATACTGTCACGGCATGTCTTATGATATATTGCCTTATTCGTCAACAGTGACATCGACATACACTCATCACTCTCTCTCATCAAACAATCAATGGTCAAATTATATGGAAGCTCAACGCCATTATCTAGGAAGCGCGTTATGTCTTCCTCAATAGCTTTATAGGCGTCATGAAAACGAGATTCTCTATACGGACGCATCAATTTCTTGGAACTGTCTTGCTGGCAAAAGCAACAACGTTCCCAGTCAGTACTAGTCCGTACACGAAGAGGATTCTCACTCATTCTGTGAATGATTTTTGTGAACAATCGCGTTCTCGAATTAATTTCGACAGACAAATCAGAATTGCTTGCGGAATTACGCCAAACAAGAGATTGTATGGCAAAGAGACTGCTTCATAAAGAGCGTTGTTTCTCCGGGATCAGCGTCATTCAGGTTTGCCTGAATGACGCTGATCCCGGAGAAACAACGCTCTTTTCAAGTTCCAAGAAATTGATGCGTCCGTATAGAGAATCTCGTTTTATTCTACATCATCTCCCACGTCTGTTTCCAACACGTGCGTGGATCAGAGTTCACTTTCGCGCCCTTACAATCGGATGTATAGTCGGTAGACCGTCGAAAAGGAGGTTCCCTTCAGCCGCTGGCGGCCATTTTGGATTGTGCCGCTACTGGTCGCCACCGGTCGGTGTCAACTTGTAGCCGATCGTTTTTGAGAACCTCATAGCCTACACTAACAGTGTGCCAAATTTCAAGAAGGTATCACCAAGTGCACAATTCACCTGTATGTGACGAATTCCTCCCCCGCTACCACCCAAAATAGGACAGATAACGTAAATTATCCCAACTGAAATTATGCAAATGTGACCCAGTTGTATTTTGTTTAGCCAATCAAATTGTCCTTTTTTGAAATTGACCAGTGAAATCTCCCAACCCCAATTATGCAAATTTTGAAAATATGTCCCAGTTGTATTTTGTTCAGCCAATCAAATTGTCTAGTTTCGAAACTGACCAATGAAATCGATGGAAGGCTTTATTTAACACTGATTAATATGAAAGCAAAATATCAAATGTTTTAAAGTGAACAAAACGGACGAGTCTTATGATAAATGTGGTATATGAAGTGTTATTCATTTTACATGTAAAGGTGTGTACTCGTACTCGAGTACTTTGCAAAGTACTCGTACTCATACATTTTCGCCAGTACTTTTACTCGTACTTTACTCACACATTTTCAGATTACTTGTACTCGTACTCGAGTACTGGAGTCTAGTACTCACCCCAGCCCTGACTGATACAGATATTCGATTGGGGTCTACTACTAAGTTGAAAGTCTATCGGTTTCTTGTCAGTAGTCAGTGGTTTTGTCTGGCTATTTCGTCTTCCTATTCCCATAAAACTACCTAACAGGATTTGACCCCAGCTGTTGAAAGCGTCGTGAAAACTCAAATAAATAAATAAATAAATAAATAAATAAATAAATAAATAAATAAATAAATAAATAAATACCAACGCATTCTTTACTACAAGTCGATACGTATATTTATAGTGGTAATAGGCACGAACCCAATAGTACGATTTAGTTTCGTATAGTTTTGATCTCAACTGTACTTTTAAACTTTAGCAAAGGATTTCGGCACACACAACGAACACCCAATATACCGCTTTTATTGAATTAAGAAGTACAGGGTCTCTCCGAAAGAAGACACAATTATTCCATTAATCTAATGGATTTTATCTAACTTAAAGGTACGGGGTACAAGTAGTAATCTCAACTGCTTATTTGTGTCTCGATGGATTATTGGTATGATCAACTTGCATCCCATAAATGTTATTAGTTTCCTTTTGTTCATTTTGTTAAATGGACTACTTTGGAATAATGCCGGCGCGCATCACATTCAATAGTGTGTGCGAAGAAGTTTTAATCTTGAAATTCGTAATTGAATATTACTGCAGTCAGATTGCAAAGATTCACATTCGGGTCTGGTACAGAAGTACTCAATTGTCTCTCAATCATTTTCTTCACAGCGATATTTGGAAAAGTGAATTTTCATGATCCCTATTAGCCGAGTTGACTTCAGTTGAAATAATACCTCCCTGTTTTATGTAACCTTTGTTTCAGCTGTGGAAACGATGTTGGTGAAGTTGCCAGCTAACTTCCGAATCCACGCCACGTTTTTTTGTAACTTGCTGTATAAGTGGATTTGGAAATAAATGTTGTTTAACCCTTTACCTAACACGAAAAGCAGACGACACTTGCAAACAAAATTCATGAATAACTAATTTTTTTAATTTTTTGTCTCAAAAACATAGGTTATGACCCCTCACTGGAACGAGCTCGTTCCACAGAGAGGTCATAAGTTCATAACCTATGTTTTTGAGACAAAAAATTAAAAAAGTAATGAAAATTAATTGTCGATTTTTGTGAATAGCGCTGGCTGGTTTTTGACATTACGTTGGTTAAAGGGTTAAATTGCATTTATTTGATCAGTATTTGAATGATGTTCAGGTTTATTCAGGTTTGTCAATGGATGCTGTACCCACATACAACGTTTGCATGAATGTTCGTTATTACTGACATCTTTCAGCAGCCAAGGGCTTAGGGAGCCAGTGTTCCCAGATAGAACCACCCAGCAGTCGGAAGTAAGTTTACAAACGCGTGAGCATCTAGTTGCAATGGTTGATAACCATAGGCATGTTGTACACATGGCTTACAATTTTAGTCAACGGACAAGATTTTCAGGAAAGTTGGCTCCCTTTAACCTTTACCCAACGTAACGGCCAAAACCGGTCAGCGCTATTCTGAAAATCGCCAATTAATTTTCATTATTTTTTTCATTTTTTGTCTCAAAAACATAGGTTATGACCCCTCATTGGAACGAGCTCGTCGAGATCGTTCCAATGAGGGGTCATAAACTATGTTTTTGAGACAAAAAATGAAAAAATTAGTTATTCGAGAATTTTTTTTTCAAGTGTTGTCTGCTTTTCATGTTAGGTAAAGGGTTAATTTGCTAACACTATCAATAAATTTAACACTAAGGGTATGGGAATTTCCTATAAAAATTTAAATTTCGAAATGTTATCGAATTTGTATCATCAGTGTGTGCATTTCACAAATTTCTTTCATTTTCCCGTAGAGTAGTATAAAAACAGAGAAGCTGGCCTTTTACCATTTTTCCCCAATAAGTTCGACTATTATCTTTCCCCAATACGTTCGACTGTTATTCACTGTTGAAACCCATTTAAAAATAAGGAAACATCGTTTGATGTTCTGCACCTTTTTTCTGCTTATTATATCAACGCCGTGAGCATCGTGCCATATAATACAGACATTATCCTTTCATTAATATACAAATCTAGGAGATGAGATTTGCTAATTTATTTCCTGGGAAGAAGAAAACCCCGCAAATTACTTGAAAAACACATTCGCTAAACAAGTAGGTAAAGTGGACACATACTTAGTTTTGGTAAGTGTAATGTGATAAATATTCTTAATGATGAATTATCTATGAAGTAGTTGCTTCTAATTTACTTGCCATGAACAGCCCAGTTTCCTTTTGAAACTTCTATCTGTCCGTCCAGGGAAAGCACACCGCCACTAGGGTTGTACAACGCCACACCTTTGCTGAGTGCAGTGGGCACGATGATGTCATTTCACTTCCAATACGTCCAACACGAAATAAAGTGACATTATCATTCACTTGATATTTATAGATACGCTATACGACAAATAACATAAATAAAATTTACTCAAAAATTATCGAGGACCACTTTTCCCCCGGTTTTCATTTCGTAATAGTAAACGAATAACATAAAACTATTCACCACACCCTTGAGACACGAACCCATCATCCTCAGCAACCACTACCATATCACACACACGGGTGAGAAAAAAGTAAGTATTCATGAGAACATCATCTCTTAAGCTGTATTCCAGCCATAGATCCAGTGGTTGGGGTGTTGGACTCCTGAATGCCAGGCGGGGTTGCCGACGGTTGGATTCCCGGCCGGGGATCAGTATTCAACATTCCAAATTCTCCTAAAGCATGACTGTGTCCTTCAGTATACACATACAAGCCCATGCCAGTCTTCGTCTGCGGCCAACCACACTGCAAAAAACATAGGTTCTCTTTAGAACCAAAACTGGTTCTAATCTTGTCCCTGAGATGGAACCAGTTCTGTTTAAACAGTATTTATTTCAAATCAAATAAATTTATAAAGATTAACATTAAATATTAACAGGATTAAACATAAATTGAGGGGGTTTCAGTCGTAAGTTTAGAGCTTATACGAGGTTGTCTCAAATCATTATTAAGCAAAGGAGATATGAACAGTTGGCATATCGAACCAGTTTTGGTTCTATACAGAACCAAAACTGGTTCGATATGCCAACTGTTCATATCTCCTTTGTTTCAAAATGTTTGGTGACTGCGTTGAATAAGCTCCAACTTTACTGCTGAGTCTACTTCAGTTCATCTAATATTCTGTTAAAATTGAATGCTAATCTTGGTAAATCTATTTGATTTGAAATAAATACTGTTCAAACAGAACTGGTTCCATCTCAGGGACAAGATTAGAACCAGTTTTGGTTCTAAAGAGAACCTATATTTTTTGCAGTGCATGGCACTCTCTTCGTACTGTAGCCAACGCATTTCACACTTCCATGTAGCTGCCGTAAGGAAAGTGAGACAGGTATTCATGGGAACATCATCTCTTTAGCTGCATTCTAGCCATAGGTCCAGTTGTTTAGGTGCTGGACTCCGAAATGCCAGGCAGGGTTGGGGACGGGTCGATTCCCGACCAGTGATCAGAAATCAACATTCCAAGTTCTCCGAAAACATGATTGTGTCCATCAATATACTCAGGCATGAGGAAATAAGTTTGTCCCCAAACTTATTCGAGATGCATCTGGGTTTTGTTCATTTCTCTATACCGTTGAATTATTATGGTGTGTTGTAAGTACTGTGGTCGCAGAAGCGATCTGTTTATAGCTCAAATCGCGATCTGGCCACCACATATTAACACCAGTGGATCGCGACAAAAAAAAATATTACGAACCCCAGACCAAATCACGAACAAAAACAGATGAAAATAGAATCTTAGTTTGAATGTTCGCTTATTTTGTATTCACACGAAAGATTCTATCTATAATGTTGCGGTGAAGAAATCGGATGCAGAGTTTCAGCATACACTGCAAAAAATATAGGTTCTCTTTAGAACCAAAACTGGTTCTAATCTTGTCCCTGAGATGGAACTAGTTCCGTTTAAACAGTATTTATTTCAAAACAAATAAATTCCCCAAGATTAGCATTCAATTGTAACAGAATATTACATGAACTGAAGTAGATTCAGCAGTAAACTTGGAGCTTATTCAACGCAGTTGCCAAACATTTTGAAAGAAAGGAGATATGAACAGTTGGCATATCGAACCAGTTTTGGTTCTGTATAGAACCAAAACTGGTTCGATATGCCAACTGTTCATATCTCCTTTGCTTAATAATGATTTGAGACAACCTCGTATAAGCTCTAAACTTACGTCTGAAGCCCCCTCAATTTATGTTTAATTCTGTTAATATTTAATGTTAATCTTTATAAATTTATTTGATTTGAAATAAATACTGTTTAAACAGAACTGGTTCCATCTCAGGGACAAGATTAGAACCAGTTTTGGTTCTAAAGAGGACCTATATTTTTTGCAGTGTAGTCCGATCGGATCGAAATTCTCAATCTACTGTTGAAATCTCAGTATTGGTATTGATTGGTTGATCTTTGACATAATTGCTAAAACTAGATCACGTCAGCAAAGAGATAAAACTACAGAGTTTCAATCAGTAAAATTTCAAACTGCGCTGTAGGTAGGGAGACATAGAACTAATTTTGTTTCGTTTGCGACAAAAAAAACTTCAACTTCAGAACACTTGAGAAGTGATGTTGGTCCGTTTGTTTATTGGGGTTTAACGA
Source organism: Pictodentalium vernedei (assembly GCA_031216915.1). Lineage (NCBI taxonomy): Eukaryota > Metazoa > Mollusca > Scaphopoda > Dentaliida > Dentaliidae > Pictodentalium > Pictodentalium vernedei. Next base: position 789,973,829 of record CM062297.1, read on the forward strand.
GAGCCAGGGTCGGTGGAGGAAGCTGAAGTACTCGGAGAAAATCGCCCAGCTGCGGCGAGCAACTACGAGGCGCTCCAACGCACTACCCCGACACAAACAGATGTAACAGCAATTGAAGGCAAATGCACCATCAACGTGTAGTTCGGCTTAGTAGGCAGCGTCACCGTGTCCCTCCCCCTCCACGTGGGCAATCGGTATTAATTAAGTGTCTTGCCCATGGACACAACGTAAATAGCGCGTATCAGGGTCGAGCGGGCATGGCGTTACAATGAAGGAAATATGGATGCAGCAACAATTATGCAAGAATAGACTTAACATCTTCCCATCCCACAGCATCATGACGAAATACACACTGTTCGCAAATATATCATGGAAACATATTTTTATGGAATAACTGAACCTGCTGACGTAGACATTTCAATGCACTTTATTGCATGTGAAAATGAAAGACATAATAAATATTTTTGTTTGCATCATTCGGTTTTCGTTGCATAAACCACCAACACCTGAACAAACTCCGGAAGGCTATTATTGGCACTCCAAATAAACATCTCCGTAAAATGCAGGCCTGTTCTTCATTAAAGTAGTATATGTTTGTGTGTAAAGAAGTGAATAAGTGTTAAAGGTGCGAAGTGATCAGATTTATTTCCCAGATTTTTGTTATAAAAAAGGTTTCCGTTTTCAATGATGAGGTTTAGCATATCTCCTACTACGGTTACATAAACATGAATGAATATAAAGTCATGCTTCTCTATGCTGACAGGGAATCGGAGCACAGTGGCTTATTGAATTAACTTTATTTATTCCATCAGGGGTTAACGAGAAAGGTTTACAACTTACTTTATCGCTTATCCTTGGCACAAAGGCGCACATTTTAACTCGTGGAGTGCTAAACTATTTTTGATCATCAAAGTTTGTTCACGAATCTTTCTTTGCCTTGTTGCAATATCTATGAGAGTGCATGTAGTCACTCTCTCAAAAATTACAACAAAGCAAATCCTAACTGACTTTATGATTTCTCTTCAAAGATAATTTGAGGCACATCCACTGAATATGAAGCCTTAAAGTTGTTATACTAGAGTAGCATGTCTAGTATGTTCCATGCCATATTAACAGTACCTCGATGCAGGACTTTGGAAGTGACGTCATGTCACGTGACCAACTGTGGCGTCGTGTCGGGTTGTCCTGGAAGCCCGCGTGATGGACTATGTTGTGAGGCCATTCCCATAGTGATACGTGGTGTTAGTGCGCACTGTTGTTACGGAGATTCATGATTCTGAAGTCCATTTTGTATGCTGGAGGCCGCCATCTAGTTTTTTCTTGATATGTAACCCAAAACCCTCTAACTGGCCGGTGTATCTTCGGAGGGTATGTTCGATTAAATGGGAGTTATCTAATTACCGAAATAGACCCGACAATCACTCCAAATCACCAAAAAAACCTCTCCAAATCACCTTGTTTGGTACGAATTATCCCAGAATCCTCCTTTTTCCAATAATAAGCGCATTCCTTTGTATAGGAGTAGTTTCGGGCTCGTATTTTGCCAAAATCCTTAGTTAGAATTACCCAAATAGACCCAACAAGTTTTACCATTCGGAGTCTTTCAGAATCCTCAGCTCTGCTTCTATCTGTGTTATTCTTTTCTCTCTATCCAATCCTATTCGTTTGTTCTTGAGTACCTTTACTGGCTCGAATTTCCTACTAAATACTCTGTTTCTACCTGTTGTTCGGATATCTTGAGAATCTTCTTTATAACAGTAGCACGTAGTGCTATAGGGTGCGTTTTTTAAGCTGGAGTACTTTACTGGGTCGGATTTTCTGCATGTTCATGCATATTACAGATGCTATTCTAGCTTCTCTAACCCTGGTAGTTCATCTATTCCTAGATACTATTGACTTCCCCCTGTTACGACCTCTACCCTCGTCAAAGTCTTATAATCGCCAATAATATTACAGACGATATTCCAGCTACCCTAACCCTAGCAGTTCATCTATTCCCAGCTTCCCTTGACATCCCGTTGTTGCGATCTCTGCCCTCCTTCAAGTCTTATAATCGGCAGTCAGATCGCTTGATTTCCCATAATCTGTACTTAGCCATACAGAGTTATATCCCTTCTGTACAACTCGGGCCTCTATGATTCTCAAACCCAAAAGACAATCGAGCAGGGATGGGTATTACTCGTACGACTTGAATCTTATCGAGCCAATAAGATATCAAGTAGTGACTCAAACAAGCGACTCGAATCCCATCGAGCAAATGAGTTATGGAGCATTTGCTCGACCGAATGGCTCCACATACTGCTCAATGACTCATATTGGTATTCGATGATACCTACGACATAGCTCTTGTACGGCCTCTAGCTCCTATATGACTCCTAGCTCATATACAGCTCCTGGTTGTTTTACCATCTGCTTCCACCTTTTCCTGAATTCTCTGCCCTTTGATAAGTCTGTATTGTAGTCACCCAATACTATAGTCTATATCGCCCTTATACAGTACTTGGAGAGTGTATTATCACTAAATCACCCACAGAGTGGAAATTTAACCCGAGTAATAATTGCAAATTTGTTGCAAAACATAACAATCACAAGCAAAGTTTCAGCCATGGACCTCTGGGTTTAACCCGAAGGTCCATTGGCTGAAACATGGCTTGTGCTTTTTGTTCATACTTGTATGTACATAATTTGAAAGTGATAGTTTGGGTGATAACTCCACTCCGCGGGTGATTTTGTTACAACCCACTCTCCACGTACTGTAGTGGCTACACCTCTACGATCAGATTCTTCCCCTTCAAATCTGTGCTAAAATTCCCCATCAAGTTTTTAAGGGAACTCAAAACTCGAAAATAGGAGGTCCATTGGCTGAAACATTGCTTGCGTTTTTTGTTCATATGTACATAATTTGAAAGTGATATTTTGGGTGATAACTCCACTCCACAAGTGATGTTGTTACAACCCTCTCTCCATGTACTGTAGTTGTGTACTAATACAGCCTTGTACGATTAGTATTGGTTACTACTATTCTGTCCTGTGCTAGAATTGCTCAACCATTACTAAGCTGTGGTACTACTACGGCTCTAAGTACCCAGCATTACACTACTGTGGTTGCGACTCCCAGTTCATATCACTACCAAAGTTGTCTTCTACTACTAGAAGTAGTCGAATATGGTCTGCTTGTTAGAACAACTTTTTCATACCCATTCCAGACTCCCCTAATGAGCTACCGAGCAATTACTGAAAAATTAATTGCTTGAGCAAATGGGCTAAGGAGCAATTGCTCGAACGAGTTACTCCACAATCTGCTCTACGGCTCCTCTCGGTATTTGAGGATACCTACAACGTGCTCATATACAGCTTCTTTATGAGGTCCTGGATCCCATACAACTCCCGGTAGTCTTATCACCGGCTTCCACCTTGCCTTGAACTATCTGTCCTTTGATTAGCCTTTATTGTAGCCCACCAATACTATTGCCGCCCTTATAGTTGTATACCGTTACTGCCTTGTACCATTATTAGTATTGTCTACTACTGATCTGTCCTGTGCAAGAGAGTCCCACCATGCTACGTTGTGATGCTAGTACGGCCTGTTAATACCTATCATTACACTACTGCCGCTACGAGACCCAGTTCATATCCCTATATCAAAGTTGTCATCCACTATCAGAAGTAGTCGAATACAGTCCACTTGCTCTAACTACTTTTTCATACCCATTCTAAGTTCCGCTTATGAGCTATCGGGCAGTTACTGAAAAAGTCACAACTCGAACGACTCGAATCCCATCGAGCAAATGAGCTATAGAGCAGTTGCTCCTAATTGCCCAATGAGCAAATGCGCTTACGACTCTTCGACTCGTTTTGGAAAAAATGGATTCTATGGACTAAAGGGGATTCTGTAAGCGGAGTGCCGAGAAATGTGGTTGCTGGTTTCATCAAATGAGCTATGAGCAACTAACTAGGGCTGCACGATATTCAAAACAGAATACCGGTATCGGTATTCACAAAAATACCGCGGTATACTGGTATATTGAAAACTGTTCAGATATCTGAACATAAGTAACACAATCGAGGCTTGAGGCATCACAGTCGAAACGAATCAGCATGCCCTGATTCGAATAACCTTTACACAACGCAGATGATATCAAAATTTATTATTTTAAATATTAGTTTATCAAATTTTTCCAAAAATTTCTACAAAGCAATATCATGTGACCACCTCATTGGAACGAGCTCCTTGAGCTCGTTCGAATGAGGAGTCACATGATATAGTTTTGTCGAAATTTTTGAAAATTATTTTTTCAACTGCTGAATTTGTATTTTACGCAAGCACATGCGGACGATTCCTTGGAGAAAGCGATAATATTATTCATTTTGAGCTACAGTTGAAAAAACTCAAGACATCTTGAAAATTAAATTGTGGGTAAATAAATAATGACGATAAACCGATATTTTTGTAATTACACCGGTATTCAATCGGTATTGGTTTGAATACCGGTATATATCGGTTTATCGATATACCGTGCAGGTCTATGAGCAACTGCACATAATTGCTCAATGAACAAATGAGATATAGAGCAAATGTTCATTGAGCAAATTCTATTTCGTCTCTTCCCCTCATTTAGGTAAATTGGGGTTCTTTAAAGATTCTGAAAGTGGAGTGCCAAGAAAAATAGATCATGATTTCATCAACTGAACCATCGACTGGAAACGGCCTTGCTTGAACGACTCGAATTTTATCGAGCAAATGAGCTGCAGAGAAATTGCTCGAACGACTGCCTCCACATACGACTCTTTGGCTCATCTCATAAAGTGGGATTCCTATCCGACTCCGGAAATTGGGATTCCGTGATTTTCCAGTCTCACCCGTGCACACTAAAATCAGTCGGGTTAAAAATCAACTCAAATCAACTGGGTTGAGTGCAGGGCTGGGAGCAGTTAACGTTTCAAACGTTAACGTGTTAAATTATTTTCACAACGTTAAAAAATTTTAACCAAGTTAATAACGTTTAACTTTGAATATTATAATTGTATAATATGTAGCACTGTATCCTTATCTTGTATTTACGCAAGCCGGATCACGCGTGCCGATGACGTCGAATTTTGCGCCATTTGACGAAATTGAAGAACACGAATAGCCTAATTTAGATGTCCGCAGCCCTCCTACCAACGTTGGCGAAGTTGGCCCGCCGATATTTGACGATACAGCAATATCAGCTTCATCTGAATGCCTATTTACCATGTACGGACTGGTATTCGTGCAACGGCGGATGTCTCTTTCTAAGGATGCGGCCGCAGCGATTGTATTCTTAAATGAAAACACCGCTGAATGTTAGAATTTACGATAACCTGAGAGAACTATCTCAACTACTCGTCCCCCGAGTTACAATGTGTTCTATGTGCCAGTAGGCACATAGAACACATTGGAACTCAAGAGACGAACTGTGCGTAAGTTCAATTATATTCAAATTCAAATCAATAAAAATGGCCGAAGTTATTAAAATTTTGTTCATTTTAACATTTAACGTTATATAACTAGTTAACGCAGAATTATTTAACACGTTAACGTGTTAAGGAAAAATTCAACTCCTCTCAGCCCTGGTTGAGTGAACATGTACCCAATTGGATTCACATTCACTAAACCCAGTTGATCTGTGTTCATTTTTAACCCAACTGATTGTAGAGCGTGATCTTGATCAAGATAGTTCAGCGTTTTCGTGCAAATGCATATGAACCAGGCGTCACAGAGGAGGGAGGTGGGGTGGATGTTGTATGCGAGAGCATTATAATAATGGTGGTACACATGCCCAACCAGTTTCACCTGTTCGCAAGCTGCGATCGCGGCCGTCTGATAAGATAAGCAATGAAAATTTACCCTCTGGTCTGTGTTGCATGGCTTCTTATACCCGTGAACCAAGCTGACACGATACGACTCTGTTTATAGAAGCTAACATTGAATTAAATGATTTGATGTGGAATATATGCAGCTTGGCTGTGTTAGAATACGCGAATATTTTTATTGAGGTTTAACGACACTTTCGACAGAGAGGGTCATGTTGTGTAGGAGCGTGACGAGTTGCACGCAAGGGCGGCCTCTTTCTCGTTTTAATGGTGATCTGGTTGCTACTCATTTACGCCAGTGGCACAAGATTTTATAAATAAAATATTGCAAAATGAAAACCGAATTGAAAAAAAACAAACTAAAATAGAATCTGCGATTCAATGTTCCTACGCCTCTTTTTCGGCAGGTGAGATTCTGTAGTGCTGTCCGGAGCTACGCGGACAGAGCATTTCTACCGGATCTCGAAATTCTTGGAAAATTTGTGTTTTCACAGTGCTGTAATCGAAACGACCAGAATGGACCTTTCCAAACCTTTCTGGCTTTACAGCCACTTCTCATACCGCAGCAGTGATGTGAGAGGTGGGTAAAACGACCGCTACGTCCAAGTAAGAACTTCACCTCGAATGCTTCGGGTTCTCAATACCCACAACCTGGCAATGTGCCAGTAGTACCATGCCCAATTTAGCTCCCCAAGTTTATATTTCCTTTCACCCCCACCAGAAAGTAATGTCCCAATTCCAGAACAGACCTTGGCAGTGAGGCAGTTAAGCGAAATGGGTGTATTTTTGTTTGTTTTTACCACTGTTAGCGGGTAATTCTCAAACGGATGTAAAGCTTAGTCATTTTGATTGGGTTTAACTTTGATGTTACATGGGAGATTGAAGTGATGATAAAACAAACCAAGTTTTAAATGTACACTCTTATCGGCAATGTGGGAGTAACAAAATAAGGAAAACAAACAAAGCGACGCATATTCAACATTACTGTTACAATCTTCATCATCCAAAGTGGACACACCTTGTTTAATGCTGTCGTAATTACAGGGGCAAGCTGACACCAGGCCAAGCAGTAACAACAACACGCTTTTTCAGGTGATTGTAATTACCAACACTGGATACTTGGATATATTGTTTCAAACTGAGTATGCGTGCGCATGCAGTACAGTCGCCGTGGATTGGTTGTAATCCATACGTGGCAGTGATGTCCACACATGCGTTTTCCAGGTTATGAAAATCATCATCAGCAAAATATTTAATTAATGAAGCACCGGGTTGTACCCGTTGCTTCATTATTAAATGTTTGATGATTATTCCTATAATTAGTGTTTGTAATGTAATATTATTGCGTCCGTGGAAAGTGACCACTCCACGGCGACCGTACCGTATTGCATCAAGCTGAGTCTGCGTGCGCATATGTGTGGGGTGTGTGTTTTGTACGTGTTTAACCAATTTTGTGGGACCAAGGATAATAGTGTTTGGGTTCCCACAAAGACTTCCTTTGCTTTCTGCGAGTCCTCGCAAAGAAAACAATGGGTAAGGGTTTGTCGTCCCGAATTTTGTGGGGACTTGTTTGTCTCCATTTGTCACCAAGAAAACAAGAAGACAAAAAAATAGTCCAAACCAGAACGGTTAAACAAGACTAATGGTAAGGATGTGTAGAGGATGTGTGCATATGAATGGTCAGTGTGTATTTGTATTATTGTGTGTTTGTGTGTGCATATGGGAGTATGCGTGTTGGAGGTATGTGGGGCGTGTGTCTGCTCGATCTTATGAGAATCAAGACAATAGTGTTTGGAGTCCCACATAGATTTCCTTTGTTTTCGTCGAGTCCTCGCAAAGAAAACAATAGGTTAAGGCTTGACTACCCGAATTTTATGGGGACCTATTTGTCGCCGAGTACAAAAACAAACTACAAGGCTTGAACATAACAGGATTAAACAAGTCTAAGGTTTTGTGTGAGTGTGTGAGGGATGGGATGTGCGGGCTGTGTTTATCCGATATTGTGAGAACCTTAATAGTTTTTGAGTTCTAACAAAGATTTCCTTGTTTTTTGCTAGTCCTAGATAAGTAAATAATGAGCAAAATCGAGTTTATTTTCACGCTTTTGAGAGGACATGCTCGTCACCGAGAACAATGGAGAAAACAAAAGGTCCTCACAAATTTGTTTAAACAAGACCAATCGCGTGTGTGATTGGGTCTATGCTATCGACACACATACCGGAACAGAATTGTTTGTCAATTTTGGCGGGCGAAACTCGGTACCGGAACAAAATAGTTTGTTTATCTTGGCGGGCGAAACTCTTTGTCCTCGCTTAGGCTCGCCAGTTTTATATGTTGTCTTCAACAACTTCAAAATGTAATGGTTCGGTTTGAGAAGAGTGGAGTGAGAGAACACGACATCAGTGTCCGCCGGATAAACTGTGGGGAGAGGGTTGTGTGCGAGTGTGTTTATGTTGGGGCTTTGTGCGTGCACTGCTATGTGTGTATTCAGATAATATGAATGTTCTTAACCTTGGAAATATGTAAAAATAGAAAAGTTATCAACGCTCATCAAATCTGGTACAGGAACTCTCTCTGATAGTACCCGGACCTCCACATTTGTAACATACCTTGTGAAAAGGCACTCTTAAAAGATATAATAACAGATTTAGGAAATCGAGGGGTGAGCGTCATTGCAGTATGCATCCCAGTTCGAGTATACAGTTAAAACTAGAAGTCCGTTCATGAAATGCGCACAAATAGCATGTCGATCTGCGCGTTAATCTGCGCGTTATGACCATAGTAAGGCTATCAAATTATGTACATATGGTCTGTGCACAAGCAATGTTTCAGCCAATGGACCTCCGGGTAACCCGGAGGTCCATTGACAGAAACATTGCATGTGTTTGCTATGAGTAACCAGGAGAACCTGCCGTGCTTTGGATGCCATTCGATATGGCAATTGCGCGCAATTCCTACGCGCATTTAAGCCTAGATAAGCGCAGAGTTCGTGACAGGACTTTTTAGTATACATTAGAGCTTTTATTCCATATATTAATAAATATCTTTTATGTACTGGTTGCATACCTCTATTCCGAAGGCCAAATACACCGAGATAGCGTATTTCCCCAGGTACAACACTAACAAGGTCCGATATCCGAAGCTTAGTACTCCGAGGTGCCGATAGACCTAAGGCCCAATAGTCCGAAGACCTAGTACTTCGAAGGTTCAATACTCATAGGGTCCGATTCAGTAAAAGTCTCATACTCCAAAATGCCCAACAGTCCCAAAACGAACATGTAATACTATGGAAGCAAAAAATCTGAGGTCACAGTACTCCGTAGGTCCAATACTCCGACGGTCTGCAAGACGATTGGAGTATCGAGGTTTCCGTCCTTCGAAATATATGCGTTTCGGCATATTAGAGCTTCGAAAAATCGCGCCACTGCAGCATAGGACCTTCTGTCTATTCGAAATATGAAATATCGAACCTTCTGAGCATTGAGTCGTTGGAATATCGTAGGTTCAGAGAATTGGGCTGTTGGAACACCGGACCCTTGAAGCATTCGGACATCAGAATATCGGTCCTTCTGAGTGATGGACCTTCGGAGTAATGGTTCGTCGGAATAAATGACCGTCCGCCAACGATGCCAGATCACTCGCGTTATTGACTGATTTACACTCGGGCTGAAGAGGAGATGAGTAAAAATGTCAACCGGCAGAGTCGCGTGGCTTCAGGTAAAAATCTTTGGATTTATTCTACTCTTCAAAGGTATTTAGGACCACTGAAGAAATAGAACTTGGGACCAAACTGCAAAAAAGGGCTGAAGTAATGAGTCTCACGTCTAAGTTGTTAAGTCTGTGTAACCAAAGATGAATTTTGAAATAACATTTTGGTTAATAGCGACATAGCTTAAAAGCTAATAGTTTTTATTTAATAAAAACCTACTACAGTGTTGAGTTCCCAAAAGAAACTTTTTCGCGATCAGATCTCGATCCTGTTGCGAAACACGTATAAAGGTGGATCGAGAATTTATAAGTAAAATATTGTGAAATCAAGACTGAATCAAGAATAACGAACGGAAAAGCATATGAGATTCGGGTTTTCGAATTTCCTGTTTCCACAAGTGAGATTCTACCGTAATGTGGAGAAAAAAGGCAGACAGAGAATTGGGACCCAATCGTGACTCAGTCGCGATCCGGCCAAATGCTCTGTTCACTTTTGTGATCAGAGTACTGAACCGATACAAAATTTTCTGTCATTCTAAAAGAGTTCCGTTTGAAAAAATTTCTTCCATCTAAACACATTGCACTTTTAACCCTTTACCTAACGTGAAAAGCAGACGACACTTGCAAAAATAATTCTTGAATAACTAATTTTTTTCATTTTTTGTCTCAAAAACATAGGTTATGACCCCTCGTTGGAACGAGCTCGACGAGCTCGTTCCAACGAGGGGTCATAACCTATGTTTTTGAGACAAAAAATGAAAAAAATAATGAAAATTAATTGGCGATTTTTGAGAATAGCGCTGGCCAGTTTTGGCCGTTACGTTAGGTAAAGTGTTAAAGCGTTTCGGAAATTACAGGTAATGGCAGTAAATCCCATCTCCAGATATGGCAAGTGAAAGCTATCTTTCAGATAACCTAGATTATCGATGAACGATAATACGTAGGTGGTCAGCTCAAGGGCGCGGTTAATATATATCGATTCTTTGGAAATGTATCCTCGCTATACGAAGGCCATTGATGGACCTGGCGCATTTAGCCGCCTCCATGTTTCACAATACTCCACATTGTTGCAAAAGTCGTGTCAGAGAAGATAAGATCATATCAACATTATCGCACAGGCACAAATAAACAGAGAAGGCACAGGAGTATAACATTAAAATATGGTAACATAAACAAAACAATTAAACACATGGAGAGAAGACCTTGTTTACATCCAAAAGATTAATGAACACGGACGTCAGTTGCTTTAAAACAGTATCTAAGATGTATTGTCATGTTGCAAATGGAAACTCGCCCTCGGACAATGCTGAAGAGATGGCCCTCCTCGACTCCTTGCTGAACGAAAAGCTTAACACACATAAAAGACAGTGCAGTCTCAAGTTAATCTGAATTTCCGTGTCTTGTAATGCATATGTCTTCCTGCTTCTGGGATATGTGCAAGGAACCGAAGGAAGAATCATTCTTCATGGCAGACTATAGCTGCCGGTCGACTCAGGAATCGGAGGTCAATCTCAATCGATCCAGTGAGTGGGATTCCACCTGGCTTCACAAAGAAAATTAGAAGAAGCAGCAGCTATTCTTCAAGGATAAAACGATTCTAACAGGCCCGTTGATATATACGCCCATTAAACCTTTCCTTGTTAAGTGGAACCTGTAAATAAACAACAGTTCACGCTAGTGATTCGGTACTCGATTATTCGGTGGATGGACATCTACCCTTTCACCTACTTACTAAACCAGTAGAAACTTGAGGACCCAACAAGGAAATCTGTATTTTGTGGAGCACCTGAAAGACTACCCTTGTAAACTGTAGCTTGTTTTCTTCTAACGTTTCCACTGATTTATCAAGTAAAGGCATAGAGTAACGACCGCCAGTAATATAGTAGATGTCCACCCACACGGTGGCCAAGTAGAAAGTCATACTACTTGCACTACAGGAAAAATTAATCATGTATACAGTCGCCTTAACTGTTTGGGGGCTAGATTATTTTTGGTGGCCTGAATTTGTTACTCAAAATTTATTTTATTACGAATTATTGGAGAGTGCCCTCTGGCACTCTCCAATAATTTGTATTAAAACAAATTTATATACACAAAATATAATTTGCGTTTGACTGAATATGAAAGATGAGCAAGGAAAATGATGGATTTTGCTCTGGTACCCTCATTTCTTTAATACCCAGACAGTGGCTTCTAGCACTCAACCAGTTAAATGCCAAAGGACTGGCAATCAATAAACCCTTTATCAAACGTAATAGCCATATACATCCAGCGCTATTCACAAACGTAACCATAAAAATTATATTATTTTTTTAATTATTATTGTCTTCAAAATATAGCTTACGACAACCCCATTGGTGAGGCTTTGCCCATTTTAGCCTAAACTGTCCATATACTCACAAAATTGAAATATCTCTTATACAAGCTACCAAACCACAAAACGAGAATGCCAATCGTACGACGGTGGCTACTCGCACATATATGACAGACAGACGCAGCAATATTGTCGATTTGTCTATTATTGTCAGGCTATGGGCGTTCTCCTGACACAACACATCGTTAGCCTAAAATCGTGCTGGACGTGTCAATCTAGGACTCGGTTAAATCGACTCAAGAACATAAGCAAGGGGTGGAACTGGTGTACAAATGATTCAGCGCATATCAGTATTAAGTTTCAATGTCAAAACTTTGTTAAAATACCCCTTTTCTGACAATAATTGGACATAGTGTGAAATTGACTGATAAATATTTAAGTTCTAGAAGTTTACGTGACATTGGTCTTGTAACACAAATCTCAGCACTCTCCTAATGAATTTGCTAAAATCGGCTTCTTTTCTGAAGTCTCCCAGTCTCTCATTCCTATTGACACTAATCTTAGATAATCGATTAATTATAATTAATTTATAAAATTACAGAAGGCATGGCATTCTTCAGTTGGTCCATGCTCCCTATTTCGTAACGGCGATCTCTTAATAATAATAATAATAATAATAATTTTATTGTCTTTCATCTCCATACATGGGTATATGACACACATGTCCAATATACAACATAACATGATGCAAACATAAACTGACATCAGATATCGTCCGCTGAGTTCCAATGTGTTCTATGTGCCTACTGGTACATAGAACACATTGGAAATCAGGGGACGATATATTACACGAAATTGATTTTTTTAAGCTTTATTGTGGTTCGACCTCCTACCTGTAGTTCAGGAATGGAGTGCAATGCACATAATTTAGCCGAAAACATCGAAATCATCCAAAAATTCTCTCCCCACCCCCCCCCCCCCCCCCCCGCCCAACGTAAAGACCAAAAGCCGACTACCGCAATATAGTTTGTTCTGTTTTCCAATTTTTTTTTTTTTTTTGTCTCACAAGCACATCCCATGATGCCGCACGGGAACGAGCTCGCTCCAATGAGCCACCATAAGCGTTGTTTATGAGACATAAAATTTATATTTCACCAATTCGAGAATTTATTTTGCAACTGCCATCCGTTAACCGCGTTGGGCAAAGAGTTTAAAGTTTAAGCTGAACCTTATATATAGATATATTATGTTTTCTTCCCCCAAATAAGGGCATATGGTGAGAATGTTCAACATCCGGACACATCACCTCTTCAGATGTACCTGAAAGTCGTCTTAAAGACCAAGTTCATGTAAACCGACAGAGAATGAAATGATTGCATTCTGGTCACCATTTTTCTGAAGTCTGCTAATCAGCTGGACGCTCCCTTGTCTGTTAATTTGATGTTGTCTGAGCTGTCGCTACAGCTTCGTCACGCATGGAGAACACATTATGGACATAGCGCATGACTCTGGGCGTTACATCATAGTCAACAGACCCGATCGGTGTCTTTGCGAGGTCACATTTGCTCATGTCTACAACGCCTGGTATAATGAGGTTCACTTCCTGCATGAGTGCTTGTCTTTCTTCAGAGTAGAAAGAACACTCAATCAGAAAATGAAACTCGTCCTCCACCCTATCCATACAAAACAGACAAAATCTTTCCTCTGTAGAGGAGTGCAGTCTATGAAACTTGAACTGAGCTGAGATAAAACAATCTGTCAAACTGAAAAGCCATGGGTTGTCGGTTATGACGTAAAAACACATTAAGTTCAACAAATAATTATTATCACGTCCCAGGACATTTGATGCAACACAAAAACAAATAGTTACTTCAAAAAGATCTTGATAAATTTGACCAGAACACTGTAAACGTATCAAATTTGTCTGTTGATCTGATTATCTATCAAGAAGCCTCATCAAGAAGTTGATCCCTCTCGAGGGGATGTAGCGGACTTATTTTTCAATGCGCACACACCACCAGACACCTAACATGTGCACCAATTCTGTACATCTGGCTTGATTAATTTCTGCAAGCGGCATGCTATATATCATTTCCATCTCGGTCTATAATCCTTTAATAATGCATTATCTAGATCTGTTTGGCATAAAACGCTATCATACAATGCAATAGAGAATGTCTTGCATTCTCTCCCACGACTGCCAGAAGCACATAACTTAATGGATTAAAAGCAGTTATTTCATGATAATCTATCGCTTGTGTTAAGAACATAGACGCAAGCAGCTCTAATGTTTTCATTTCAAATCTCATAAAAAAAGACTTACCCAACAAGGAGAAGTTCAGAATTTGCATTGCAGATGGCGCATTGTAGCTCACTGGGGACGAATTGGTGTAAAGTGCGGAAGGTGTGGGTTGGCTTTGTTAAAAATGCGTACTTTCATCTAAACTGTCTTCACCAAGATCGGTTTTTATCGTGACATTAGACACCGTTAACATATGCAACCCTTTACTGCTGATGACTGGTCTCTCCAAATTAAGGTTAGACTATTTCGAACCACTGAACCAGAAGTACAAGTAGATGGACCGACCTAACACATGTTTCGGAAAGGTTGAGCAATTTATCCAAGGCCAAAGCCAATGAGGGTGCAAGGGGGAGGGGGGGGGGCGAACCACCCCCTTTGACAGTCCCCGTCGGAAAAAATTTTGACCGACAAAACTTTGCCGTTCGGATGTCCATTTCTAACAGATTCTCTCGTTCTTTCGGCAATATTCCGGATTTTGCCGAAAGATAGAGAGAATCTGTCGGAAATGAACATCGGTACGACATTATATTCCTCTTCTGTATAACAGTCTTGCTACTCAGAGGCACCAACAAACCACCTTATCTTAACCATGCCCTACTGAGCTGCTAGAAAAGCCGGATATCATAAGCCAAGATACCATAGAATCGTTATCAGAGGCATGTCTTTTACAAAATTTTCTCGGGGGAGGTCCCCGAACCCCAAACCAATGGGAGAAGGCTACGCATCTAGGTGGGGGAAAGTATAGGAGGGGGTCACCCCATGGGGGCGACCCCCTCCCATGCTCTCCTTCGCCTCAGCGCTACGCACCTCGGGTATGCCTTCGGCATACAGTTGCTACTTCGCCCCCCCCCCCCCCCCGTATGTTGGGTGATTTTAACCCTCCTAGATTCGGGCCTGAATTTATCCCTGTGGCAACCAAAGGTATTCCGCGCAGAAATTGTCCCGATGTGCAAACGTTTTTCTTTAATCAGAGTCCAATAAGATGGGGTGCTGATTCCGCTTGGAAAATCTTACTACTGTCATGATGAACCGTACAAGGTCAATCGTGAAAATTTGAATTCGTGTTTGTTCTTGGACCTTCATACAAAAAATCGCAATAATGTGACAGGAGTTTTACTGGTTATACTACACGCTGGCATGGATTCTTGGGACTGTGTGTGAGATCGTTCCGAGAATCAGTATCAGAGACTAATATTGATACACGGGAAGTCATCGTCTACATGAACAGAGCATTGTGATCACAAAAGTGGTCTGATTCTCGAAACACATTAGTGGGGTCGAGATCTCAAAAAAACAAAATATTACGAAATAAGACTGAAGTAAGAAAAATAAAAATGAAAATAACAACCGAGATTCATTTTGTTTTCGACAAGGGTGATTACACTGTGTTGCGCGAAGAAAGCGGATCGAGAATTTCGACCTGGCCCGAGATACGGTCGAAATTCCTTGTCCGCTTTTGTAATCACGGTACTCTAGACTTTTAGACTTTCAGAGATCAGCAAAGGTTACGGGGTGATGGGACAAGAATCACAGAGAGAGAGAGAGAGAGAGAGAGAGAGAGAGAGAGAGAGAGGTGTATTTAGTTATTCCCTTGTGGGCACTTCGAAAAGTGGTTCAGTGCTTGTTAAAGTATATAAACTAGTTCTACTCTGATTTACTTGTAAATAGGACCTGGTAACCAACACTAGGATGAACGTCCTCTACAGTGATCTACATAGGTATTGGTTAAACTTGACTTCATACATATTTTGTGGTCATGATGCAACAATAAACGCTGGAAGACTTTAACCCTTTACTCAACGCAGACGATTTCAAAATTTATTATTTGAAATATCATTTTTAAAATTTTTTCAAAAAATTTCAACAAAACCATATCATGTGACCCCTCTTTGGAACGAGCTCGTTCCAAAGAGGGGTCACATGATATGGTTTTGTTGAAGTTTTTTGAAAAATAATATTTTTTCAGCTGCTGAATTTGCATATTTCGCGGGCGGATGCGGGCGATTCGTTGGGTAAAGGGTTAAACAAAAATAAATAAATAGATAAACTTCAGTTATCCTTCAGCATATTTGTGCTGTTTTATCGGACACAAATACTTATTTTAATGAAAAGGGTTAAACCCCCCCCCCCCCCCCCAAATGCATCCCCCAACAACCACTGCTGACTCAGTACTTCAATCTGTACTCTGCCTCGATTTAGAAATACTCCCCACAGGGTCATAGTACTTCAGTAACTTCTATACCTTGGATTGTTTCAAAGCGACTACGTTAAAGTGTTTTGCCATTTTGTTTTGTACAGCTACGCAATTCATTTGAAACATCGTCAGTGATACAAGTTACAAAACCATGCATTATTTTAGCGTTTGTGAGATGGATGAACATAAATATTTAATTGCCCAGTGGTGATGTAGTCTTTATAAATTTACATCTAAACTCACAACATTCAATCTTTTTGAAAGATCGCCGTTTCCTGGCTGATCGAGATAATTTTTGTTGATTACACGACGAAAAACATTCTGATAGTTGTTTGAAAGCCGAGAACACTTGTGCCCCAGTGACCTGAACATAATTTTCAACATGGTATTTCATCGGAAAGATAACATATTTAAGCCAATAAAAAATTCTCACATACTCCATCAACATTGTTACACAGTGGGCTGTTCGTTGAAAGGGCTCTCAAATAAAACAAATATGGCAGGTTTGATTAGACAAGCCAAGCAGGATAGGGCGTGGTGTGGGAGATAGGCTCCTGGGCCAAACGGGAAGTTAGGTATTTAAGTCTACGCCCCTCCCCTGTTATCTTTAGAGATATATAGAATATACCCATAGTAGCTTGGTGTACCAAATGTTCACCACGAGTGGTTAAGTGGTGTTAACCGCGAACCTTTGGCACGCGGTTAACACCACTTCACCACGAGTGATGAACATTTGCTGCACCAAGCTGAACGAAATGGTTTTAACGCGCCGCAGGGACGCTGTGGGGCAAGCCCCTTTCGACCCTCGGTGACTGCTTAGGATCTGGTAGCTTCATGCCAGAAGCTACTTTGGGTACATTTTATTTATACCGTGATCGTCAGATTATTGAGTCGCTATTATTTTTTCACGATTTTACTGAGCACCAGACGTACATACGTGCGAATCTGTTTTTGTTTACACGTACATCGGTGGGCAGTACTTCCGCTGTCAATTTTATCGCCGAAACGAAATGGAAAATGAAACGGGGCCTTTTTCATTTTAATAGCATAATAACATACGATTTCGAGTTATGGATGCTTTATTAACATGGGACAATTCATGTTTGTTAATTTTTGGTGTCTTATGGGGTAAACTCATTTAAAACGTAATAAATAATTGTCCCTTTCATTTCACTCTTCCTGAGGCGACGTGCGATAAATTTGGACAAGTTGCATTCTGGTCGACGTCACCAAAAGTCAACTTGGATGTTGTTCCACTGTAGGTGTAAATTTTAACTACTGAAATCCCATTGCTGGCGTGTTCTCCACGGTTGGTGTGTAAAGCTAAAATTTATGTCATAGGCTTTTCAGATATTGTAGAATAGGTAATCATAGTATAAATTAGCATTTACTTTGTTGATACCGTGAATAGGACTCCAACTGGAAAGAATAGAAAAAAATGACAGTAACAGTTAGGACATTCTGGTTCTGAATGAGCTTTTCTCTCAACCAAAATGCACTCTCATCGATGCAATGCATAATTTATACATAAAATATTGGAGAAGGCAAGCAGTTCATATAGATACATTTTCGATGGACAGAACACAAGAACAGTTTCACATTTTATCCAAAATAAAATGATAGGACATCCCTGCTACCAGCAGTATGATCAAATAACAGCGAGGCGACCATTAAACCATCTACACGATTTGAAGTCCTGCATATTGTCGTGTGTACCGTCGAATGAGGGTGCGTCTTGCACATTTGGAATCTGAATATGTCAGCAAAATAACAAAATTAGCCCATCTGTAATATATTGTCACTTCTTTTTTTTCGAAATGGTCCTTTCTGTTACCAATTTCTCAAAATATGGATCAGAATGGAATGATATGGAGCTATAGTCCAGAAACCATTTGATTAACAAGCAAATAATTGGATTAAGATGGTACCAGAAGACTCTTTGTCGATACGCACCACTGGCTATTTGCATCAGTCGATTTGCGCCATTTGAAAAGTCGATTTGACGTCATTATGTTTAAAAATACAAAACATGGCTGCCAACTTCATTTTCTCATATTGTTCCCACGAGGCGAGATAGACCTGCAAGTAAATCGTTTGCAGGTCGTATATTACAGCACAGGTATCGAGAGCGTTGGACCTACAGGCCATACCAACGCCAAAAATTATATTACGGACTGTGGGTCCAAGTTTCGACTACCATTCCCCCATCAGAACAGTTATAACACCGATACTGACAATGATTTCGGGAGGTGGGGAGGGGGGTGGTTGTCGTGTCCTTCGTCCTATTATCAATATATTTGCTATTGTTGAGCGCGTATGCGCGAGTAATATTTGGAGCGATAACTGACACAGTTCACGGTGACTTAGGAAAATTCAATTGACTGAAGAAAAGAAAAAATGGGCGTTTTTTGTAATTCTCCTTAATTTAGTTTTGCTTCATTTTCATTTCTGTGCATTGTTTTTATACTATACAAGCAAAGCAATCCGTAATACATATATATGCTTTTATACCGTTGGTGAAGTTTTTTTGTAACAGTAACACGAAAACAATCCAACCAAACATTCGTGACACTGAATATCCGGTCGTACTAAAATGAGAGACTTGGAATATTCGGTCGTACTAAAAAGAGACCTCAGGTAGAATATGAGACCACAAGAGACTGCAGGCAAAGTACAGGGGTTAGAGTCTCCAAATGAACGCTATCTATTATACGGAGTTTACCAAATATATATCTAAAGTTTGGTAACGATATTTTAAGTTTAACCCCTAAATATTCACTTTTAATGTATAGCACGATATCAGACTTGCGGTCTCACTTTTCCGCTGCAAAGGACAAAGAGATCGCAAGTAAACTATTGGTCCTAAAAACACCAAATAAACGCCCGCTGGTGATTTGGTGTATATTCAATATATATCCGAATTTTGATATCGATATTTTAATTTTAACCCCTAAAAGTTCACTTTTAATGTATAGAGCGACTTTCGATTTGCGCAAGCAGGACAAAGAGAACCGCAGGTAAACTCTTAATCTTCAAAACATGAAATAAACGCGAAAGTATACGCTGTATCATATATAAAATTTATTTCACAGATTGTGGTAATATCTTGATTTTAACCTCCTATTATTTTATGTTTAAAGTCTGATAGAAAATCACATTTGTGGCCTCATTTTCTACCAGGCATATAGAGACACAGCTTATGCGGAAACCCTTCCTTGAAATGAGCCATTTAAGTGGATTTGCCTATTGTTATTAGGTGTGAATAACAATAAAAACTCAGCCCATCCTTTATCGTGGCATCAAGAAGAAAATTTTGAAGATTTCGAGCTTGACTTTAAATAAAGAACCCATGGTTTGTCAGCACTCCTCATCTTTTACCGGGCTTAAGATCGGCAACTATAATACTTGACAGACTTAAAGTTTTTCTACAGTGAATTTGCTAGTGTTTTTTTTTTATTTTTAAACCTTTAACCAACGTAACGGCCAAAACCGGCCAGCGCTATTCTCAAAAACCGCCAATTAAATTTCATTATCTTTTCATTTTTTGTCTCAAAAACATAGGTTATGACCCCTCATTGGAACGAGCTCGTTCAAATGAGGGGTCATAACCTATGTTTTTGAGACAAAAAATGAAAAATATGAGTTATTCAAGAATTTTTTTTGCAAGTTTCGTCTGCTTTTCTTGTTAGATAAAAGGGTTAAATGATCAACTCCCCTCATCCATTACCAGGGCTTGGGATCGGCAATTATAAAACTTGGCAGATTTATAGGGGTTTTTTCTACAGTGAATTTTGCTACTCTTTTTTTCAATTTATCAACTCCCCACATTTTTCAAGTTACCTGGGCCTGGGACTGGCAAGTATAAAACATGGCGGAATTAGAGTTTTTTCAACAGTGCATTTCTCTAATGTTTTTCTCTTCTCGGCCTCTTTGGGCTTTTACAGTGCATTTCGCTAACGTTTTTCCTTATCCTCTTTGGGCTTTTACAGCGCCTTTTGCAACCGTCTTTTTTCCCAGCCTCTTTCGGTCTTTACAGCGCATTTCGCCACCGTCTTTTTTCAAACTCCTTGTGCCTTTACAGTGCATTTTGTTTTTGTCTTTTTTTCAACTTCTTTGGGCCTTTTCATCGCATTTCGCTGCTGTTTTTTCCCCCAGCCTATTTGGGCCTTTACAATAATATTCAGCCACTTGGTTCGTTTTCCATTTGTCTACACTGCAGTACCTAAATGCACCAAGTACAGAAATAAGCCTCCTATCAGTCCTATGTAATCACTTGACTCGGCTTGTCTAATTTATTTAGCGCGCATGTATATTGGGTTAACAGTTGCGCCAGATCACGCAGTACTGAAGGTCGATTGAATTGAGTTGGAAAACAATGAAAAATGGAACCGGATATATACTGGATTCACTGACATGCGGAATTCGTTATTTAACTGGGATTAACCGTATTCAATGTTATAACTATTCGTGTTGTCTTATGCCACCTCCGGGGGCGCGGTGGCGTCGCAATAACCGGTTCTCGTCAGACCACCGACGTTAAACAACGTCGAGCACATTTAGTAGTTGGATGGGTGACCATTTCAGCGACTGATTCGCGCTCCGGCGTTGTGAAATTGGGCAAGGCACTTAACACCGATTGCCAACATGGGGGCACGATGACGCTGTGTACTAAGGCGTACTGCACGTCGATGGTGCGCATGTCTTCAACCAATCTAACCCTGCCTATGCCGCGGTACAGAGTTCAGAGTTACGATGTTGGAGAACTGACAGCTGCTCGTCGTTGCTCGGTGGTTCTCTCCGGATACTCCGGCTTCCTCCACCCGTAAAACTGTCACTGACATAATATGACCCTGGCTGTTAAAGTGTCGTTAAACCCTAATAAATAAATAATTTGCCACCTCCAAACTTTGAAGTACTTTTTAAAACCATTTTTGTTATGATACATCTACCCTCGATTTTTTTAGATGAGATATCCAATTAGCGATATGTCTGCAGCCTACATTTAAGCATTCTGCTTTGTTTATTCTGTGTTGAGGGGTGGGGTAGTTTTCTAAATTTATTTTTTGAAGGGAGATCTTAACCGTCAAAGTGTAACCTCCCTCCCCCCACCCGTCCAATAAGCTTGAAATTCTTTAAAAAGAATTTCGAGAACCACCACTGGCAATACTTGGAGATGGTGCCGGGGCAGTTTCTCTCAAAATCACCTCGGCGTTTTGTCCCAAGTCGAGTTTCGTACAAAGACGATTCGCCCAAAAAGCCGATCTTTTGGGGGAGGGCTTTTTGCATGTGAGAGAGGTGCCCAAGTGTTTTCGAAGGAAGATGTTAACCCCCATCGCCTGAAACACAGACCAAAAAAACCTTGAAATTTTTTTAAACTAATTTCTTGTGAGTCATCAGTCACAATACTTTGAGATGTGGTATTCTCCTTTTAGTAAGAGAGATTCAACTTTGTTCACAGAATGTTTCTTGTTTATGTTCTAATACGAAGAGATTGCATGATATATGCATAAAATAAGAGTGTTTCATGGGTATTTTCTTGCGCGCTTTTGCTTGCACAACATGTTGTTTTTGTTACTATTGGTAACGCATCATTGGGGACAGTAACATGATAGATACATTAGAGGCTTGTGATCGTGATTCTACTAAACGTGCATTCAGATGAAGCAAAATGTGTACGCTGTACCCTACAAACCACCTTGAACAAAAATTGCCGAGGGGGCACTTGGTTTAATAATAACTCCCAAAACCTGTAGTCATGGTAACAGTAGGGATCAGCTCATGGCAGAGTGAGCTACTAAAAATCCACAGGCTTCTGTGAAAAGCTACATGAACATGAAGCAAAAGCAATGGACAGTGTTAAATACCAAGTTCCGACAGAGTGAATCTCAGCTTGTGTCCTGCTATATTGTTCAAAATGCACATTAACCCTTTACGTAACATGAAAAGCAGACGACACTTGCAAAAAAAAATCTTGAATAACAAATTTATTTTTTTCATTTTTTGTCTCAAAAACATAGGTTATGACTCCTCATTGGAACGAGCTCGACGAGCACGTTCCAAAGAGGGGCCATAACCTATGTTTTTGAGACAAAAATGAAAAAAATAATAAAAATTAATTGGCGATTTTTGAGAATAGCGCTGGCCGGTTAAGGCCGTTACGTTGGGTAAGGGGTTATCCTTCAAACCTGTCTCTCAGTTTAAGCCTGTTTTTTTCTGGTTTGTGTCCATGATGTGTCCTTGATTACTATCTTGTCACCTTGAGCCGAGTTCAACAAATAGAAGCTTAACGGGACACATGCAACAATTATCCGCAAATAACTCAAAAATTCATTTTCCCTCCAACTACAGCAGCTTATAAGTGCAGGATGAAAAGCTCGACGAGCTCGTTCCAAAGAGGGGTCATAACCTATGTTTTTGAGACAAAAAATGAAAATATAATGAAAATTAATTAGCGATTTTTGTGAATTGCCCTGGCCGGTTTTGACCGTTACGTTGGGTAAAAAGCGCGTCAGACGGGGAAATACGCTTGATACGGATAGATACGGATGACCATCCGTATCTATCCGCAGACATCCGTATCTGACCGCAGACATCCGTATCATCCGTATCAATCCGTGTGAAAACGTATCACGAAGCGCACAATATGAAAAAAGTTTTGAAAATTTCAAAACTTTTTTTCATCCGTGTGCGGATGGCCAATCCGCACAAAATCCGTATTAATCCGTATTGATCCGTATTAATCCGTATTGATCCGTATTAATACGTATCTCATCCGCATCAGATACGGATAAATACGGTGGAAAAGGGAGTCTACCAACGCGCGAGGTTTGATACCACAAAATAAAGCATCGCAGTGTATCTATCCGTATTGATCCGTATCTCATCCGTATCTATGATTATCTATGCGTATCTATCCGTATCTCCTGCCGCAGGTTTTAGGTATGGCCGCAGAGTGACACGCATACATCCGTATCTATCCGTATTTATCCACAGACCATCCGTATATCATCCGTATTATATGACTATGTTCCCAAAATACGTGGTATTTTCACGGTTCGGGGGGGGGGGGGGGGGGGTGGGGTGTCGAGATTTATTATACGTATCTCCATCCGCAAGGCCATCCGTATCCCCGTCTGACGCGACTATAAAGGGTTAATAATGCACGAGTGGATATCACTTTAGCGAGTGGTTTAGTGATCATCCGCTCATCACGTATTGCTAGCAGTCCCCTTCATCACGTCCACAAAACACGTCATACTCGACATTAAAATTTTTATCCCACCCTTTGAAGCCTCTGACAATTATAGATCTACCAAGCACGGAACAAATTAATCTCACCACAGAGAAGCGGATAATTAAATAACTCATCCTCTACTAGAAAAAATGTCATAGAGACTGTAGGTTTTGTACATTCAATAAAACTGATTAGAATAAATAATCAGCAATTGACGACATGATCAATAACAATAAATTCGACTTGTCAACCACAAATATAGACTCACTAATTACATTATTTCTCGCCACCGTTCAACAAGTGGAGACGATCCCATCAGCATTCGTAATATCCATATTTGTCGAGTCCTGCGAAGCTTCAAATTTCGATTCGATACGAAATTGCACCTATAACTCGATGCGATTCGATTAAAATCGCGCTTATTCGGAAATTATCGAATCGTCGAGATGTTCGCAAAACTCCTTCCGAGGGTCTCCTTTTGAATTCTTCTTCTGTCATCGGGTCTCCTGAACAGGAGCCCCTTGACAGTAGAAGAGTTCAAGGAGAATCCGCCTCCGAAACTGCGTTGAATCCATTCCATAATATTCTGTCTTTTTGATTGACTTGCGCAAATCGTCGAGCCACAATTGCGCACAATACTTATTTATTTATTATTTATTTTATTTATCTACTGCCAAAACAAGGGTACATGACAAAGCACATAAAAACAGAACAGATAAACGATTAAAGAGACAACAGCGTGAGAAGTATACTATTCAAAAAAAGTAGGGGATAGCCAAACGGCTGTTGATATTTTCGGAAAATGGATTTGGATACGCGTGATTGGACACATGAACATGTTACCAAGTTTAGTGTGGATCATGAATGTCACCGGCCCTCGAAATCTTCGTGCAGGATTTTCGCACGAGCGGAGCGTTAATGTCTGTGGGGTACGTTTTGAAATTTTCATTTGTACTGGACGGGCTTTTTCGAAGGTTTCATCGTTGTTTTCTTGGTATAAACTCGTTCATAATTAGTCTCTGGTCGAAACGTAACTTTTGCCGTATGCGAAGACTGACACGTGACGAACGTTTACGTGCCGTTGGCATTCTGAAAGCAGGCAAAAGACAGACTGCAGTGGCTAAAATTCTCAACGTTACTCAATGGGTGATTAGCAGGTTGTGGTCACGCTACCATCAGACAGGCAATGATGACAGACGTCGGTCGGTCAGGCCGTCCAAGAGCGACAACTGCTAGCCAGGATCATTTCATCCGAACCACATCATTACGTTACCGCCATCAAAGTGCCTCAGAAATTGGACAAAAGCTACACCGAGCGATAGATGTGCGAGTCAGTGGTCAGACTATCCGAAATCGCCTACACAACTGGAATTTGCACGCTCGACGACTTCGAATAATTCCACGTTTGACTGAACGTCACATCGCAGCAAGGTGTGATTGGTGTGGAGCACGACAGCGCTGGGACAATAGTGGGTGAAGCAACGTCATGTTTTCCGATGAATTGAGGTTCACTCTCGAATTCCACGACAGGAGAAACAGAGCCTGGCGGCAGCGGAACGAACGATACCATGACGTAACCGTTAGGCAGCACGATTGTTTTGGTGGTGGATGGGTTATGGTGTGGGGAGGCATAACCAAGACAAGCAGAACAGCATTACATGTCATACAAGGGCGTGTCACAGGGCAGTACTACCGTGACAACATGTTAGCAGCTCATGTGGTGTCGTTTGCTCGACGTCACGGGCATCGATTCATTTCCCAAGATGACAATGCAAGAGCACACAGGACACGTGTAGGTACAAAGTTCCTCCAGGAGCAGAACATCACTACACTGCCTTGGCCAGCACTAAGTCCAGACCTTTTACCAATCGAGCAAGTCTAGGATACGCTTGGCAGGCGCCTACGACAACGCCAACAGCCCCCTACCAATGTCCAGGAACTCGCTGCTGCACTGCAGGAAGAATGGAATAACATCAGGCAAGCTGATATTGGACATTTGGTGAGGAGTATGCCACGTCGGATCCGGGCTTGTCTCGCGAACCGAGGAGGATTTACAAGGTAGTGAGGTCTTGGACTAAATGTGGTAAATTCTTCGACTGACCGTCCATGTCTTCTACAGCTCAGTGTGTGGAATCGGTGCTCGTCAGACACCCATCTATCGCTGAAATCATTCACCAGATGTCACAGTGCAATACCTCAACTTCTTTTTGATGAAAAAATAAATATATTTCTTCATATATCTCACTTTTATAAAGTATCCCCTACTTTTTTGAATAGTATATAATCAAATATGGGTTGCATGAAACAGTCGAGAGTTGGTTCACGAGTATAGTTGCTGATGGGTTCAATAAATATCTTTTATGCAGCGCATAACTCTAGGAGTTACGTCATGATAGAAATAACCTATTAATATTTTCGCCAATTCCTGACTGTTCATGTGATAAATGCCCTGCATGATGGAATGAATATCACTGAAAAAGCAGACATTCAAAAAGAAAGTGTATACTTCAGTGGCAACGTTTTATGTGATATGTAAAACATGAAGAGATTTGATACTTGATTCAAGATTCTATCCGATTCAAAATCCTCTGCCTGATTCGTTTCTAGTTTCGATTCGACACGACATTTGAGATACACAAGGCTCTTCATCTTTCGAATAGTCTTTCATAACAGAACACAGACAAGAGAGGATTATCTAAGTGCAGGCTCATAAGAATAGTTCGAGATTGGAGGGCGTGATTCATTCCTGCCCGTCGAGATTTGAGGCCCATTGTTACATGAAGGCGCCTCACCTAAACTTACTATTTTAAATGGAATAGTTATGTGAGGATAGATGTGAGGATAGTGCGAACATAATTACTACTTTTGAAGAGAGAGAGAGAGAGAGAGAGAGAGAGAGAGAGAGAGAGAGGCAGACAGGCAGGCAGGCAGGCAGGCAGGCAGACGCAGGCACCCAACAATTGACATATATCAACGGTGGCCATGATGCGCCTAAGTGTCGTGGTAGAAATACAATACTCAAAGCTATGCTTGGCACTTGAAAAACATGTACATTTTGGGTCGATAATTAACAAATCTACACACCGGGCCGAAACAATGTTTCAACTCAGTTGGGGAAATTTGTTATATATGGTCCTAAATATGTGTGCACTTTTCTCGACTTTAAAGACCATAGAAAAGACATATCATAAGGAGGAATCTTCGGTCACACTTAAGAGGAATAAGTATGTGTACTCCTTCCTTCTAATCCTCACTAAGATTGCAATGACGGGAACCCAAAAGATCATACAAGGTTTATGTAAGTGCATTTGTGCCATGAGAGATCCCGCATCTCGCATCTCTGCCCGCATAGTGGTAGTGGTATTATGGTGTAAAACATATCGGTAAATATAATGTTGGCCCAATCTTCCGCCCTCTCTCTCTCTCTCTCTCTCTCTCTCTCTCTCTCTATCTATCTATCTATCTCTTTAACCCTTTACCCAACGTAACGGCCCAAACCGGCCAGTGCCTATTCACACAATTCACCATTCAATTTTTATTACCTTTTCATTTTTGTAAAAAAAACATAACTTATGGCCCCTCATTGGAACGACCTCAACGAGCTCGTTCCAATGGGGGGTCATAAGCTATGTTTTTGACACAAAAAATAAAAAAAACTTAGCGCTTCAAGAATTTTATTTCCAAGTGTCGTCTGCTTTTCGTGTTAGGTAAAGGATTAACTCTCTACCTATAGCTCTCCGTGTGAGAAAGTTATAGTGGATGTGCATCCGGTGCCCCGGGTCATGCGCCACAGATTGGTGCGAAGGCAATTAAACCCAGCTAATTTTTTTCATTTTCTTTTTCAAGAAGGTAGCACATTTTGTCGCAAGAAAAGGGTAAAACAGCAGACAACATGTTCAATTAAAAACTGATCGAAATGACACAGTGTAACATGCCTAGCCCAAACTGGCATAATTGGATTCTACCAATAATTCAGAAATTATAGTCTTCGTATAAAATTCTTTTAAGCACAGACAGTTAAGGTTTATTCTTATATGGCACGAACTGATTGACAATTAACATGTCGGCAGCCGAAGTTAAGTCCGCTCACTTTTATTTGATGTTGCATGGCAGGTGCTCTGGCGATGATGATTCGTGTCATCGTGAGAATTTATTTTATTTATTTATTGAAGTTTAATGGCGCTCTCAACAGCCAGAGTCATGTAGTGTCAGAATGTGTTTCAGGTTGAGGAAGCCAGAGCAAGCGGAGAGGACCACAGAACAAGGACGACGATAACTGTCGGCAGAAGCAGAGTTAGTATCCGTTGAAGACATGCGTGCCGTCGATGTGTAGTACACTATATCTTACCTCCTGCAAGTATCTGGGAATTCCATTGGTTCAAAGACGTCACATGCAGACTGCATATAAAACCACGTACTGCCTGTCAACATCAATATACGCTGACAGCGATGGGTAATCTCCCTTTTGTTCATTGATTATTCAAAATGGCTGCAGCCGATAAACGCTTCAAGTTGAAAGATTGTGTGTTGGAAGCCCATATTTGGTCTGAAGTGCAGGTTAGGCAACTTAAAAGGCTTCATATTCTGTGGACGTGTGCCATGTTACCTTCGAAATGAAACTGTTTGGTATGCATGAATTTGCCTTGTTACAATTTATGAGAGAGTACCTGTAAATTGTAACAAGGCAAAGACACGTGAACACATTGTGAGAATTCTCTCATTGAATTTTGATCGCTGTTGTTATTAGTTCTGTGCATCGATGCAGCAGTCAGTAAGATATATTCGTTACACAGTTTGTTGGTGGCCTAATATGGTATATATGGTGTCAGTTAATTAACTGACACCATATATACCATAGGCCACCAACAAACTGTGTTACTAATAATAACACCATGCTACTACTTCGGCAGCTGGGATTAACAGTCTTTCTCGGGGACACAACGCAGATGATGAGAGTTAGGATCGAACCTTCAATCTGAAGTCAATTGCGCTAATTAATGGCCCACTGCACCCCCTCCCCTCCCCCGTTCTCTTATCATGATGACCGTGTAACCTGAACAATTTTTTCAATCCATTTGTTGCCAACCTGAATACATAGACGGAACTAGCTGAAAACTTCGAAGGCAGTGAATTCTTAACCCTTTAAACCGTGATGATATCTTCCATGACAGTTCAATGGATGCAATTGGATGAGTCGAGATTCATTATTTGGGAGTAGACAAATTAATACTTTCAACGTGCACATTCACTCAGCAGCTATCCTACTTAATGAAATTATGACGTATCACGTTCCTGGGCCGGAAAGCGGCCTCTCGGGTTCAAGGGACTAATCAAATAAAATGGTTAGGGAGGAAAAGCCCCAATGAGGTTTCCAGGGGAAAACTATTTGGGAAACGGTAGGTTACCAAGTATAACATGTGGGGTGGAAGTGATACCGTTAAACCAAATTGCAAAAAAAAGCTTGGAAACTCTGCAGAACGATGCAAATTGGTGGATAACAGGGTCGCAGCACAATAAGCAATCGTGAGCTCGGGTGGATTTGAGATCAAGCACAAGATAGGTTTAATGAAACCCTGTTAGCTTAACTATTTGGTAAATCTCCCCGACGTTCGATGGTGTAAACTGATGTTCCAGAATATTTGGAATTCAAATACAAAGACATGTTGAATGGACAAAGGGAGGGTGTTAACAGTGGAGATCTGTTGAGGGTCGAAGCAAAGAGGTCTTTGGGTGGTCTGCATGAAAAAGAGAAGCCAGATTTTGAAGACTATTTTGCTGACAGATTTTTTTTTGGGTGGGGGGGGGGGGGGGGGGCACTGCTCTTCAAGCTCAGTCTCGACCTCTGTAACGTAGAGGATAAATTGGGAAGGATAGTGGACAGGCGTGCCAAATGTGTAATTTGGGAGTAGTGGAGACCCTGGAACACCTTCTATTAGAATGTCCAAAATACCAGTCTAATAGAATAAGATTCACTGAGAGTATAACGGGGAAATGGGATGGGAGAATCAAGAATATATGGTTAGTGGGTGACACAAAATAGAGGGTTAGTATGCTTATCGAAGAGATTGGGGGAATAGGGTACGGGGTGTTATCAGGCAATTCGTTTCGGGCGCTGGGGTAGAAGAGGGGTGGGAGAGGGAGGCATTTGGGGACACAGGGGTAAGCAGGGCCTTCTCACATGAGAACCGCGACAAATCAGCGCCCGGCCCAAGTGTTATTATTATTATTATTAAGCTTCGAATTTCATCGCCCCGATGATTCGATTATTTCATTCGCGTCGATTCGGAAATTTTCGAATCGACTAGATGTTTTCAAAATTCTACCACGTCTCTCTTCTTGAACTATTCATCTTTCATTAGGTCTACCGTAGAGGAGACTAAGTGAGAGAAGAAGAGTTCAAGGGGGTTCCTCTTCCGAAACTACCTTGATTTCTTTTATCGGGTTTTAACAACACTTTCAATGGCCAGGATCTTGCATCAGTAAATTAACCCTTTACCAAACGTAACGGTAAAAACCGGCTAACCTATTCACAAAAATCGCCAATTAATTTTTTTTTATTTTTTCATTTTTTGTCTCAAAAACATAGGTTATGACCCCTCTTTGGAACGAGCTAAAGAGGAGTCATAACCTATGTTTTTGAGACAAAAAATGAAAAAAAAAGTTATTCAAGACTTTTGTTTGGAAGTGGTGTCTGCTTTTTATGTTAGGTAAAGGGTTAACAGAAACAATAAACTGTGCTACAACTGATATTCCAAACAATACCGGGGGAAGGCTATGGATCGGAATTCTATTTTTAAACAAATGACAATACACGTTCGAGATTTGATTCGGTGTCGAATCTTTTCACTGATTCGATTCGACACAATCTCGACTATTCGAAAAAATCGAATCCCGGAGAATTCTGATTTTAGTACATTTCTCAGCTTTTTGAAGATGACAACACATCCTGAAGTTTTCTGTGGACAAGTAGATACCACGTATTTATTATGAATAATCATAAACATGTCAAAGGAAGCGATAGTGGAGATCGCATCACGTCCAGTTTGCACAATATCTGCAATGCTTCAGCCCTGTTCCGCTAGTTCCGTTGCTCACATAATTACAGGATGACGTCGTGTGAGGACCATAAGGTTCTATCTTCCACTGGAAGATAGAACCTAATGGTTCTCACGCGACGGTGTGTTGTCACGAATAGAATATTACGGACAGAAAATGACCAACTCTTTTTGGTTGTGATACATTCAAAGAGTCTACTTTGAGTAGTCTGAATGTCAGGGTGTAAAACCCCCATCATATTGGGTACTAATTAATGAAAAAAAAGTTTGCGCATCAGGACTATTTCTACACGGAATACATTTGGTAGATAGATAGATAATTCTTTATTCACGGTGTGCAAAATAGTTTACAGTACAATTCACATAATCTTGTGTTACAGAAATAGGCTCACCGTAGGGAATGACGTAGCCAGATTGGCTGTCTACCCGACGTTCCCTTAAGAAGTAACAGTTTATTTGCAGTCTGACTATGAGAGCAAACGGAAGTAGTAATTTATTTATTCAGGATCCATGTTTTACAGTATGTTCAGTGAGAAATCCGGCGGTTTTTCAAGGTAGATAAACCTAAATGCCAGCTCACTCCATTTCTATGTACCCGTCCGTCATCGTTGCGCATAATCTTGGAGCTTCTGAAAGTTCTGACACACAACTTACAGAATATTACAGCTATTAATTGGAAGACTATATGGAGTGGGTTCTGACAACAGGTTATACGACACGAAGTATCCAGAAAAGATTCAATTCTTGACATTTATATTGTACGACAGATTTCAGATGAAGGTTAGATCAGTAGGTAAGACCGGGAGCCAGCAACATATGGCATAAGGCAAAGACAGGTGCATTTTCAAGAGTTGCATTCTTCGTCTTTTAACCCTTTGCTCAAAAGGGCCCAACCGCATAGATACCGAATTTCATGATTTGAGGCAGATTTTTTTTATCACAGGCATACAATAAAACCATACAAAATATTGACATCCTTGGAACCAGCTCATAGTGCTTGCCTCAACCATACCACCATTTGCATGGTGTTATTAGGAATGTGCCCCAACATGCGAAGCCGCACAAGCCATACTTAGGCTATAATTCTGCGCGGTTTTGGTCGTTTTGTTAGGTAAATGATTAGTTTCGTTGATTATACTGAGTAATTAGCTTGTTGGAAGATAAGAAAATTTGTCGTCTGGCAAATTACCAACTCCTTAAAGATGTCGATTAAGCATCTTAGCCTATTCACCATCCTGGCTAAGAAATATAATTAAGAAGAAAACAGCCGCAAAATGCCGCACAGCATTGGCTCACGGTCTTATATGTGCAGCCTCACAGTAAGGGTTATTACAATAAACCTCACTTGAATATGACGACAATATATTGTTAGTTAGCGTCTTCTTGAAGATGTGTCTATTTCTTATATCACGGATCGAGCTATGAAGCTCGTTCCAGATTCTAGGGAAAGCATAGAATGGGAGATTTTCTAGTGATTTGGTTCAAGTTTTTTTACCTTTAAAAGACCTGATTGCCTCGTCGCCATCCCTGACGGGTGTATCACGCCGCTGAATATACTGTTGAAGGATGTTGGTAGTGCACCATTGTGTCAGTCTAAAACAAATAAGCATGCGTGAAGTTTGTACAAGTCCTCACCTTTAAAGTATCTTGTCTTTTTTAAAAAGGGGTTCGGTTTAAGCATTGTATCGTTTGTTATTGATTATGCGCACCGAACGTTTTTGCATAATCCCAAGCCTTTTGACTGCTTAGACCGACCCCAAATCTGAATACCATATGTCAAGTAACTGTGAATTAAGGCATAATAAAGGGATTTCATAGCATCGTGGGGAAGAATGTGTTTAACATTGTTCAGGCTATAGTTAGCACGGGATATTTTAAGGTTGATCTGTGATATGTGGGCATTGTAGGACAAGTTATCGTCGATATTTATTCCGAGAAATTTCAATGATTTTTCAGGTTTTGTGTACCCTACCCTGGTAATGAGTTGGTTATTAATCAACATGTCATCTTGCAGATTACTAACGAGGTTGCGCGTATTACTTGGGTTTATTAAAATAATTTTTGTTTTGTTAGCATTTAACTTTAATTGGTTGCGAGAACCCCCACTCAAATAGTTTTTGAAGTTCTTCGTTGAAGTACCTGATTTGTCGAGTAATGTCAGATCCGGAGTCATGTACTGTGGTGTCGTCTGCAAAAGCTAGAAGGTTTAGTGTTGTTGCATTGCTAACGTCGTTAACGTATAAAAGAAACAAAATGGGCCCCAATATAGAACCATGGGGAACTCCACAGATCATTGAAGCTAAATGAGATTGATGTTCACGGTACGAGACATACTGGGTTCTGTTAGAGAGACAGCCCACAAACCAGTCCTTCGCTACTCCTCGTATGCCATATGTTTCAATTTTACTCAATGGGATATCATGTTTGATGGTATCAAAGGCTTTGGATATATCCAAACACACTGCCAATGTCTTACGTTTTGCAAGTTTATTATTTTCCAGTGCTATATTGTTCAGTAGCTGGAGGGCGGGCGTATACTGCTGTGTTTTTGACTAAAGCCGTAATGATGAGAATGAAGGATATTAAATTTGTCCAAGAAATCTGTTTGCCTGTTGGACACAAGTCTTTCAAAAATCTTTGAAAATGTGGGCAACAGACTAATAGGTCTATAGTTGGTGAAGCAATGCTCGTCACCTGCTTTGAATATTGATACCACTTTTGCAATTTTCATTCTGTCTGGCACAATGCCATTCCTAAATGAACTGTTGATAATATGTGCAAGAGGCTCGGCAATTTCGTCTACCGTTGTTTTGAGAAGCCGAGTTGAGATGCCATCGCCATCTTTTGTTAATTTAGATTTTAGTTTGTTTAAAACAGAAATTACTTCCAGAGGACTGGTTGGTCTAATATAGAAATTATTTGGAAAATTGCTGTCCATGTAATTCGAATAGGATTTATTTGTTTTTTTAATTTGCCCTGATGTTACTTTACCTACGTTTGCAAAGAAATTATTGAACCCATTGGCTATGTCGCTGGGAGCTTTTATTTCTTCATTGTTAAGGATGAATGAAGATGGTTGTGTGGATGTACGTTTCGCTTTACTAATTGCTTCATTTAGGATTTGCCATGCTTTTCGCATGTCATTTCTATTTTCTTGTATAATATTTCTGTAATAATTAGCTTTACATTGTTGTTTAGGTTTGTTGAAGATTCGGCAATAATTTTTATAGTTCAGAATGTTCTGAGCTGTCGGGTGTTTAAGTTTTTTGTTGTAGAATTTCATTTTATTATTAGATGATACGACAAGTCCTTTGATTATCCATGGTTCTTTCTTAATGAATTCCCTATTAATGGGGACATTTTTCAGTGGAAATGCTGTTTCATAAGCTTCTAAATAAATGTTTAAAAATGTTTCGTATGCCGCGTTTGGACAGTCTGACTGCGTTACAGGACTGAAGTCGCTTTGAGAAAGAAGACCTTTGAAGACCGAAATACTTTCTGCGTTTATTATTCTTTTCGCAGTGAACGTTTTTGAATTGATTCCCTTTCAGCTCGTTCCAATATGGAATATTCCAAAGTGATCGGACACGTCGGATATGATTATGCCAGAAAGAGTTGACGGTGCAAGATGATTCGAAAAAATGTGATCGATCAAAGTGGCTGAATGACTCGTAACTCTCGTTGGTTTTGTGATATGGGCAAGCCAGAAAATAAGCAGACTGGCATCTGCAAAATGAGGTCCCCAGTGGGTGAATTTAGTGATGCTACGCTGCATAGCAGGGTAGCATCACTAAATTTACCCTCTGTGAACCTCAATCTGAATCGGGGTCCCAAAACGATACAGAAAGACGTACCCAGGGGATAAATGGCCAACTGTATTGGATATCATCATCAAATTCACCCTCTGGGGACCTCATTCTGTAAATGTCAGATGGCCTATTTTCAGGCCTGGATATGGGGTAGAAATTCGCCACTAAACATAAAATTAACGAATTCTTCTGTTTTGGAATGAATTGAAACTTTTAACAAGTCGAGGTTGACATTCCCCATAATATATGCTCGTTTATTTTCCGCATTCAGTTATTTGGTTCAGCGTGGAAAGAAAAATATTTTTGTCCGCTTTGGGGGCTGCATTAGGTCTGTATATTACCCCAATAGTTTTTGGGATATATCTAGTTTCAATCGATCTATCTATCAAAACACTCTACAGGTGCATGTTCTGCCTGCCGACCATTTTGACTTTGCATACGTCGTATCAAAGACACTGGAAGCGCCATCATCGGCTGCTTCAAAGAAATTATTCTGTGGTGACATCAAAGTAATCATAAAGCACGATCTTCGTGCTTTATGATTACTTTGATGTCGCCGCAGAATAATTGGACGATGTCATGTTTGTCTTGCGATCTTGGGGACTGGCGCGGTTTGAATGCGAATTTCTGCCAGCTGATTGCGATGTGTCATCCAATTGTTGATTTGCCCAGGTACCGGTACCGGTTTCGGAATGGACAGGCTCTGTCAGGTCCCAGTACCGGTTATGTTGGTACCGGCGGTACTTTGAAATGTCTGCTTGATACACATTGGCGATAGGCAACAGAAGTAAGAAGACGTAGTTTCGTAACCATTGGGAAGTGGATTCGATTGGAGATTCGATTCAGTTTTTCGAATACTTTGTCTGATTCGATTCGTGCGAAAAAATCGTGATTCAGCCATGTTTAGTAGTTATATTTAACGTAGTACAACGAGTGGACTTACACTAAAACTCTTCCAATTTGCTTTTCACCCGATAGTTGTGCAGCCGGCTTGTTTATGTTTATGGGTTTTGAGGTTCATTTTCAGCATCAACATGATTTATTTTCTAACTTATTTCCATTTTCATGGAGTCAAGTTACAATGGTACGAAGAAAAAACAGTTATATATTGTCCAACACATGTCCGTGACAAAATAGCCTGATAAATAATTATTCCATACTCTCTCTCTCTCTTTCTCTCGCCCACCCCCTCCCCATTCCTCTCCCCTCTTCCACTCTCTCTCTCATTTATGTCTCCTGGTTCAAGGCCAACTTGACTGAGTTTTGGTGATGTCATGACACTCCCCAACATGCACCGCGGAGATACCTGGGGCGAGATTGAATTATACAGCACATATACATACACATTACACACACATATCTATATGCACAAATACAAACACATGTGTATATATACATACATATATATATATATATACATCTATATACTTTTGTAAACAGCCCCTAACCCAGACATCGTCGCGGTGAGGAGTTGGGTAAAGATAAGATAGATGAACTGGCCTAGAGTTGCAAGAAATATAATTATTTCCACGTTTTTCCTTTTGAAATTTCATCATTACGTAACAACTTGCAATATATGCCTACAATCACCGACACGTAGCATTAACCCGGTGTGACTCTTCCTTGCAAGGAAACGTTATAACGAAAGGTAGAAAGGGATTTTGCATTTACGTCGAAAGATTTTGTATGCGTATAAAATACAAGGAAGAGGGCCAGGAATGCCAGATGTTCAAAACGTAATGACTTTTCCTTGCGTTGATTGGCTTCTATTTGTCCTACACGCGCGCCAGTTTTAGTGCCAGTTTACGCACAGGCACACACACAAGCGCGTGCTAAAGTAGATATACACGGGGACGCAAACCTGTGTGTGTAGACTGATCACCCCCAACCACCTCTCACATGCACGCACGCAATCACACGCGCATATATATATCGAAGATGACATTTTGGTCATGCGGAAGCATCATGTCGCATTTTCTGATCTGGTTACTAAATCCGAAAAACTGAGAAGAGATGGAGGTGAATGCAACTCCTATAAACTGGATTGGGTGGGTACAGATATCTATGTGGAAGTGGATAATTTTGTTCTCCTTTCTTGAAAAGTTACAAGCACACAGGGTTTTGAAATTTAGAAAGCCAGAGAAGAAGATCAGTGTGTGAATATGTATTTGCTATTACATTTTGTACTCTTGGCCCGATATTCGAGGTATAGGTGGTATTGGTGGGTTTTGGTTTTAGATGGCTAAACTGTGTCCCCTTTCCTCAATCCAAATATAGAGTCAAGTTGAGCCAATCGTTTGTAAACAAGTTTAACCAGATAATTATCTCAAAATGCCCCCCCCCCCCCACACACACACACACCCATATATCTGAAAATAGTTTCGGGCCTAGGTGCGACGACTTCTGAAGAACATTTTTCGAAGTAGATAAAGTCTTATTTGTAGCACGGAACAAGTGCATAGACACATATATGCAACATCCATCCCCACACACTCAATCCCACCTGCTCGTGAATGGTTTTCGAAGTATTTAAATTGTTTATCAAGTTAGATTAATATGACACGATTAACCAACTCTATCTTTGACAGCCATTGTCAATAGTTTACATACTTAACTAATTGGTTTACGTAGTTATGTCACAGTTGAATAAGATTAAGTTAAGCTCGTTACACAAACAAATAGACACGGGCAGTCACAAACAAACTGACTCAACACCAAGAACAGTCCATCTTAATGTCAGAGAAATATCATCCGTCATTCAGATTATCCCTTTACCTAACATGAAAAGCAGACGACACTTGCAAACAAAATTCTTGAATAACTAATTTTTTTCATCTTTTGTCTCAAAAACATAGGCTATGACCCTCATTGGAACGAGCTCGTTCCAATGGGGGGTCATAACCTATGTTTTTGAGACAAAAATGAAAAAAATAATGAAAATTAACTGGCGATTTTTGAGAATAGCGCTGGTCGGTTTTTTCCGTTGCGTTGGTTAAAGGGTTATCCTGCGAACATGTCTCTCAGTTTAAGCCTGTTTTTTCTGGTTTGTGTCTATGATGTGTCCTTGATTACAATCTTGTCACCTTGAGCCTAGTTCAACAAATAGAAGCTTGACGGGACACAGGCAACAATTTTCCGCAAATAACTCAAAAATCCATTTTCCCTCCAACTACAGCTGCTTATAAGTGCAGGATGAAAAGCTCCCATGGCTAAAATTTTCTCCGGACGAAATCCTCCCCGGACACCCCATCCCCTCCACACTTCCTCAATTTTTATTACCTAATCTAAGTGCAAAACACCCCTATAGTATATATTTTTTTGTTTTCAAACTCGAGTTTATGACCTCTCATTGGAACCAGCGCGTCGAGCTGGTTCCAACGAGAAGACATGCGCTATCTGTTGGGAACCGTTAAATTCAAATTCAGCAGTTGAAAAAAAAATCTAAAAACTTTCAACCAAACCATATCATGTGACCCCTCACTGGAACATGCTCAAGGAGCTCTTTCCGTTCCAATGAGGGGATCACATGGCATGGTTTTGTTGAAATTGTTTAAAAAAAATAAAATAAAATAATTAATTTTGATATCGTCTGCATTGGGTAAAGGGTTAAACAATAGGGTGTACTCCATTAGCCCTCTAGAAAGGTAGAAAGGGGACCAGATCAAATATGCAGCACACACATGCAACTGCACCCTATCAGCGGAGGTGTGGTGCTGCCAATTCTCTGTAACTGCCAAATACATGTACGTACATAAAAGTGAGATATACGAAGAAATATATTTATATTTTCATCAAAAAGACAGTTGAAGCATTGAACT
Organism: Pictodentalium vernedei; assembly: GCA_031216915.1. Lineage (NCBI taxonomy): Eukaryota > Metazoa > Mollusca > Scaphopoda > Dentaliida > Dentaliidae > Pictodentalium > Pictodentalium vernedei. The sequence goes on from CM062297.1 coordinate 790,012,098, forward strand.
GTGACATCTGGTGAATGATTTCAGTGATTGTTAGGTGTCTGACAAGCACACATTCCATGCACTGAGCTGTAGAAGACATGGACGGTCAGTCAGAGAATTTACCACATTCAGTCCAAGACCTCAATACCTTGTAAATCCTCCTCGGTTCACGAGACCAGCGCGGATCCACCTTCCAAGCATATCCCAGACGTGCTTGATTGGTGAAAGGTCTGGACTTAGTGCTGGCCAAGGCAGGGTAGAGATGTTCTGCTCCTGGCCCTGTATGCTCTTTGCATTGTTATCTTGGAAAAAGAATCGACGGCTGTGACGTCGCGCAAATGGCATCACATGAGCTGTTAATATGTTGTCACGGTAGAACTGCCCTGTGGCACACCCTTGGATTTACATGTAATGGTTCTGTTTATCATGGTTATGCCTCGACGAGCTCGTTCCAATGTTATGTTTTTGAGACAAAAAATGAAAATATTTAGTCATTCAATAATTTGGTTTGCAAGTGTTCTCAGCTTTTCGTGTTAACAAGAGTATTCAGTTAACAGGAAGTTGGTTATTTGGTTGTAGGACACTATGAAACAGGACACTAAGAAACGGACACTAAGAAACAGGACACTAAGAAACAGACACCAAGAAACACATTTTTTTTTTATTTTGAAAGTTACTATATTTAGGAAATAACCCTTTCCAAATAATTCCCATTAAAATGTTTAGTTAATTAAATATTTTTAATTATATTTTGAGTGTTTTTATTCATTTATCATTATTATTTACCATTTTTGACATTATTACTAAATATAAATTGTTTTTTCTCCTGACAGAAAATATTCCTACTTAGAAATTTTAACATATTTATTAAGTTGTAATATTTACTATTTACTAAAAAAGAATAGGTAGATAAAAAATTAAACACATGTAAATGAACAAATTAATAGTAATGACAACAAAGATTGTTTAAGATTTATGATAAGCTTGTGTGTGTTTGTACAATAATTACCCTCAGCTACATTGTTTTTATAGTTAGCTTGTTAGTCCAAACTCTAGTCATTATTTATTATATTAATTTATTTACTGGTGTTTAAGGTCACATACTTATGCACAATGGCTAATCATGACCGTGACAGTTTTACGGGTGGAGGAAACCGGAGTACCCGGAGAGAACCACCGAGCAACGACGAGCAGCTGCCAGCTCCCCAACATCGTAACTCCGCGCTGCAGCACAGGCAGGGTTAGATTGGTTAAAGACATGCGCACCATCGACGTGCAGTACGCCTTAGTACACGGCGTCATCATGCCCCCATGTGGACAATCGAGGTTAAGTGCCTTGCCCAAGGACACAACGCGGGAGTCCGAATCGATCGCTTAGACGGTCACCCAGCCGAGGATTAACCGAGCTCGACGTTGCTTAAACTCTAGTCATTAGAAAGAACGTGGTGGCTCAGTGGGAGACTGTTGGACGTCTATGCTAGAGGTCCCGAGTTCGATCCCGGTCCGGGACGACCCGCGTTGTGTCCTTGTGCAAGGCACTTTATCCCGGTTGCCTACATGTGGGCACGATGACGCCGTGTACCGAGGCGTACTGCACGTCGATGGTGCACATGTCTTCAACCGCTGTAACCCGGCTTGAGCGGAGCTTGAACAGAGTTAGAGTGTTGAGGAGATGACAGTTGCTCGCCGATGCTCGGTGGTTCTCAACGGGTGGTATTCCGTTTTCCTCCACCCGTAAAACTGTCATGGACACGATTAGCCATTGTGCATAAGTAAGTGACCTTAAACACCAATAATAAATAATTAAATAAATAAATTAACCCCTTACCGACCAAACCGGGGACATGTGGAAATGAATTTAATGCTTCAAGATCCATGGCCTGTGGCCCCTCGTTAGAATGAGCTTGTTGATCTCATCCCCGTGGGGGGCCACGAGCTATGACTCTTGTACAGAATGAGTGACAATCACCGTTATCACTAATAATATCGATAACTAATGATAATGTTATTTTAACCCCTTACCGACCAAACCGGTGACGTGGAAATGAATTTAACGCCTCAAGATCCATGGCCTGTTGCCCCTCGTTGGAATGAGCTTGTTGATCTCATCCCCGTGAGGGGCCACGAGCTATGACTCTTGTACAGAATGAGTGACAATCACCGTTATCACTAATAATATCGATAACTAATGATAATGTTATTTTAACCCCTTACCGACCAAACCGGGGACATGTGGAAATGAATTTAACGCTTCAAGATCCATGGCCTGTGGCCCATCGCTGGAATGAGCTTGTTGATCTCATTCCCGTGGGGGGCCACGAGCTATGACTCTTGTACAGAATGAGTGACAATCACCGTTGATACGGCAAATTATATTTGATGCCATCTTAACCCTTTATCTAGCATGCCGGTGAACAGTGAAAGACAGCTAACCGACAGATAATGAGTCTCCTTGTAACCGGACATAATCCCAGTTACATCGTGTAATTTGGTGATAGGCTCCATTCGCTGTATAATTTATCCACCTTGCTTCACTGTGCATCGTCATGGAACACCTGCTTCCAACAAGGTGAGGCATAACCTCTGTTCTGATTTTCGTTTTTGAGGATTCTTGCCTGCACTTTGCAATAATGTTTTTTACTGGTCCATATGGATCTGTTTGCCGATGTAATACATTGTCCTAACCTCACGTGAAAGTACAAACCGGCCATCCTTATAACGGGAACCATATCACGTGACCCCTCATTGGAACGAGCTCATTGAGCTCGTTCCAATGAGGGGTCACATGATATGGTTTTGTTGAAATTTTTTAAAAATTAAAAAAAATTATATTTAAAATAATAATTTTGATATCGTCTGCGTTGGGTAAAGGGTTAAATGCTAATGTTGGAGGAAATGGGGCATAGGATGTTTAGCAACATGGAGAATTCGGTTATCTATTTAATTAGTCGACAGATTACACGATTTTTATTTAATTAAGAAGGATTAAAACCCAAATGCAGTTACCAGGACAAGTTTGTACTGAAGGGACGGTAAATGGATTGGTGTTTGAACATTGTATGTAGTTAACCCTTTGTGCCCGAGAGGCCACTTTTCCAGACCACAAAACTGATGCGTCATAATTTCATTAAGTAGGATGCTAAGTCAGTGGGTGAGGGTAGACCGGTCAATATTCTCAACGTGCACCTGAAGGATGCACGTTGAAAATAATAATTAGTCTACCCCCCAAAAATTAATATGGACTCTTCCGATTGCTACCATTGAACTGATATTGAATATACCACAGGTGTGCAAAGGGTCAAAAAGGTTTCTTCCATTGAGCAATATCCAGTTGAATGTGACCAACTGCTTTGCCCGCACTGCAAACGAAACTTAAAAGGAACAAAATATCTTGAATAACAATAAAGCTCCATCCTTTTGCCCCCCCCCCCCCCCAAAAAAAAAAAAAATCCCATATTACTTATGTTTTTAAAAAATGTGATATTTCGTCGTTGTAACTTATGGAGACAGCTTACAAAAGCACCAGCTTCGTGCTGGATCCATTTTCCAATTAACAATTTATGTTTGTTTGTTTTTTTTTGTTTTCCAGTGTAATCTCGATTATTTTATACCTGTTTGGAAAAATAAAATATTTTCAATCAATTACACCATATAACTTCTCCCTCAGTGGCAAGAAACTGGAATAAAATATTTGAATGTCGGTTTTAATAACGCGATCGAATAGGACCGTTGCGTTAGGTGAAGGGTTGAGGGTGTACGACTTAATTTAGTCGATCTTTATTAAGAGGGTCCACCCTCCTATTGATCCCCCACAGAACATCGGGAAGTGGGGAATTGCTTGTTTATTGAAGCAATCTAGTTCGGTTTCACTGGTAGGATAGGATCCATAACCAACTCCAAGGTATAAACGATTGATTACACGCGGATTCATACTTGTGATGCGGCCATGATAAAACAATATACGCTGAAGGTGACCTTAAACAATAAATAACAAAGAATCCTACTGAAGGCGGCGTTTTTCACCAGGTGTTCTGTGCACTTAGAATTCACTGCCAAAGCATCACGAAGGCCACACACTCGTGGTACATTCTACCTAAAGTTGCTCCCACGCAGTGTGAGGTCGGGGGGTTTCGCTTTGCATCTAATTTTGGTCTGTTCACATGACGAAAGATATTGCCAGAATGTCCCGTCCAGCGAACACAGCTTAACAATAAGGCTATTAAATAACTCGTACAATAGGATTAAACGCAAACCATTGCCAGGTGAGCGTTGTAAATTTACTTGTTCCCCTTTTCATCATATTGCTAGCACATGTACGTAATTGGCAACAAATGTATAATTCAGAATTCTTAGAAATAATTTCTCGTGTGTTACTCTTTTCTTTTATCAAACAATCTGTTCTCTGTCTAACCATCTTCCAAACAATCTATGTATTTAAAAATGTATAAAGGAAAACGACCCAAGATTCTCATTTGAAAACGCACGAGACAAAACATTTGAAATTTCACGAGACATGTAAAATTTTTCTTTCCACTGTGAGATCGTCCTCGGATATGTAATGTCCGGGAATTACGAAATATGATGAAAACGAGGACCGGATTCATCGAAGTGCCACAGTCTACGAGGGCCACAACTAGAGAATAGGGTAGCGGGGAGGTGTGTCCCAGAAGTCAAATTCTGCAGGGAATTCGACTATTTTAAGGCCTGGAATCTGGAATCAGTCCAGCCATTAAATGGTTCATCGTCTATATTTAGATTCCATCGTCCGGAGGTTCGCTTTTCCAACCAACTGAAATATTCCATCAGACTGAATTTTTTAAAAAAATACCATAAACATTCTTTTTTTTTTGAATCAACACAAGAAGTGTTTCTCAATCGAGACTTGATTTAACCGAATCTTGAATAACTTTATCAATACTCTTAAGCTTTTTTGTTTTTTAAGACTAACCACGGCTGTATTGTTAATACGCCGCGTAGTTCCGCCAATATGTTGATGTTTTTAACGCGAGTTATAAATTTTGTGGAATATCTGTAATGTAACTGATGCACAAAAGAATATCTGTGTATCATTATGAGTAAAGGGACATCGCAATAAATGAACTGTATGTAGTCAAAGCGGAAACTCCACGAACAGTGAGTCAACAAACAGCCCATAACAGCGTCGGATTCCTTACAAAATTTGACTTGTGGCCCGAGAGCATGGAGGACCCATGTTTGCTGGACAACAATGATATTTCCGATGGTTTTTACATATACCTGTGCTTCTCGGTAAGCTGTTGAGAGAGAGTTTACAAACCTCGACAATCAGCAATGTCGTGGTAAAACCGTGGTGGACTGCACGGCTTTTATCAAAGCATTTCTGATTTGATTGCTTAATTTTGTGGGCGGGTCCCATTCACATACAACTAAACGAGCAATCCCCCTGTGCATGAGAGTTTTATGCCTATGCGAAGGTCTTTCGACATGCGAAATATTTGGCAATAGTATGCTTCCGGAATGCTACCCAATGAAACTAAGATTTTCTTAGGAAGGGATGGTTACACCACCCTTACACACCATAGTATTTACGCTTCTGACAACTACTGGACTAGTGATATTATAGTCGGCTAGTGGGATTATAACCTAACATAATCTAGAAATGAGGTTGCATTAGATGACCATTAGTGATACGAATAACCTCGTCGCCACTTGGACGACTGCCATCATAATCTGAAACAGCGACCAAAGATGAATGACTATTTCAGAGGAAGCGTCTTATCCCCACACTGGTTAATAACAACAGTTTTACACAGCTATCAAAATTTTATCACAAAGTAAAGGCGAGACCCATGAACGTTTATACCTGCAACTGAACAATGCCTAACATTACAGGATCATTTCACCATCTAAGTACCACCAACATTCCACAACAAGCAACACCAGGAAGGAGGATTGTAACATAACAAAACCCGCAGCTGCATTGGCGGAGGACGCAACCACCTAAATCCTCCTTTCGTTAAATCAGGAGGCTACAAGACGTCCAGGGCCGGCGGAAGAAGGGGGGCGACGGGGCGGTCGCCCCCCTTGCCCTCGCCCACGGGGGCGAGCGGGGGCGAAAGTGTCCGAAAATAAAAAAAATAGCATTGCTATTGATCAACCATCAGAAAAAAACAGGATCATACTGATCAGCCTATTATTCAGTTGTATCTTTGAATAACCAATTCTCCGGCATGGATGTATATGTATACATTAACCCTTTACCCAACGTAACGGCCAAAACCGGCCAGCGCTATTCTCAAAAATAGCCAATTAATTTTTAAATTATTTTCATTTTTTGTCTCAAAAACATAGGTTATGACCCCTCGTTGGAACGAGCTCGTCGAGCTCGTTCCAACGAGGGGTCATAACCTATGTTTTTGAGACAAAAAATGAAAAAAATTAGTTATTCAAGAATTTTTTTTGCAAGTGTCGTCTGCTTTTCATGTTAGGTAAAGGGTTAATTGCCCATGGGCATGGCATTCAATGGATAGTAGGCCTATGAATCAGCAAATTTTGCCTACCTGCTCAGCCTGACTGTTTTATTAGTTAGATGGCCAAAAGCCGAGTTTGTCGACAACAAAACTGGTTCGAAGCCTATGGCACTAGATAATCCGAGACTTATACTAGCACCGAGAGGGGGTAGGTAAACAGGGCAACTGCTCCAGGGTCCGGCCTCCGGCTGTAAAAAAATCATTTTTTTCTATTATAAAAATACAAGAGGAATTTCAGGCCAAAGGCCACCAGAATGCACAATTTGAGAGCTCCATTAAAAATTTCCTGGGGGGAAAACCCCTCCACTCCCCCCCCCCCCCCCTTCTAATACCTCGTGTCTTCGGCACTCGGTGCAGATGCCTTCAGCATCTGAGGCGTCCCCTCCCAATTTTTAGGCGATATACGTGCACTTGCCCTCATCAGAAAATTTCGCCCCCCCCTTGCCCTTTGCTGCTTCCGCCGGCCCTGAAGACGTCCCTTTAGTGGACATTACATATGGCGCATTGTTCCTCTCAAGGGAGAAAACATATAACCACTACACCCAATTTTTATCATTAATGAAAACTGAGCCATTGATTTCGACTTGTAGCGGATACCACATCTTGGCCTCAGGGAAAGTTTTTGGATGCGCTCACCAAGACAACATTCTGTGTGTTGTGATCACGTGCAGAGATAAAGGGACTAGATCTGCGAACTGGGAGTACACCTGTCCTCCCGACATTTTGCTATCAGTCATAAATACTCCATTCATCTATATCTGGACAGAAATTCCATCTCAAATTGGACTTTGTTTATAAAAACATCTCGAATTGGACTTGTTTATAAAAACAGTTTTTAGGTGTGTTTGGAATTAGTCATATTCAATGATATTTCACGAGAAAAAAACCCTAGATTAGAACTGGAACTCCACATGAAGAAGAGACCCCGATCGTAGACGTGCGAAGCGGCATACTTACAGATGAATACGTGCGAAGTGGCATACTTACAGATGAATATTGTATTGATAAAGAGGTAACATGGTACGACTACGTGTGCAAGGTTCGGGAACAAGAATCGGGAACAGAAACAAATCTTTGAAGTCTTTTCAGTTCTTTACAGACTTGTTGTAAAATTTGTAACGTCAAGAGCGCGTGCCCTTTTCAGCAGAAGTACACGAGTGAAAAAAACTTTACTTGAACTCTGTAACTGAGAAGCTCTCTACTATTCGTTTCTAGCGCATTTTTACGTATGCCAATGCTAACGGGAGGGGGGGGGGGGGGTATCAGGTGTAATGACGGGGTTAGGTCGAAAATCACTGAACAAAGAAGCTATACAATCAGCGGGGTGATTTCTAAAGCTTTATATCGTCCCCCGAGTGGAACAAGCTGCCATCTGCAATGCTTTAGCATTGCAGATGGCACCTTGTTCCTCTCAAGGCACGATATATGATGTCAATACTATTGAGCTGCATATTACAGTTTATGATACGTTGCAAACTCCCGGTCTTAACTCATACCCATTGCCCATTTTGATACCCCGGCCCATTGCCACCGGGTGCTTACTACACCTTTGTTGAACTGTAGCTACAAAACTGTTCGACAGTTCAGTTAGAGATTTGAGGGTCGAAAGGGGTTGTTCCCCATACCGTCCCTGCGCGCCTTCGGCGCGTTAAACCATTCCATTCCTTAGAGATTTAGACAGTTAATTCTTGATTTACAGAACTAAACAGCTCTGTCAAACACACTGTAATTGGTTCTTTGTTTTATATGGAGCACCATGGTGCCATTGAAGACATTCCACTCGAATTGCTACGACGTTAGGAGCATATAATTAATATAGATCCCCCACGGACGCCGCGAAGATGACCAATTGGGTGTGGAGGGGGGGGGGGGGGGGAATCTGATTTTTCCCATCTCTGATCAATAGTCCAAGTCTCGATTCACTAATAAGGCATGCTTTTATGGTATAGTTGGAATTGTATAGACACGCAGGATTATAGTTTAAAGAAACTCAAGACTTCTTGGAAATTTATTAGTGAAGAAATAAAATATCCATGTAGCAGTCATGGCGCAATTTCTTAATTAATTAACGCGGTCCATATCACTACCCCAAGTAGGTTGTGCTTGCCTCCAACAGCCGGAATCGGGTAAAACAGACCTCCTCCAATTGCACCGACTGTGTGCTTGACACAAATCCAAATATTGAATCTAGACTTTTATGAAAGTACATGATTACGAACAAGAGAGAATTTGTAACCCAGACCCCAATTCCTGATGAAAATGTCCCGACTGGAAAATTATTGGGGGCTGGGGGGGGGGGGCACCCCCTGTCTAATTTCCGTTAGCAACGCCTCTGAATCCGTCACACCCACTCGTGCTATTCTTACGAGTTACCAACTCTTTTCGTGCAAGTCAGGCGGTGATGAAAATAATTTTTATGAATTCCAAGACCAATTCCTTAGTCATACTAATAGCTTTAGCTCCAAAAATAATTAATATTTTTAAACTTCGAATTCCTTAATGGTGTTTCTTAAGAAATAACTGGAAACAGCGTGACACTTTCGAGTTGAAACTAATGCCATAGTTATTTGTCATCTGTCGCAAACAGCAAATGATGAACCTTAATTGTCACATCTGGACGAGAACATTTCTCATACTTGGTTGAGACAGGCAAAAAGACATTTTATCCATAACGCCACGACCCCTGCACGTGCACGCTCTTAGTTTTCACGCGCATACCTCTCATTTGAGCCGTGGATATGATATTATGTTACGGCTGCAGTCGGAAATAATTACTTCTGAAAGGACAGGATTTTAGGTTTTGTCATGTTGAAGGAAATGCATCCTTCAAGAGACGTTGAAGTTGTTTTGCCCTTGGGGACAGTGGGTGACGTGCGATTTTCTTAATGGTCTGTTAATGAAGGGTTTCTGTTTGAATTCAGTTACATATTATAAAATTTAAACGTGATAAAACACATAGGCATGTGTGCGATTTTGTTGTTCTTCAAGAGTTACAAAGCCTAAGATTCTATAGGATGAAAAATGACAATTTCAGTCTTCCCATCTGTTGTCTAACGTGCAGTGATTCTATGATTCCACGAAAACTCGCAAGTGATCATCAGGGGAAAATATCTTACGACTATTTAAGAAACAAAAACCCAAAGCAAGAAAAACTTAATTTACAAAAAAAAAAAGAAAGAAATTTTTACTTGAATATATTTCTTCTGACAAATCGATACATTTTCAAATTTGGTTAACTCTTCATTCTTAACCACTTCAACCCTGGCGCCCTGACTAGTATCGCAGTGGCGTAGATAGCTTTTCGTTGGCGGAGGGGCAAGCCGAAAATTTTCCGACAGACCGAAAATTTTCCGACAGTGTAACAACAACAAAAACCCAAACAAACAGAAAGAATCTGTTGTTTACTGCAAAATGTACTGAAAATTGAGCTTTTTTACACAAAATTTACCCCAAATGGCATGTTTTTATCCCCAAAGCCAGCATTATTTTAACCCTTTACCTAACATGAAAAGCAGACGACACTTGCAAAAAAAATTCTTGAATAACTAATTTTTTTTCATTTTTTGTCTCAAAAACATAGGTTATGACCCCTCGTTGGAACGAGCTCGACGAGCTGGTTCCAACGAGGGGTCATAACCTATGTTTTTGAGACAAAAAATGAAAATATAATGAAAATTTATTGGCGATTTTTGAGAATAGCGCTGGCCGGTTTGGCCGTTACGTTGGGTAAAGGGTTAATGTTATTAGGCATAAATTTGCCTAAAAGTGGTCCCAAAAAATTTCCGACAAAACTTTTGGTGGTGGGGGGGGGGGGGGGGGTCTCCGCCCCCCCCCCTCTATCTACGCCACTGTAGTATCGCCTCATACAACACTGTCTACGGAGATATAGGCGAATCCCTTCTGCATTTGGGTGGATGTTCAGTAAAAAGAGCTGTGGGATTAAATTATTACAGATCAACTCTCTCAATATTCAAATTATGATTGCTTATTCACAGTCTGGTAAACATAATCCGTGAAGCGAGGATTATGTTTACCAGGCTGAGAATAAGCAATCATAATTTGAATATTGAGAGAGGCAGACACTCCCAACCCCCAATTCCACTAGAGCGTAGGCTCTGCAAGGCTTCTAGTGTTTGTGCAGCTGCCGGCGAAGTGGAAAGTGAAATTCACTTTATCATGGATTGTCCGGCCTATTCAAACAGTAGAGCCCAGTTGTTCAACATTATAAGTAGAGATAGACCAGATTTTATAAAAGCCAGTAAATGTCATGCAATTTGAACTCATTATGAAGAATGACAGTCCGACAATCATTTTTCTCCCCCCCCCCCCCCCCCCCCACTGCATCTGTAACATACGTCTGTCCAGGGTGAGATAGCAGGGAGAGACAGATGTGTCCCACCCCACCCACGTGACGTTATACATTTATAACTTTATTATGACGTTATGCATATCGTATCAGTTTTTTGCTACCAACTAATTCATATTGACGTCATCAGAATGCCGTGTGATCAAAGTTTGATGCTCTAAAACTCTTTAAACCCCAAGATGCCACCGTTCCTAATTGATTTCGTGGTATATCCCTTTGATATATACGTAACTTTTGCATGCTCTTTCAGATGGTGTCATTAGTTTTTCAAAACAACGAATACCAAATGAGTTGATTATATCAGCACGTGGGCCGCCGATTAACTCTGGCTAACGTTACCGCTGTATGTTGGGGAGAAAAAATAACCCCTGATGGGTACGGGTGTGGGATGGGAAAATCTCACCCGAGGGCAAGATATTTGGGCCATACACGAGGCTTGACAAGATATTTGGTCCAGACACTCGGCAAGCCTCGTGTCTGGCCCAAATATCTTGCCCTCGGGTGAGATTTTCCCATCCCACACCCGTACCCATCAGGGATTATAATAATCCCATCTGTAACATGATCCTGCTGTTCTTCAGGGAGAGAGATGCATTTAATTGCCAAAAACACGAGCTAGATTGTTTGCCTTTCCTTTAAATAGTCTTTGTTGATCTTAAATAGTCTTTGTTGATCTTTTTAACAATCATTGTATATATTTTATAATTCACATTATAATTCACGTTATATGTTTGTTATTTGTGCAATCTGCCTCACCTGTAGGTGTAATATTGCTTCAATAATCTATCTATCTATCTATCTATCTATCTCCACCGATGTATTGTTCATGACGATAGACAAAAATTAAAGCTTTTATTGGTGGGGGGGGGGGGGGGGGGGGGCGATGACACAGAGTCCCATAAAAAGCGTAGCTCATTTTATTTACCAGGGGTCTGAGTAAAAAGGAGTCTGGCAGCCCCTCATCGACAGCTCCGTTACATAAAACCAATATTCCACACATGTAATATAAGTCGTGGTTTAAACTCTGAAGTTACAGCATTTTACTTATTGTTTAAACCTTTGTTATTGAATATTGACTTGTGTTTCGAGTGTCATTATATTTTGTTATAGTTTATATTTTGTATTTTATTTTATGATATGTACATTTGACCTTAATGGTGTAACAGTACAATAAAGAATTTGAATTGAATTGATTATGCCGTCTGTTCGCCAACTACCAAACTTTTCTTTCCACGCAAAAAAATTATGCACATTGGATTGCATGGGCTATAGCCAGCTGAAAAGGAAGCCTCATCTATCTTTTGTAAATGCGAAAGTGGTTTTAGATACATGGGCTCTGTGGGGAAAACAAGGGTAGGCATTCCGTTACCAATTCTGGAAAGATCGAGTTTTCATTGACTGTGACATAACACCAAGGGTCATGCGTTATGTTCAGAACCTATTCTCTAGGCGTGAAGAAGTTTTGGCAACTTCACAAATTAGTCACAATTGAGATGTTCCTGTCCAGTTTATCTTCGTTCACATTTGATCAGGTACTCAAATTTGCCACAAATGAGACCAGGCCTGAAAATAAGCAGTCTGACATTTGCAGAATGAGGTCCCCAGAGGGTCAATTTGATGATGCGAACCTATACAGTGGGCCAATTTATCCTCTGGGTACCTCTTTCTGTTTAGTTTTGAGACTCTGATTCAGATTGAGGTTCACAGAGGGTAAATTTAGTGATGCTACCCTGCTATGCAGGGTAGCATCACTAAATTCACCCTCTGAGGACCTCATTTTGCAGATGACAGCCTGCCTATTGTCTGACTTAGTTTGTGCGTTGTGTGTATGCTTGTATAACTTTTTATTAGTTTTTTTTCTCCACAATTCGTCACACATGTCTATTGTTGTGTCCTCTGTGTACGTCCATTCACATCATTTTGTCACGATGTCACATACCCATGTGTGGGAATGAAAGATAATAAATTATTATTATTATTAATGAAACGTAACATGACTGAAAAAGTACTTGACTGGTTCTACTCGTCTTGTCCTGTTTTTAGCTCATTTGCACTTCTCTTTTGATAGCATTTCGAGTAAAAATTCCATCTCTCTTCTTCAATATTCCCACGCAATAAAGGGAAAATAACTTTATGGAAAAGAAAACGGAAATAAGGTGTTTTATGTCTTCATTTATTCTCTCAAAAGTATTATTTCATTTATAATCATCCGATCGGGCTCGTAACCGTGTTAAGATATTATGGTAGGCTCTAGGGGGTCCACGTTTGCCCGACTATGACGTGAATTTACCCATCGGCTCTTATGTGCACGTAAAATTACGTCACAGTGAACTCAAGCTCAGACAAGTACTCTACAAACACAAGATGTAGCCACGATAAGAGAGGTCCTTCACAAAAACTTTAATGACTGGGTTTTTCTTATCTCTGCAAAAACAACAGGCTTTTACCCACCGGGACCTTTTTCATTGCGATATTTTCCGACGGAGTATTTTTCCCTACAGGGTTTCTTTCCCTGCACACTTTGACACACAGTACGCAGCGAGTGATTGGCTGAGAAAATACCTACTCAGTGGCGGTAAACTCAGATATATGTCTTTCTAAAGAAAAGCATTGAGTAGCACGAACAAAGTTTCGGCTGATGGCCCTCCGGGTTGAACCCGGAGGACCACCGACTGAAACTCTGCTTGAACTTTCTAATGTAATTTTTATCACAGAAAACCCAGAACATCACAACCATTGTCTAAAGGTGAGAGAGGTTAAACAACACCAAACTGTCCCTACGCGCATTTGGCGCGCTGAAACCACCTTTCGTTCGTTCTTTTCTCGTGTATCCAGATTGAGAGGGCTCTGTTTCAAAGACCTATTCTGGGTTTTCTAAAGGGAACCTGCTCAAATCCCACGCCACTCAATTCTTATTAACGCTGTCTGACGTATTGGAGTGGTCGCGGGTGGATTGGTGGGATTTGCCCCACCTTTCCCACTTTTCCTACCAAATGTCAACTTTATAAATCACTCATACCCGAAATCCCTGCCACTAATCTTGTGCATCTATTTTCGTTCTGACATTTTTTGGTCCATAAATCAATTTTTTTTATGCCATCATCATTTAGAAACTTAAACCTTTAGTTCTCAAGGTCTCACGCTGACATGATAGTGGTCAAATTCAGCCCGGTGGAGACTCTGGACCCTTATCAATGGGAATGGACTTAACTCTCTCGAGTCTTCGCAAGACAAAAGAGATGCGGAGGGGGACAAAATATTTTTCTGCAACCATTGGTAGTCGATAAATATTTGCACCCCTCACTTCATTTTGAGCATCTGGACCTGTCACAATTTTCGTCCAACATCCATGCATCTCTGACCTGTGTATCGAAGGTCCCTGGGAGGTTAAATGGTGTGAGGTGAATGTCAGTCACCGTATCTACCTCTATTGGCGGATTGAAGTGTTCGAAGAAACGGGTTCAATACGTGTATTTTAGCTAAACTCGCGACCCCATTGATAAATACGCAAAATAACAGGCAGAATAAATATGTAAACAAATAAACAATAGTTGCCTTCAAACTTATCGACTAACACGGATCGGAAATACAGAATTTCATAGAAAAACCAAACAGTCAGCGTGAATGGGATGTATGCAGCGAGGTTACACAATTCTTATAGGATTAATTGGTTATGTTTGTTCGGCTCAAAGAGAAAGCTTCCGGACATTTGGTCATATTAAGTGTTTCAAAACGACTGGTCTCTTTGTTAATCTGTTGATAATTTGGCCATTTCCAGTTCTTACGTAAGTTATTTTCAACAAATGGACCTCATGTCCTGTTTACAAGTTCCTTATTACGAATTTATGTTGCTGGGCTCTCTATTGATCCAATTTCCCAAGTGTTTTTCCGTTTGATTTATTATTCTATATCGCAGTTAAGGTTGGATAACTAAGTGACTCTTCTCTCGAATTAATTCTTTATCTTATTACTCCAGAGGATGTAGCAATTCAACAGCAATAAAAAAAAGTTCCCTTGGGAATGGGATTGATAGTCATCTGATAATTTTTATTTTACGAATTACCTGTATTTGGCGGCAACGATGTAATATGTGGTACATAACCTTTCAGACTTTAGGCAGAAAAATGTCTTAAAGAGGCCTTTTCTGGATAAACATATCTGAAAATCATAAAACAAAAATATCTACCTCACTAGTTGGTCATTGGGTGCAACATGGCGCTATTTGCGATGCTTTAGCATTACAGATGGCGCCTCGTTGCGCTCAAGGGACGACATTTTGTTATTTTATGATCTGTTTCTAGTTACAAGTTTTTTTCGTATTGTGAAGTGTATTTTATATCATTATTATATTTATTTTGTTTTGGGATGAACGATAAAATATATGACATTTTGTCTTGAATTTTATTGTTATATTTGGCGAAATGTCTTGTGCTGCACGTAGTAATATTATGCAACTCAACCCAATCGAGGCAGCGTTTTGTTTATGCGGGGGGGGGGGGGGGGGGGGGGGGAGGTAACTAGTTTGTATGCAAATTAGATGATTTACGTAATGTGCGTATGAACGAGGGCCAATCCTCAATGAGGTTGATTGGACACAGCCAAAACCCATCCATCCCATGTTTCTTTCTGTTCTTTGAAAGTATCCCCCACGTGCTAAATTTGAGCTAAACTGTCGGAATGGATAGCCAAGACAGACAGGCGGGCGGACGGACGAACGAACGGACGAACGGACGGACGGACGGACGGAGGGACGGACGGACGGATGTTCCAAAAAACGGGAGTTGTGAGTTAATTTTTTGCGGAAAAATTGATCATTTTAAAATGTTCGGACAACCGCTAAAAAGTCGTTTCTTCGGAAATTGTTTGGTGGCAATAGACATGGTTAGTTCCCCTAAGATGAACCTGAAGAGATGGCAACGCTAACCCCAGCAGTGAATTGACCATAAACCTTAACCAAAACCCCGAAAAATCGCTACAACTAGCTTCTTGCCTCATAAGTATCATATTTTGGCAATTAACCTCATAATATTTGTCTGTAAGCTCATAGTATGGAAGTAAGCTCATAATGGCTGTATGGACCAAATAGAATGCAACTCAACAATTTTAAATCTCGGACACACAGTGTATACCATTAAATTCAACCAATTCAATGAACAGTGACAGAAGCCAAATAGTATTTTGAATAACATTGTTTCCCAGTAGCCCTTTCATCCCAGTATGCATAAATTTTTTTTTTGCGCGATGCAAAAGTTGGCAGTCTATTAGTAGATAGCACAGAAGGTTCAATGATAATTTAATACTACAGCCATGTAGGCTGTAGGATTAAATTATCACTGGATCTCCCCGCAAACACAATATAGACTTTCCCGTTTCTCTACACAGAGTAGTGTATAAATCGATACCATTCAGAGCGCCAATGTTGAAAGAGTTAAATTCAGCCATTTCAATGTATACCGAATCCAACCACAATAGTCATGTTTGCAGTCATCCAGCCTTCAGGGTGTCCCGGTGTGTCTAGATTTCACCTGATGGTGGTCACTGCTATTCAAACTGTGATCGAGGTCGCTGGAGCTTAGGGAGAAATTTGGGGAAGATGCTGACAAGTTGTGCGAAAAGTGTAATATGGGAGTGATGGAGACACTTGAACGCATTGTCATAGAATCAAAATGCCAGTCTCACAGAACGAATGCACTTGAAGTATAAAGTGGAATGTGATGGGAAAATGAGGGACATTTGGTTACTGGGTGATACAAAAAAGAGGTTAAGAATACTGATAAGTGCTATCGGTTAACCCTTTATCTAACATGAAAAGCAGACAAACACTAGTCTTCGACCACCTTTCAAACCACTTCATTTTTCTGAGTGGGGGGCTAACATCCACCTATGTTTTTCTCTTTTGGGGGATAATGTCCAACTAAGAAACTCTTCTGGGGGGTTAGTGTCCACTAAGACCATTGAGCTCTGGGGGGCTAACATCCTGGGGGGGGGGGGGGGCTACTGTCCGTATACCGCAGACGACACTTGCAAAACCAATTCTTGAACAACTAATTTTTTTTCATTTTTTGTCTCAAAAACATAGGTTACGACCCCTCATTGGAACAAGCTCGACGAGCTCGTTCCAGCGAGGGGTCATAATCTATGTTTTTGAGACAAAAAAAAAGGAAAAAATAATGAAAACTAACTGACGATTTTTGAGAATAGCGCTGGCCGGTTTTGTCGTTACGTTGGATAAAGGGTTAAGGAGTTCTTTGGATCAAAATATTTATTTTTCAGCGATTTAACCCTTTACCTTACGCGAAAAGCAGACGGCACTTGCAAATAAAATTATTGAATGACTAAATTTGTTCATGTTTTCCTCAAAAACATAGCTTATGAACCCCTTATTTGGACGAGCTCAGGGAGTTTTTCCACTGAAGGGCCGAAAGCTATGTTTTTGAGATAAAATGAAAGAATAATGAAAACTGAATGGTGATTTTCTTGGTCGTTACTTTGGGTAAAGGCTAAAAGTCTTTTGACATAATAATTCGCATTTCCACATTCATTCGTTGCATGTTATTCTCCGCGTATGTCAACGTAACACGAGTGTCGTCGATTCTGGTTCCATCTGTCGAACACGACGCTTATCTCGTAATTATACTGTGCAAATATTACCTGTTTTAAAACTGTATTATGTGAGGGTCAAAATTCCTCGACCAAATACACACCTAATCCGTGTATTGATTGTCATGGTCTCATTTCAGATCACAATTATTATGTAAATTCAATTTACCCGCTGGAAGAAAATACACAAACAGGTGTCTATAGGGGATATATGTGTGAAATTACTGGGAACGTTGGATATTTGCATATAATAACAGTTTCTCACAGATCGGACTGAGCTGAATGGAAAGCAGTACGAGTGTTTAACTTCAGAAATTCAAACCAGTGTTTACATAAGAAATGATCTCTGTTTTATCAGCGAAATCAAAGACAGCGGGGTATGTGTAAACGCCATTATATTTACATCTCTGACACCAGAAATACGTCCCACTGTAACATATGGCTAATATCTCTCCCGATGAGATAAACGTAAAATTATGATATATGTGTGAAAGTTGCTGTATATTGCTTATCATGACCATATATCATAATATTCGACCTGTCACATGTGTTCGTGTGGCCGGATACCCATGTGAAAATTCCTATCTATACTAGTTTCATATCAGCATCCAAAAACACGCCTTTGACCCTTTGTGAGACAAAACAACGAAATGAACAGTTAATAAGAATCAACGAAATCAGCAGTTACCAAGATGAAGGGAGAACTGTGGCTGGATAGTTAGAGCATTGAAATTTAAACCAAAAAGGTCGACCGTTTGATCCCGACCTGTGACATCTGCGATGCGTCCTTGGACCGGACACTTAGTTCCGATTGCCAACATGGGGGTACTGTGGCGCTTTGCACTAAGCCATAGTGCACGTCGATGGTGCACTTGCACCATCGATGTGCAGTGCGGCTTAGTACAAAGC
Organism: Pictodentalium vernedei; assembly: GCA_031216915.1. Classification (NCBI taxonomy): domain Eukaryota; kingdom Metazoa; phylum Mollusca; class Scaphopoda; order Dentaliida; family Dentaliidae; genus Pictodentalium; species Pictodentalium vernedei. The sequence continues at coordinate 790,030,461 of CM062297.1, forward strand.
TTGAACCGCTGCTAACTCTGCTTGTGCCGGGTAGTAACGAAACCGACAGGATTACCAGACATAGAGGTGAGATTAAACAACTCAAGCCCCGAACACAGTTCACGGCAAATCTCCTCTTACACACATTTCCAAAAAAGTGGAATGACATTGACCCACTGGTTCGAAATTTACCACGAGCACAGTTTAAAAAAATGATGACCAACACGTTTCTAGGCTCGTATGAAGCCTCTGTCAAATGCAGTAACAGATCATGCCATGAATGTCGGGAAGTACCGACTCCCTCGACACAACAGACTCACTGAAATAAGTCCGTAAATTCCTTATTAATTAGGGTTGATTCCGGAAAACTCCAGAAAACAAACTACCAACGAGGAACTCAAACCTCTAAGCTGGCTCTGGGCTAAATATCACATTCCCATCTATGCCCCCTTTCTCAGTGCAAGATTGAAACCAAATTCCACCTATCACCAGGACTGCAGAGCTCATTCCTTACATATTTATATTTTACTTTATTTTTTCTACTATACATGTTATTTTCAATTGCAGCTGATTCTCTCTCTCTCCCCCCCTCTCTCTCTCTCTCTCTCTCTCTTCCTCTCCCTCTCTTCACTTTTTCCCTCATTCGTTGCTTTTTTATCTCCCATTTTTTGTCTTTCTATACGCTACATTTTTTTTATTCCCTGAGGTGGGTGACAGTAATACAGCCGGTTGGCTATGTCACCTCCCTGCAGAAGACAGATATGGAGCTTCATAATTCCTAGATGTGATATATTATTAATACTATTTGTTGTTTCTTGGGCAATTATGTTATAAACATGTATTATAATGTCTTTTGCAAATAAAGTTAAAGTAAAGTAAAGTAAGTAAAGTAAGTAAGTTGAAGTTTGGCAGTTGCTCACCGATGCTCGGTGGTTCTCTCCAGGTACTCCGACTTCCTCCACCCTCCATATCCGACACGATATGACCCTGTTTGTTGAAAGTGCAGTTAAGCCCCAATATAACAAACAAACACACCCGGAAGAAATATTTAAAAATTTTTTTATACAATTCAGTCTTCTCCTAATTTTTTATCACTAATTTGTATTTCTTTGAATTTACATGAAAATGTAAATTCAATGTAATAAAAGATCACTCATCAATTTAATTAAACAGGATACCATGGGTGCGCGGTGGCTCAGTAGGTAGAGGTGCAGACTGCAAGCCGAGAGGTCCTCGGTTCGAATCCCACCTGCGGCAACTGCGTTGTGTCCTTGGGCAAGACACTTCATCTCCATCGCCCTGCGTGGGGGCACGATGACGCCGTGTACTAAGGCGTACTGTACATCGATGGTACGCATGTCTTCAACCAATCTAACCCTACCCGTGCTGCAGTGCGGAGTTACGATGTTGGGGAGCTGGCAGCTGCTCGTCGTTGCTCGGTGGTTCTCTCCGAGTACTCCGCCTTCCTCCACCTGTAAAACTGTCACGGTCATGATTAGCCATTGTGCATAAATATGTGACCTTAAACATCAATAAATAAATAAATAAATAAATAAAAATAAATAAATAAATAAATAACAGGATACCATTCACGTGGGGCCTTAATGGCTAATGCTGTTATACTTCAATGCAAATACAATTTTATTTTCATTCAATTTTCAGTTTTTGTGTGAGACTGAAACCTAATGTATGGTCATCTACAGTGCATGGGTGGTGTATTACAACTTGAACTCCCGCAGAGTGGAACTTCGACGAAGGTAACAGATCAAATAATGAAATGATGTCCGTCCCAACTTATGGAAATGGGAGCGCGTTGACTGTGTTGTGTCCTTGGGTAAGCCACTTAATCCCGATTGCCCATGCGAAAGCATGGCGACCCTGTGTTCATATGCGGACTGCACGTGATGGTGTACCTGCCTTCAACCGCTCCAGAGTCTGCTCGTGCCGGGTTATAAATTAGAGACCGGCTTCCCCCACCCGTAAAACTATCAGATACGATTAGTACTAAAATGGTTAACCGGATAATCGGTTTGAAACCAGTTAGCTACCTAACCGATTAAAAAAACCGTCAACTGGTTATCCAAAATATCGATAGTGATCGTCTCCTTTGTGATAGATTATACATCAAAGTCGCGTTGTGAATATTGAGAAATAATCGACTTTGGTGTTCAAAACTCCGTTAATGATCGGCAGTTTCCGTGAGTAATGAGAAATCTCAGAAACTATTCCGTAGTGTGAATACAAACGAACGTTGTCGAGTACTGGACAATATTCGTTTGTATACACATTACGGAATAGTTTGAGAATACTGCTTTCCAATTCCTATAGTTTTGATCCCATATTCGGTGAAATAATGGCCGCGGATAACCGTATATTATCCGGTTATAATCCTCGGTTAGTCGGTCAGGAAAATGAGCCAACCGTTTCAGACCTAGATACGATAGGATTCTGTCAGTTGAAAGTAGCGTTAAACCCCAATAAACAACCAAACAAACCAGAATGAAATTTTTAATTTTTATCTCTTTAAACCTTTCTAATTCTTTATTACTAATTTTTATTACTTTAATTAAGAGGTCCTTCGCAGATTTATTTGAACACGCCATAATTTATTTGGGGCATAGGAAGCGGTGGCGTTGCGGTAACCGGTTCTCGTCAGATCACCGAAGTTGAGCAACTTCGAGTCCAGTTAGTCCTTAGATGAGTGACCGTCTGAACGATCGATTCGGATTCCCGCATTGTGTCCTTGGGCTAGGCACTTCACCCCGATTGTCCACAAGGAGGCACGATGATGCCGTGTACTAAGGTGTACTATACGTCGATGGTGCACATGTCTTCAACCATTCTAACTCTTCCTGTGCTGCAGTGCGGTGATACGAAGTTGTGGAGCTGGCAGCTACTCGTCGTTACTCGGTGGTTCTCTCCGGGTACACCGGCTTCCTCCACCCGTAAAACGGTCACCGACACCATATGACCTTGGCTGTTAAAGTGTCGTTAAACCCTAATACATAAATAAATAAATAAATAAATAAATAAATAAATAAATAAATAAATAAATAAATAAATAATTAAATAAATAAATAAATAAATAAATAAATAAATAAATATTTTCAAAGACAATTATAGTCGAAATATTGAAATGATGCCTGTCCCAACTTATTGAAATGATGTTCGCCCAAACTAAATTAGCAGGAACAGATATCTCTTTATATTGTGTGAAGTGACGTCTAGAAATTCGCATGGGAATATATAGGAAGAAAAATAAAATTTTTAAATGAAAATGGAAGTACCATAACAGGCCCTTACCTCAAAAGCGGTATATAACCGGGAAGAATTTTTCACGTGCTTCACGAATAGATATCCGACCATTCCGGCGTTCAATCAATCAGCAATCAAGTTTCTAAAACCTATCGTCAATAGATTTCCAAAGTATTCAAATGACAGACCAACCGGAATCACAAACGATGTCCTGTCGTTCTAAAATGTGGAAGTCATCTGTAAACAGTACACAGCGTCCCCCTATAACTGTATCATTACAGGCTTATAAGCCCCACGCACTAGAACGAGGTGTATAATTTTAAGATGTACCGGGTTGCAGCGAAAATAAATTATTATCGTTGTGTGTTTTAAAATGATGTCGCGATGTTGTGTGATTACTAATTCAGAATTCTTCCGATCAGTTTCGGGCAACACTCTTCGAAATGTGGTACGATCTAAAAATTCGTCAGTATTAAAGTTTTTTAGGAAGAAACTTAATTTTGCGTCGCTTAAGTTGGATAATACATTGCATATAATTGGTTTCATAATCTTTCAAATACAATCAAATTCAGAAAGTCGATATGTTTTTCAAATCAGCATCTTACTATCTCTTTAAAAGTTTGGCCACAAAATAATAGATGAATGTCCAGATATTACTGAAGAATGATACACACAGATACAAAGACGACCAAGCGCTCCTTCTGAGCTGCACGCATCGGTAAAATACCTGCATATATGCTGTATTCTTGCGAGAAAATTATACGATGTATAAAGATACTTATCAATACTGAGCTCTGAAACGAGGTGACCCTGGATTTCGAAAATGCCATTAAACCCAATAAATAAATAAATAAATAAATAAATAAATAAATAAATAAATAAATAAATAAATACTAAGCTAAATTTCTCTTCGTGATTATTCTTCGATTTTTGAGCAATTGAAGACAAAAATATATAAAAAATCCAAACTGTTGGCATGCGGGCTGATGTTTCATGTTTTCAGGCATTTCGTTAATACAATTACGTTTAATGTATTCAAAGAGAATCTTTGGGGCTTGGTAGAAAGTTCATGTCAATGGAAATCATGCATTGGGTTTATATTTCAGTGACCTCGCCACGGAGAGTTTTTGCAGAAGTGATTCATATTTTCTCCCTGCGTTCGAAGAGACAAACAAATAAAAATGGTTTCTTAAACGTTACCTCTCATATTGTCTAGAAGATAAGACAACATTAGTTCCCAAATAAGGAAGAAAAATATTTGTTTTTTTATCCTTTAACCAATTCAACACGGGACGCATAAACTTTTACGTGAAAGAAAATTCAGTGGTCGGTGAGGAATAGCTGAAGAGGGTCAGTAATATTTTAATTCATCCGCCCCACGGGGTAAATTATTACCGTACGCCCCACAACAACAAAATAGATTATTGGGGTTTAACACTTTCAACCCCAGAACCCTGATGGAATCTTCAATCCCAGTTCAATGTCATCAATTGGAAGAGTCCATGTTTGTTGTTTGTGGGGTAGAACAATTAATATTTTCAACGTGCAGCCTCAGGGCTGCACGTTGAAAATATTAATTGTTCAACCGTACAATTTCTCGAAGAAGTTGTCGTCTTTATAAATGCGGATCATATCAGGATGCTAGAATGGAATCGACCGCTCGGTTTCAAAGGGTTAAAGATAATTTTACCAGCAAGAGCCACTCCGTGTCCGACAGTTTCACGGGTGGAGGAAGCCGGAGTGCTCGGAGAGAAGTATCAACTTCGACTGCGGCGAGCAATGGTTAGATTCTCCAATTCGCTAACTCTGCACAAGGGTTAGCGCGATTAGAGGCATGTCTACCACCGTCGACGTGCAGCATGCATTAGCGCACCCCAAAGGGGTATTAAATTAGAAACAACCCACCGACGGTTCATGAGCTATGTTTTGATATGAAAAATGATACAAAATCGGCGGCGTTCATTAGAATTTAGATGTTATGGTTTATGAGATAAAATGTTTACATGTTAACAGCAGCATGTGTCAAATAACCATTGAAAACGGACAGAATTAAACGTGATCTCCATTTGACATGCATTTTCCGAAGAAAAAAATGACACAACAATGCTTATATCACACTTTACATCTAAGAACCGTTATGAAAAATACGTTGACTTCGCATTGGTCGGACATATTTAAATCCAAGTTAGATTTTAATCCACTCGTAAGGACCACGTGCGGAACCTTGCCAGGAACTTTAAACGGTGCCACAATACCAGTTTTCACACTACTGCGATAATTGGTACTTATCACGAGTGTCAAGTTAGAGACTAGACCATGGGGACAATTACATTACAGTTTGTAAACATTTCTTGGTCATTTATTCGTCGTTCGCGTCGCACTTGATTCACACAGTGCAATGCGACGTTCTGTAGTTTATGGCAGAATGACATTATGGGTATCTAATATTCACACACAAGTATGGGGTGTAGATAATCATAAACGATATAACTGCAATTAACTTGACAGTCGATATGCACCTGGAACTATAAAGTGACATCAAGAGATAAGGCTTGACACAACTACAGTACAGTCGCTGTGGATTGATCGTAATACACATGTGGGCAGTGATGTCCACGCATGCGTTTTACAAGATAATAAAAATCTTCATGAACAAAATTTTAATTAATAAAACACCGGGTTGCAGGCCATGCTTCATTAGTTATTTTTTGACGATCATTCCTATAATTAGTGTTTGGAATTTAATATTATTGCGTCGGTGGAAAATTACTCACCCTTGAAAAGTGACCAGTCCAGGCCAGCCGTACTGTATGTTCCACGACTTCATGGAGTTGCACAGATGTTTACCGTGAATTATGATAGATACAGTTTTCTCAGCCCTTGAGCTGGCGACTGGATTATCCGGGATCTTCAGGATAAAACAACTGCTCACGCAAGACTATTTTAACTCAGTGGGCGCAACCGTCAATGGTTAGCGTGTTATGCTTGTAAAAGAGAGGTCTCGAGTTCGTACATGGCCAGAGTTGCTTGCTGTGTGGTCCTGTGCATCACCCTTAACGTCGCTTGCTCTAGAGGCAGCGATGATAAAGTGCGGGTTCGAATAATGCGACCGCACTCAAAACTGTGCACCTAAAAACTAAAAAAGGCTCCCACTGTGGATAGAAGAAGGATTCCCCTCTTGTGCTCCCACCGATCCATGTAATCACTCGACACTATATACAAGTTGACCAATTCCGGACCGTCCAACAAATCTCAGTTGACCCTTTACCCAACGCAGGCGATATCAAAATTTATTATTTTAAATATCATTTTTTCAAATTTTTCCAGAAATTTTAACAAAACCATATTATATGACCCCTCGTTGGAACGTGCTCGACGAGCTCGTTCCAACGAGGGGTCAAATGATATGGTTTTGTTGAAATTTTAGGAAAAATAATATTTTTTCAACTGCTGAATTTGCATATTACGCTGGCGGATGCGGCCGATTCGTTGAGTAAAGGGTTAATCTCCTGGACCACTTTTTTCTGTGTTGTCATCATAAAATCGTACCCACAATTTAGACCGGATCTTGACTGGGTCACGATCTGGTCGAAGCTATCTGCCCGCTTTTCTGTCCACAACACGGTCGAATCTCACACGTCGAAAAATAAAGGAGAAAATATTGTATTCCGGATGCTTTTTGCATCTGTTGTTCTTGGATTGAGTCTGCGAAAATCTCGATCCATCAGTGTAAATTTGTCGCGACCAGATGACAATACCATCCCGGTCCGATTGAGAAAGAGACCTCTTTTCGGATAACAGTTATTTATTTATTTATTTATTTATTTATTAATGTTTAAGGTCACATATTTATGCACAATGGCTAATCATGACCGTGACAGTTTTACGGGTGGAGGAAGCCGGAGTACAAGGAGAGAACCACCGAGCAACGACGAGCAACTGCCAGCTCCCCAACATTGTAACTCCGCACTGCGGCACAGGCAGGGTTAGATTGGTTGAAGACATGCGTACCATCGACGTGCAGTACGCCTTAGTACACGGCGTCATCGTGCCCCCCACGCGGGCAATGGAGATGAAGTGTCTTGCCCAAGGACACAGCGCGGTTGCCGCAGGTGCGATTCGAACCGAGGACCTCTCGGCTTGCAGCCTGCACCTCTAGCTACTGAGCCACCGCGCTCCCTCCATGAGCCCCAACGTAATCAGCTGGAGCGTCATACTCTAGAGGGAGATCGAGAGCTGAGGCGTGGGAATTGAAATAAATTCAAACAATAAAATGCCAGAGTTATTTTAAGAGAAATATTGGAACTGTTTGTTATAAGGTTAATGCTAGTAACATAAATATCACCTTAATGTAATCGGAACCACAATATGACAGACATGACAGTGTTTGTGTAATATTGTATACTTCCTGTTTCCATGGAGATGAATGAAGTTCAAGCGCTCATTAGTAATTTATATGCTCAAAATGAAAATTCTTGCCTTGTCGTCTGGCAACATCAAATTTCACTACAACTCTATAAATAATAAATTTATTTTTTAAAAAGCTATACATATAAGTAATTCCAGCTAGTGAAAGTGGATACCGCTACAGCTGGAAGGATGAGGTATTTTGAATATTCTTTGAGTTAACCATTTATTTAACATGAAAAGCAGACGACACTTGTAAAAAAAATTCTTGAATAACTAATTTGTTTCATTTTTTGTCTCAAAAACATAGGTTATGACCCCTCATTGGAACGAGCTCGACGAGCTCGTTCCAATGAGGTGTCATAACCTATGTTTTTGAGACAAAAAATGAAAAAAATAATTAAAATTAATTGGTGATTTTTGAGAATAGCGCTGGCCGGTTTTGGCGTTACGTTGGGTAAAGGGTTAAGACTATATACTACAATGTAAACACATTGACGGGATAGGAACTGGTGAAGGATGGGAGAGGTATTGATCCTCCCATTTTGTACGCAACAGGCATCCATGAGGGATGCCAGGAGGGGTCTCATAGGCTGGGGTTTTCTATAACTTGGGGCGTGTGAATCAGTATAGGCCAGGATGAGAGTTGCCGGTTGAGGAAGCTTGGACGTGCTATCTGGAATAGAATTTAAAGGGAGCATTAAAGTAGCGTTCTCCGATAGTACCTTGTCGTGTGTCATTACTCTCTACTGTTAAATTCAATTGTTGACCACCGACAAATGTGTTTGCGCAAATGATCTCGACAGTCTTAAACGAATTAATCTTCATACCTATATGCTCTTATGGTTGCGAATATTCTTTGCGACTTTGTTCTCTCGTCGAGTGATGGAGAAGATAAGGCAAGCAAGTCATGTTTTGTAAATTTGAAATCACGCGCCCTTCTACTTTTAGTAATAGTATCAGACACTATTTATGAATTATGATTTTTCTTTCCATGAATTTTACATTATAAAATTCGGCTGATATGGCTTCAGCCTCTGATGAAATGACGCCGATCTCGGGTGATATTAACCAAGATAGAGTTGCCCCCCTTGTTGCGTCACTAGGTGCAACCGATTTGTTTATATCGAAATGTTCACAGTTATTCGTCGAAAGCAATCGGAAAAATTGGAGTTACCAGGTATGGTGGGGTGGTTTGAAGCAAAGTTTTGATTGGTGGGAAATTAATTATGGCAATGAGTAATGATTAGGTGGATGAAGAGATTCGTGCAGAAAATTCATCGCAAACCAAGATTCAGAGTCGTAAGTGGAGATTCGTCAACGTGGGAGAAGAGAGAGTTCAGCTATCCGAACGTCACGGCTTCCCCGGCGGGGAAGCCGAGACGTTCGGATAGCTGAACTAGGAGAAAAGGAAACGTCGGACTTTGTGACAAGAATGAGAAACAATAACACTTTCAGAATACTGTAACAGATCTGCATGAGAACATGTGTGGGGGTTCATGGGCTGGGCTTAGAAAAGCCTTAACCTTGCGCCCCTATCAGTGCTCATAAGACGATTTATTAATTGATTGATTGGAAGAAATAAACACCCACCTCGCCCTGTTTGTAAGTGAGGTGCGAATACACTCCATGCTCGGGCATGCAGGCTCACGCGGATATTAAATAGAGGCGAGTCCTTGCAAGCGGCGAGCATTGACGGTGTTCGTACGATACTGTTAACAATAAATACGCGACAACACTTTAAATTCAAAGAACCTCTGAAAAATATTAATTTATTTCCCACAGTAGAACAATTGTGCACGTGTTATTTGTATTTGTGTGTGTTTAAATATCTTCTTACGCCATTGTATGGAAAAGACAAATAAACGAATTAAGTAATTATAGTTTTGGCTTACTAAACCGGACGAAGGCTGATATAAGACTAATGTGAAGTTACCGAGGATTGATAACTCGGCCGATATGATACTAACCAAGTACAACCTCTGAATATCTGTTTTCGAACCTCTGGGATATTATACAACTCACGACGTAAGTTATGTTCTCACAATCCACATGTATCCTCACGTTCTTTTCCTAGTAGGATGACACTTAAACAGTCAAGCTGGCTATCCAAGCCGGAAGCCAAGGGGGGGGGGGGGGGAGGGGGGGATGCCATTCGAAAGTATGCCATTTTCCCACAAGTGTCACAAATATTCACATGGACGACCGTCACTTTCTGTCACCAGTAAACACTCGATGTTAACGAGCATCCTTCGCCTAGATAACTAGAGACAGCTGCGTTCACCAGTCGCTACCGATGACTCAAAATAATTCGAGCACCCTCAATAAACTTCGACGGGCGATACTTTTTGTGGTGTGCCGATTTTTTTTAGCATTCGAACATCATAATATTGCTGGTCATTTTCCATCGATTTAGGTCACTGAATTCTACATTCTCGTTATAACGTTAAAAATATTCGGGAACAGAGAAAGGGAATGCTTTGCTCGTCATGCTCGAGATAATGTTGATTACGAACTGCTTTTTGAAAGACTGGGTGTGTGCTTGATCCCCAACACAATACTTGTCATGTAATTTGTAAAATGTTTGTATTTGTAATGAATCCTGTATATTGTGAATAAAATATCTCTCTATCTATATCTCTCTATCTATTCTACCATTAATCTATCAAAGGATGCAGCTAAACAGGATTTTAGCCCGACTCCCGTTTGAAACTGAATAAACTTAAGCCGGTGTAAAAGGAATGGAAGTCCGTAGGAACGTCAGTCCCTCTGGACTATTATTCCACGGAATTATAGTCCTAGGTCTAACATTTCTAGGAATAGTAGTCCGCCGGACTACTATTCCTAGAAATGTTAGACCTAGGACTATAATTCCGTGGAATAATAGTCCAGACGGACTAACGTTCCTACGGACTATCATTCCTGTCACACCGGTCCGCATACTTTTTTGCGGAAAAGAAAATTCCGTTGTTCGTAAGAAATCATCAAAAAGGGCAAGTAATTAAGTAGGGTCGCAAATAATTTAATTCAACAACCTTGTCGGTCTTTTGGGTTAACTTATTACTGAACTTCCCCTTAAACACAAAATGGATTCATCCGATCGTTACAACTAGTATTGTGTGCTGCAGGTTCTGTAATTATTTAAGAGTAAACAATTTAATTGAGTATTGTATGCGGCATGTTCTTGTAAATAGTTTTTCTGTATTAATTTATTCCAACAGCCCCGTTAAGCTGATGGAGTAAATTATTACAGAAGCTCCCACCAAATACAAAAATTGATTTACCAGATCACTTCACCCAGTATTGCATTCAGGAAATCGGCATTGATAGGGTTAGCGTCTCAATCCGTCATCTTGTCCCGATCCGGCGTGGCTGATTGCTGGCGCGCTCTGCGAACCACAGCTTGGCATATTTGCTGGTACATATCCGCTTGCAGTCACGAACACGATGTTGATATGTTAACGCTGTCTTGGTCATCGTGATCGATTCTACCTATCTATCTCGCCTCTCTCTCCCCCTCTCTCTCTCTCCTGTTCAGGAGTTCATAGGTCATATTTCTTTTTTTATCGTTTTTGGAGGTTGAATAACTTTGATTTGTTTGGAATTATCCCTTTCTCTTTTGACGGACGGACGGGCGGACGGGACGGACGGACGGACGGACTGACGGACGGACGGACGGACGGACGGACGGACGAGCGATTGGGTATACGGACATACGGACGGAAGGACGGAGGATGGACGAACGGGCGGACGCGCTGACATTCTTAAAAGTGGGAGTTGTGGGCTTAAAAGATTTCTGAAAAATTGATCATTTTATAAAGTTCGGACAACGGTTAAAAACTTGTTTTTTTTTTAAATATTTCAAGGGGAATGGAAAGGGTTACTAAACCTAACCCAAACCCTGAGCTGACCCTAACCCCAACCCTGAGCTGGCCGTAACCCTAAATATAACACCCCTAAATTCGCAGTTTGCCTCATAAGTCTCATATCTTGGAAAATAAGCTCATATTATATGAAATAAGCTCATAATATTTCGGTAAACGCGTAATGCATCTCTGGAAAAAAAAACTCGTAACTCCCGTGTACTTGCGCGGGCGGGCGGACGGACGGACGGACGGAGAGAGGGGGACATAGATTGATCCAGAGACATGGACAGAAACAGAGAGAGGGAGGCATCGGGAGGGACAGAGAGAGAGAGACGTAGAGTTAATGAGATAGACAAAGGGCTCGAATTGGCCGTGGAGACAGAGATTGGGTTAAAGCGCTGCACCAGTTGTCGTTGATTTGACGACAGGCTGCTTTACAGATGCAACAGGACACTATTGATCAGTTTACTGGTACACAAATATTTCTTAATTAACAGGTGCAAAGACAGGTTTAAGATGGATCAGATGAAATAACAAAACGACTGTCATTGCTGTTGGACCAATTAGTGGAGTTTGCTCCTGTTAATTGAAAATCTCAGCGTCAAGAAAAAATTCATTCCGCACTGATCTGTTAGTTTGTTTTATGTATTAGAGTTCTAAAACTGAAGATTCAAACGTTAGTCAATGAAATAAAGCAGACAAGTACATGCACGTTTGTACGACATCATAACCCTTACCATTATCACAGGAAATACACAGAACGTCACACGTGTATGAATGGGTTAATCGATATGGCACTTGTGCCATCGCGACTTTTATCCTTCCGCGATGGCACAAGTGTCATATCGATTAACCCATTCACACACGCGTGTCGTTCTGTGTTTATTACACGCCTTCACGTCTGTAAAAACAATTATTAGGAAGGACACTCAGCAACTCATTTGACAACTATCAACAAAAAGAACACATTTTATCGTCAACCAAATTCGCGAGAGGAACCCGTGTTACTATTTCGTCCCATGAGTTCCAATGTGTTCTATGTGCCTACTGGCACATAGAACACATTGGAACTCAGGGGACGATTTTCAGCTATCGCTGGAGATTCAAAATTTTAATTGCGTTGAACGATTTGTAGAAAAATTCCAGTGAAATTTCGCTTCTATTTAAAAATAGTCCGTCAACGATTTCCGTTCCGCACAGATGAGCGGAACATAGTTTCATTTTCCGCATGGTTTAGCGTGCCGTAGATGGTGATTACACAGAACAGGTGTGTAATAAACCTCATTCTGATGGTTTGGCGAAACTATAACATTTCAGACAGAAATACATTTTAATGTCTGTGAAAAACAATTCAGGGCCTCAAGAACGCCATTCACACAAACGTGTTGATCTTTATGTACGCACGCACAGATATGCGCGCTTAGATTCTGAAGGGTTTTGCATCACGTTACTTGGAACTAATGTCTGTTTGTTTATTTACTGGGGTTTAACGACACTTTAAACAGCCAGGGTTACATCGTGTCTGGCATTTTTATGGGCAGAGGAAGCTGGAGTACCCACAGAGAACCACCGAGCAGCGGCGGACAACTGTCATGCTCTTCAACTTGCTAACTCTGCACAAGCAGAGTTAGATGTGAGGTTGAAGGCAAGTGCACCATCGACGTTCAGTACCTCTTAGGACACAGCTCCACCGTGCCCTCACGTGAGAAATCGGGATAAAGTGTCTTGTCAAGGACAGAACGCAGTTACTGCTGGTCGGGATCGATCAAAACGTTTAGATCTTTCTTTCAGTTTGCAGTTCAATTCTCTAACTACTGATCCCCCGCGTTCAAGAGTCCTTCGGAGCCATCTTTTTGATGATATTTATTTATTGGTGTTTAAGGTCACATATTTCTGCACAATGGCTAATCATGACCACGACCGTTTTACGGGTGGGGGAAGACGGAGTACCCGGAGAGAACCACCGAGCAACGGCGAGCAACTGTCAGCTCCCCAACATACTAACTGCAGGGTTAGCATTGGTTGAAAAAGGTGCACCATCGACGTGCAGTACGCCTTAGTGCACAGCGTCACCGTGTCCTCACATGGGCAATGAGGGTGAAGTGTCTTGCCCAATGACACAACGCGGTTGCCGCAGGTGGGATTCGATCCGAGGACTTCTCGGCTTGCAGCCTGCACCTCTACCTATTGAGCCACCGCGCTCCCCTTTTGATGATTAATTATCAGCACTGACATCTCCTAGATCTCGGTTCAGAGGTCGATGAATAGGGATGGGTGGTCTTCTTCCCATAAACATGATTTACGATAAATTGAGCAAAAACATGCAAATGTGTATAGATACAGCCATTACCAATACAAAATATTGTATGCAAATATCCATCACACGGCAACCACGGCTGTCGATAGGTTCGTTAAACCCAAATAATGAAAATCAATCAATAAAATCATATATAAATCAAGTTCAAATGGAAATAAATGTATTTGCATTTGGTCAAATAATTCTACCTTTGGTCTGTTCAGTCTGTTTCTTTAACACTTATTCATTTATTTTTTTATTGGTGTTTAAGGTCACATACTTATGCACAATGGCTAATCGAGACCGTGACAGTTTTACGGGTGGAGGAAGCCGGAGTACCCGGAGAGAACCACCGAGCATCGACTAGCAACCTTTCAGCTCCTCAACATTTTAACTCTGTTCAAGCTCCGCTCAAGCAGGGTTACAGCGGTTGAATACATGTGCACCATCGACGTGCAGTACGCCTTAGTACACGGCGTCATCGTGCCCCAATGTGGCCAATCGGGGTAACTTGCCTTGCCCAAGGACACAACGCGGGTCGTCCCGGACGGGGATCGAACTCGGGACCTCTATCTAGCACAGAAGTCGAACAGTCTACCACTGAGCCACCGCGCTCCCCTTTAACACTTGAACCATCTTTCGAGTTGGAAGATGGTTGAAGTGGAAGATTTAGAGATATACGGAGTGGTCATAGTTCGGTCTAAATCTTCCACTTCAACCATCTTCTATATGTAAGAGACACTAGCGAATAAATATATATTTGCTGATATACCGTTATAATACGAGGTATGAGCCGAAAGACCACGGACAGCTGAATCAATGGTAAAGCATATTTATCGGGCCCCGTACCTAGTCTATACCCACACCCATTCAACACTCATACTCTCCGTAATATCTCTCAAATGCACTCGTCAAGATCCGAGAATCGATGAAATGGCATTTCGGTGGCTCGCTGGATCTTTCAACGTTTAGCCCACGGGGTCGAATCATGGGAGTCATGTCGGCGCGTCTTGGAAGTTTTGCTCTTCCACTTTTATTAAACCTTTACGTAACATGAAAAGCAGACGACACGTGCAAAAAATATTCTTGAATAACTCATTTTTTTCATTTTTTATCTCAAAAACATAGGTTATGACCCCTCGTTGGAACGAGCTCGACGAGCTCGTTCCAACGAGGGGTCATAACCTATGTTTTTGAGACAAAAAATGAAAATATATTGAAATTTAAATGGCGATTTTTGTGAATAGCGCTGGTCGGTTTTGGCCGTTACGTTGGGTAAAGGGTTAAGCTTCCACCTGACAGCTGAGCTCGGTCAAAAGCGCGATATCATTCCTTAAATTTCTGGTTGAGGGAAAGAATTCTTTTCTCCTTGGAATTGGATAAAGTTGACATCGGTGCAAAGAGAGTTTATATAATGTGCACGTGAGTCTATATATTTTTCTCGTTATTTGAGTGCGCTTCAGTCATTGTCTGTCAGTGTTTTCAGCTTCTTATTTGCAGTTGTCCACTCCTCGACACGTGCACCTGAAATGCGAGAGCAGTCTTCGCTGAATACGGAACGGCGTTCTTCCATCTGTTCAAAATGATTGTATACTACACCCCCCGCTGATCTCATTGTATTAACAAGTCGAAGCGTGTCTTGTCAGTTGAAATATAATTTTTGACTTTCATTTAAAAATTGAAAAGCAGTGCTACTTTTGAAAGAAATCATTTTTCTACCCACTGGTGCGGGAAATAAAACCGAGCCCCGCTCTTGTATTATGCAATTTATTAATATTGTTATTATATTAAGGTGTATCAGTTTTGGCGTAAGGTTTTCTATGGGAGAGTTTACTCCCTGTTGTTCAACAAATGCTGCACACCTGGTCTAGAGTCGATGAATTCGTGACATCAGGCAATGATTTGAATTGAGATTGTATAAACAGTAGGATTTAAATTATAAAGATGAATAAAAATGGAATATTTTCATCCCATTTTACAAATAAAAATATAATTACATATCGTCTATTTAAGAGTTCAAGTGGATAACACACGGCTGAAGTCATTAAGAACAACACAAACAAAAGAGTTCCTTCAGGTGTGCGAATCAAATTATTTAATCTTATTCAATTTCCAATTCAGTAAGTGCCTCGTTACCCTATTATTCTTCCGAAGACGTTCGCGAACGCCGTGCAGAGACAATACTATCAATCAAGTCCAAGCCCCGCCTTTTCTCCGCCTCCTCTAAGAATAACTTGCAAATCGATCCGTCGCATTCACACACACACATAATAGTTGAATTTCAAAGCACAAAGACCGATTTTCTGGTCAATCCAACATTCTTACATTTCTGAACAATTTCGTTCCCAGAGTGCAGAATTTATTAGAAAAAAATAGCTATTCGAAGAAAATTCTCCAACTTTGATCACCCGGACGCCAAAAGAGGAACTTTATCGCAAGTTAAGTGAAGGACCACTTTTATGGATTATCTGTGAAAATAAAGGACGTTTTAAGAAGATTAAGTGATTTGAGTGTTTTCAGTGGATTTATTTTCATTGTTAATTTATTGAATTCCGTGGATTATATAGTTTAGTGGTGATGTGTTGTATTTACGAGAATGGTGTCCTGGAGGGAAATATTTGACCACACAATGAAAGTTGGATGTTTAACTTTCTTCTTTGGACTTATCTTCACGCCAATTGCTTGTTCAGGTATGGTATATAAATATTTAGTGTTACTGGCTGTGTGTTTAAAGTTACTCAAGTCTATAATATCGCACATATGATGCTGCATTCTATACCGTAAAGTACGAATCTCAGTGCAAATTGAAGCAACGAGTAAGGATGTATGTAGGATGCTTCTGTTTCGATATTAACTCTTTCAACACAAAACCAGGGGTATTTTTACACATTAGGTACACAATAACGGAGAATCCCACAAGCAGATGATACGGGATGTATTTTGGGAGTTTTTGTTGGATGATGAGTCAGGTTGGAGCGTTGGGGTAGCTATACAGTAGGGCCGCCGTGGACTGGTCATTTTCCAAGGGTGGGCATTACTTCCACGGATGCAATAATATTAGATTCGCAAAACTAATCATCAAAAATTTAATTAATGAAGCACCGGGTACAATCCGGCGCATCATTAATCAACATCTTGCTGCTTTATTTATTGGGGTTTAACGACACTTTAACAGCCAAGGTCAAATCGTGTCGGTGACAATTTTACGGGTGGAGGATGCCAGAGTACCCGGACAGAACCACCGAGCAACGACGAACAGCTGTCAGCTCCCCAACATCGTACCTCCGCACAGGCATGGTTAGATTGGTTGAAGACATGCGCACCATCGACGTACAGTACGCTTCAGTACACGGCGTCATCGTGCCCCCATGTGGAAAATCGGGGTGAGGTGCCTTTCCCAAGGACACAACGCTGGAGTCCGAATCGATCGCTCAGACGGTCACCCATCCAAGGACTAACCGGGCTCGACGTTGCTGAACTTCGGCGGTCTGACGAAAACCGATTACCGCAACGCCACCGCGTCCCTTATTTTGCTGATTATGATTTTTAGTACCTGATAAACGCACACCACTGTCCACGCGTGGATTACGACTAGACCACATGGGCTGCACGTTATTGACAATAATATACAGTATTATACAGTATGCAACCGTCAGGGCCTCCGAGAAGGCGAAAATGGATTTTTAGTTAAAATTATTTTATAGTTATTTAAAAAAAATTGTTTGCAAAGAGTCGTGGATTGCAGTTAAGTTGATAATTACAAAATGTGTTACAGTACAGTCGCCGTGGACTGGGCGTAATCCACGCGTGGGCAGTGATGTCCACGCATGCCTTTATCAGGTTATAGAAATTATCATCAGCAAAATTTTAATTAATGAAGCACCGGGTTCACCCGGTGCTTCATTAATTAAATATTTGATGATTTTTCCTTTCATTAGTGTTTGGAGTCTAGTGTTATAGCGTCCATGCAAATATTGCCCACCCTTGGAAAGTGACCAGTCCACGGCGGCCGTTCTGTATGCTGAACCAGTCGCTGGAGCATGGGAAGGGGTGCACAGTTTTCATCACATCATTAATTTGTCAACTGCAGCATTGCTTGATTAGTGCTTAACGCCGTTTTGAACAGATATGGCTATTCCACAGAATTAATAACTTCAAATGCAATTAAAACCTGGGACACGACTTTTAACGATATGCTTGGCAGCTCAGTGTGAGACTCTGAGAGCTGAACTGTTTGACAGCATGGTATATTTTTACTCTACTTCTAAATAATATTTTATTCAAGACCACCATGCGAATGCCGTTAGAACCTCTGAGTGGTAAGCGCATTGACACCTTTTAAAATGACGTTGGAAAATATATTGTGCAGAATTCCGAATCTCGAGCCAAGATGGTACAAAGTGAAAAAAAGTTCTAACATCGATTTGGGATGTGGGTGGTGAGGGATAGTGGTCAGGGGTACGTCACACCGTCTCTAGTTCTTCAGCTGGCTTGCACATTCAGGGACCGAATTGCTATTGTATATGAGCTCGAAATTGCTGTAACTTTCAGTTGAGCATTGATGTTTACTCCAATACATGTACAGATATACAAATCTATTTCAGTCTCCCACAATATAAATGTAAATGCTTTTTTTCCAACACGAACTGTCAATACTTCAGCCTCGTTCGAAAGTGGATGAAGTTACCGATTCAGGTCGAAGTCACTTTGGTCACAACAACCGAAGAAGGTTCGGACATGAGGTGAACTTGGCTGTCAAAAGTGTCGTCAAATCGCAATAAATAAATACATAACCGACGGAGGTCTTTCCTCCTGTCTAGAGTTTTTAAAACTGGGCGAGAACACCAGGCTCTTTTAGTGTGACCGTCTATTTTTATACTTCGAACTGAAATCCTTTCCATCCCCATGCAATTCCACCCCCAAAAGACCGGTTCAAAAACAAAAAAAAAATCAAGATCTGGAAAACACTAGAACGCAACTCCCCTTACATGTATGCTTTGGACGCTTTCAGAAAATTTCACATTTCATAAAAGGCGAAAGGAAATTTTCAGCTGATGGACCACACTGGTACCCGTTGAACCATGAGTTGGATGCTTATTTTTTCATTGGTGCCAATGGCTATATCGTGGCAAGAAAACGGCAAAAATATTGAGTAAAAGCATTAATAAAAACAGGAATTGAGGACACTAGAAATGTCAAAGACAAGAATGATGTGAACAGGAATGAGTGAGTTGGATGCTTGCTGGCGCTTTATGTACTATATCCAGTACAGTAATCGCCAATGTGGTCTCTCGCAATCCGATTGCGATTGGGTCGCGAAAACTTACACCAATGAGTCGAGATTTTATGAATATAATATTGTGAACTTCAAGACACATCAAGAGAAATGAAGGAAAATCGCATCTGTTGTTCAGTGTATTCAAATTTCGTTTTCGTCAAGCGAAATCCAACAGCAGTGTCGGGAGAAAGGCGGCTAGAGAAATTCTCTGTCCGCTTTTGTTATTACAGTACTACAGTACAGTCGCCGTGGATTGGTCGTAATCCACGCGTGGGTAGTGAGGTCCACGCACGCCTTTATCAGGTAATAAAAATTATCATCAGCAAAAGTTTTACCCGGTGCTTCATTAATTAAATTTTTGATGATTATTCCTGTCATTTGTGTTTGGAGTGTTGTATTATTGCGTCTGTGGAAATATTGCCCATCCGTGGAAAGTGACCAATCCCCGGCGGCCATACTGTATATCTCTTACATGTATCTTGCATTTTATAATTCACACATCGCAGCTCCCTATCCTCACGCTAGGAATTAAAATAATAAAGCTTTTTCTCGGGGCATGTTTGTTTGGCGGCGCGCGTTATCGGGAAGCAATGCAGTTCTGACTTCTGAGACCGCCGTAACTGATGAACAACAGTGATTAATTGCAGACGTACTGCGCCAGATTGTCAGCGAAAAGTTCGAATGGAAGTATGTCCGACCTGAACTTTTCATATCTGGAACTCGAAATTCCTGTTAAACACGAATCCCGGGTGAAAACTTGATATACAAGATGAGAACTCCTCGTGTACGCATCTCAACTATATTGGCAACAAACAGAATTACAATTCGTCTGATGATGATTGACGGGCATGTGTGGTTCAGCTTGTCCGGGATGATTAGACCAGTAGTTGTAAACAAAATATAAAAGTTTCTTATCAGTGATGGAAGTGGATTTATTCAATTATATAGCAGTATGAACGTAGTGGCAACCCCACTTCCTGCGTCAAGGCTCGGTTCGCGTAGCAACAGGGGATGAATAAGGACCACTCCCCAATATGAATTGGAATAAAGTTTTCCCAATTCCGCTCCCAAAGTTCTCCATCTAGTGGATATATCTAATAGAATCCCACTCAAATAGCAAATAATATTCCCCGTGGGAACACCGAGAAGTGAAACAGTGCTTGTTTACTATTGTAAACAAGCTCTGTTTTACTCTTAAAATAGGCCTTTGATACCCCTGTTGCCCAAGCTCGGGTGACTGGGCCCTAATAGGTTTGGGCAACAGGGGTATCAAAGATTGACCATTGACTAAACTTGACTTTATCTCCATGTTATGGTCACGATTAGCCATTATGCTAAAATATGTAACATTAAACACAAATAAATAATAAATAAATAAACAATCGACTGTGCATATATGGAGAATCGCGAAACTCTTTATGGATGTTTTATTTAACCTCCAGCACTGGTAGTGCACCAGAATTTTCTCCGATCACTCTGTTTTTCTCTTGTTTAACTATAAATTTAACCAATTATATCTTGTATGACAGGGCTCACGGAGCTCTGTCAAACAAGGTATATTTGGTTAAATATCAGACTGCACTGTGGGAAATATTTGCTGCTAAAAACTTTCCCAGGGTGCTGAGGGGTAATGAAACACAGCGGATAATGTACAGCTTTCGTTTTGTAAACTACTTAATCTCGACACAACCCGGTCGAACATCAAAAGTATGAAAACTTATAACGCAGATGTTGATTCTAGCAAAGTGTCGTCTGCCTATTCAGGCAGACGATACTTGATGAGAAACAACTGCTCAGGGATACGACTTTTGCTGCTCTCTATTTATGTTCAACGCCTTAGTGGCAGAGCGCATGGCGTCATAACATCAGAGGCGAGTGAAAATTACTTCAGAGTTCAGACTGTGTACATGAAGGTGTTCTCAAAAGAAATTCAGAATTCAGTTCGGTATGATGCAAGTAAGTATTCCTCCTAGATAGGGCATTAGATCGCCTTTTCCCCCAAATGGTGCACAGAGCCCTGTCAATTCATAGAAAATGGGTAAAGCGAAACTTCCACAGATAATCCTGAATGTTCGTGTGAATTTATTTATTTATTGGTAGTTTAACGACACTTCCGACAGCCAGGATCACCTCGTGTCAGACAATTTTACAGGTGAAGGAAGCCGGAGTACCCGGAGAGAATCGCCGAGCAACGGCGAGCAACTGTCAGACTCCCCAACGTACTACCTCCACACAAACAGGGTTAGCATTGGTTGAAGACAGGTGCACCGTCGACGTGCAGTTCGCCTTACAGTACGGCCGTCGTAGACTGGTCACTTTCCACGGGTGGGCAATATTTCCACGGACGCAATAATACTAGACTCCAAACACGAATGATAGGAATAATCATCAAATATTTAATTAATGAAGCACCGGGTACAACCCGGTGCTTCATTAATTAAAATTTTGCTGACGATAATTTTTATTACCTGATAAAGGCATGCGTAGACATCACTGCCCACGCTTGGATTACGACCAGTTCTTGTCAAGAATACAGCCCGGTACCTAAAACAGTACTATTATAAATAAGGTGAAGGATTACGACAACGTTTTACCTACATAGCTTTCCGTTTTCCACAAATCAGTATCAGATGTCATTTTTACAAGTGAAGCGCAAATTGATAGGGTGATTTTAACAGGTGCTGTAGTAATATAAAATTCACCAACTGATGCATTAGCAGTCCTTGACCCTTGTTCACATGGGGTTCAGAATCCAACATTCTAAATTCCTCTAAAAAATGCTTGTGTCCTTCTGAAAAACCCATACAGGCCCGTGCCAGTCTTCGTCTGAGGCCAACTACAGCACTTTCGTCGTACTGTAACCGGTGCGTTCCGCATTTTCATGCAGCTACCGAAAGAAAGCTGACACAAGTAATCATTAGAACATCATCTTTTAACCTTGATTCCAGCCATCACTTTTGACCGTGTGCAGTGGTCTACCCATGAGAACATCATCTAAAAACCTTGATTCCAGCCATTATTTTTTGATGGTGTGCAAAATGGCATAGTGGCTTAGATGTTGGACTTGCCAGCCGGGGTTGCCGAGGGTTCTACTCACAGCAGGGGATCAGAAACGAACATTCTAAATTTCTGTAAAACATGATTCTCTCCTTCGACACACGCACAACACACACATACAGAGGGAGAGAGAGAGAGAGAGAGAGAGAGAGAGAGAGAGAGAGAATCGGGGGATCTTTTGACACGGTACGGGTGAGATTAGATTAGCTAGTAATATGGTTCGTTGAAAGTGGGTGGATGTATCTCTCGATCTGATCTTCGTCTGGTCACAACACACCTGAAACACAAATACAATATTTCTTTTTCAAAACTGAATCAAGAAAAACAAACGAAAGTAGCATCTGAGATTCGTGTATTTCGGATTTCGTTTTCGATGGGTCAAATTCTGTAGTGTTGTGGGATGGAAGGCGGATAGATAATTACGATCAGATCGCGACCCCAGTTCGAAAATCTCCATCGGCCTTTGTTACATGTATAACAGTACTGTGCAACTCGTTTCAGCAGGCACAGTGCACAGCGGCCAGCTATTTTGTGGCACTAATTCTATCAAACTGAAGTCAAACGGGGACGTGACAATCGTTACTTATTTCTAGTTCCTTTTTCGACATTCGCTATCAACCGATAAAATCGGTTGATAGCGAATGTCGAATAAGGAACTGGGAATAAGTAACGGCTGTCACGTCGTGGCAAACCACACAAGCTACATTCCCATCCGGAGAAATATGTGAAACAATTTAGGGAAATCTTCTGTGAAAAAGAATATGGATGTCTATTTGATCTCGAGGCCCATCAATAAAAGGGACAGTCATACTGTTTCCAGACAACGATATAATATAGATCAAATTGAACAACAGTGATCATTACCTGGCAACCATATAATTATCCAGATAACCTCTTCCCAGAAGTCCCCCATTACAGCTATTATCTCCATGAAAAGCACAATTTGTGAGCGAGAGAACTCGAAAACTTGAAGTTAATTTATAAGGGATTGGAGTTTTTGAAGGACTTTCGATGACGTAAAATTGGTTGTCGTGTCGGTAGGAGAGAGACCGACCCCCTTACAATAGTTATTGACAGCCGGAGTCAGAAATATGTGCTTGGAAATAAAACCTTTTTACATTTTCCTATAATATCTGAAATATTACCTTACAAATTGTAAAACATGCAGCTCAGTCTGTCCTCTTTACCATAAACATGTAATAATAGGACTGTAACTAACATTTTTTTTTGTGGGGGTGGGGGTGGGGGCGGGGGGGGGGGGAGGTGGGGGGCGTGTTGAACGTTGTTTGTCAGACGGTTCGGTCGTATCGCCCAACTGTTTAGAACATACCAGATTGCTTTAAGTTAGGATAACAGATGAATCAGGTCCATCTAATCCATGTTGTGTTCAGATTGTCACATTTTCTCACTTACTGACTCGTCGTGACAATACCAACACGACGTACAGTACGTGGAGAGTGTATTATCACTAAATCCCCCACAGAGTGGAGATTCCACCCGAGCAATAATTGCAAATTTGTTACAAAAGCATAACAATCATAAGCAAAGTTTCAGCCAATGGACCTCCGGGTTTAACCCGGAGGTCCATTGGCTGAAACATTGCTTGTATTTTTTGTTCATATGTACAGAATTTGAAAGTGATATTGTGGGCGATAACTCCAGTCCGCAGGTGATTGTGTTACAGCCCACTCTCCACGTACTGTAATTGTCCCTTTTCCGAGAGTCTACAGTGGGCACTAGTCCAGTTCTCTACCAGTAAGTTGAATCAGATTACATGTATGCACAAACACG
Source organism: Pictodentalium vernedei (assembly GCA_031216915.1). Lineage (NCBI taxonomy): Eukaryota > Metazoa > Mollusca > Scaphopoda > Dentaliida > Dentaliidae > Pictodentalium > Pictodentalium vernedei. The sequence continues at coordinate 790,054,390 of CM062297.1, forward strand.
ATTCTCCGGGTCTTGCAGTTCAGTTTTCCGGTTTAGCTCTGTCTGTAAGTCTAGCCATTGGGTTAAGCCTAACTACCCATTGGTCACTCTTAGGGGACCTACCTAGGGGATCAGTTGCTAAGCCCACTGGGTGAAAAACACCAATTAGGATAAAGTCATGTAATCTATGCCGTGTTCACATTGTCTCATTTTCTCTGGACGAGTCAAAAAGGGAGAAAATGTATTACAATGAGGACATGAATCACATGATGTATTTGTCCCTTTACTGGATAGACTGAGAGACGAGAGTGTATAGTATATTTATTTATTTATTTATTTGTTTATTTATTTATTTATTTATTTATTGGTGTTTAAGGTTACATACTTGTGCACAATGGCTAATCATGACCGTGGCAGTTTTACGGGTGGAGGAAGCCGGAGTACCCGGGCAGAACCACCGAGCAACGACGAGCAGCTGCCAGCACCCCAACATCGCAACTCCGCACTGCAGAGCAGGCAGGGTTAGAGTGGTTGAAGACATGCGCACCACCGACGTGCAGTACGCCTCTTAGTACACGGCGTCATCGTGCCCCGATGTGAACAATCGGGGTTAAATGCCTTGCCCATGGACACAACGCGGGGGTCCGAATCGATCGCTCAGACGGTCACCCATCCGAGGACTAACCGGGCTCGACGTTGTTTAACGTCGGTGATCTGATGAGAACCGGTTACCGCAACGCCATCGCGCCACCACGCCCCCGATAGTGTATAGTGGCCACTAGTCCAGTTCACTCCCAGTAAGATATTGGGATCAGGTCATGCGCAAACATGGTTCGCTTTGTCTTGAGATTCGGTTTTCCGGTTTACCACAAAACCGTAATCGAACCGAAAAGCAAAAAAAAAAAAAAAAAAAAGACAAAAACAAAACAAAACCACTCAGCTGCAGACTGTAAACAGGAGCCAATACTATAAAACTTTTACAATTGTACTTTCTGGAATTGTATTTTCTACCTATTAATATAAGTGACTAAAAGTAATCATTAGTATTTTAAAAGATATGGCAATTTGCCAACTGGCAAATTGCCAGATCTTTGAAAATGCTAATGGTTCATTGTAACCCATTTGATGTCATAACTAGAAAATACAATTCTAGAAAATACAATTGTAAAAGTTTTATAGTATTGGCTCCAGGTCGCGGACATATCGCGATGCAATCGAGAAATAGAACATTGTTGCGATCCCAGTAGAATAGAGCTTATTCATTCGTGTAATTCGTCTGTGTTATAAATAAGTATGTTGATAATTTGATATCTACCTGAAGAACAAGAATAGTCATACAGATCATTTATTAGTTGATGAAGTGCTAATTGCCGAATTGAATGTGAAGCGTATTATATCTCTGACACAATACACATGCCATTAATTGTATGGTACTTAAGAATTCACGCAACGGTTACTAGAGCCGAGCGACGAGAGACTTGACATTCCGCATTGTAAGGTAAGTACACAGCTGAAGTGGCAGAATGAATCTTACCAATTTTGTCCACAAAATTACCAGAGCAATGCCACTCAAGTACGATACAGGTGTACAATTATCGTACATCATATGCTTCTAAATTTCTAACACCAAGCATAATTTTGACGTCAGTGCTTGTGGGGAAACACTGATTAGTGTTCGGCCAGATGATCACACTGACTTAGCATTGTGGCGTTTCGTTTATGATTGCACAATACAATATCTCAGTTCAGCTCGTGGGGAAACGGGGTTCTGGCGCGTAGCGAGGATTTATGTTGTGGAGGTGAACAAAGTAGCGACTGACGGTGACCGTCTCAGCTTGGGCGACCGTGGTTCGTTGGGCAGAAAAAATATGTATCAAAGGGATCTGTGTGGCACCTAGGAATATATTAAGTGAAATTTAGGACCTAAAATATGAACACATTTGATTGATTGTACAGTACGTGAAGAGTGGGTTGTAACAAAATCACCTGCGGAGTGGAGTTATCACCCACAATATCACTTTCAAATTCTGTACATATGAACAAAAAACACAAGCAATGTTTCAGCCAATGGACCTCCGGGATAAACCCGGAGGTCCATTGGCTGAAACTTTGCTTGTGATTTGTTAGTCTTTTGTAACAAATATGCAATTATTGCTCACGTGGAGTCTCCACTCTGTGAGTGATTTAGTGATAATACACTCTCCACGTACTTTATGTGAAAAATTACATACAGAATAAATCGATAAAGTTGATAAGTATATTTTATTTTCCAAATGTATATTATACTTATATGTACAGTACGTGGAGAGTGTATTACAGTACAGTCGCCGTGGATTGATCGTAATCCACGCGTGGGCAGTGATGTCCACGCATGCCTTTATCAGGTAATAAAAATTATCATCAGCAAAATTTTAATTGATGAAGCACCGGGTTGTGATTTAGTGATAATACACTCCCCACGTACTGAATATACGGCATTAATCTAGGTTATAACTTGGAATACTTCACAACTCGCATGTACAGTACAACCGCCGTGGATTGGTCACTTTCCACGGGTGGGCAATATTTCCACGGATGCAATAACATTAAATTCCAAACATTAATTATAGGAATAAGCACGAAAAATTTAATTAATGAAGCACCGGGTACAACCCGGTGCTTCATTAAATAAAATTTTGCCGATGATGATTTTTATTACCTGGTAAGCGCATGCGTGGACATCACTACCCACGTGTGGATTGCGACCAATCCACGGCGACTGTACTGTTGGCGTGAGCTAACTAGTATTGTACCTATCACACACGAACCCAAATCACAATACAAACAAACACGACTTTATTGCAGTCCCCATCTCGCACCAGCAAGTAAGGGGCATGCCTCGCTGTCGTGCAATGTTCATGAAGTATAATAAACAGTTCGTTCAGTGTTGGAGTAATCTTGTATTGTGAATCAATGTGTGTAAAAAATGGGAGTGGATCAGAGTGGATGGAAAAAAGTTAATAACGAATTGCTTCGATACTTCCGTCTTTTCTTTTCTTCGTCGAATAATTATGTTTTATGGGCGGCCGGAATCTCATCCTCTTTCGTTCGGTTCGTCACGGTTCAGATCACTACAGTGCCAATCTGTCGTCGGCGTGGTATAGGATACTGGGAAGCTTGTAATCCGAGGCCAGATGTTACGTTTCGATCTATTTCTTGGGTTGATCTCTTAATGAGATTCCCAGCTCTAAGGATTTGTTGGTTGTCTCACTCGCCACCATTATAATTCCACAATAATGACAGGAATGTCGGTCATTAGACTAATTAGTTCAAAATCTTGATGGATACAGTTGTCTTCCAAACTAAACGCTCTCTGTTTCGCAGGTTCAAGAACAAGACATTCATTCCATCGCTGTGTGTGATTTACACTTACGGCAGGTCCACCTTAACCCAAACTGACTCACACAGTTGTTCAACCCATGAACACGATTCTTCACCCTTCACAAACACACTCGCACACTCGCACACATTAACCCTTTGAACTCCAGAGACTGCAAGGAAAATGTGTGAAAATATTAATTGGTCTACCCCCAAATAATAAATATGGACTCTTCCTACTGATACCATGGAACGGACATGGAGGATACCATCAGGCTTCAAAGGGTTAAGACACACCCACACAATAGAGATGGGCAATTTCCAGAAATACCAAACGATATCGATATCATGGGGTTATCGAAAAAACCGAACATAACCCATCATTGGATACCGAAACTGTCTGAATTTTCATATTTTCCTACATTCGCTTCCTATAAGGCCCTTGTCGGGCTTGATAGCACTTGAAGCGTTCACTTTCATGAAGAAAAAAAGGACTGATTTTCTTTTCAGTTTTGTTAATCGTTAAAGACCTGGTAAACTGTTAATTGTCCTGAATTTCCACTAGACAATACATGTCCAGTTGCTTAGAAGTGATTCCTAGTAAAGTGCCGGGCTAACTTAACAGATAGCCAAGACTTGACTCGAAATCACTGCTTAGGTGATTTATCTATCGTCCCCTAATATTGAGGACATGTTAATGACACATGTTCTGAGATTCGAAAAGCCCGAACATAGGTCTTTGAAGGATAAGGCGTGTTTGGAACAAGTCTCAAAATTACTGTAGATATGATTTGTGTTGGCAAAAGAATGACACTGCTGATTTCATTGGCAGTGGCATTTAGGGCACTGTGGTAGAATGATAAAAGATCAATTTATTCTGTATTTTCCTGGTGTGAATTCCTTTCGGCAAATCTCAGTCAATTCAGATACTGATACCGCGGTATACCCCCATCAAAATAACGAAACCGATGCCGAACTCAAAATTCCAATATCTCTCATTTCTTCCACACACCCCTCTCATACAATCGTTAGAAGCTAATCCTTTGTACTGAACCGTGGCTGCGAAAGCTGTCTCTTTCTCGATGATACAACTTGGGCGGGTCATCATTATATGAACCCGTTATAAGAAAGGCAGACAACACTCGCAAACAAAATTTCTGAATAACTATATTTTTTCATTTTTGCGTCAACAACATACAGTTAAAACTAGAAGTCCTGCCACGAACCGTACGCTTATCTAAACTCAATTGCGCGTAGGGCTTGCCATATCGAATTGCATCCAAAGCTCGGCAGGTTATCCTGGTTACTCATAGCAAACACATGCAATTTTTCTGCCAATGGACCTCCGGGTTACCCGGAGGTCCATTGGCTGAAACATTACTTGTGCACAGGCCATATGTACAGAATTTGATAGCCTTACTATTGTCAAAAAGCATAGATTAACGCGCAGATCGACGTGCTATTTGTGCGCATTTCATGATAGGACATCCAGTTTTAACAGTAGCTTATGACCCCCTCCTTCCAATGAGGGGGTATAAACTATATAAGCCATGTTTTGAGAGAAAAATTAATGAAAATTGAATGGTGATTTTTGTGAACAGCGCTGGCCGGTTTTGGTCGTTACGTTGGGTAAAGGGTTTATAAAATGTTGCAAAAATCCGACTGAATAAAGAAAAAGAAACGAATTAAACGTTGCCGCATTTCGTTTTCGACAGGTGATGCTGTACAGTGTTGATGGGGAGGAGATTGGATAGAAAATTCCGACTACATCGCGACCCAGATGAAACTGTCTGCTTTTATTATCATACCGACAGTACTGCAATAATCAATAACAAAACCGAATAACAGTTTACACAGCACACACGAAATGATTCCGTATTCAGACGGATGGACATCCGTACAACTCCCTGTTTGTTCGTTTAAACCACAAATGGGGGCGCGGTGGCTCAGTAGGTAGATGTGCAGGCTGCAAGCCGAAAGGTCCTCGGTTCGAATCCCACCTGCGGCAACCGCTTTATGTCCTTGGGCAAGACACTTCACCCCACATTGCCCACGTGGGGGCACAGTGGCGGCGTGTACTAAAGCGTATTGCACATCGATGGTGAACCTGGCTTCAACCAATGTTAACCCTGCTTGTGTGGTGTTGGTCTGTTGGGGAGCAGGAAAACTGTCATGGTTATCATTAGCCATTGTGCAGAAATATGTGACCTTAAACACCAATAAATAAATAAACCATGAATACTTGATGGAGAAACATTCAGCGGGTGGACCATTCGCAAGTCTAACTATATGTAGTAGTCTGCGAATTTCAAGTTTGCTAGTTGGCTAATTAAGTTCCCATTGCTGAGGCGAAGAAGGATGTTGCAGAATATCTCCCCAATGTATGGCTGAGTACCAAAGCACGCTGTATACATTGGACACGCCACCTCTGTATTCACAAAACACGCAAATATGCCGACAGAATGCATGCTGACGGAAGGGCAACTCAGTATAACACACGAATCTGAGACTGGCCTTAGTAATCTACTACACTCATGAGCTCGTACAAGTCTTCAAAATAGGAGTGAATTTGTTGAGCAAACATCATATCGTCTCACTCTGTCTTGAAGTTAAAAGGTTTTTTTCTCTTCGCAAGTGTTCGAACCTGCTATGAAATAAAAGAAGGCGTGCGCCGTGCGGATTGAACTTTACTTTAGACTCATATGCGTTAACCTCCTGATCCCTGATATCTACAATTTCAGTTCTTCAATTGTATCAACTGGAAAAGTCCATATTCGTTATCTGGGGATAGACCAATCAACATTTTCAACGCTCAGCCTTAGGGCTGTGCACTGAAAATATTGATTCACCTACAGTTAAAATTATAAGTCCTGTCACGAACTGTGCGCTTATCTAGGCTTAATTGCGCGTAGGAATTGCCATGTCGAATGGCATCCAAAGTACGGCAGGTTCTCCTGGTTACTCGTAGCAAACACGGGCAATGTTTCTGCCAATGGACCTCCGGGTTACCGGAGGTCCATCGGCTGAAACATTGCTTGTGCACAGGCCATATGTACAGAATTTGATAGCCTTTCTATGGTTATAACGCGTAGATTAACGCGCAGATCGACGTGCTATTTGTGCGCATATAATGACAGGACTTCTATTTTTAACTGTATTACACAAATTCAGATGAATTATTTACTTTACGAAATTAGGAGTACCATAATTTAGGACCAAGTAAGCCTATCTATGGTTATAACGCGTAGATTAACGCGCAGATCGACGTGCTATTTGTGTGCGTATAATGACAGGACTTCTAGTTTTAACTGTATTACACAAATGCAGATGAATTATTTACTTTACGAAATTAGGAGTACCATAATTTTGGACCAAGTAAGCGGCCTTTTTCCTTCAAATGGTTAATCCTTTACCTAACATGAAAAGCAGACGACACTTGCAAAAAAAATTCTTGAATAACTAATTTTTTTCATTTTTTGTCTCAAAAACATAGGTTATGACCCCTCGTTGGAACGAGCTCGACGAGCTCGTTCCAACGAGGGGTCATAACCTATGTTTTTGAGACAAAAAATGAAAAAATAATGAAAATTAATTGTCGATTTTTGGGAATAGCGCCTGCCGGTTTTGGCCGTTACGTTGGGTAAAGGGTTAAGACATATCAAATATAAAAAGGCACAGCTAATGTCACGATGAAATTCTAACCACGTTGTACACATACGTGACGAATGACGATGTGTTTAGAATATATGTTTGTCCACAGCGAGGGATAACATTGGCGCATTAATATCACGTTACTGAAGATAATTACTGCCAGCGACGACCACGGTTCCTTTGAAACTCTAGAAAGGGGTGCTCGTCCTACTTACAGGCGACGAATTATATTTCAACACATGCAACCGACGCATAAAGGAAGTTCACGTGATGCTTGATAATAGAGAAGTGAATAGCATTTAGCATTTCGGAGAACACCCACCAACAATATTACACTGCATTCTTTTGAAAACATTGTACCACAAAATCATTGGATCTTCAGCATGTGGCGAACAAGAAGAATAATTCTAACCTTTAAAAACTACATGTTTATAAACAAAAATAATCTTTCATCCATCTTTTATCAGAGTGAATCGGTAAAGCAGAGGAAATATCACCAGCAGATCTAATTTCCATAGTTGTTTCTGCATTGAGCAGTAGGCTGTATCTCAAAACGCCGAAAAAATGAAAATCTGTTTCGGTGTGTTTACACAAGAGAACAATAGGCTTAAGGCTATAGTGTATATCTAATTAGCATCCGGCATCTTGTGGGAGGGGGTCGAAAACCGTGGGGTATAACCATGGGTGTCTGTTGAGTAATTCTCACTGACGTTTGAATGATTTGTAAAGCTTGAGAAGCGTATCTTTGTTTGCTCCCCAATTTCTGCCTCTGATTATCTTCGGAAAATTGATATGGATACCAATGACTTGTACGTATATTCAGTACGTGGGGAGCGTATTATCACTAAATCACAACCCGGTGCTTCATTAATTAAAATTTTGCTGATGATCATTTTTATTACCTGATAAAGGCATGCGTGGACATCACTGCCCACGCGTGGATTACGATCACTACACGGCGACTGAACTGTAATACACTCTCCAAGTACTGTACATATAAGTGTAATATCCATTTGGAAAATAAAATATACTTATCAACTTTATCGATTTATTCTGTATGTAATTTTTCACATACAGTACGTGGAGAGTGTATTATCACTAAATCACTCACAGAGTGGAGACTCCACGCGAGCAATAATTGCATATTTGTTACAAAAGACTAACAAATCACAAGCAAAGTTTCAGCCAATGGACCTCCGGGTCCATGCGAGTTGTGAAGTATTCCAAGTTATAACCTAGATTAATGCCGATTTGCCGAGCAAATCAAGAAGCCGGTACTGTCGGTATTGCCTTCTAGAAACATTGTAGAAGCTCCATTAACTGAAACTCAAGTTGCGTTATGTTGATTCTCGTGTGTCCAAGGGCGGTTCTTGTTTTGTTATGGAGATGAGGAGTGGGGTGTTGTTTTTTGTCGAAAGACAACACACACTTTTAGCAAACATATGAAAAATGAATCCAGCTTGTCCGCGTGGGTTTTTAACTATTTCAATGCAGCATGCATAATTTTTAGCATAATGAAGAAATGGATTTTCACGATCTCATGATCAGACGGCCAAATCCACGTCAGTAATAACTTAATCCATCAACCCCAAAGTACCGTACTATTAAATAATTTCTGAACATCTGCACACGGATTTGCCATTTCCTGGTAACAGTATTCTGCTTGATAACTTTGTGGAAACCAAGGCTGAATAGGTTAAATGGCCCGGGGCGCGGTGGCTCAGTAGGAAGAGGTGCAGGCTGCAAGCCGAGAGGTCCTCGGTTCGAATCCCACCTGTGGCAACCGCGTTGTGGTCTTGGGCAAGACACTTCACCACCATTGCCCATGTGGGGGCACGGTGACGTCGTGTACTAAGGCGTACTGCACGTCGATGGCGCACTTGTCTTCAACCAATGCTAACCCTGCTTGTGTGGAGTTAGTATGTCGGGGAGCTGACAGTTGCTCGCCGTTGCTCGGTGGTTCTCTCCGGGTACTCCGGCTTCCTTCACCCGTAAAACTGTCATGGTCATGATTAGTCATTGTGCAAAAATATGTGACCTTAAACCTCAATAAATAAATAATAGGTTAAATAGTGTATTTGTGTTGAAGTGCCACGTCTGGTTTACTATTTTTCGTCGTCTATGGAAAAGGATGAAGGATGGGGAGGGAGAGGTTGCATGATTAGAGTGTTTTAATGAAGTTACCGGACAGAGGAGGCAACCGAACGGAGATCAACGCAAAGTTTTTCCGGTTGTTCATTCGACCAGTCCATCTCCGAGTGAGACAATCCTGTTTTCAGTTCATTCGTCCACACGCTTCATATAGTGTCCTTGTTTATGATGTCTCAATAAAACCGGTGTTAGTCTTCAAACAAATAAATCCTTGAGTTCCATATTCTATGCGATTAAAGGTATAAACTAGGACTTTACCCGGTAATCCTTCACTAAGTTCAACGACATGAATTTAAATGAAGTGTTGGTCTGAAGTACGTACACTTGTACTACGAAAACGTTTTTTGTGTCCCTCTAATTGTCTTGTTTATGTGAAGAGGCATCGATACAACCACCCGTCATCCTTTCTATCCGGTATTCCAAAACAGTACCCCTCCTACTTCCCACCCAGTGTAATAATTTGAACATGAGAGGAGGAGTTCGTGTTTGGACTTAGTTGCAAAATCAGCGGTACTTCAATCTTTCCAGCCCTGAGTATCTGAATGTTGTCGTTACAGTTAAAACTAGAAGTTTTGTCACGAACAGTGTGCTTATCTAGGCTTAATTGAGCGTTGGAATTGCGCGCAATTGCCATATCGAATGGCATCCAGAGCTCGGCAGGTTCTCCTGGTTACTCTTAGCAAAAACATGCAATGTTTCTGCCAATGGACCTCCGGGTTACCCGGAGGTCCATTGGCTGAAACATTGCTTGTGCACAGGCCATATGTGCAGAATTTGATAGCTTTACTTGGGCCATAACGCGCACATTAACGCGCATATAAACGTGCTATCTGTGCGCATTTCATGACAGGACTTCTAGTTTTAACTGTATATCAACCCTTGAGTGCAACAAGGCGCCATCTGCAATGCTACAGCATTGCAGATGGCGCTTTAATGCAACCAAGGACCATATAAAAATCAATATTAGCGATTAGCCGATTCACAGCCAAATGGGCTAATAATATATCTTGGCATTGGCAGGACTGTCAAGTAACAATTTTTCCTGCAGTGCATGGGGAGTGGATAATAAATACAGTTTGTATACCAAACTCCGTTGAAACAATAAATTATAGGGCGATCAGAAATCGCCAGAGGAACAAGAAAAATTTCAGGCAATGGTCCCCGGGCTAAACCTAGATGATCACTGGGTGAAACTTAGCTTAGCCTGTGCACCCTATAGTTTTTCACATAGGTGACGAATTATTGTCGTGGTGGACATTCCACTCGAATGGCAATTTTCACTGATAATCCACTCGTCACGTCATGTATATTTGGGTTTAACAACACTTTCAGCAATCAGAGACATATCTTACCGGATAGTCGGGCGGGGGGAACCGGACTTCTCTGGAGATTACCAGTGAACAGCATCAGACTTTGCATATTACAAACCGATCCTAAGCGGAGCCTTAGAGTGATTCACATTGCCTGAATGCACAAATATCGTCCACGTGCAGTACCACACGGCATACTGTGTCACCGTGCTCTCGCTGGAACAAATGGGGTTTATGCATGAACACGACGCATGTCACCTCTCAATCAGAAGTCCGGCGAGCAGACTAACGATACACCGCGCACACAAAATATTCGACGTAGTTTCGTTTACATTTTGAGGGTTTGCGATTGAATTCAACAGTGGAGTGCTGGGGATCCATTGAGTTGGGAACTTACCTTGCATTACAAATAGTCAATGAACTTTCAAATGTTTTATCAATGAATGAGGAGTTCAATACAGAAAATTACGACACTTGCTTTGTTGGTGTTTCGTATTATGATTGAACATGTACTGTGTATGTCAACACCTGTATGACTTGTTGAAGTAGCGTGAAGGGTCCTTCTTGTTGTCAAATTTCCATACTTCTCAATGGACATCGCTTTTCTGCACACACTCGAACTCATATTAAGTTGATAATTCTTCAAGTACCATTCACTTGGTTTTTTGTTGATTGTTTGGGAGAGGAGTTAGAGAACGACTCCGAGCGAGCTATACACACTCCCCGACTTACTAAATATTGACGGACGCATTGTTGTTGTTCTTCTCAGGATAGGCCATAAGTCATTGGTCTGCACAGCCACCCACTTAGCACACAGGTGCAATACTTGTGGACGTATTGATACGTATATATTATATTGTGTGTGAAATGTGTGGATTATCCCATATATTCTGTGGGAATACCAGCTCAAATGTTTAAAAAAAACTGATATCTCATAAATTTTACCGGTCTTACATGTAGGCGAAATAGAAGAAGTGGCTTGGCTCGGGTTACATGCAATAGAAGAATAGGGTTGTTCGGTTGGGATTTTTTGTTATTTTAATATTTTATTTTCTCATAAGTCGCTTAACCCTTTACTCAAAGTAACACCTACAGTACGTGGAGAGTGAGTTGTATCAAAATCACCTGCGGAGTGGAGTTATCACCCAAACTATCACTTTCAAATTATGTACATATGAACAAAAAACACAAGCAATGTTTCAGCCAATGGACCTCCGAGTTAAACCCGTAGGTCCATTGGCTGAAACTTTGCTTGTGATTGTTATGCTTTGCAACAAATTTGCAATTATTGCTCGGGTGGAAGCTCCACTCTGTGGGTGATTTAGTGATAATACACTCTCCACGTACTGTAAATCGTCCCGTGCTATCTACAAAAATCGCCATTCAAAATTTGTTTCTTGTCTCATAAACATAAGTTGTGATCCCTCATTGGAACAAGCCCGTTGGGGGGGGGGGGGGGGGGGGGGGGGCATTCATAAGCTATGTTTCTCAGGAAAAAAAAGAAAAGTTATACTAACTCAAGACTTTTTATCGAGTGTAGTCTGCTCTTCGTATTAGGTGAAGGGTTAAAATGTATTGCATATTATCCGAAGTGTACATGCGTTTGACGCCATGCCTGTAAGTATCTTCAGATATCGTTTTCAATAGATATAGCTTTTTTACAAAGAGCTCATAAAAAGATTAGGGTGGGGCATGAAAATTAGGTTCGGTCGGGAAACCCGAACTATTTCATTTTTTTTCTCAACCTTACCTAAATCGTTTTTGATGATTTCTCTCACCGGCTATCGCAGAAGATGGAGATGGACTGGTGAATGAATAAAATGTAAAGAATACTTTGGTTTTCTTCTCTGATGTAAGGAAAGTGAACGCCCGTTTCTGTTATACTTGTGAAGGACGGATAGAGTGAACTGTTCAGATACGCGAAGAGTGAAGTTTCCTCAAGGATGAATAATCTCAAATTCTAGGAGAAAGCACAGGAAGAAGAGACAGAGTTTTACCAAATGGACCAACGGGTTCAACACGGAGGTTCATTAGCTGAAACTTTGCCCGTGGTTCTATCCTTGTTCACATAATTTGAACTTTATTGTTTCGGTGTAAACTCACTTTGCACGATTGTTAGTGGTAATCCACTCTGCACGCGCGGTAGGCCGTAGACTGCTCATGTATTTACCTTTAACAGTCAAAATCACATACAGAGCGATATCGAATCGGAAAGTTTCACAGCTAAAGGAAGTCGTCGTTTCCGGAGAGACCCACCGCAGAACTACAAATAACTGTCAGGCTCCCCACCTTTATAATTTCCATGTGACAACAATCGAGGCTTGATCTCGTTTGACAATGGTTGAAGCTACAGTTAAAACTAGAAGTCCTGCCACGAACTATGTACTTATCTAGGCTTAATTGCGCGTAGGAATTGCGCGCAATTGCCATTTCGAATGGCATCTAAAGCGCGGCAGGTTCTCCTGGTTACTCATAGCAAACACAGGCAATGTTTCTGCCAATGGCCCTCCGGGTTACCCGGAGGTCCATTGGCTGAAACATTGCATGTGCACAGACCATATGTACATAATTTGATAGCCTTACTGTGGTCATAACGCGTAGATTAACGCGCAGATCGACGTGCTATTTGTGCGCATTTCGTAACAGGACTTCTCGTTTTAACTGTATGTGCAGCATAAACGTGCCATGCCGTCGTGTTCTCGAACTAACAGGTGGAATTAAAAGCCTTGCTCATTGGTTCGACGCAAGACAGCTGCAAGCGATTCTGGCTAGCTTCAAATTCCCGACCTCAACCTCTCGATCAGACGGTCGATACCCAAAATGGCAAATCAGTGACCCACAATGTTCCACGTTAGACGGAAGAAAAGGTTAATTTAAGTCATTAACTCGATTTTGTTCCCGATCAATTGTTAGCACTTCCCCTATCAAGATCTATTACGATAAGGGGTTACGTATCACATCGACACTGACTGTGTACCCGCGTTAATGGTTATGCACTTCTGGTAATCGTGCCATATCTGTGACATCACAAGAGCCGACCAGTTATTGATCCCAGTGTAAATTTGTTTAAATTTAGCTTTTTCGTTTGAAAACAGACAGAATCTACACAAATCATCCAATAATGTAAACTGTACTTGGCGTCTGTGCACGTATTTGTTATTAGCCTTTCTGAAAGAATCGTACAAGTGAGTTTTTGTTCTGCAGACAGCCAGCCATTTCGAGTTCCAGATTTTACTGATAAGTACAAAGCGCCGTAACTGACAACGGCAGCTGTCAGTGAGAGAGCTCAACCATCTCCAGCGATCAGCAAGAGTGCTTGGTTCCGTGAACGAAATGATGAGCCTTATCAATTAAATGGGGTTTTTATACTCCTAGTCTGCCATTTCTAATGTTGGTACATGGCGGGGATTTTAACTCCCCCAAGCTGGAAGACATTTCTTTTGACGTAGATAGAATATGGTTCAGTGCAAACTATCGGCGCAATGCCAATTAAAATAACCTGAGCACTACTAATACGCAGATTGTGATCAAGTCGCGACGTATTCTTTTTCGTGGATCAGGATTTATTTTATAAATAGAGATAATGCTACGGAATCAAGCCTGGACAACAACAACACAACAACAACAAAAACAAAACAATACAAAAACGAAACCCACAACAAAGGAGAAGAGCGACTTAGCCTCTCTGTTCTCTCGCCTCTCCTGCAAAATAATAGCAACAACTAACGTGCGATCTCGAGATCGTGCGTTATTTTTCGATCTTTCTTTTGGCAGAAATTCTGTTAAGCGCAAACGGAATGCCACTCTGTATTAAGATGTGGATGCAATTCGCAACTTTTGAGTAGAGTTAATTCCTAAAGTTTCTTTGTCAGGTCAGGTCTGACGAGCAAAACATGCCAGATTAGCATTTTAATCCTTTACGCAACGCAACTGTCCAAACCGGTCAGCGCTATCCTCAAAAATCGCCAATAAACTTTCATTATTTTTTGTCTCAAAAACATTGGTTATATATTGTTTTGACGTGACACGCAGTTCGTTCACATAATTTACAAGTGAAGTAACCACCTCCCATCCAGGTAATCTAAAGTATCGTTCGTGGGTTATTTACAGACCGGTGACTCTCATATTCTGTTCATTATGGAAACAAATTTGGTGATCATCCCGCAGTTTATATTGACTGCTACTGTGGAAATAGCAACGATGAATGACACAGAGGTTCCCTGCAGTAGTGATCCCAGCTTCTGGGGTAATGACTTGGATGGGGGCGAGGTGGCGTCGCAGTAACCGATTTTCGTCAGATCACCGAAGTTAAGCAACGTCGAGCGCGGTTAGTGGTTGGATGGGTGGCCATTTCAGCAACTGATTCGCGCTCCCGCGTTGTGTCCTTGGGCAAGGCACTTCACCCCGATTGCCTACACGGGGGCACGATGACGCTGTGTACTAAGGCTTACTGCACGTCGATGGTGCGCGTGTCTTCAACCAATCTAACCCTGCCTGTGCCGCGGTGCACAGTTCAGAGTTACGATGTTGGAGAGCTGACAGCTGCTCGTCGTTGCTCGGTGGTTCTCTCCGGGTACTCCACCCGTAAAACTGTCACCGACATGATTTGACCCTGGCTGTTAATATGTCGTTAAACCCTAATATAAAAAATGACTTGAATGGATGTTCTCATAGAGTTGTGTAGGGACATTTTTTCTCGAGGAAGGTCGAGGAAGTTTAAATTTGCCGCAAAGCGAATTTAAACTTACAGAAGACCGATTCGGTGATGTGCCATCCACGATTTGGTTTCTGCGACATTTTGCTTTTCAACAAGGGAGAGGTATTTGCTGGACGCAAAGCATCGTTGGTGTAGCCCGCGACCTATGTTTTTGAGACAAAAAATTAAAAAATAATGAAACTTAATTGGCGATTTTTGAGAATAGCGCTGGCCGGTTTTGGCCGTAACGTTGGGTAAAGGTTAATCCGCGCGGCATGCTGTCCATGACCTTCCAAATTTCTCTCACTGTGATGTCTCATTTCTCTATAAGCACACGGCAGTGAAATGGTCAATAGCCAGCAAATATTCACCTGTTTTAAGGATGTATGCCCTAATAGATAGAGGGATGCAGAATGTCACAATATGAGCTATTCGTATATCCACAGGTATTATGGTTGGGGGGGGGGGGGGGGTGCTTAACTTGTAATTCCTCTCCTTTCCAAAAAAGAAGCTGCTGTGTACGTATTAAATATATTTTTTTCTAATTACCCTTAGCCCTTTCCCCAACGTAACGGCCAAAACCGGCCAGCGCTATTCACAAAAATCGCCAATTCATTTTCATTATTTTTTCATTTTTTGTCTCAAAACCACAGGTTATGACCCCTCTTTGGAACGAGCTCGTCGAGCTCGTTCCAATAAGAGGTCATAACCTATGTTTTTGAGACAAAAACTGAAAAAATTAGTTATTCAAGAATTTTATTTGCAAGTGTCGTCTTCTTTTCTTGTTAGGTAAAGGCTTAATCAATAACAATAAATAGTTGGTCTAAAGGGAATTGGTGTTTTGGGAATTGCCTAGTGGGAGTTGGTCTGAAGGGAATTGGTCTAGTGGGAAGACACCAAATGGTGCAATCGTGCAATAAAGATTGATTGATTGATAAAAATAAATGATGAGTATTCGTTTTTTGTTCGAAAGGGAGTACCTCCCAAAGCAGTTGAATAGATAGACCCCGACAAGTTCAATCTGCATCCATCTGTATTGCGTACATGTATGTGGAGAATTGTGAGTGGGAGCAAGGGCTCGAAGATAATAAATTGCATTTTCCGCAGGGTTTCCGCCTGGTTAACACCGAGTTCGTTCTTTTTCCACTGATAAACATTGTCTGGTTTGTCTCGGCACAGCGTGACCTATTGTTACAGCAATAATCACTCCCTGGAACCGCCAGATTGTATCGATTTCTGAATTTAGATTAACCACGTGCTGTTATTGCATCTGTGGTCCAATTTGATTATCACCAATTTTCGAGGTCACGTAATTAGTGGCATAATCTTACACAATATCGATACATTAATGGTGGGTGAGGGAGAGCAGCTAATGAATATTTAACTGGAATAGGTGATACCAACGAAATTTATCACATCGTTCCTTCAACTCGAGGTAATCGAAAGTAATAGGCAGATAATGGCGATAAAGTGTGATTAAATGCACGAAATAGAATGATATAATAGAAAATTCAATAAAGATGGCCAATGAAAGCAATTTTAATTGCGTCAGAACTAGTTGATACGTGTCGTAGAACCTCAGAAATATGCGACTCAACAAATCATTGAAATATCTCTTCACCCTTTACCCAACGCACTTGATACAAAGATTTGTTTTAATTTCGTTTATAATTTTCAAATAAATCAATGTATGTGCGTGCGCATTTATGTACGTATAGGTATGTGTATCTCAATGTGTATATTTATATATGCATATGTATCTCTGTTTTATTCTTGTACATATGTATAGGGGTATCTTAGGTATATATGTCTATATGTGTATGGACGTACACATATCGTGGGTGTCGTTCTGTTGGTTGATGAAGATAGGCTAAGAGCCTAAGGCCATATGTCTTGTTATATTTTTGTTATGTATTTTTGTGCACCTTTTTTGTCATGTATCATCAGTTGATATTTAATACAATAAATGTATTATTATTAATAAAGCAAGAATGCCACATCATTGGCACCTCATTGGAACGAGCTCGCTTTCTTTAAACACAGCTGTCAGCTGTTTCTGCGCCGTTGTCGGCCCAGAATCCAGTTGGGTTAAATCGAATAACATGAATGTATCTCAAAACATTTTTATCACATAATCACCCTCAAATAGCTCATTACAGAAAATATCGTTCACAATACGCCAAATACGGGAATGGCGTCGTCAACGTCGACGCCGTAACGGCGTGAGTTGGTTTCGGAAGTAGAATTGAATTATTTATTTATTTATTTATTTATTTATTTATTTATTTATTTATTTATTTATTTATATATTGGTGTTTAAGGTCATATACTTATGCACAATGGCTAATCATGACCGTGACAGTTTTACGGGTGGAGGAAGCCGGAGTACCCGGAGAGAACCACCGAGCAATGACGAGTAGCTGCCAGCTCCCCAACATCGTAACTCCGCACTGCAGCACAGGCAGGGTTAGATTGGGGGAAGACATGCCTACCATTGACGTGCAGTACGCCTTAGTACACGGCGTCATCGTGCCCCCATGTGGACAATCGGGGTTAAGTGCCTTATCCAAGGACACAACGCAGGAGTCCGAATTGATCGCTCAGACGGTCACCCATCCGAAGATTAACCGGGCTCGACGTTGCTCTAAACTTCTGTGATTGAACGGGAACCGGTTACCGCGAAGGATTGGATTAATCTTCTCTTGTATTTCATTAACAACTTACCTAATACAAGACAATTTCAAGCACAACATTCCCTGAATAACGAAACGTTTTCATTTTTTCACTCGGAAATAGCTTATGACCCCTCATTGGAACGAGCTCGGTGAGCTCGTTCCAATGAGGTGCCATAAGCTATTTTTTCAAGTCAAAAGTTGAAAAAATAATAAAAATATAAAAAAAAATAATTATTATACGTATTCCTTTATTGTACTGTTACGGCAATCCTGATCAAATGAACATAAATGTTTGTTGTGAGATACAAGCATCATACAGTACGTGGAGAGTGGATTGCAAAGAAATCACCCGGGGAGTGGAGTTATCACCCAAAGTGTCACTTTCAAATTCTGAACACGTAGACAATGAACACAAACAATGTTTCAACCAATGGGCCTGGCCATTGGCTGGAACTTTGCTTGTACTTGTTATGCTTTGCAACAAATTTTCAATTATTGCTTGGTGGAATCTCCACTCTGCGGGTGATTTAATGATAATACACTCTCCACGTACTGTAATATATAGTATTAGGTATTTTAAGCACAAAAATTATAAGATGTAATATTAGGTATTTTATCTGGTTGAGTGTTAAATTATTTCCAAAGGCGATTTGAAATGTAGGTATTTTTTTCAGAGGTACTACACTACCAGCTAGAGTACCCCTATACAGTACAGTCGCCGTGGACTGGTCACTTTCCACGGGTGGGCAATATTTCAACGGACGCAATAATACTAGACTCCACACAAATGATAGGTAGGAATAATCATCAAATATTTAATTAATGAAGCACCGGGTACAACCCGGTGCTTCATTAATAAAAATTTTGCTGATGATAATTTTTATTGCCTGATAAAGGCATGCGTGGACATCACTGCCCACGCGTGGGTTACGATCACTACACGGCGACTGTACTGTAGGTTAGCAAGATTTTATTCACAAATAAGTGTTTTGTTACAATTTATTGGAGATTGCCGATAGACACTCCCAATAAACTGAAATCAAACAAATTTTATATAAAGAACTTCTTTTACTGCTGAGCAAACAGGAAGGTAATGCACACAGCTTAAAGCCACTAAAGTGGCTTCTGACGCACTTTTCAATAGGTCGATGATAGTGGCTTCTAGCATTCAATCAGTTAAAAACAAAAGATGATGATTACATTAACACCTGGGCTTAATATATTCCGTAAACTGTGGAGCCATTGCTTAGGCCCGCCGTGGAGGCTTCAAGCACCTGACTAGTTAAGGCTGGGCAGTGTGACCCCAGTGGGAAACCATTTACCTTTTTTATAAAGTTGAAAAAAATTATAAAAATATTTTTAAAAAAAATAATAAAATTTGTTGGACGATCTTTGTGAATAGCTCTGTCTTGTTTAGTAATTACGTTATGTAAAGGGCTAAATTACACATTATGTGATAAAAAAATCTCAAACTCGTCACGATTTGATATGGAATTTCTTAACCTCGTTCACTAAAATCGATCTGAGTCTTTATGACTGGAAAAGTAGTTAACATTACCAATTTCTGGTGTAGAGACCTTTAATTTACCAACAATCAATGCAATTATCAATTTTTTCACTTTTTTCCTAACAGAAATCGAATTCGGAAATTCTGAAGTATATCTGTACCATAATTTCCCTTTAAAATAACAGGGAAAAATCATTCAGTCTCCAAAAGAGAACCTCCAATTCCACAATGAAACGATATTGGCAAATCTCGTTCCGTCGTGTAACTTCAGAGCAAGTATATATTTAGAAGAAAAGATATGAAACAGAAATTTGAGTGGAGTTTTGCGAACTGGTTGGATGTCGTCGATGTATTGTTCGTTAGCTGAAAGATTAAATAGCATCGAATCCTGTGAACCTTTTGTGTTAACCCTTTACCCAACGTAACGGCAAAAACCGGCAAGCGCTATTCTAAAAAATCACCAATTAATTTTCATTATTTTTTCATTTTTTGTCTCAAAAACATAGGTTATGACCCCTCGTTGGAACGAGCCCGTCGAGCTCGTTCCAACGAGGGGTCATAACCTATGTTTTTGGGACAAAAAATGAAAAAAATTAGTTATTCAAGAATATTTTTTGCAAGTGTCGTCTGCTTTTCATGTTAGGGAAAGGGTTAAGTAAAATCAGTATCAGTAAGGCATTAGCTGATACCAGCAATGAAGAGGGGTTTGGAAAACAACTTTCAAACTTCTAACCCCGTTGAAGTTCATCAAACTGCAAATCCCCATAGTTAAGTTGGTAAGCACAGTAGTTCCCAAATCCTAAACAGTTATTTTTTGTCAGAACCTCATCTAATTGTTTTCAACAGTTAACTCTACACCTATTTTACTATGGACATGAAAACATCAACAACTAACTCGTGTCAAAGTTGTTTATAAAACAGTTGAAAATCATTAGTGTCAAGTTTGCTCTGCAGCCAGGTCACGGTTACTCTCGCATACCATGACCACGTTATTGATATTTCAAAGCAGTGTTGACAGACTGTATTTCAGCCTATCAACATTCTCTGCCTGGAGATCGCGTGACTGTGCATATCGTTCGCGTGGTAATGCATGGCATTAAATACTGCGGTATTCATCCATGACAGCGTTAATGGGGTGTCTGGAATTAGTAGAATGCTGGGTTCCAAATATTACTCGGACGGTAATGTATTTAAGGACACAAAACTTGGTTCAAGAGAACTTTTGCAAATGTAAAGTATTGTTTATTTCTCGACCAGATCGCGTTCTTGTCCTGACATTGTTACACCAGGATTGCAATTTCATAACAACCAATGTGCCGCAATGAACTGGAGCGTCGCGAAGATGATCGATTTAGGGAAAGGTGTAAAACTGCTTTGCCCCGACAGTGATAGTTCATGTCCCGACCGACTTATATCCCAGCTACATCATCAAGGCATGCCTTCATCGAAGGCATGCCATGATGATGCAGTTGGAATATTAGCCACTCGGGATTATGGGTAAAAAAAACTCAAGACTTCTGGGAAATTTATTTAGTGATTAAATAATAAAATATGAATGGAGTTGTCGTGACGCAACTTCTCAATTAATTAATATGTACCGTGCCGGCACTTTAAATTGGTCATGCCCCCCCCCCCCCCCCCCCCCCAGTGACCTCCATCTGTATGATCGATTGTGTGCGTGACCCAAGTCCGAGTTTAACATCTAAGAAAGCTCGTGATTACAAGCAAAGAGAATCGATGTCTTAGACTCCAAACCTGAGGAAAGCGTTCCGACTGGAAAAATGAGGATGAAGGGGGTCAGTACCGTGTCACAACCCACTTATACAACCTGGAAATGATTCTGAATGAAGACAAAACAATGGAACATTGCCTCTGAGACACAACGGTTTCGCATTCCTATTTTGACAGGTGGGATTCTATTGTAGTACCCGCCCTAGTCTCCCTGTCGGTAAGCACAAGACCCCTATCGACGATATCCTGATTTACCACTACAGACGCAGTGTCGATGGATCGACTTCGTACATTTGAAAGTGAATGATTTAATTGAAGTAGTTGTATCCACTGTCGCGCTCACGCCTCAAACGCTCAACGCGGATCGTTTCCAAGACTCGGTTACCGGAACATCGAGCCTTCCCTCTAACAATGGTTCCAACACAATGGTATTCCCTCGTAAGTTAATTAACCTGGTCCACCTCATTAGATTCTTTCAGAATAGTGTTAATTGAGAGTCGATTGACACCCATGTATAATGATAATGGCGATGGCCCGAGGGAGACGCGTTTCGGGTTTCAATAATATTATTTTTTCACTCTGAAAGTTGTAATTTTGTGCGTGGTTCTTTTCAGTCGAGTTGTTTAAGCTTAATTACATGCCACGGTACATTTATCACTACGTACACAGGTGTTGGTGATCTCATTACCAATGTTCTTAGGCAGTCCTTGGATTAATGACATGAAAACTGAGTCAATCGTCTCGGTTGTTTAGCCGTTTTTGAGAACTTCACTTCATAATTTCAGTCTCTAAAGGAGATAGATGTTAGAGGTTTACAGTACTCGCGGGGTGTTTCGGATTCAGCCATCTATCAACGCTGTTACGTGTTAGTCATAAGACATGTAGGAGATTGGTCCAACAATAACTGACATTTACAGTCCATGGGTCACCTGGGTAAATGAACCAGTAGCCCATTAGCATCTGGTTTGCCTGCAGGATTCTCTTGTTACAAATTAGTGAGCATATATGGGTGTAGATCGATTTCAACCCACTGAGTACCTGGCTAGCAAATCAACATTTATAGCAGAGCTATATTATTCATCAACTATGAACTAGGATCGAAGAACGCAAACCCCATAAGCTTTCAACCATAAAACAGTCATTTTGTGACTTGTTCAAAACGCACCTTAATGTTTAAAGGCCTATATCATGCTTTTGCGATCTCAGACCATGTGCCCTGACCATGTCATCTTTAGGAGGTCCTGCTGACGATAGACAAAACACCTGGACAGTGATGTATGTATAGTCAGGTCTTGGCTGCCTTAACAGGCAGCCAAGACCCGACTAGAAATCACTGCTAAGCAATTGGACATATACAAGCTGTAGTTTTGTGGGAAGTTATCCAGTCCACTGAGGGTTAACAAAACTGAAAAGAAAATCGGTCATTTTTTTAATGAAAATGAACCTTTCAACTGTAATCAAGCCTCAAAAGAGATTTATAAATAGCGAATGTAGAAAAAAATAGAATATTCAAACGCTTTGGGTGTTCAACGATTCGTTCGGTTTGGTTCGGTTTTTCGGTATCCTCGTGATAACGGTGTTGGTTCGGTGTTTCGGTTTATTGCCCATCTTAATCATAACAGCATCTGGCAGAAGAGTCTACCTTCTTACTGAAGTCAATTGTTCACACTAAGGCTGACCTGACAGGTAGCGAATATCTCCAAATATCCGAATTAGCGCATACTAAAGCTGATAAACTGTTAATATGACATTCCACTAGAAAGGGATCAGGCAGCCCTCTCTGATAGGGTATTGTAACAGCACTTCATTAGTAAATGCACAGTGGCTGAGTGGTTAGAGCACTAATCTTTAAACCGAAAGGTCGACGGTTTGATCCTGATCAACTGCTTTGTGTCCTTGAGCAAGGCACTTAATCCCTATTGCCCACGTGGGGGCACGGTGGCGCCGTGTACCAAGGCGAACTTCACGTCGATGGTGCACATCCCTTCAGCCACTGGTAACTGTGTGCGTGCAGAGTTAGTAAGTTGGAAAGTCTGACAGTTGCTCGCCGCTGCTCGGTGGTTCTTCCTGGGCACTCCAACTTCCACCACTCGTGAAACTGTCCGACACGATACACTTTGTACAAAGATACTTAAACTGGCTGCACCCTTCTAGAGTTGAAACGGTTAACCGATTAATCGATTAACCAATGATCAACGTCTTGTTCGATCAAAAAAGTAATTGATGGATTAACCGTTACTTTTGAACTACTGTATTTTCTGGGTTAACAAAGGAACAAACTTGCTCCAAAACAGCCAAACATTGTCTCACTTACTCACATCAATTATATGAGACAGAGTAAATCATGCATGTTACGTGATGACATACTTGTTCAGTAGCTGGAACTGGTCATTCTTAAGTTAACTTTTACCCAATGCGGGTAGCAGACGACACTTGCAAAATAGATTCTTGAATTTCTAAAAATGTTCAATTTTTGTCTCAAAAACATAGCTCATGATCCCTCGTTGGAACGGGCTCTACGAGCTCGTTCCAATGAGGGATCATAAGTTATGTTTTTGAGACAAAAATTGAAAACATAAAAAAATCTGAATGGAGAGTTTTGTATGCAGAGCTAGCCGATTTTGTCCTATACCTTAGGTAAAGGGTTAATGCTGTAAATCATCAACGGTACAGCAGTCATTCAGCTACCTATAAGTGCAAGTGATTAATCGGTTAACCAAGGTTTATCCATGTGATTAATCGATCAAGAAAACCCTTTAACCGTTTCAACTCTACACCCTTCCAAAAATAGATGGCTGTGTTAAAATAGTTAATAAAGATGATTATCATTTTTCAATACTTGTTCTTTCATTTGATTTACTGAACACACGGTTCCTAAACACGCATCGGGTTATCTCACACAATAGGGTAACATAAGAAGATGAATCAAATAAATGCTACCAATAGTCGATCTAGAAACTTTATTTGCAAGAAGGGTCACAAAAAGTCCAAGAGGTTGTCGTTGCCACTGTTTCAATTGTTTACCAAGATTAAACCGAGCACACAACGCTAATCTCCCTGTTTGCCGATCCCGGTGGAGGATATCTTTGAAAATCCCAACCGGTATCTCGAGTCTTATCCTGGAGTATTACCAAAAGACGCCGAGTGTTTGTGGTATATTTACAAATGGGGCATTCCTAAGCCCTCAATCGACACAAA
This sequence comes from Pictodentalium vernedei, assembly GCA_031216915.1. Taxonomy (NCBI): domain Eukaryota; kingdom Metazoa; phylum Mollusca; class Scaphopoda; order Dentaliida; family Dentaliidae; genus Pictodentalium; species Pictodentalium vernedei. The sequence continues at coordinate 790,078,645 of CM062297.1, forward strand.
AAGATATCCATGCTTTTAAATGTTGATAGTAAAAAGGAAAACAGAGTTGGGTTTTGCAGGTGTATTTGTTGGTTTTGGACAATTTTATCGTTATCTCAAAATATATTTTAACCCTTTACCTAACATGAACAGCAGACGACACTTGCAAAAAAAATTATTGAACTAATTCTTTTCATTTTTTGTCTCAAAAACATGGGTTATGACCCCTCATTGGAACGAGCTCGACGAGCTCGTTCCAATGAGGAGGGGGGGGGGGGGGTCATAACCTATGTTTTTGAGACAAAAATGAAAAAATAAAGAAAATTATTAACTGGCGATTTTTGAGAATAGCGCTAGCCGGTTTTGGCCGTTATGTTGGGTAAAGGGTTAACCCCTTTCTCAGCTATTTCTAAAAAATATTAATCCCTTTCTCCGCTATTTCTGAAAAATATAATAATTCTCTTTTTCTGTTTTTACAATACTGAAGTGTTACGCCATGGCATAAACAACTCAACAGGATTCCAGAAGCGTATTTTTTTGCTGTTGGGGGTAACAGGAGGGTAACGGGGGATGGGATTGTCCACCAACTTTGATGCGTTTCATTAACTTTTACATCAGCTGTATCTTGGTTTGATTCTGCCATGGAAAACGGCACGGATTCCATTTAATGAAGGCAGCTTATGGAGGAGAACAATGGACCACGTTTTAACCGCATTAGACTCGTATTAATTAAACATTTTCTGTGTGTATTAAGAGAGGAATACTTCAAAGCTTCCTAGCGCGGGGGACAACATTGCATGTTTAATTAATGTCCTCACGTTATTACGGTCAATATTTTCCTCTCTGTGTACATATGTGATCGGATTTTATGTCTCTTTGAACGAACTGATAGCCTTTTACAGCCATAAAAAAGCGTTAGTTCTGCGACAGAGAGATGAAAAGCACGCCAAAAACCATAAAGTGACATATTCGCACGCGATCACAAAACGATGGTTATGAGCGCGTAAGCAATAGCTAGCATCCTCGTGTTGGATACTTACTGACCCGATGAGGTTGTCTGGTGCATCCAGAGAAACTCAGCAAATGTGGGCATGTAATTACTGTGCGGCCGCCGTGGACTGGTCACTTTCCACGGGTGGGTAATATTTCCACGGACGCAATAATACTACACTCCAAACACTAATGATAGAAATAGTCATCAAATATTTAATTAGTGAAGCACCGGGTACAACCCGATGCTTCATTAATTAAAATTTTGCTGATGATAATTTTCATTACCTGATAAAGGCATGCGTGGACATCACTGCCCACGCGTGGATTACGCCCAGTCCACGTCGACTGCACTGTCTGCGTCTTTACAGCGTAATGATCGGCCATCAGAAGAGCTTAGGCTCGTTTCACTTCGAATGCAGATACGCATGGCTGCCAATTTTCGTCATTGAAAGAGATTTTCAGTGAAGTTAGCTCCCCTTAAATTTCTAAGGTTGTGTGTGAATTTAACACTAAGGGTATGGGAATTTCATATAAAAATTGTAATTTCGAAATGTTGGCGAAGTTGTATCATCGATGGTCGCATCGTTTCACAAACTTCAGACATTTTCTTGTAGAGCAGTATTATTTATTTATTGGTGTTTACGGTCACGTACTTATGCACAATGGCTAATCATGATCGTGACAGTTTTACGGGTGCAGGAAGCCTGAGTACTCGGAGAGAACCACCGAGCAACGACGAGCAGCTGCCAGCTCCCCAACATCGTAACTCCGCACTGCAGCACAGGCAGGGTTATATTGGTTGAAGACATGCGCACCATCGACATGCAGTACGCCTTAGTACACGGCGTCATCGTGTCCCCATGTGGACAACCGGGGTTAAGTGCCTTGCCCAAGGACACAACCCGGGAGTCCGAATCTGTAGAGCAGGTCCCCGAAAGGGGTCGTTGTTGTTTTCCTTCAAAGAGTCTAACTACAACAGAGACAGCCTGAGGCAGATTATACTTGCCAGTGATGGCCACAACTCATAATCATCCTCGAAGCGGCAGACTATACTTGCCCGAAAATCCAGATCGACTGCACCCTCGGGGAGAGGTAGTACCTTTGTGAGAGGACCCAACCTCCCACACTGGTCCTCACCCGAGGGTCCAACCGACATCAGTCAACGAGACCGCCTACCAACAACTGGAGACACCTGCCGAGTACCGGATCCTTTTCCTCCTTCAACACGCCTAGACATGTGACAGCCATCATATACAGCTACTGAGGGTCGAAAGGGGCTTGTCCCCCATACCGCCTTCGGCGCGCGAAATCATCATTTCGTTCGTTTCTACCATTTTTTCCAACCAGTTGGACCATTTGACTATTATTCTCTGTTTAAACTCATTTAAAAATAAGAAAACCACACTTTCACCATCTTGTTGATGGTCTGTAGCTTTTTCTGTTCATAATTTCAACAGTGCGCACATCGTGACATATAATGCAGACACCATTATTTCCATTAATATAAAAGTCGAGGTGGTGAGATCTGCTATTTTTCTCTTGGGAAGAATAAAATCTTGCAGATTGCTTTGGAAACACATTCGCTGAACAAAGCGCCAAAGTGGACAGTTACTTAGTTGCATCTAATTAGTTTACCATAAAAAAGCCAAGTTTCCTTTTGTAACCTTTAATAAACGAAAACAACAGACAGCTCCGAGAGCTGTCAGCAGTTTTCGTTTATTAAAAGGAAACTTCGCTCTATTTTCGACTGACGTCACAGGTGTTTTCTCAACAACTACACGCATCTTAATTGGACATTCCTTGCCAGTCTAATAATTTCAGGAGAGATAACTTTATCAAAAGTCGATTTTCAATACCAGATAGATCAGAGGTGTTTACCAATAACTAACGTGTACCAAACCGTTGCACACAACGCTACCATACACACCTACTAGTAGATTGGGACAAGGCATTCAAGTATAGGGTCTTGCCGAAGGACATAACACAAATAACTCTGGCTAGAAGCCTATAAGGATCTCTCAATCAGAGGTCCGTCGAGCTCACCAGTGTGGCAGTACGCCCCCGCCCGTTGAGTGACAAGTGCCAAATCACCAGTAGCACTAAAATTATTATACATGTACCCCTGTGGTCCTCTTGGAATAAGTGGTCGATGTGGGCTTAACCGGTTCCACACGAACATCCGCTATCCCGACCCAGGAGCATGGTACGTTCAAATGCTCAGTGAAATTGTCTGGTAGACCAATTGTCTGATAGGTGCACGTTGAAAATATTAATTGGACAACGAATATATGGGCCCTCCCAGTTTATGGCATTGAACTGGCGTAGGTAATACCACCAGGTGTCTAATGACTAATAAAATTACAGATGACTGTTTCATATATTTTACTGAATGAGTGTTTAGTGTTTGCTTTATAAAATTTATCACGAGAACAGGTTCCAACTACCAACATACTTTCAGTAACCATGGGAGAAAATAAAGCTGTGCTTCCTGTGACCTTTGTTTCTTCCAAATACAGTCAGTTACGTCCTAGAAAGCCCACATCACAGACATTTCGGTTTTCTTGGATATCGGACAAATGTGTTACCGAAGGAACAGCGGGATACTGAAAAAAACTGCATTTTATAAGTTTCCACTACAGAAAGCAGATCAATTGTTTTGCACCGCACTGCGCAAGGGTCTTCTTGCTTCATGCCTCCGCGCATCCAATAAAATAAGCACACTCGTTTTGCCTGAGTACCCGTTCTCAATACAACCTGTCGAGTTTTCAATTGGACGAAAGGGCTCATTTACCACGAACAACGTATTTACAAAACTGTGATTTTTAAACGCACGGTATTTAAAAACGGGACAGAGAAACGTAAAATAAACAGTTACCGCAGAAAGGTAGCGCGGTTTGCCAGATTCGAAATATTCGTCCCGATTCCGCTGGACTTTACTTTTCTGACGCACTGTTATATGAGCGCCCTAAAAATGTTTTAGCAATTTGTATACCGTCCATACATAAAAAGCAGTACCAGGTGAAATAAGATGAACGATTAACACGTAATCTTTCTGTCACATTTTCAATACTGAGAATTTCGACTATTCACAACTGGCATCATTTTAACATTTGATATCACTTTTTGGGAAGCTCTCTCTCTCTCTGAGAGATTCCCAAGAAATGATATCAAATGTTAAAATCATCACCAGAGGAGAGTAGCGATAAAAATACTCTTGCAGTTATCCTACAAATTATTTCACCCGCTACAGTAAACCGAAATGAGTAAAACACACCCCAAATAAAATTCAAATCGTTTCCTTTACATTTTTCTGTATGAATAATTTCCACATGAGGGTGTTACAAACTCAGAACAAAAGTGGGAATTACAGCATAGTGCCAGTGGGGAATGTAGTATAATTGTCCCTCTGCAGCCTGTTTGTACACCCATCCCAGTTTGTTTTCTTGAGGTTTAACGACACATTCAATAGCCAGAGTGACATCGTGTCGGACAATTTTAGGGATGGAGGAAGTCGCAGTACCCGGAGAGAACGACCGAACAGCAGAGAGCAGCTGTCGGACTCCTCAACTTACCAACACTGCAGAAGCAGTGTTACAGTACAGTCGCCGTGGAGTGGTCGTAATCCACGCGTGGGCAGTGATGTCCACGCATGCCTTTATCAGGTAACAGAAATTATCATCAGCAAAATTTAATTAATGAAGCACCGGGTTGTACCCGGTGCTTCATTAATTAAATATTTAATGATTTTGCCCTTCATTAGTGTTTGGAGTCTAGTATTATTGCGGCCGTGCAAATATTGCCCACCCGTGGAAAGTGACCAGTCCACGGCGGCCGTACTGTAGCAGTGCTTGAAGGCAAGTGCACCATCGATGTACAGTATGCCGTTGTACACGTCACCACTGTTCCCCCACGTAGGCAATCGGGATTAAGGGTCTTGCCCAAAGACACAACACACTTACCGTTCTTTTTATAGTCCAATAATATGACCTATTTCACAGGCTACTATAAACTGATATTAGGAAAATATATCGGGAACAAAATACCTATCGTATCCTTACATCCATCCGTAAGAATCATTCTATAAGGAAGAAGATACAAATTCCGGCGGAAAGTGGGAATTACTGCCTATTGCCAGTCGAGATCGTAGCATAAATGCCCCAACCCCCACTTGTCAGCCCGTTTGTACTCCCGGCCTAGTACAGGATAAAATGTTTTGAACTTGTATAAAAGGTTGTTGGTTTTTTTGCGTTTCTGGAGTAATTTGAACTTTTTGCTAAATTTAAGGTTCTCATCTCTGTTGAAAATACTAACCTGAAATAGAGGGAAAAGTTTGAAACTACTTTGTGTTCCCAAATGTTGGAAAGGATGCCAAGAACCCCTTCTATTACTTTCCAAAGTGTGATTTACTGGGATTTCGGGGTTTGATTATAAACGATAACTTCACAAGTGAATTATGCAATCAACAATTGGGCCATGTATCCGTGCGCGCAAACGAAGACGCTTTGCCGTGGGTGTAATGGGGACTTCATTGTTTTTTTAACCCTATACCTAACATGAAAATCAGACGACACTTGCAAAAAAAATTCTTGAATAACTATTATTTTCATTTTTTTGTCTCAAAAACATAGGTTATGACCCCTCATTGGAACGAGCTCGTTCCAATGAGGGGTCATAACCTATGTTTTAGAGACAAAAAATGAAAAAAATAATGAAAATTAATTGGCGATTTTTGAGAATACGGTGACCGGTTTTTGCCGTTACTTTAGGTAAAGGGTTAAATAATATAATTATCGTTAATAATGAAAAGTAATAAACAGAGTAATCGCTTGACTGGACTGGTTACGTGAAATAATTCATTCGAGGCGAGGGTCTATACTGTAAAACACTCGAGCGCATTCGCGCACCCGTGTTTGTACAACGTCCCTCACCTCTCATGAATTGTTTCACGTAAACAGTCCAGTCAAGCGATTACTCTCTATCTATTACATGTGATTTTCGATTTTTTTCCAGAGTCATCTCCGAATGTGTTCCCTAAGCTGAACTGAGTATGACGAAGGGCTCGCATTAATCCATGACAATTTGCTCTGATTTTCTCTTAATGTTTTATCACTAACTGCACCTGTCCTCGGGGCCCAAACTGCTATACAGTTTCTACGTGCTCACCATTGAGTATGGCATTTGGGTGAATTATATTAATGACAGGAGATAAGCTTTCAGATTACCTTGACAATAGACCCAGTCGTTTTTACACATTAGCCTCTTGTTAAAAACCAACAGGAGGTTCAAAATGGACTTTTAATATGTGAAGTTAATGAAATGGGTGTCGATTTTTAAAACCGCCATGTATAATTCTCTGTTGGATCACTTTGAAGTTTAAAATATTTCTTTGGGCAATACTAGCACGGTTTGCGAATTACTTTTTGATAAGTCATCAATTAAATCACAGTTATTTCAAACTCAGTCTGTCTGTTTGTCACTCACTCCCTTGCCGTGTGCCTTTATTTCATTGCAAGCCGTCAAGCCGCCTTGCTGGATGCTGACAGTTTCACTGGAAAGTAGATGAAAAAAAAAATCTAATCTACTAACTCAAATAGAAGGTCTTGATGACATTTGTTTCACTCGAATTGTTGAACTATCCGCTGTATCATTGATAAAGCGCGTCACAGCTTTTTTACAACAGCAACACGAATGGACAACCAAGTGAGACTGATGATGAACATGTGACCTCCTGTTTGGTACATGTGTTAGCTCTGGTTGCATTACAAAGCGGGTGTATGTAAAAATGAGGTTTACTTACTACCGTAGTTCAGGGCTCTCCCGTCGTGGTTTGGAACTAGATTATCCAGTGGGCGGAAGGAGGTCCAAAGGACATTATCAGTTTAAGGACCATAAGGCGGTCCACGTGGAAGTCTATAAACTTTTGAGTTGCTCACTGGGTTTTCAAATCCCCAAGGATTTAATAATAAAAAGATTGGGAAAACGCTCGTCCTGTTGCCGAATACCATGTGACAGTGTACAGTATTGTGATCGCAAAAACCGATTGTGTCGCGTTATGCTTGCCGTCCGTTCGCGTCACATTGGCACTGGTAGATTGAGAGTTTATAGATAAAATTCTGGACAACGAAGAAGAATCCTCAAAAAAAGAAACGAAAATAGCATCTAAGATGCAACGTTTTCCTGTATCTTTTTCGACGGGTGACTCTACAGCGTTGTGGACAGCGGAGTGGACAGGGGATTCCGACCAGCCCGCGATCTTGTCGCGGTAAGGTCGAAATTCTCTGCCCTCGTTTGTGATTGCGGTACTGATGTATTACATTACACCATCTCGTCGAATCCTCCAAATTGCTTCCTTACCACGCAAAGGATTTCCGTGACCATAAAAGCCATCAGTGTTTTGCCCTTCTAGCAACCTGACAATAAACTACCACCCTTCACCATTAACATGGATGAGGATGTCCAGTTTATTATCTGATTACAGCTAATGTATTATCAAAGTACTGACATTTTATTTCTATAAATCTGCATGAAAGTGGTCTTCAATACAGTTTTCATGTAGATTTATAGAACTGAAATGTCTTCCAAGTTGTACCCAGTGCCGTATTAACCCATGCCCGGCCCCTGGGCTTTTAGGTACTTCGCCCCCCCCCCCCCCGCACTTCAATCTTTCACCCCATTCCAGCTGGCAGTCTGACCATGGTATGGTAGGCACTATGCCGAAGTACATAGCTCTGTATCCATTTTGCGGGTCTCCTGAAGAATTCTACTCACAACTTGACATATTATTTAAATAAGCATTAAAATAATGTACTGTATATAAATATATATATATAGTACACCTTTGAGAGTATATATATGATTAAATACATATATACGTGTATCGCTATGGCGCAGAGTGTCACGTGTCTTTAACCATTGGAGCCCTAAGGCGCTGGTGACAATGCCTCAGCAAAAAATTGGCGGTCCCCCTGTCTCTGCGGGCCCCTACAGCCTAGTCAGCCTTATGAATAATACGGCCCTGGTTGTACCTTAACATCGATGTTCACCTGTTTTCTGATGAAACATCATTTTCAGCATATTTCAAATAATTTTGATATCTTTCCACACTCATCCCTGCTTTAATATTCCACATTGCCTCTTCATCATGACTTCAGTTACTTTGCAAACGATCAGTTTCCATGCACTTCTAGCAATTTGCCTGTCCACTGCACATACAAACACACACCAATATGTAATTAACCACGTGTCACCTCGCTACTTCATAAGAGGCTTAAATCATATTAAGTAGTGACAGTCGGATAGGATTAAGGATTGCAAGTTCATAATTAAGTGAACTAGAAAATTACTGCAAAACCCAACCAAATCACACGCTTCAAAGAGAAGAAAATTATTAGCTAAATTTAGATAAACAATTTACTGAGCACAAGTCCCATTTCAACGGTATCCATATTGCGAATTCACGGCTAATTTGACTTGTGTTACCAAGGAAGATCTGATCTCCTCCAGATGCAATGACTACGTTTATCTTCACCTAATGCTCTCTGCGGAACTATTGCAGTTTCTTTTCGAAATATTCACGTGACATTCAACCATCATACATTTCAATCTGGGCAACAGGAATCTGTATAACGAATTAAGAAGAATTACTTAGGGTTTTTTTTGTTCGTTTTTCCTTTTTAACTATCTTTTTGAGAACATCGCATTAGGTGATGAATTTGTTAAGTGCAGCGTCTCAGGTGATTTCCACTCTACTGGGGTTGTTTTTACCTAAAGGCCACACATGTTGAAGGCGGTAATTAACCCTTTACCTAACACGAAAAGTAGACGACACATGCAAACAAAATTCTTGAATAACTCATTTTTTGTCTCAAAAACATAGGTAATGACCCCTCTTTGGAACGAGCTCGCCGAGCTCGTTCCAAAGAGGGGTCATTACCTATGTTTTTGAGACAAAAAATGAAAAAATAATGAAAATTAATTGGCGATTTTTGTGAAAAGCGCTGGCCGATTTTGACCGTTACGTTAGGTAAAGGGTTAATGAAGTAAATGCACTGCTTTGATTGCAGAAGCGCTCTCACTCTCGACGGGAACGCAATTTGGTCGCGTCACACTTATTCACTTATTCATTTATTTATTTATTGATGTTTAAGGTCACATAATTATGCACAATGGCTAATCGCGACCGTGACAGTTTTAATGATGGAGGAAGCGGGAATACCCGGATAGAACCACCGAGCATCGACCAGCAACTGTCAGCTCCTCAACATTCTAACCCTGTTCAAGCTCCGCTCAAGCAGGTTGAGATTGGTTGAAGACTTGTGCACCATCGATGTGCAGTACGCCTTAGTACGCAGCGTCATCGTGCCCCCATGGAGGCAACCGGGATAAAGTGCCTTGGACACAACGCGGGTCGTCCCGGACGGGGATCGAACTCGAGACCTCTAGCACAGAAGTCCAACAGTCTACCACTGAGCCACCGCGCTCCCTGCGTCACACTTGAACCAGTGGGGTGCTATTTTCCTGAATGACATTGTGCGTGACAGAGACTGAAAAAATATAATTATATAAATGGAATTATATCAAGAGATACATACATATATTTGCATTCCGGTAGGCGACTTCTAGTGTTGTGGCTATGAAAGGGACGGAGAATGTCGAGCGGATCGCGACGCAGTCGCGACATTTTCCGTCCGCTTTTGAAGATGATACAGTAAATAGATATAAATAAAATAAAAAAATACATGCGCTTTACTCTCAACGCAAACAATAAATACCGCAGCGCCAATAGTAACCGCAACTTTGCATACTGCGCCCTCAACTTTCTACTTGGATCACAGGTCGGTGTGGGTGGAGGAGTTCCAAGTGTAGGTGTGGGGGATATCCATTTTAAGGACGAGTGCTAAATCATCCATGTGTTCTGGAGTTTACCAAATCCGGGTAGATTGTGTTCTTGCTGCGTATTTGTTTTAAGATACCATAATTATACCTTTACGGTTTGTGTTATGGAAAATACAGTTGTCTGACAAAAAATACATAGCGAATGGAAGGCACCATTTTCGATACTCACAATTTCTCTATAGTTTTCCACTGTCGATATTCTTTACGCGTTATTACGATGCTTAACTAAGATAAACACTTAACAGTTGCGCTATAATAGAACACAGGGCTTAGTATATTATTAGAAGATTATTGTTCGTTATGACTTGACGTCTACCTAATGGATTTCAATTTATGAAGAGATTTCCATTGTACAGTGAAAAGGCTAACAGATGTGGATAAACAGACCAAAGTGGCGAATAAATGTTAACCACAAACCCACCCAATAAAGACGCCGAGTCGATATATATTCAATTTATATAGGGTTCAATAAATATGTCATTTTATAAGAATCTTTATCTACCGTTTACCTAAAAATGCAATCGCAAATGGCAGTTTCATTGTGATAAAAAATCGGCGATAAAAGATCTTGTATCATGATTGCAGTAGCGACAAAAGTCACGTGACGTCGCGATAAACGAATACACGCGCACCTGATGGACTATTTCAGTCATTTCCTTCAAACATTTGTTTTGCTGCAGTGAACGATACGTCTAGTTTGTCTCAACATACATTCCATGTTGGAATGAATTGTAGGATCCAGTATTATGTTCAAACGAGACGCGAGGCGTCGAGGTGGAACATACGCCCCGAGCCGCAAACCTCAGACCATGTTACCGCCAATTCATCACAATAACGTTTATGCTCCAATACCATTCCGTTCTACCCACAGCCCAAAACCTACATCGTGAAACACGAGAGGCTTATTTACTGAACTTGTGATCGTTAAAAGTTGCCTTGTTCAAGGCAACGTTTAACGATCACAAGTTAGTAAATAAACATCTCTTGTACCCCGCGACAGCTGTAAATAAATAATCAATAAATCAAATAAACTCATTTCATCTTAGATCAAATCGTAAATTTGTTTGTAACTTAAACAACACTTCATTCAGAACACTGTCTGGCACACGTGTGAAAAATCCAGAAAAATGAAGCGGCTTGCTAATCACTCCGTTGATGAAACAATTGCGAAACGGGCGGTGTCATTTCAAATATTTCGCGTTGTGACGTCAGACGGTAACATTTGCTACTGGAGCCGTAAACATAAAAGAGCGGCTTGCTAATCACTCCGTTGATGAAACAATTGCGAAACGGGCGGCGTCATTTCAAATATTTCGCGTTGTGACGTCAGACGGTAACATTTGCTACTGGAGCCGTAAACATAAAAGAGCGGCTTGCTAATCACTCCGTTGATGAAACAATTGCGAAACGGGCGGCGTCATTTCAAATATTTCGCGTTGTGACGTCAGACGGTAACATTTGCTACTGGAACCGTAAACATAAAAGGAACTACGCCAGCTCTCATCCAATCAGAGGGCGAGGCTTTTACTCTTATTGGAAAATAAATATTCAAAATAATAAACTTGGATCCCCTATGCGTTGGATAAAGGGTTAACATTTGATGGGACCATTATTGTCAAAGGTAAAACAAATCCGCACCTATAGTTTTCACTTGTACAAAGTAGAGGGAATTCGGATTTACTGTGGCTAATAATGTCAAAAGATATCTCTGTGATAAGGAATTTTAAAATGATTCCAATTACCCAATTACTAGTGTTCGGTACAGCTTCGCGTCTGTCAACTAAACAAAGCCATACATTCTGATTACCTTCCACAGTCTCCGCCGAAATCAGAGTAATATAATTTCCTCCTTCTGTTTTTTTCCCACCGCAGATGATATTACAACATAGTATTGATAATTGGACAGCTCTCAATGAAAGGGACTAAAATAACCAGCGAATAGAATAATGAGCTTTATCACGTACCATAAGGTGTGTGTTGTGGGGTTGGGGGTGTGGGTGGGAGATGGAGCACGCACCCCATTCCCAACAAAAATAACAAATAACCTAATATCAAACAAAGACGACTTGATAATAATGGAAAAGGAAACAAACTTGGTTGACATAAAATTTTGTTTCTTTATATTTGTTTCAAGCTTCCAGTATTAGCGTAGTATAATCCCATAGGGTGTACAGAACGTGGAGAGTGTATTATCACTAAATCACCCGCAGAGTGGAGATTCCACCCGAGCAATAATTGCAAATTTGTTGCAAAGCACAACCAGGGCCAGCAAAGTTTCAGCCAATGGACCTCCGGGTTAAACCTGATGATTATTTCTGTCATTAGTGTTTGGAGTGTAGTGTTTGGAATCAAATATTATTGCGTCCGTGGAAATATTGCCCACGCGTGGAAAGTGACCAGTCCACGGCGACTGCACTGTCCCAACACAAAGTGTAATCTTTGACTCTCTGTTTAGCGAATGTATTTTTACAGTAATTTACAAGTTTTCATTCATTCCGGGAAAAAATGAGCAAATCTAACCTCATAGACTTTTATATTAATGGAAAGGACAATGTCTATATTATATGCCACGAGGCCCACACTGTTAATATAATTAAACAGAGAATATTTGCAGAACATCAAAAGATGATGTAAACGCCGTTTTTTTATTTTTAAATGGGTTTCTACAGAGAATAATAATCAAACGCCCGAACCAATTGGGGAAAAATTGTAAAATGCCAGGTTCTGTTTTTGTTATACAGTTAAAACTAGAAGTCCTGTCACGAGCAGTGCGCTTATCTACGCTTAATTGCGCGTAGGAATGGCGCCCAATTTCCATATCGAATGGCATCCGAAGCGCGGCCGGTTCTCTTGGTTACTCATAGCAAACACGGGCAATGTTTCTGCCAATGGACCTCCGGGTTACCCGGAGGTCCATTGGCTGAAACATTGCTTGTGCACAGGCCATATGTACAGAATTTGATGGCCTTACTTTGGTCATAACGCGTAGATTAACGTGCAGATCGACGTGCTATTTGTGCGCATTTCATGACAGGACTTCTAGTTTTAACTGTAGTATTCAATAAGAAAATGTCTGAAGATTGTGAAATGATTTGGAAATTTCAATTTTTATATAGAATCCCCACACGGTTGAATGTGTGGGCACCTTTGGGAAATTAAGGGGAGCTAACTTTCCTGCAAATCTCTTCCAATGACGAAAATTGTCAGTCATGAAAACGACTTGGATACTTTCCTTCCGGTAGTTTTTGAGAGTACATGTACTTATTTCATTATCTAAATAGTATGTAACATGTTTACAGTATATACAGCGAGAGTGTGGTGATTTAGTTCTCATTCACTCTCAAAGTGGAGATCGACTTTCTTATTCACATATTAAGTCAACAACAAAACTCCGCGAGGAGATGTACCTGTAAGCCGAAACGTAGATATCAACCACCGAATTGTATTCTTTGTCACTTGATCAAAAATGTTTTTCCACTTCAAGAATATTGTTGCGTATTTTAGCCGTGTTGTGGTCAATTTTGAAACGTGCCGCTGGACAAAGAAGACGAATTTGTCGAGAAAGTGGTCTTTGATGTTAAATTTCCAACTAGTGACAGATATTGTATTTGAGATTTTTCATAAACACTGGCAGCTGGACAGAGGATATTCGATATACTCACTCAGTTAATGGATTTGTCGGTATTCGACTCAGTGAAGTTTGGATTTATGCTGGGAATTGGTTGTGTTGTTTTCATCAGTGTTCGCTTTGTCGGGTTCCAATGGTGTCAATTGTGTGTGTGTGAGGGGGTCGTTGCGGTAACCGGTTCTCGTCAGATCACAGAAGTTAAACAACGTCGCGCCCGGTTAGTCCTTGGATGGATGACCGTCTGAGCGATCGATTCGGTCTCCCGCGTTGTGTCCTTGGGCAAGGCACTTAACCCCGATTGTCCACATGGGGGCACGATGACGCCGTGTACTGAGACGTACTGATGTGTGTGTGTGTGACCTTAAACACCAATAAATAAATAAATAAATAAATGGTGTCAATTGCGCTAAAACAATTCATCTGGCACCAGAGGCGGCGGAATCATGGGGTCGCAGAGCACACGTGCCCCACCACTTTTTTCCACAGACATGTTGCGTTGCATACGTGCCAATATACGGGGATTCCTGTAATATATTATTTGCAAATCCAAGCAACATTTGGCAAAATAGTCGCACCTTCGGTCGCTTCGGTCCATTTCTTCAACTTCCACCATCTTCCAACCCGAAGGCTAGCCTTCGGGTTGGAAGATGATTGAAGTAAAAGACATGTACAGGACAGTGACCACACCGCGGCATGCTCATCTAAACGAGATACCATAGTGTGTCACGGTACATTTATTTACCGATACACGATTGTTTGCAACTTTTTACTCCCAATGGGCCGAACCATAGTAACCTTGAAAATTTGTGCCCCTCCACTTTTATCGAGCTTCCGCCGACTCTGTTCGAGACCAAAAATACAGCATAAGGCAGCAAAATTTGACACCAAAAATATACTTTTGATAGGTCTCAAAGGCTAATACGCCTGTCAAGTAATTTATAGATAACAGGTATAATCAAGTCTCTCTTCTTGTCAAATGAATTAAATATTTAATCCGTTTCTAGCCCGGGCATATATGTACATCCAATAACTATTTTTATCCCAAGCTGAAAAGAGACCATTTTCCAACAGTATACAAAAAAGTATATCCGAAGGCAGTGGAGTGGTGTGCTATAATTCCCACAAAACAGCAGAATTAATGAGATCGAGAATGAAATCAATCAGGTGGCATCTACGACCCATCAAGACTCATTATATACTGGCAATTATGATACGACCACCTACTGATATAAAAACTAACATTAATGCGTCGAGAACGACATCTTCAAAGTCATTCAAATTGGCAACGATTACGTTCGATGATAGAAATCACAGACTGTACACAAGGAGCTGATAGATTTTTTTTATGAGTAGTCAGCTAAAATCAATTAAGAAATACAGATTGAAATGATTATACTAAACACAAAGGGTATTTGCATGTCGTATGCAGTGGTTTTCAAACAATCGTGTTATTAAACCCATTTCAAATGTATTCTGTGCAAATTATATTTCTGATTCACAACCAGCGTGACTTCTTCAGATGCTGCTGCACAAATTATAATGAAAACAGGTGACCTTTCATCGGAAATCTAGAATGTCTAGCCCGGAGCTGACAGAAAGGTAATACTAGTCCCCGGTGATAGACAGTATCTGCAAATTTGCTACTGACACTGTCTGACATATATTGTATAGCTGATGTTAACCCTCAAGCAGGTTAAGTGGTTTCGATATGGCTAATCAATCTCAAAGTTTAAAGGAACAATACGACGCCACAGTACAACCGCCGTGGACTGGCCACTTTCCACGGGTGGGCAATATTTCCAAAATTAGATTCCAAGCACTCATTATAGAAATAATCGTCAAAAATTTAATTAATGAAGCACCGGGTACAACCCGGTGCTTCATTAATTAATATTTTGCTGATGATGATTTTTATTAAATCAATGGTAAACGCATGCGTGGTCATCACTGCCCACGCGTGGATTACGACCATTCCATGGCGACTGTACTGTAGTTTGAAAAATGTCGACTCTCAGACTTTGCGTAAATGTCAAAGAGCCTGTTAAAAAACTCCTGTGTGCGAAGTGTTGTTGTCAGTAGCAACAAGAAATTTCTCAAATCTGTGATTAAAATCTGTCATGCAGACGAATTTGCAGAAGATACGACACTGCGAAGATATAAACAAATTTGCCCGAAGTCGTTGGATTTAAACACAAAACCGCGTGTTCAACTTTCTTATACACGTGGAAATAGCAGTGAATACCCTTGCTGCGTTCCGATTATTTGATCGCCATGAACAACACAACGACGGCGCATTATTTTAGCACTAACTGGGCATTATCAGATAAAAGAACTTCTTATTGTTTCAAATGAAGCACAGCTATGTTTCCGATAACATCCACAGAATGAGTATCGACAGCGGCAAACCGAAATAGTTTTTTTACGGACGCAAATGCTATAAATAGAAACAAGTGTATACAAGCCTCACATTTGTCTCTCTGTGCGACCTAATTTCGACGAATATGGAAAATTACGCTGTGTCCGTAATTTCAAATTTCCGTGAGTGTTCGGGCAACAAGATCGTGATGAAAAGCTCTGGTATAGTTTTTCGATAAAGCCAGTAAATTCTCGCCTTAAAGTTAATTTATTTAATCGACAACACACTCATTTATACTTATGGTAGTTTTTGAAATAGAAGGATACTTTTGCATAACGAACATTGTGGTTTTGTCAAATGGTCAAATGTTTTTTCTAATTCCCAGCTTTTTATCCCATTAAACATCTATTAATCTTTTTACATATTTTTAAACACTAATTTTGAATGACACTATCTAGTCTCCCTGGAAATCAACGCCGTTGTGCATCTTTACTTTTGCCGTGGAGTGAGGAAGTACTGTTATATAACACACCGTTGGAAAGGGCTCTCAGAGCCCTTTCCAACAGTGTGTGATATAATATCGCATAATTAGATCAATGAAAGAAGTTTCAAATATGACAGCCATGGTATGGTCTGGGCGTGTCAGACAGTTTTAGGAGTGGAGGAAGCCGGGGTACCCGGATAGAACCACCGAGCACCATCGACATACAGTATGCCTTAATACACAGCGCCACCATGCCCACACATGGGCAATCAGGATTAAGTCACTTGTCTAAGGACACAACACAGTTATCCCTGGCTGGGATATTGAATGCCGAATTTGTTTCGATGTCATTCATACTTGACATGATATTGTGTTAGTTTCACCTAAGAAAAAAAAATCATTAACCGGTCAATTGTTCGCGTGAATTTGGGTTTACGTAACCATCACCCGAACGGAACGAACGTTTTCGTACCATGTTGTGTCTTGTATATATTTTCTCATCGCTATTAACAGCCCCAACTTTAAACATTCGGTGTTATTTATTGTAGGAGGTCGTAGAAATGCTCTACAGTAAACGTGGGGTGATTTTGGTACTCATCTACCTGATGTTGTCGTATACACACCCCTTTCCCCATCCTTTCTTGAAAGTCTATGAGGTACCTGGAAATCAAACAAAGGACATCTATAGCTCATTTCCTACCGGGTTGTTTATTCGGCGACCTATAGGCGAATGAAATGAGCTTCTGCAAACTTCGACGATAGGCAAGTTTAATAGTGTATATTCATCTCCTGTGGGCCGCAGACCAAATTATTACGTGTTTTTCGTAGTTCTGGCCCCTCACCAGATCGGATGGATCGAAGGGCATGCATGACTATAGGAGGATCAAGGTAGGTATGTGTACGAGAGGATACTGGAATGAGAGACACCCTACTATCTTTGGTCATTTTTTGAACAACAGAATATATCTTTGGTTTACTCTTGATAAATCAATCGATACTTCGTGTGTTAAAAGTCCGGGCAGAGTTAATCTTTTACATAACATGAAAAGCAGACGACATTTGCAAAAAAAAATTCTTGAATAACTATTTTTTTCATTTTTTGTCTCAAAAACATAGGTTATGACCCTCTCATTGGAACGAGCTCGACGAGTTCGTTCCAATGAGGGGTCATAACCTTTGTTTTTGAGACAAAAAATGAAAAAAATTAATGCAAATTAATTGGCGATTTTTGAGAATAGCGCTGGCCGGTTTTGGCCGTTACGATGGGTAAAGAGTTAATCATTTATTTAGTAGTTATATAGTTGCTCAAGGTAATGACTTTAGAAGTAAACAGCGGTTTTTATAATCATTTCACATCATCCAGCTTTACCTTTCCATTCAAAATAAATTCACGACTGACAAAGTAAAGAAAACATATTGCAATACGGAGAGAATGGAGAGAAATAGTTTGGTTGGATTTTCAGATTTTTTAACAGCAACACCTATATTTTCTTCTGTTACTAATATTATTAGGTTGACAGACGGTACGGCTACTTCACAGGAACCATCTATGTCACTTCTCGTAAATTGTGAGCTTTAATTCTCAATGGGATCACGAGGATAAGACATCAATACATATTTGCTTGAGGCGGTTTGAAAACATCAGTTGTGGAAATTCACAAGTTCACGAGCGGCTGTTTAATATTTCGAAATAGAGACGTTTCGCAGTGCAGCAGAGTGATCTCAAAAGCGGCCTTTTTTTCGCTAAGCGACATACTTCCACCAGTGGGGGAAGATTTAGAAAATAATATACTTCGAAATGATTCAAATCAAGACCGCGTAAAAAATACAAACAAAAATAGTATCTCACATTCAATGCAGTCGTATTTTTGTCGACGGGTGAGATTCCTTAGTGTTGCAGGGTGGTAAGCGGACAGAGGATTTCGAACGGATCGCGATCCGATCGAAATTTTCTATCCTCTCTTGCGATCACAGCACCGTAATCCACCACAAGAAAAGCAAGTCATCTTCAATGGGTTAACTACGAGGCTGTTTGTTGTTTTATAAAATGATTTATCTGTAACCTTAAGTAGGTGGGGTTGATTGAGCAACATCTGAATCTATATTTTCCTCCTTTATCTACGCACTTCAGGGCCAGCTGTTTCCAACAGAAGGAAGTTTATCACTCAAACGGCATCCCTGCGAGATTATGTACCTAATCTAAGCAGATCACACTTAATGTTTATGTTTAAAAGGATTTAATGTCCAAAACTGATGGAAATATCGGATTACGAAATGAGGGAAACATTCTCATAGTGACTGAAGTCTCGGCTTGCACTCTCTGCATCAAGAGACCGGCGGGACAAAGAGGTGATAGCGGTAGTTTTTATCGCTGTGTGTTCTGTTTGTAATAAGCCACAGCTTTGAGATATACAAAATTGCAAACGAGGCGGATGTGGTATCCACCACATCTGGTTGTCACTCCTAGACAACCGCCCCGAGATGGTTTCGCTCGTGCTTTTCTCTTTGTAGAAATGTCAAAGTTCCAAGGCACCAAGTTCTTTATTTAACGCGTTTATGCTGTATTCTCTTCTCTCAATTCTATACCATCAGTATCAGTATCAAAAAGTATTTCGGTATTATTCAATTGTCTCGTAAAGTCGAGCACAGAGTATGCCAAATGATATTATTTTCGTCTGCATAGACAAATCTAGTTAATCAATACAAAGTCCTGAACATAATGTGAAAACGCAGGCATGGAATTCTTAACAATGCAGGTGGGGGGGGGTGTAAAAATCGCTTCCTTCGCATAGCCTAGGGGCGCAATTAGCTCTCCTCAAGCTTGCAAAAGCTAAAAGTGGCAAATGAAGTTTTACTATTAATGAAATCTGCCTAAAGGGCTTTGTGTATTTTATGTGGTGCTGCTAACAAGGTAGTCTCTGAGAGACGGCTAGACTGCCTCTCCCACACCTCCGGGCCTTGTCAAGGCACGGAGGGGCAGTGTGGTCATCTCACAGAGACCACTAACAAAAGCAGAGATCTAAAAAGATGTGGGTTTTAGGAATATGCTGCTTTGGTAATCATTATTGTCTAAGGCCAGGAGGGCTTGTTTTTACCCGCCTTAATTTTTTAAGGCGAGCAGTAGGCGAGCAGTAGGCGAGCGAATGAATCGCTCTCCTGAAAATGCCGGGCGTGAAAAAGTGTACACAATACCAAGCGAAACAAGTTGTAACATAATTGCAAGGACATTTATCTCATTTAAGCCAAACAGCAAATACATTTGGTTCTCGGCATTTAATTTTTCAAATCAATGAGGCTAGGGGCGGGGGCTTATTTTTATTTTTTATTTCTTTGGTTCGTTATATATATGCATCTTTTTCGAAAAATAAAATTAATGCCGTCTACATATTTTAGTTATTTCTGTAGATCAGAGCAAACTGGATGTTTACAGAACAAAGATAATAAATAGACACTGTGTTTTAATAATACTTTGTTTTAAATCCGACGTGGACATTAATATACACCAATTAAAAGCGGTAATTGTTTAACGTCAAACGATTTGATACAAATTCTGAAAAGCACTACATGCCACAAAAAAAAAAAAAAGAAAAGAAAAGAAAACGTTTAATGAAAGCGTTTAATTTCTGTGAGGAATTGCCCGAGAATCAGAACCTTCCTTGGAGCCCTATCGGGCGCTGTTATCACCACGTTTGGCCAATTGAGGAAAATGGAAGTAATTATTTTTTTCCGGTTATCTCTGAATTTATCTCATTTACGATTGCAGGATGAAATGGTTTGAATTTTCTGTACTCTGATTACAATAGTGGACAGATAAATTCGTCCGAATCGCGACCCGGTCGAAATTTTCTGCATGTTTCCTCCCCAGTGCACTAGAATCTCATATGACGAAAAACCTAGAATCTCAGATGCTGTTTCCGTTTCTTTTTGTTGATTCGAGCTTGATTTCGCAATACTTTGTGAAACCTCGACCTATTGGTGCCAGTCTGTCACGCTACCAAAAACACTGTAATGGTGGTTTTCCATCCAAAAGTTCTTTACAATTCCTGAATAGGAACACAAGAAACGTTTTAGCCCATGGACCATCATGTGTAACCGTGTAAAGTTTGCTCCGACGGAAATATTCACGAGAGTGTTGTAACGAGTATGCGTGAGAAAATCTACCCTGTAGCATGTAAGTTCTAATTTAAATATCCAACCCCTCCCTTATAAAATACATCCCCGCACTCTTTTTTTTATATTTTGCTCTTATTTTGCAATTTCATTGACGAACACAGCGGAGCTTTATATTTTCTGATGTGCCTTGCTTGTCAAAATAAGATGCAGGGTAACCAAGAAGACACCACAGTTGCCCTTGTTTGTCAATAGAAGCTTCTGCGTTCACATTGTATTATCCCAGATTGATAACGTTTTCTTGAAGGAAAAACGAATGTTAGGTAGGTACTTGCATGCATCAAAACTGATGGATGGGAAGAGGATTTATCTATTTCCAGGCCTGTGATTCTTACAAATGCAGGAGGGCTAAAATCGCTCTCCTCCCATGGCCTAGGGGAGCGATTAGCTCTCCTCAAGCTTACAAAATCTAAAAGTGGCAAAATGAAGTTGTACTATTAATGAATTTTGCCTAGTGGACTTTGTACATTTTATTTGGAGCTGCTAACCAGGTAGTCTCTGTGAGACGGCTACACTGCCCCTCCCACACCTCCGGGCCTTGGTAAGGCCCAGAGGTGTGGGAGGGGCAGTGTGTCCATATTGCAGAGACCGCTAGCATAGCAGAGATATGAAAACCTGTGGGTTTTCGGTATAGGCTGTTGTGGTAATCATTATTTTCTACGGCTAGGAGGGCTATTTTTCGCCCTCCTCCATTTTTTAAGGCGAGCAGTGGGCGAGCGAATAAATCGCTCTCCTGAAAATGCCAGACCTGTATTTTTGTGCATGATGTACATAATAGATGACATAATATCTGAGTATTTAACTAGTAAGGAGCTACATTATTTTTTACCTCCATGTTACCTTTGTAACAGGTCTAGACATCATGAGGCATACTGTTCATGCCTTCATGGACATTGAATTGTGTCGGCTTACTTTACTTTACTTGTGCAGTTTGTAGTGTCATACCACTTCTTAATTTGGTTTTGCAATAAAGTATCATTATTATTATTATTATTATTATTATTATTATTATTATTATTATTATTATTATTATTATTATACCCTTTTGCACTTAGTCTGATGCTTGATTCTTCCCTTTTCAGGTGAATATCGTAATCCGGTATTCGGAAGTAACGATCCTCTCACACTCGGGACGCCAATTTTCAGCAAGGAACCAAGAGAAGTGTATTATATCATAAAGACCAAGCCAGTATCGATAGCATGTCAAGCGTCACCAGCAAGAGAGATAAAGTTTAAATGTGCCGGACAATGGATGAGTCCTAATCGTCATACAAATCTAGAGCTATTAGATCCAGAGACAGGTATTAAAACATTGCAAACAAGTTTCGAAGTCACATGGGAAGAGGTCGATGAGTACTTCGGTAAAGACGGATACTGGTGCGAATGTCATGCACGAAACAACGTCCCAGATACGAATACACCCGATACAAAAGTCAGTAGCAGAGCCAGTGTTGTTATAGCATGTAAGTATTCAATACAGTGAGTAGCCTATACTGTATGTGTCCAAATGGGGCAACAGATTACTTTCGGAGTGACTACTATTATTCCTGATAAGGTTGGGTGTGAGATGGGGAAATCTCACCCTCGGGACAATATTTAGGCTAGACACTCGGCAAGCCTCGTGTCTGGCCCAAATATCTTTCCCTCAGGTGCGATTTCCACATCTCTCATCCACCCCCATCGGGGATAATCCCCCCCCCCCCCCCCCCACCAAAACCCGCTGACGTCATCAAAGGTAATCCAGGGGCACGTGTAGCTGTATCGAATAATATTGTTGTCCATTTCTGAAATAAAAATGATTTGCTTATCGGAAAGAGCGCACAAAAGTTCTGTGTATACCACATGTATATACCACGAAATTAAATCCCAACGCCGGCAAGACAGGGGTTAAATATTTGTAGCGACATGAACAGCGACACGTTCCGATGACGTCAGTTGGGCGCGTGCATCAATAGATCTATGGAAATTCTGCACAGTCATTTGACATTATTTGCTTTCCATATTTATGTTCCTTCAAATGTCTATCATGCGATGATTAAATAGTCCATGCGCTCATTAAATATGCTAATAAGCCGGTCACGTGGGTCATGTGAGATAGATATCTTTATCAACATGGCCTTCTCACACGAGACACGCATATCTTGCATATGAAGTGTGTGGGGAGGGGGGAGGGAGAGAGAAATCATTTGTGCAACATCTTATCTGATACAAGATGTAAGAGGCACGTTTCTGATTTTTTTTAAATTAAAATTTTCTTCAAAACCAGACTTATCTTTCTTCGTTGAGCATTTTCCCATGAGGGATCAAAGGCTATGAATTGGAAATGGAAACATGGTACGTCCCTTGAGTGCATCCATCCCTGACTGTTCTCATGAAAATCGACTTTTGGTAAAGTTATCTCCCCTGAAATTATTGGGCGTGCGTGGAAGGTTCAATTAAGAAGTATGTGATTGTTAAGGAAATACCTATGACATCAGTAGGAAATAAAGAGAAGTTTCCAATGTGTTACTTATAATAAACGAAAACAACAGACAGCTCTATGAGCTGTCTGTTGTGTTCGTTTATTAACAGTTGCAAAAGGAAACTTTGGTTTTTATGGCAAGCTAATTAGAAGGAACTATGTAACTGTCCACTTTAGCTCTTTGTTTTGCGAATAGACTTCTACAGTAAATTGCAAGTTTTTATTCTTCCCATGAAAAAAATAGCAAGTCCTACATCCTAGACTTTTATATTAATGGAATTATTATTTATTTATTATTTATTTATTGGTGTTTAAGGTCACATATTTCTGCACAATGGCTAAGCATGACCGCGACAGTTTTATCGGCGGAGGAAGCCGGAGTACCCGTAGAGAATCACCGAGCAACGGCGAGCAACTGTCAGCTCCCCAACGTACTGACTCCACACAAGCACGGTTAGCATTGGTTGAAGACAGGCGCACCATTGACGTGCAGTACACCTTAGTACACAACGCCACCGTGCCCCCATGTGGGCAATGAGGGTGAAGTGTCTTGGCCAAGGACAAGACACATCACTCTCATTGCCCACCTGGAAAGGACAGTGTCCTAATTATATGCCTCGATACACAAACTGTTGATATAATGAACAGAAAAAAGTTACAGAAGGTCAACAGATGGTGAAAGTGCTATTTTTTAAATTGGGTTTAACCCTTTGAAAACGAGGGGCAGCTTTTCCGGCCCAGGAACATGATACGTCATAACTGCATTACGTAGGGTGGCTGCTTAGCGAAAGTGCAGTGTAGACCAATCAATATTTTCAACGTGCAGCCCAGAGGCTGCACGTTGAAAATATTAATTGGTACCCCAGATAATGAATATGGATTATTCCAATTGTTGCCATTGAACTGACAATGGAAGATACCACAATGGTTCAACGGGTTAAACAGAAAATAAAGTCAAACGTTAACACTAACTGGGAAAAAATGTAAAACGTCATCTGCTGTATTTTAATACTTCCCTACACGGAAATGTCCGAAGTTTGTAAATGATGCGCACATGGAAGATACAACTTCGCTAACATTTCGAAATTCCAATTTTTATATGAAATTCCCATACACTTAGTGTTAAATTTACTGATAACTTTAGAACTAACTTTCCTGTAAATCTCTTCCAATGATGAAAATTCTCAGCCACGGATGCCCTACTGCAATGCTTTAGCTTTACACATGGCACCTTGGTGCACTCAGGGGACGACGGTGACGAATACATTCTTAAGATTCATTTCTGTAACGCGATTGGTACACTGGGTCCTTCTGGCCTTACCGTCACCCTCGCTTCCCTGTAGGTGAGCGAGGGAGGGAGTGAAGGTTGGGAGGGAGGACCAAAATTGCTTCTACGTTGGGGGAATATGACCGTCTTCTGAAGAGAAGGATTAGAAAACATAAGGAACTCGAAGGACAATTTATGTGTACAAACACAGCGGATGATTTCTACCCATTGGGTGGGTAAGTGTTAGCCTACAACGTATATTCACAGACGGTCCGATAATAGGGAACGATGGCAATCTTTTACGCAAAGATTATCTGGTTTGATAGCATTCTGCCTACCCTCCAGCAAAAAGGGAAATCCTATTTCACATTTTCCCTATTCAGGCATCCAAAATACAGGGTAAGTGGACTACTACTAAAGTTCAGGAGGGGGGGGGGGGGGGGGGCGGCCCTGACAGCCATCGAGTTGTGGGCTTCATTTATTACACAGGGTGGACCGCGAGCTAAATATTCACTTGGGATTCTCGAGCATTGTCTCTGACAATATTAGCCCTTTGAAACCTGGTGGTATTTTCCATGTCAGGTCACCGGTATCCATTGGAAGAGTCTATATTCATTATCGGAGTGGGGGGGGGGGGGGGAGGTGGTAGACCAATTAATATTTTCAACGTGTATCCTTGGGGCTGCACGTAGAAAACATTGATTGGGTCTACCCCACATGTTTACTTTGCAGCCATCCCATTTAATGAAATTATGGCGTATCATGTTCCTGGGCCGGAAAAGGGGCCTCTCGGGTTCCAATGGTTAACTACTGTTCAGTGGTGGGGGTAGGGGGTTCGCACTGCACTGCGCATTGTAGTAATTCATTCTTGTATCGCTGTATTTGGTTACTCGAGATTTCGAATAAATCGTGGGAGAGTGTGCACAAAAGATCCTTGTAGATCTGTCTCGTCTAATGTCACCCGATAGAAGTTTTCAGATCCCCAGTTGACACAGATAAAAATTATAGATACATTTGTTATCCGTGTTAAAAGTGGTAATATCTTTATACTGTTCAGCGTTACTATGCCGTACCGTTATCGCCCACGTACCCTCAGGCTACGCTATTAATTATAGACTGTGAACTTTATTATTGAATGTCGATGCCCCTTCTGTGATTCATTACTCTAAGCCGTTTTTGTGATTTGATTGACTCTACCGATAGTTTACTAAGATATATTGTTTTTATGACATCTTTTAATGAGTTTTAAGTTATTGACAATCATGTCATGGCCACGGGCTAGTGACATAACAATACAAATGGTGTATCGTTCGGCTCTTATTTCTGTATAATAACATTAATCTATTGTACTATGAGTGAAATTCAACGCAAAATGATGATTATCGCTTCAGAACTCCTCTAATCGATAGTTTGTTTGTGCGCCAATAAGAGGCCTATTTGATAAAACCTTCGAAATATTTTTTTTCACTTTGTTCACACGGTTAAAGTTCCCATGCCTCATCATAAATATAATCTTTTTCTTGTACCCAGTGTTTCATTAATTAAAGTTTTGAGGATTATTCCTATTATTAGTTTTTACCTGCGTCGCCAGCGGCAGAGCAGGTCTAGTAACCGCTCGACTCTGTCCCTCCGTCAGTCCGTCCGAAACACTTCTTCCGTCAAAGTTTTCTTGGCTTCTATGAAAGGGAATGATTTTATATATGGTCTGCTGCTTCATAATGATGAGTTGTATCGTGTATCTAATTTTCAGATCTGCAGTGCAGCCACTTCCTGTTTGCCGATACTTTGAAGTCTGTTCATCTCTGTAATCAATTGCATGCAGCGACGCAGGTCCAGACCCGGTATTGGTCTTGGCTTGTTAGAATCTAATATTACTGCGTCCGTTGCAATATTTTGCCCACCCGTGGGAAGTGACCAGTCCATGGTGGCCGTACTGTAAGGTGTGTGCTGTGTAGAAAATATCGCTTGAAACAACTGTATAAAATCAGTGCACAGTTCAAAAGGATACCAATTTGTAGGTCCATTATTTATCAACGGGTGTTTTGTGATAATTGGTTACACAATATCGTTAAACCTAGAAGTCCTGTCACGAAATGCACGTCGATCTGCGCGTTAATCTACGCGTTATGACCAGACCATAGTAAGGCTATAAAATTCTGTACATATGGCCTGTGCACAAGCAATGTTTCAGCCAATGGACCTCCGGAGGTCCATTGGCAGAAACATTGCCTGCGTTTGTTATGAGCAACCAGGAGAACCTGCCGTGCGTTGGATGTCATTGATAAGCGCACAGCTCGTGACAGGACTTATAGTTTTAACTGTAAGCTAAAAGTTTTAGATTATGCGCAGATAATAGTGTGGACATTTCAACGATTCACCTTGATTCCCACAGCTCCGCTTCGCGTCGAATCAAATCTACTACTAGCCCACATAATCCCATACACAGTGAAATTTGAGACTATGTAACTTGTAGCACATGAAATTCAATTTTTTATTTACATTTTAATTTCAGATTTAAAGAAACGATTTCAGAGAGAACCTATCAGCCACAGAGTAATGTTGAATTCTACTGCAGAACTTCAGTGTTTACCGCCAGATGGCAGGCCCTTGCCAGAGGTATGTTTCAAAATAGTTCGCCGTTGTTCGGTGGAATACCCGACAGCTCGCTCGCCAGGCAACTCAAGTCACGAAACCAAAGCAAATGCGCGGACTCATTCCTAGATATTATCTCTAATGGGAAGCGCCTCTCCTTGCTCCACAGCCAATAAATATCGTTGCGATATTCCATATGCTGATTCGTATTGCCCCTTTCAGTGGAGTCGATACGGATTGGCCTGGACTGGCGACCACATCCCCGTCAAAGGTTGTATCGGGCATTTTGAGTTCTTTCGGACTTTTGTGAGGTAATAAGATTAGTAGCGAGTCCTCATTTAGAGTCAAACAGCATACCTTGAGTGAAAAAAGGTGCCATCTGCAATGCTAAATCGACACAATGGACGAGAGGTATAACCCTTTAGATAATTAGTTTGCAAAAATTTCCCAAAATAAAAGTTGAACACCCCGTAGGCTATTTTTCTGTGGGACACAAATCAGCATCACCATGGGCTAATAGTGGCACGCGACCACGCTTCGCACCGCAAGTTTCAATCATAAAATTAAATGTTTGTATCCACCACCAAAAATGCTGTCCCCGTCATGTCTTCTTTTAGTGCTAACAGAACTTAGAGGGTATACATCACACATCGTTGTGCTTCAACTACATTTTACAGAAAGAGTATACAGTACGTGGAGAGTGTATTATCACTAAATCACCCGCGGAGTGGAGACTCCACCCAAGCAATAATTGCAACTTTGTTGCAAAGCATAACAAGCACAAGCAATGTTTCAGCCAAAGTTCCTCCGGGTTAAACCCGGAGGTCCATTGGCTGGAACATTGCTTGTGTTTTTAGTCGATATATACAAAATTTAAAAGTTATAGTTTGGGTGATAACTCCACTCCGCGGGTGATTTAGTTACAATCCACTCTCCACTTACTGTAGATACAAAAGAAAAACTTCAAGGAATGTCACCCAAATACCATAGAAAACAGACCGATGCCTTTCGTTTTCCATCATTGCTGCAAGTATTTTATTTTGTTTATCCGGTTGGTTCAAAATAATTGGTCAGCACATAAAAAAAGTGTCCATTCATGCTAACCTTTGAATAACTTTCAATAGCACTTGTTTCCCTAAAGGTGCGAACAGCTTTGAAAAGTGGATGTTTATATATTCACGAAGCGCAGACGGAATTCATGTAATTCTTTTATTGTTCAGATTTACGCACGCTGAAAACCGTGTTCCTCACATTTCTAAATTGGAATCCTGTGTACCATAGTCTATATCTGGGCTTCTTGCTGTTTGTTACAACTTACAAGTAGTTTGAAATTCAATGTCAGGTTTGCGACGGAGACATCCATCTAATTGAAACAACGTTCTGGATGGATGTGCAGTGCGGGGTTTTTTTTCTTATAAA
Organism: Pictodentalium vernedei; assembly: GCA_031216915.1. Taxonomy (NCBI): domain Eukaryota; kingdom Metazoa; phylum Mollusca; class Scaphopoda; order Dentaliida; family Dentaliidae; genus Pictodentalium; species Pictodentalium vernedei. The sequence goes on from CM062297.1 coordinate 790,106,889, forward strand.
ACATCCATCAGAATATATTATGAAGATTGTAGACCACCTTTAGACTATCACTTTAGAATATAACAGGAAAAGTATTTTTTGATGTGAGTGGAGTCATCGTTTTGCAGCTATCTGTATATTGATTTGGGTTTGCTAATATTGGCTCAAACTGAATACTTGTGGATATAACAAGGTTATGGTCTCTGCACCTCTGAGAAAACTGTTTACAGGACCAGCTGATGATTATATCGTTAAGGCATGTGTTGTACTTCACAAATAAGTATTGTTGTGTGAGCTGGTAGTTTATTGACTACCTATGTGCCAAATAGGGTGGTGACCGAGTGGATAAATTCACTGGTCTCTCATGCAAGAAATCCCGGGATCGATCATTGGTCGGGAAGTTTCTCGGGGTGTGGTTGTCCGAATTCTCTCTGATGGCATCACTTGTGTGGTTGATACTGCCACAGCTTACCATCATGTAGGGTGAGGACGGGAAATGGCTGCAACATGTATAGAGAAAGAAATACTCCGTGCAGGCCAAAGATCTCTTCATTCAATTAGTATTCGAAAAGAACGAGGCCACGAAGTTGCAGCTACGAAGGTCAACCCATATACCGTGCTCCCCCATGGGAACCCCGGGAAGTGAGACAGTGCTTGTTTACTGTGGTAAACAAGCTCCGTTTTACTGGTAAAATAGGACCCAGTCACTAATGCTTGGGGTGCAAGTCCTCTAAAATAGGCAACATGGGGTATAAACGAAAACGAAAATTAGAATCTTGTTGTTCAGGTTACAGTTAAAACTAGAAGTCCTGTCACGGACTGTGCGCTTATCTAGGCTTAATTGTGCGCAATTGCCATATAGAATGGCATCCTGAGCACTGCAGGTTCTGGTTACTCATAGCAAACACAGGCAATGTTTCTGCCAATGGACCCCCGGGTTACCCGGAGGTCCATTGGCTGAAACTTTGCTTGTGTACAGGCCATATGTACAGAATTTGATAGCCTTTATATGGTCAAAAAGCGTAGATTAACGCGCAAATCGGCGTGCTATTTGTGCGCATTTCTTGACAGGACTTCTAGTTTTAACTGTATGGGGAATTCACTCCAGAAAATTTAACTTTGACTTAAGGGAAACGGGATGGGAGGTTATGTAAAAGAATTTTGCGTAATCTTTCTGCAAGTCACGCGCCCGGAGTTTATAATCTGACAGGCCTGGGGCATGTGTTCATAAGGTGGCGTCGTTAAATAACTCTGCCGCTTCCCTCGAGAATAATAATCGTACCGAAATCGAAGTAGTTATATAATTCCAGAGTACTCATTCTCTCATTTGATAATGCGAGTTTCCATTATTTGAAAGCTCACTTTCGGAGAGTTCATCGCATGGGGTGAAATAGGTCAACAGTGTTCTCGTGATTATATTGTAACTTTATCTCGACAAGCTGCGGCACAACGTGTGGTCTGATGCGTAAGGACATCTACGATGTTTACAGTACGGCCGCCGTGGACTGGTCGTAATCTACGCTCGCGTTTACAAGATAATAAAAGTCAACAGCAGCAGAATTTTAATTAATGAAGAATCGGGTTATACCGGGTTGATGATTATTCCTGTAATTAGTGTTTGAAATCATATATTATTGCGACCGTGGAAATACTGCCCACACGTGAAAAGTGATCAGTCCGCAGCGGCCGTACTGTATTCACTATTCTGGAACAATCCATCATTCATGTGGAAGCAACAAATATCTTAACACACACACACATCACGTGGTTAATATCGAAGAATCGTAAACTAAGGGAGTTTTTCCCCTTCATCGCTTTAATTCACTGTTTTCTAAATAATTGAAGAAGGTTGTCAGCGAAAATGTAATTTGTAGAGGTTAGAATTGAATAAATTCTAATTGGCTTTCTCTTAATTCCCTTCACTATTGATTTTGTCGGTAACGGGAATCTATTGTTATTGAATCTCCTCCTTGAAGGGTATCAAGAGAGGTTGATGGAAAGCATTGTCATTGCTTTTTAGAGTTGATAATACGACACAATATATACATAGGCAACGGCTGGAATTCTTTCATTGTGTAATTATCAGCTAAAGTGGGAATCAGACATTTGTCTGAACTGTCGGTTTTGTTTGACTATTTTCAGCCACCGAATGTTACTGGTACAGATAGACTTTTTTTCCAGTGGAGACCCAGACCGTAGAAAGGCGATATCTTGTATCCATGATTTCTTATGGAGATGAATCCGAGTGACTAATATTTCTTGATAATATTAACAATTGGGCTTTCTTTCCCTGCTTTCCCAACACTTTCGTTCGATCAAATTTTAATAATAGGTTATGTTCCAATAAGAGTAAAATCCTCGCCCTCTGATTGGATAAGAGCTGGCGTAGTTTCTTTTATGTTTACAGCTCCAGTTGCAAATGTTACCGTCCGACGTCGCAACGCGAAATATTTGAAATGTCGTTGCTCGCTTCGTAATTGCCTCATCATCTGAGTGACAAGCAAGCCTCTTCATTTTTTTTTTTGATTTTTCACACGTGCAGCAGACGGTGTTCCGGATGAAGTGTTTTTTTAAATTACAAACCGATTTACGATTTAAACTGAGATGGAATGAGTTTATCTGGTGTATTGATTATTTATCCAGGGGCTGGGTACACGAGAGGTTTATTTACTAAACCTGTGATCGTTAAAAGTTGCCTTGAACGAGGCAACTTTTAACGATCACAAGTTTAGTAAATAAGACTTTCGTGTTTCACGACGTATATGTTTTGAGGTTTAAGTGGTGTCTTATTGGAACATATACGTTTTTGTGATGAGTTGACCGGTAACATGCTCTCTGACCATGTTACCGTCAGTTCATCACAATAACTTATAATATTTTTAAAACCATGCTAAGGATATCCAATTCCAAGATAAAATACACAAAGTGGAAAAGAGCTCAAGTACTGTGGCAAACAACTTCCTCTATAACTGGTAGAACCGGATCCGATAACCTAATCCCAGGGTGTGAAGCCTATTAACTGGGCAGCATTTGTATAACTTTTTACTTGTGTTCCACCCATAATATAGCCGTGACCTTCAACGGTAATAAACAAAAGTATCCAACCGCGCTGAAAGGTTTGCTGATAAATGTATTAATTACTACTTAACTGCACTGAAAAGGTTAACCATTTACCCAACGGAGACGATATCAAAATTTATTATTTTAAATATTATTTTTTTAATTTTTAAAAACATTTCAACAAAACCATATCATGTGAACCCTCACTGGAACGAGCTCGTTCTAGTGAGGGTCACATGATATGGTTTTGTTGAAATTTTTTAATTTGTTTTTTCAACTGCTGAATTTTCAATGGGCTCGAGACCTTAGACAGGCGATATCTCTTTGTCTCGGGATGACTTCTTGGGCAGGTGTTTTTTGACGCGAAGAGATATCGTATACATTTAAAACTAGAAGTCCTGTCATGAAATGCACTCAAATAGCACGTCGTAATCTACGCTTTATGACCATAGTAAGGCTATCAAACTGTGTACATATGGTCTGTGCGCAAGCAATGTTTCAGTCAATGGACCTCCGGCAAACCCGGAGGTCCATTGGCAGAAACATTACCTGTGCTTGCTATGGGTAATCAGGAGAACCTGCCGTGCTTTGGATGCCATTCGATATGGCAATTACGCGCAATTCCTACGCGCAATTAAGCCTAGATAAGCGCACGGTTCGTGACAGGACTTCTCGTTTTAACTGTAGGTGTTAAAACATTCCACCGAACTTCCAATTTTCGACAAAATCCCTGATTGAAAGCGACTGCCAATTCGGCCAATCTATGCCACAAAGAAACTAAAGCTTGACAACTCCACGCCCCAATATTAGAGCAAAATCACATATCTCCAAGAACTAGCAGTTACATACCGGAGGGACTGCGAAAACCTTCGAATCTTGATTGAGTTGGCGTCAACTTTACACATAGAAAGGCAGGGGGCGACTTATATTATTGCGTCCGTGGCAATACTCCCCACCCGTGGAAAGCGACCAGTCCACGGTGGTCGTACCTGTATATTTCGAACACAAGTGGAGAGGACGTGTTAGGAATTCTCACTTATTGGGGGTGGTGAATTGCAAATGTTTTTCTCAAAAGTTGGTTGTTTGGCAGCCGGAAATTCAGTTGGATATTCCGAGGGGCACATCCCGCGAATCAAAACTCTTTAGCCACGTCCCTGGTTGTATATTAAACGAATTGAGTTGTGTTGGACATCAGGGAGAGAAGGTTAACGGCTGCATTAATTCGTCAGTAATTATAACGATTTTCAAGAGAATTAGAAATGAGATTCTTAATGCTAATGGTGGTGAAAGAATTGCATTGAGTTCGTTTTGTTAATCAATACTAAATGATCACTAAGAAACAAAAGCTGAAAAATAACAACCAGAGAACTTATAGTCTTCCTTAACAATCGCTTCAATTTAAGTAGATTTGTTAACTTGAAGGACGGCCATCGGAATAGAAATTCCAAGGATTCAACTTTATACACGAAAATGGCATTAACAAAGAATTCAAATATGAAATGAATTTCCAAGATCGAATATTGAGTCACCGGGTGCAGTTTTCTTGTGACATCCTCGAAAGTTTCGAGTGCGGAAACAGATATTCAGTTTATACACAAGCAGCTGTAATTCCTTTCACCCGAACCAGATCAATTGAAGCATGTTTGTAATCGCGTGCATTGTTTGTGCGAGCTTTGAATGGGCATGCTGAAAAAACAAACCACCAGTGTTAAGCCTGTGTCTTCCCAGTAACAATCTGCAACGTTGTTTGAAAAACGGCATTTTTTCATTTGATTTCTTTTTTAACTACACAATAATTTCACAATAATAGGAATAACATTGGATTTCCTTACACCTGTACAATTAGAATTTTTTCACAACGATGGAATTTTTTCCCTCGATATTGTGTCATCAAACGAAAATATAAAGTTTGTATGACACACCACATCCATGATTTCTTAGTGAGATGAAGGCGAGTGACTAATATTTCTTAATAGTATCAACGATTTGGCATTCATTCCCCCATTTCCAAACACTTACTTCCGTTCAACTTCTAATTTCAACTTTCAAACCTTTCTCCACCAGGGGACTCTGCGTTGTGTCCTTGTGGCATGACACTTAATCCCAATTGTCCACACGTGGGCACGGTGGCGCTGTGTACTAAGCCTTACCTTACGTCGATGGTGCACTTGTCTTCAACCAATGCTAACCCTGCTTGTGTGGAGTTAGTACGTTGGGGAGTCTGACAGTTGCTCGCCGTCGCTCGCTGGTTCCACCCAGTTACTCCAGCTTCCCCCACCCGTAAAAACTGTCCGACGTGAGGTGAACCTGGCTGTCGGAAGTGTATCTAAAATCCCCATAAATAAATTTCAACTTTAAATAATAGGTTATGTTTTCAAATCCTGCTGATAAGGATATCCAACCCCCAGAGGAAAACGCCCGAAGTGAACAGTGCTAAATTAATTTGGTAAACAGGTTCTCTTTCATTAGCAGAGCATGACCCGATAACCTATTCCTAGGGTGTGAGGCCTATTAATTGGTCAGCATTTGTATAACTCGTCACTTGTGGTGCGGTCATAATATAGCCGCGACATTCAATAGAGAGTAATCGCTTGACTGGACTGGTTACGTGAAATAATTCATTAGAGGTGAGGGACGTTGTGCAAACACGAGTGCGCGAATGCGCACGAGTGTTTTACAATTTAATTCCTCGCCTCGAATGAATTATTTCACATAACCAGTCCAGTCAAGCAATTACACTGTTTATTACTTTTCATTATTAACGATAATTATATTATTTAACCCTTTACCTATGGTAACGACCAAAACCGGCCAGCACTATTCTCAAAAATCGTCAATTAATTTTAATTATTTTTTCATTTTTTGTCTCTAAAACATAGGTTATGATCCCTCATTGGAACGAGCTCGTCGAGCTCGTTCAAATGAGGGGTCATAACCTATGTTTTTGAGACAAAAAATGAAAATAATCGTTATTCAAGAATTTTTTGGCAAGTATCGTCTGCTTTTCATGTTAGGTAAAGGGTTAAAAAAAGCAACAACAAAAAACAACAATGAAGTCCCCATTACACCCACGGCAAAGCGGCTTCGTTTGCGCGCACGGATACATAACCCAACTGTTGATTGCATAATTCACTTGTGAAGTTATCGTTTATAATCAAACCGGGAAATCCCAGTAATTCACACTTTGGAAAGTAATAAATAGTAATAATTGGCGGTTATTATTTGGTTAGTTTCATATCGGCCGAGATATCAGTCCGAGGTAACTTCATATAAGCATGAGACCGAAGGTTGAAGGCTGATGTGAATATACAGTGGGCTGATATCTCGGCCGATATGAAATTTACCCTGTAGTGACCTCTTTATTTATTAAACCAAAAGGAATAAGTACAAAATGCTCTAAGATCTGTTACAATTTTCTGACGGTGTTATTGTTGTTCATTCCTTTCACAAAGTCCGAACTTTCCCCTTCTCAAAGTTCAGCTATCCGAAAGTCACGGCTTCTCCGGTAGTGAAGCCTCGACGTTCGAGTTGCTGTACTCTTCACTCACTTAACGGATCTCATCTTACGACTCTGGATCTGAATTTTCTGTACAACTCTCTTGTTCTTTCGTCTCTTCATTCACCAAATCATTACCTATTGGCGGCTAATGCCATCGTTAATTCCTCATGATTTAAAATCTCATCTTCAACTCACGCCATTATGCCTGGTCACACCAATTTTCCTGATAGAGCTGAAACGGTTAAGGGGTTTTCCTGATCGATTAATCACGTGTATTAACCTTGGTTAACCAATTAATCGCTTGTCCAAATAGATATCTTAATAATAGCCATACCGTTGATGATTTACACCATGAACCCTTTACCCAACGTAACAAACAAAACCAACTAGGCTTATATACATTCAAATTCAAAACCAACTAGGCTTATATACATTCAAATCCATTCAAATTTATTATGTTTTCATTTTTTGTCTCAAAAACACAGCTTATGACTCCTCATTGGAACGAGCTCGTTGAGCTCGTTCCAATGAGGGGTCATAAGCTATGTTTTTTTCAGACAAAAATTGAAAATTTTTAGTAATTCATGAATTTATTTTGCAAGTATCGTCTGCTACCCGCAATGGGTAAAGGGTTAAGAATGACCATTTCCAGCTACTGATACAGTATGATGATCATGCAAGTAAACAAGTATGTCAGCAAGTAACTTGCATGCTTTAACCTGTCTCATATAATTGATGTGAGTCAGTGTGACAATGTTTGCGTGTTTGGAGCAAGTTTGTTCCTTTGTTAACCCACATAATACAGTAGTTCAAAAGTAATGGTCAATCGATTAATTACTTTTTGGATCGATCATGATGTTCATCGTTAATTAATCGATTAATCGGTTAACCGTTTCAGCTCTATTTCCTGATTGCGTTCGGGGAAAAATTCCTGTCGAGCTTTATAAAGAGAAACTCCGGGAAAGTAAATCGTATCTAATAAATAAACAAAACTCTCCAACCGCACTGAAAGGTTTGCTGATAAATATTTAATATACTACCCAACTGCATTGAAAAGGTTAAACATATTGTTCACTTCTCTGGTAATGTAAGACACAGAATTCCTTATTACAGACTCAAGCTTCTACCGATGTAGCAAGTTAGAGATGCGCTAATGGCTAGACCCTGGGTGGGGAGGCGGGGTAATAAATCGCCATTACTGTATATTGGTTACTCATTTACTTAATTTGAAAAGTGAGGATTTGAGAAGGAATTATATTTTCAAGACGTTTTCAGCAAAACCCATTCATGTAACCCCTGATTGGAACGAGCCCGTTGAGCTCGTTCCAATGAGGGGTCACATGATATGGTTCCGTTGAATCTTTTTAACAAAATTGAAAAAATACTAATAAATAGGAAATTTTGATATCGCCCGTGTTGGGTTAACAAATTTTACTAAGTAAAGTTTGTTTATTGGGACTCCACTATCAACAGTCAGCAGTATTCTTTAGTACACAACGTCACTGTAACCCAGCTAGGTAAGCGTCTAAAAAAGTAACAGAACGAGAATTATGTAAATGTACGACTAGTTGGGACGGAAAATGCTCAAAATAGCATATCTTTTCCAATCTCGTTTCTCACAGCCCCAATCATAATGCGGGCGTCGTTTTCATGAGTTACTGTAACTGACAGATGGCAGAATGCTGGAAGCCCATATTTGACTTTATTTTGAAGTGCAGGTTCCCCAACCTAAAGGCTTCATATTCTGTGGATGTGCTTCATATTATCTGTGGAGTGTATTTTTTTGTAAGGACTTGCCTTGTTACAATTTATGGTGTACAATTATTGTATACCAAGGCAGAGACGCGAACAAATTTTGATCAACGAAAAAATATTCAGCACACTGCCAGTTTAACCTCTGAAAACTTTATGTGCAGAAATCACTTCGTATCGGGACGAACGCGATGTTCGATAAGAAGACCACGGAAGGTACAAAAGATTTACAAGGGTCTTAACAAACCGTCACCACAGGACTATAGAATTAGTTTATGACACACCCCTCATCAAATCCCAAAAGAGGATTCGCCCATATTTGCGTTGGGTAGTTTTGTTAGGGACGACACCCGTGAATGAAAGGTTAAATCTCCAACTGAACTGGCGAAGAAAGTATCTCTGATTTTCTCTCACTTGATATCGCAGAAGTATAATCTTATCTGCCGCTCACATCTTGACAGCTGGTGTAATGCATGTGTCATTCATACAGATTTTTGATACATTTTCTGTGTTGCACTTGGTATTTGGGAACATCTGGTTATTGTAACGACACAAAGATTGAATTGGATAAGAAGAAGATTGTCAAATGCCATCACAAAAGTTCAAGTGCAACGCTAAATGTATTGTGCTGCAGTAAGGTTTTCAACGGTCTGTGGTTATTTTTTCAAAGTGAAGTCTCACATTTCACACTAAATTCTCAGTAATGGAGAACACAGTGCCTAAAATGCAACCCCGCTACCCGCTTTATCTTATTTCTAAAATGTACACCTTTTTTCCACAAATCACGCACGTTTAACCCTTTAACCAAAACACAGGATACCTAAATTTATTGCTTTACTTATTGTTTTTTTTTAATTTTGTCAAAAGATTGCAACAAAACCATATCATGTGACCCGCTCATTGGAACGAACTAGACGAGCTCGTTTCACTGAGGGATCGCATGATATGGTTTTTGTTGAATTTGTTAGAAAGCTATTGTTTTTGACAACTGGTCTGTTTGTAATTGACATGGGCTGATGCCGCCCCCCTCCAATTTGTAAGGTAAAGGGTTAATGATCTGTCTTGACTACAACGCGTATGACAAGCCTGGAAATAAGCTGAATGTCATCAGCAGAATGAGGTCCCCAGAGGGTGAATTTGGGAAATAACTAAATTTAGTCTAAAGAGAAAAAGGTACAGTACAGTCGCCGTGGAGTGGTCGTAATCCACGCGTGGGCAGTGATGTCCACGCATGCCTTTATCAGGTAATAGAAATTATCATCAGCAAAATTTTAATTAATGAAGCACCGGGTTGTACCCGGTGCTTCATTAATTAAATATTTGATGATTATTCCTGTCATTATTGTATGGAGTCTAGTATTATTGCATCCGTGGAAATATTGCCCACCCGCGGAAAGTGACCAGACCACGGCGGCCGTACTGTACCCAGAGGATAATTGGATGATTGTAGCCCACTGTATGATATAGCATCAGCAAATTTACCCTATGTGGACCTTATTCTGCAAATGACAAGTTGCTTATTTCCAGGTTTGCCCACGACTGCACGAAGTAACATTTTAAATATTTCAAACCTTACCAGTTTTCACTATTTTGTCTTCGAAACAGTACTTTCTTTTTGCCGGCCACTCTCCCGTCTCACCACAAGGCCATTCGCATCATTGGTTAAGTGAATACAACGTTTAAGATCATGAGTACAAAAGATTTTTTGTGTGAGTGCTTTAACTTGGGAGGCTTATCCGCCGTGTAACTGTAACCATCACATACGTTACAGGAAATTATTCTTGTGTCTTACAATGAATACATGTCTAGTATCTGCAACCGGCAGCTTTGGTGTCAATCGTCCGAAGCAGGCACACCTTTCCCATTTGGCCTGTATCCATCCCTTCAGAGCAGCAGGTTAAACGTACAAAACTGAATCAACAAAACAATTTTTAATACCGGGAACTGGACAGAATGCGTTGAGTTACTTTATACCCAAAAGCAACATTGCAGTTTGATATGGTTAAGAGGAGCTGGATGTAAAGAATTAGAAGTGGAGTTTTAGTTATTTAGAAATAGAGTTTGAAAAGAGAAGATTATCGCCAGACATAGACCTCTGGGCTAAGCCCGGAGGCCCATTGACTGAAACCTTCCATGCACTTGTTGTGATTTTCATAGAATATTTTAGGCGGGTGTTTTCGGTAATCCACTCTCAGCGTTTTGTTTTTTTTTCTCGTTTTTTATTTTTTTTTTATTTCAGACAAATTTTTACAAAGAACAGTACATAATATTATATTCAGGTATTACAGTATATATTTTTCATTATTACATTTGTAATAACCTGTTTTTCGGTGTACCTTTATGTGCATGAAAAATAGCTTAACCCTTTACCCAACGTAACGGCCAAACCCGGCCGGCGCAATTCTCAAAAATCGCCAATTAATTTTCATTATTTTTTCATTGTTTGTCTCAAAAACATAGGTTATGACCCCTCATTGGAACGAGCTCGACGAGCTCGTTCCAATGAGGTGTCATAACCTATGTTTGTGAGACAAAAAAATGAAAAAATTAGTTATTCAAGAATTTTTTTTTGCAAGTGTCGTCTGCTTTTCATGTTAGGGAAAGGGTTGAAGTTTTCAAAACTGTTGTTCTTTCTATAACTATTATTTTAATTTAACAGGTGTTCTGGCAGAAGAATGGCAAATTACTTGATGTATATAAGGATAGAAACTTTATCATCACCAGTGAAGGGAACTTAATTATCAACCAGGCAAGAATGTCAGATATGGGTAACTACACGTGTGGTGCACAGAATGCTGCCAGTCGCCGTCTGTCCGGTTCTTCCATGCTGACAATATACGTCGATGGTGGCTGGTCTCCGTGGGGACCCTGGCAAGACTGCTCATCTAAATGTGGTAGAGGGACTCAGAAGAGGTCGAGAGATTGTAGACATCCTGAACCACAGAATGGAGGTGCTCCTTGCCCTGCCAACATGGTGGAGAAGAGACCCTGTTCAAAAATATGCCCAAGTATGTTTATAACTTATTTTTGTACGTTGAACCTAAATCACCTGGACCCAACTATAAAACTTTTACTATTGTATTTTCTAGAATTGTATTTTCTGGTATGTCTTTACATCGGCTGAAATGAACCATTAGCATTTTCAAAGATGTGGCAATTTGCCAGTTGGCAAATTACAATATCTTTTAAAATAGTAATGATTCATTTTAGTCAGTTATATTAATATAAGAAAATGCAATTCTAGAAAATACAATTGTAAAAGTTTTATAGTATTGGCCCCTGGCCTTATTTATTTTATTACAGGGGTGCAAATTTTAAAATTTGTATTTCTTATGTCTTTGAATTTACATGGAAATGGTCCTTGAGATCATTTTCATATCAGTGCAGTGAACTAGCATGCCACTAAAACGATCAGTAATATGGGGGATATAAAACCTGATTTTGAAACTCATCCCTCTTTGCAAACATGATTTTAGGTTTTTTTCATCAGGTCCCAATCGCACCCCAGTATTTATGACTAATGTTTAAAACGGCAATTCTCTCCCCCTTCTCTCTCTATGTCTTTGTCTCCCTCACTCTTTCTCTCCATTTCACATTATTATACGCGTTTCATACAAGACATGAAATGCTATGAATAACTATATTTCTTGCAGAGCCGAGAATGTTTTTGCAATGGGCCCAGGAAAAGCAGTAAAAAGAACGTCCTCTCGAAGTTCAACAAAAAGGAAAAAAAAGCATCCGAAGAATGAAGGAAACAGGAATACAATAAAAAAGTAAAATCCTCACAAAGTTTCAGTATGGTTCATTCATTATTTTGTTTTTCAGTCGACGGGGTCTGGTCATCTTGGACATCTTGGTCAACCTGTGATCAAGACTGCACGAAGAAAAGAAACAGGAAGTGCGACGATCCTTTTCCAGCCAATGGTGGAGATGATTGTTTCGGAAATAATGTGGACACAGCTGATTGTTTCGGTGGAATGTGTAGAGGTAAGTTTAGTAAAATAATTAACCTAGAATGCGAGGTGCGGCGTTGTATGTATGTAATTGCAACTCATTCTGGACAGTTTGCGCCACGATGCTGATATTGTTATTAATTGCTGCGGATATCTCATCGAATTCCGTACACTACACATTTCCAAATTGCAAGAAGGAACTGACGATACACTTACGGCGTTCGACATTCCAGGTGAGAACATTCGCCATTATCAGGGTGCGGTCGACTGAACAAACTCGAAGCTCGCGGAGACAATAGAAATAGGTTTCTCAGAGTTAGAAAGACACCCAGGAGAGAATGCGTTCAATTCGTTATGCAATAGGATTACGGAGTGGGCCATGATTCGGCTTCTTTAAGCCATATATCCCAATCACTTTGAAATCAGAAGCCCTTGTGCTGCTTTGAAACAAACATATATATACGGAATATTACGTGATTTCTTTGACAACCCACTAAAATGAAATGGTGGCATTCTCTACCCCAAAGTCTGGACATATATGTGGTGGGAGAATATATTTGCCCAACCTAATACATATCTTGGGTGGCAAATATATTTGAATTATAAAGAAAATACGGTGGGCATTTTATTTATTGCAAGCAACAAAGATCTCTTTTACAGCTTGACACTGGGGCTTAACTTGAAATTTCGACAATTAATCTTTTCTTAGAGACTTTGTTAATGCCTCTCCGATTGTGGAAGCACAAATGATAAACCATCGACCCAAACTGAAAAAATGCATTAAAATCATTTCACCTCATAATTTTTCACTTAAAGTATAAACATAAAAGCGTTTCATTGTAAGAAATTTGTTTCTATAGACAGGGTTATCATCCATCGCTACCCTACATTAAACATGTTAATAAGACATCATTTTAGATGCAGCATGTTTTTGTGTGTGATGGCGATGAAAAGAAACTGTCGTGGAAATAAAATGGCTATTGAACGTGAAGTGTTGTTTAAACTTTCAACGCAGTCAGCACAACGAAAATGGCGACGTTTCTCCTGTCACGGCATATCTGTACTAGACAAGCCTGCTTGCAGAAGGGCAGGGCTATGTATTCCCAGTGAAACACCTATTGAGTGGAGTTTCCGGCCAAAGCATATTTATTTATGTATTTATTTATTGGTGTTTTAAGGTCACATATTTCTGCACAATGGCTAATCATGACTGCGACAGTTTTATGGGTGGAGGAAGCCGGAGTACCCGGAGAGAAACACCGAGCAACGGCGAGCAACTGTCAGCTCCCCAACATACTGATTCCACACAAGCAGGGCTGAAGACAGGTGCACCATCGACGTGCAGGACGCCTCAGTACACAACGTCACCGTGCCCCCCACGTGGGCAATGGAGGTGAAGGCCAAAGCATAAGGAGAGTAAACATAATTTCAGGCAGTGAACCTTTGGGATGAACCCGAAGGTCCACTGGCTGAAACTTTGTTAGCGCTTTGCTTGCACAATTTGATATTCATTGCCATGTGGAAATTCCACTCCTAGGATGTTTTTGTTGTAATCAAATAACCACATACAACACATTTGTATATTATTCCATGGGACTGCTCACTAGCCTTTACTGGAATACAACGAATCAGAATGTTTTGGGGGGTTTTCTTGCGAGATAAGTGAAGTGTTTCGTTCAGCTCAAAATAAGTTGCAGGTTAAGCGAGAAAATTTCAAATGCACGTCGTGATAAAATCATAACCTGACATTATCGTTCGAAAGCTCTTTGAGAGCCTCCCAAGAGAGGATGTCGGCGAAAATGGAGATATACATTTTTAAGCCGTAAACTATCAGCTATTATGGACTGCTATATGACCTGCATTTCCCTTCTCCCATCTGGTAAATTCACGTGTCACGTCTTGTACAAAAACGTATTTCGACAATTGGAAGTATATTTTCAGAAATGGAATGAATGGTTCGGTGTTTTATTACAATAATACTGCGCACAGAATATTGGCCGTTTTCCTTTTTTCTTATAACTCTGACATCTTTTGTTGACAAGTAGCGACAGAGAAATACTTTCTTACTTTTTCTAAATATCGGTTGTTCCTCTTTCAACTTTTTCGCGAAGCTGGGAAGATCAATGGAACGAGGACCATGGGGTTGTTGCTACGAAAACGTGAATAACCTGTTGCTAATAAAATAGTTTATTTTATTCATGTCGTTATAATGAATCCACAAAGAATAATTCGTCTCTGTTTTTGAGCTTGGATAAATGTTAATAGAATACTTCTTTGTTTGGCAGATCAAGGGTCTTTTCATCTCCAGCTGCCAAACGCCACCATTACTTTCAATATCTCACTTTCAACAACACATTTTGCAATTAGATAGTTTAATGTCAGTCAGGTGGGCCGAGTCTTGAGATCGCTTTTTAGCTGTCTTGCTTTGTTAGGCAAAATGAAACAACAATTCTGTTAAACGGCTCTTCACACACATCGTTGCTCACTTCCAATGAAACAACATCATAAAAAGCCAGTGGGAGGGCCACTTTATTTTATACAGGTGTGCGATAGTTTCGATGATTTTTTCAAATGGGTCTGTGGTAAATGCTTTTGTATTATATTTGTTCTTCGAATCATACTAAAATGTTATACACTTGTGGAGATATTAATACCACAATTGGACTTGCTGAACTTGGGTTGGGATAAGTCCCTGCGTACTTGACCTGGAAAAAAATGATGTATTATTTTGTAGCTTAGGGGGAGGCCAACCATTGGAGGACTGAAGTCAGTATTCGATATGTTGAGATTACATTTGTACCAGAAAACTCGCGAAGTGGACTTCCCACCGAGGCAATAACTTTCAAACATTGCAAAAAGGGACAAGAAGTATCGAAAAAGTTTCAACCAGTGGACCGCCGGGTTAAACCCAGAGGTCCAATGTCAGAAACATTGCCTCTGCTTTATTAGATCAGCAAATTGTGAAGCCCTCTGCACATGTTTGTACACGTGAATATCGCCAGGTCTAAAAAACAGGACTGGTGTTTGTTGTGTGTTAGACAGACTTTAAGTTATTATGCACGTGAGCACCTCAAACACGCTAAAAACTAAAGTGTTAAAAACTACACTTGAAGTGCTGTATTTAACACTTACTAAGTGCTGAACTAGCACTTTATTCAAGTGTAGATATCCCAGAACTTGACAGGTGTTACAATAATACCACTTGACACTTAAAAGGAAACAACGCAGATGACGCGGATCAGGCTCGAACTCTCGAGCCTGATCCACGTCATCTGCGTTGTGTCCTTTTAATTATGTACCCACCAAGCGCAAATCAAATTATGGACGATTCTGGAAGAACCACCAATGCAAGACACATGGGAAGTGCCATCCATTCAAGTTTCAGATGTCTGACGATTGTAATGTCTAAGTGCTTAAAGCATTGCACTTTGAGTGTTAAAATCAAACCTTAAGAGTTAGAATGGGTTTAACACCTTGAAAGTGTCAGTTTTAACACTTTAGTTTTTAGTGTGAACGGGGGTGTTTGTTTGTTACGTACTGCAGATGCAGGACGTTTTAGGCTATGTTCTGTTTCAGCACCAAGGACATCCTTCATATGTATTTACTTGTGATAGTCTGAATAGACTACACCGTAAGAGCATGTTATTTTTGTCACCAGATTTTGGTCTATAAACAGCTTATGAACTATTTTTCAACCCTTTGCCTTGTGTATTGGCCAATTCTACCTACTCGTATGTAAAATAATCGCCATGTGTATTCTTTTTGCATATTATAGCCCAATACCTCAAGAGGTGAAGAGTTTTCTGCAGCAATCTTCATCATCTAACTCGGATGCTATAATAGCCCCATCCCGTTATTTCCCGTATTCTGAATTAGTAAAGTGAAAAAATACCCAAAACGAAGTAAAAAGAAATACCCATTTATTTTGACCTAAAAAGACATATTTACCTTTGAAGTGTAGATTGTTATCTTAAAGGAACTGACATTTGGTAACTGAAATTAAACGACCGTAGTGAACAGGCCTCTTTCACAATATGGACTCTACCTTGCCATAAATTGAATTTGTATAGGACAGGTCTATTCGTGGGTATCATTTTACCGTATAGTATTAACTTTTTAACACACATAGCAATCATCTTACTTTCTGTTTAGTAACAAATCATGAAAGATTGTAAATATATCACTGTGTTTCAACAACCGTATCATCTGTCAGAAATTGTGTAGTGTCAGTTTCCGTAACAGATAAAAAAAATAACTTGTGTATATTTATTTATTTATTGGGGTTTAAGGTCACATACTTATGCACAATGGCTAATCGTGACCGTGACAGTTTTACGGGTGGAGGAAGCCGGAGTACCCGGAGAGAACCACCGAGCAACGACGAGCAACTGTCAGCTCCTCAACATTCTCTGTTCAAGCTCCGCTCAAACAGGGTTACAGCGGTTGAAGACATGTGCACCATCGACGTGCAGTACGCCTTAGTACTCGACATCATCGTGCCCCATGCAGGCAAACGGGATAAAGTGCCTTGATCAAGGAAACAACGCGGGTCGTCCCGGACGGGGATCGAACTCGGGACCTCTAGCATAGAAGTCCAACAGTCTACCACTGAGCCACCGAACTTGTGTAACTTGCTTACAGTAAGGTGTATAACACAATGTTTAACAGTTAATAATTTAGCTAATAAGACTGCACTCTCCTTCAACTCTACATGAAGAAAATATCGTCCCTTGAGTGGACCAAGGCGCTATCTGCAATGCTGTAGCATTGCAGATGGTGCCTTGTACCACACAAGGGACAATATATTCTCACTTAGCACTGTATAAATTATTATGTGCAACTGTAATTTGTCTCTCGAAAGGCACGATGGCTCATTCAGTTAAGCCCACGGTACTTCCAGTGAAAAGACTGTGGGTATGTTCATGACCGTCGTCACTTTCGCTGTTCCCATGAGCGAGACCCTTAACTCTAGCGTGCTCAAATGGGAGCGCGGTGAGACAGTATGCCCTTAACCGAAGCGCTATGGATGCAAGCCGTGTTTGTGTTAGGTTGGTTTGCTTAAATGTCTGACAGCTCGCGGTGGTCCTCTACGTGTACTACGGTTTCCACCACACACACAGCTGTTAACTCGAAGACCGAAAATCAAAAATACCGCCAATGGGGGTAGGATGTGGCTTTGTGTCATATTGTTCCCAGTGGGCGTATAGCTCGTAAAAACTCTTCTTCCCTTCTTGTTTTACTCCCATAAAGTGAAAGCATAGGCACAGCCTGGGATCTTTCCACTAGACTCACTTCGTATAGTGATTTGCCATCTAACCAGGGACGTGACTAGAGGCTTCCGATTGGGGAGGTGTAGGGTAGTGAATTTCCAACTAGGGGGAGGGACCGCCCCCCCCCCCCCCCCCCCAGTTGGAAATTCACTACCGAGAAAAATTTAGAAAATGAAGCCATGAAAGGGGGCATAAAATTGATTCCAGTGACTGAAATGCCAACACATTTATGATAGAATTACCAGGTTATTATTATTTGGTATTATTCTGGGAATTGAATATGTGCTGAACAAATGCTCAAGCTGAGAACTTTGAGCAATTCACACTGTCCTAACATTAAATCAGATCTTATGCAGAATGATCAGTTTTTGATGTTTCATCATTTTGCAACTGTGAATGATGGAATTAACTCAGGATAACGATTTTACATGATGCGATTTTCGTGAAGTGCATTTCGAGGATTTTTTTATCACGATAAGTAAACGTACAATAGAAACAGTTGGAATTTTTGCCGATTTGAAACCGAGTTGGTATTTTGGGAAGTAAAGGAGACATCACCAAAGAAGCTCTAAAATCCAGATAGGTGGCATTTCCAGCTACTCATGACTTGCCCTCCGACCGAATTTTCAACTATGGGAAATTTTGGCCAGGATTTGGGGGGGGGGGGGGTGACACGTCCCTGCATCTAACCCACAAACACCACTTGGTGCTTTGCCAGTGTATTCGCCATATGAGGATAATCTCCTAAAATCAGTTATCTGAGTATGCCATATTCTCTGATACCAATCATCAGACTGTTCGGCACTCTGAATGCTTCTGGAATGCTGCTGCGCAGGTTGTGTCTGTACTACAGATGCCTTAGGTTGACCACGATCAGACTGTGCTCAGTGGGTTTCCGATTGGTGTTTACGTTAGTAGGTGTTATGAGGATAGGCTAATGAAAAGCATCTATCTAGGTGCCGAATCCTATTGCGTAGCTTACCTGGCACAATTAAATTCGCATGGAAGCAGTGTAACCTGATTTTTCATCATCAGAATGGATTTCTATTGTAACAATAGAATGAGAGTGCTGACGTGGAATAGGACTGCAGCACAGTGGGGATGTTTTTTTTCCACTGGCATGCAGCTCAAGAAGGGTTGATTAATACTGAATCACGATAGCTGTTTTTTTCTACCCAGCAACCACTGATGGATTTTGTAAAAGTCACAATAAGCACAAGCGAAAAATTTCGAATCATGGACCACCGGGTAGAACCCGCTTGCTCATGAGCTGGGAATGTGAAGGCACTTCTTTGAGTCCTCATACCCCCCCCCCCCCCCCCCCCCGCCCACACACATCAAAACACATGTACATTAATTTTACAATTCCTGAGAAATAGCAAAAGAATCAATTGTAAATTGTTCGTTTCTAGATCAGTTGAACACCATTTGTAAGTACTTTGTCTCCTGCATTGTAAATTGCTGCTGGACGGAAAAGTCTCTCGATTCATTCATTTCACCTAGCCAATCATGGAATTAACAGACAGACTTGTGAAAGCCATTTCAGCTCTGGGCGTCTCATGCCCTATTTCCTGGACTATCCAGGAAAAAGGCTTGAGCGTCCACCTGAATCTGGAGTTCGAAATTGAAAAGAACTCAACACCAACCCCTTTGGGGAGAGGTAGTACCTTTGGAGAGAGGATCCCCTCTCCCACTGGTCCTCACCCGAAGGGGCACGGAGGTCCTGAAAAGAGCAACAACAAGAGAAAGAAGAAGAGTCCATCGACCAAGCGCAGGGATGCCCGGCGCTTGGAGGCTTTCCGGAATAGGAAGAAAGAGTTGAGTGAGGAGGTGGAGGCTCTGGAGGCAGTCGCCAGTTCCCCTCCTAGTCCCACTGGTACACCCAATCAACTGCCGGCTCCTGAACTGCCGGTTCAGTTGGATGAGGAACATCCAGCGGAGACTGAGGAGGAACTGGAAGCTGCTTTTTCACCGCCTCCCACCCCTCACTCCCCTCTTCCTTTACTACCGGAACGCCTGGACCTGGAAGATGCGGCCGATTTGTCGACAGAAGAATTCCTCAAAAGATCTAAAGCATTACTAGAAGAGAGCTACAAATACTGTCCTAAGAGATGCACACCACAGCGGCCCAAGAAATCCAAGCAATATCAACATCACCATCACAACCACCTCCAAAGAAAAAACACCGAAAAAGGAACAAACGCGGCTAAACCTCCTCCTTCCTTTTCCTCCTTTGACACGCCTAGACATGCAATACCAATCTTCTACAGTCACCGAGGGTCGAAAGGGGCTTGTCCCCCATATTGTCCCTGTGCGCCTTCGGCGCGCGAAATCATTTCTTTTCGAAAAGTCTCTCTGCAGATATATTAAGTTCATTCTCCACTCTCTGTATAATGCGTCCGTAGAAAAAAAGTTCACATAGATCAGAATCTAAATTCCCCGTTTTGGTGTACTAGTTTATAATATGTCAAGTTACTCGCAGGTCAGAACGCAACCAGGAAGCAGGTTTGAACCCCTGCTGTTAATTGTCGATAGCTTCAGTTCTGCAGTTAATCACCAATTACAACCATAATGAGTTTACTGCCCGCGGAACTTTCATTTCATTAAAACAATATGGTCAGACGGCTGTCTTTGGGTGAAGGTTTACCATTGTTAATAGCCCTTCAAATCGACATTTAACCCATAACATTGAAAAACGTTTTGAGAATTCTATACTGCACCGCTGTAATAACATCCCTCAAAAAGTGAACATTTAGCAATATGTGCTAAATCTTGACACGAATTTCACTGAAATTCGCTAGTACATCACCCACAATATTAACCCATAACGTCAACTCCAGTCGCAGTGTTATCAGCACTTTTCTCTGACTTCAGAATTCGATTTAACCCTCCACCCCGTGATTTTCAACATTTTCAGGCAGCAATTCTTTTCAATAATGCAACTTGAAGTTTAACCAATCCAATCTTGTTTGACAGAGCTCGGTGAGCTCTGTCAAACAAGATTGAATAGGTTAAATTCCCAGTTGCATTATGGGAAAATTTCAGCTGTAGAAATTTTGATATTTCGATGTTAGAGTTCGGAGGGTAAAAGAAAGTGTCTTAAATTGATCCAAAATTCTAATGAAAACATATTCAAAACATTAACAATAATAAAAAAAAATAACTGTTTCATGAACGTAAGACAGTCAGAATAATACCGTTTCAGATCTTCGAAGATCAAGTTAAAAACAAATTTTAGTCTGATGTTTGAATCACATGCGACGTTTGATAAGGATTTGACAGGAAATGGGTGTACACGGTTGTCGCACACAATATAGGGTTCTGAAATTTCTGCAAAATAGCATAAGAACTAGGAATTTATCAGCACACGCACCATCACGTCGAACCCTATTATCCACGTGCAGAAAGATTGCTAGTGCTTCATACGTTTTTCATGAAAAACTTTATGTAACTGCTGGCATTACCCTCTTCACTCATACCGAGTTGTTTGAGATGGGCACCCTTAACACGTAATATAATTGCTTGGTCCCAAAACGTACCTGGAACTTATGATGACTGCACCATACCATTATTGGTATTTACGACCACTTTTGGCATCTATAGCCATATCCTGACTAGAACATGGGTGTGAAGTGAAATGGAGAAAATAGTTTATACATACGCTGCCCACTTAAGAGGACTTCCACCCAAGGCGTTGGTTACTATTTTACCAGTAAAGCAGAACTTGTACACCACGGTAAACAAGCGCCGCTTCACTCCCGGTGATTCCCGCAAGGGAGTGGGGGAACCAGTTATGTTGTTCTTACCAAACCAATGTTATATTCACACCACAGTGTTTTAAACAAATTTTCAAGATGAATTATTGTTCTTACTAAACCGTCGTTTATTCATACCAGACAAATTTTAGAGGTAAAAAACTAAGAGACTCAGAAAAAATTATTGACCGCTTTTATAGATATTTCCGGATGGAATCGGCAAATTTGTTAGGTTAAATGTTAACACTGAATGCAGTGGTTGGTAATTCTGTGGACATAATTTTCAATCTGCCAGCTCATTATCTCCACATGTGTTGGACGAAGTTGGAGAGTTTACAGATGACATGTCAGCAGTGTGATAAAGTCCAGGCACCGCGCCGTATAATTCAATATCGTCTGTCAGTTATAATTGTCCGTTATTAGTTTTAGGGATTAGAACCCCTCAACACCAGACACACATGAACCCTCCTGGTGTGAAGCAAATCCTTTCTCCATCTTTTCTTGTCGGTAGATCACGGTATGAGAAAATACAGTTACACTCAGGATTTCTGGCTGGCTCGTTGTCGTATAGTTAAAAACATGTCAATGCCAAAGGAAAAATACTGTTCCCAATTCCTATCATGCTGGGAAAGAAAGTGAGAAAAAGTAAATCCAAATAAATGCAATGGGCACCACAATACAATTTGTATCATTCACTTACAGTTTGTTTTTTTGTTGCTAAATCTTTCAGTGATAGGCCAACCTCTATCACAATTTGCGAAGTTCTTCCAGCAAAGTACTAACAGCGTGATTTCGCTTCATGGGCGTTGCCACGAACGGTTGTGGAGGAGGGGGTGTATCTGCCCCCCCCCCTCCATCATTTCTCTCCTAGTGAGAAATGAGAAATAATGTCAAGGGTGGATACTTTTGACGATCGACAAAACAGAATAAAGGTGTCTTGTGGTTACCGGATACCATTTTAATAGCGGCCTTTGAATCCTTTGAATGTTTAGTCCCATTCTGTCCAGTTCCGCATCCGGGAAGGCTGTGAACGACACGGACGTAATAAACGTTACTTATTCCCAGTTCCTTATTCGTCATTCGTTATCAACCGATTTATCGGTTGATAACGAATGTCGAATAAGGAACTGGGAATAAGTAACGATTGTCACTTCCCCGTGAATGGCAGTCTTGGCTAAGGCGGTCGGCAAAATTAAAAAAAAAAGAACTCGCGAAGGGTTATTTATCCAGGCAGAGCTTTTATCAAAGGAAAACATTTATTTGGATAAAACATCATTATCCACACAGCTGCCTGTCTTAAATATCTACCACTAAAAGGTGAATCACTCAATTTTGTTCAGACTTAAACTAACAGTCTGCACATTAAGGTATGATCGTCTATAATTCTTCGACTATAATAGCAGTAATTATGGTTTAGCTGAACATGAATTGTAAACACTCGTTGGCTAAAACTATCATTTCTTTGACCAGGCTCTGACCTAATTGAATTTGCAGGCACCTTTGAACTGAAACACGGGTTCAAGTCAGGGTGTGTAATTTTTCTGCGCAATTAATTTACTTAAATATGGCCAGCTCCGCAAGATTGATTCTAAAATGGAATGAAGTTTATAATTGCGGGGTTATAAATTATTCGCTTAATAATTTCGCTGATGACAATCTGACATTTCGATGACACCTGCACACAGCCTTGTTATGAACCTTGCATGATGTCATCCTCAATTATCAAGTTTGTTGATCATTATGTTGGTTATTATACGTATCAATGATGATATGCCTGTTCGTTCTCAAGGGGAAAAATTGACATTATGATATGAAAAACAGAACGTACTCGTGTATGTGACATCCACAGCTCTCGTGCATCTTTGCAATAACTGCTTACGATAGATTGGCTTTTTCCCATTTTATCGAGTGATGTCTCTTCTGTGGATACAGCTCAAACAGGCATGCATCCTGCAATCGTCGCTTCAGTGATAGGCAGAAGGTGGCATTTATATTTCTTCGACTGGGTGCAACAAGGCACCATCTACAGTGCTAAAGCATTGCCGATGGCGCCTTGTGACACTGAAGGGAAGATTTGTGGTATCATCCTATATGGTCTGTCTTTGCAACAGAACTTATGCTTAGAAACAGCTGAGAGATTGAGAGAGACAGGCAGGCAGGCAGGCAGGCAGGCAGGCAGTGCCATTTCAGTCTTATGAATTACCAGGAAGGGGGTTGCACAGACTCTTCGCTCTCAAGATGTGACCAGAAATTCTCTGTTTACTTTGTTTCTACTGAGCGTAATAAGGCAAAGGATAATGCACATTTGGGGCTCCATATTTAGCAACATTGTGTGGACCGAGGGGTAAATTTGTTAAATATGGA
This sequence comes from Pictodentalium vernedei, assembly GCA_031216915.1. Classification (NCBI taxonomy): domain Eukaryota; kingdom Metazoa; phylum Mollusca; class Scaphopoda; order Dentaliida; family Dentaliidae; genus Pictodentalium; species Pictodentalium vernedei. Next base: position 790,130,521 of record CM062297.1, read on the forward strand.
GCCAAAAATGTACATTTTCGCTAATGTCGATGTACGTGATTCCCAAACATATTAAGTATTTTATCCCTACCATGCCACTAAGGCATATGGGACACCACTGATATGTATAGGTTTGAGAGTACCGTGTGCCCTCCCTTCTAAGTTTGAAATGATTCCTACGTCCCTTGGAATTTCCACTTTCCACTTTTTAGTGTCTTGCTTAGAGTACATCACCGCAAAGGTAAAATAACGTAGCGTCGCAACTGAAGACAGTCCGTAACGATACTGCATGGAGAGCGGTGGCTCAGTAGTTACGGTATTGAACTTCAAACCGAAAGCAGTGGCGGCGCCAGAGTTACAGAAGTGAGGGGGTACAGTTGGGTATTGCCCGCCGCGTGTAAGTTTTAAAAGTTTTTAAAACTTACGTTGTAAATGGTGTTCTCTGGAGAATTCTCAGACAATTAAATTAAAACAGTTTCACCCTTTTGAAACTTATTGGATAGGTCTTTCAGTTATAGAAAATGTCGTACATGGTTACATTTTAACGGACGAACGCAGTTGTAAAGTGCGAGCACAAAGCACCAAACGACACTCAAATCGAAAATGAAAGTAGGCTGCATTCCAAACGGATGCGTTGCACGCTCTCGATTCTAGCATTCCTCGAATACTCTTAAGCGGTATGTTTCAGACCGTTTGAACGCGGCACGCCATGTTGCAATTTGGGCCCTCGACTCTTGTTTGTTGTTTGCAGCTAATGTGTGTGTGTGGGGGGGGGGGGGGGGGGGGGGGGGGGCACACACAAACATAATTTAAAAACTTCTCTGATTTAGTGCACTTGGGAATATGGAATTAAGCATACCCACCATCACACCGCAACGTTCAATACAAAAATTAAAATGATAGCATTTTTTTTACTACGCTTGGCGAAAAAAGTGGAGGGGTAAGTACCCCTCCATACCCCCCCCCCCCCCCCCCCTTGGCGCCGCCACTGACCGAAAGGTCTACGGTTCCAGAGGTAACTATGTTGTGTCCTCGGACAAGGCACTTAATCCAGTTTTCTGCGTGGGGCACGGTGGCGCTGTGTGCAAAGGCGTCCTGCACGTCGATAATGCACTTGCCTTCAACCAAATGTTAACCCTGCTTGTGCTGAGTTAGTACGTTGTGGTGTGTGCCAGCTGCTCGCCGTTGCTCGGTGGTTCTCACCGGGTATCCCGGCTTCCTCCACCCGTAAAACTATCCGACACGAGGTGACTCTGGCTGTCATAAATAAATAACACAAGATGTCTCTTAAACAGAAGCTGCATATACATATAACGGTAATATTATTGGGAAAAAAGAATTATCTCAGTTTTAATTTCTCGTCTCTGGTTCAATAACACAGTGTTGCACTCGAACAATGAGGTGTTCTCATTGATTTCAAATGAGAATCCCAGGAATATTTCCCACGCTGTGTAATAGTGGTAACAATTGTGCAGATTGCTTTTGTGAAGGTGAATAAAAATATTTGTATGTCTACCTGGAGAATATAATGATGATGAGATCTGGTGTGCATTCCTACTTTTTGGTTTTGGCACATGTTGGGAATATTTGTTTGTGTAATTTGTTAACAGCATCTTGAGAAAACAAAACACAGAAATCCCCCACTAAAAACTCTCTACCATAACAAACAGTCACTGTAGAAGATTACGCGCATTTACGTCCATCTTTCCCTGGCTCGAGACCGCAAGCTTTATGATTACTCCAGCCTTTTTCCTTGTGTGTAGACTTTATTTATTTATTGGAGTTTCATGACACTTTCGACAGCCAGGATCACGCCTTGTCGAATAGTTTTAGTGGTAGAGGAAGCCGGAGTACCCGGAGAGAACCACCGAACAGCGGCGGGCTACTGACAGATTCCCAAACGTAACAACTCCACACAAGCAGGATTAGCATTGGTTGAAGACAAGTGCACCATCGACGTGCAGCACGCCTCAGTACAAAACACCACCGTGCCCCCACGTTGTGTGGAGAATATCAGACGTTGAGTGTGTTCTCACAAACCATCCTTCGAACTCTTTTTAGCTCACCTGGGCCAAAGGGCCATGTGAGCTATTGCCATCACTATGCGTCCGTCGTCGTCCGTCAACTTTTCACATTTTCATCTTCTTCTATGGAACCGCTGAACTGGCGTGAACCAAACTTGGCAGGAATGGTCTATGGGAGGTCCTCTACAAATGACCCTCATTTTATTTCAGTCGGATGAAAAACATGGCCGCCAGAAGCATTATTTGGTTCTGGTTGGTGGATTTTCAAAAAATCTTCTCCTCTGAAGCTACAAGGCCAAATGTTTTGAAACTTCAGTTAAATGATGAATGGGACCCTCTCTATTAACGATCCTCATTTAATGCTGATCGGGTTGCAAACATGGCCGCAATTGCGGCTTATAGTTACTATAGAAACCCTATAGGAAATCACATTTTCATTTTCTTCTCTGGAACTACTGAGCCGATGTGAACCAAACTTGGCAAGAATGGTCTATGGGCGGCCTTCTACCAACGATCATCATTTTATACCCGTTGGATGGAAAACATGGCCGCCAGGGGCATTCTGCGATTTTGATTGGTGGAGTTTGAAAAGTCTTCTTCTTTGAAACCACAAGGCCAAATGTTTTAAAACTTCGAATTTTTGATGACTGGGACACCTACCAACGAATCTCATTTAATGTTGATCGGTTTGCAAACATGGTCGCAATTGTGGCTTATGATTACTATAGAAACCCTATGGGGAAAACACATTTTCATCTTCTTCTCTGGAACTACTGAGCCGATGTGAACCAAACGTGGTAGGAATGGTCTATGGGAGGTCCTCTATAAACAATCCTCATTTTATTCCCGAAGAATGGACAACATGGCCGCCAGGGGCGTTCTTTGATTCTGATAGGTGGATTTTGAAAAATCTTCTCCTTTCAAACAAGGCCAACTGTTTTGAAACTTCACATGCTTGATGACTGGGACACTCTCTAACAACGATCCTCACGATTTACGTTTTATCGGGTTTCAAACATGGCCGCAATTGCGGCTTGTATTTACTATGGAAGCCCTATGGGAAATCACATTTTCATCTTCTTCTTTGGAATGTGAGCCAAACTTGGCACAAATAATGTATGAAAATTCCACTGAAAACATCCATCATTCTGTTTCGCGCAGATGAAGGAGCATGGCAGCCAACTGCATTCTTTGATTTTGAAAAGAATATGGGATATGTAGTTCTGCCAGTTGAGCGATTACAGGCTCTTTGGAGCCTCTTGTTTTACATTAGGATGCCTAACTGTTTTTCCGCCATTGCATTTCGTTTTCTAATCCTGGCTCTCAAATGTCTTCAGGTATTGAGGTTGGGGTGCGGGAGACTAATGTTGCCCGGCCAAAACATGAAACTGCCTGACTGACAATTGTTCCTATGTACACATACCTATTCATTTTGGAGAGTTATTTGGGCAGAGCTTCCCTTGTATGCAACAAGTCACCATCTGCAATGCAAAAGGCATTGCAGATGGCGCCTTTTTGCACTCAGGTGACGACAAGGCATCATTAAGAAATTAGCCATGTACATTGGCAATACTGTCGTCAAAGACTAGGTGGCTGTTTCCTGAAATTTAACAGAACGTTTTTTTATGAAAAAAACGTTTTATCTGGCAACGTCTTCCTCCGTCAGACAGGACAGAAACTATCTTCAGATATTGGAGAGTATGGCTCATGTTTGCCCGACTATGACATGAACTTTCACGGCGAATTTTACGTACACACATTCCCATGTTGCGCAGCGGGCTATTGAGACAAGAGGTCTACACTCACCGAAATACTAATTAGCCATGACAAGCCTGCATGTTTTTGTTGAAACCGTGTCCGACTGCCACGACTCTTTCCCCGACAAACAGTGTCACGGCAAATTTCTAGGGCTAGTCTGGACGAAATATCCGCCAACTAGCAAACACCTGTGAGAGTTTTATATCTATGCGGAGGTTTTTGAAAAAAACAGCTATTGGTCAATCGACCTGTATTCTTCTGCGATACAAAGGAATTTAGGGCTGTGATGCAGCACCGTATTAACCCATGGTCGGGCCCTAGGCTTTTAGGTACTTCGGGACGGGTTCTCCCCACACTTCAATCATTTACCCACTACAGCTGACAGCCTGACCATGGTACGGTAGGAACTATGCCGCAGTACATGGCCCTATATCCAGTTTGCGCGTAACCTGAAGAATTCTACTCACAACTTGACATATTATTTAAATAATCATTAAAATAATGACTGTATATAAATATATATATAGTATACTTATGAGAGTATATATATGGATAAATACATATGGTATCGCTACGGCGCAGAGTGCAAAGTGCACTTAACCATTGGAGCCCTAAGGCGCAGGTAACAGAGTCTCAGCTAAAAAAAAATTATTGGCGGGCCTCCTGTCCTTCCTTCAGCCTAGTCAGCCTTATGATTAATACGGCCCTGCTGTGACATCCCCACCCTAACGGGAATTATGCCCATGCCTTCTGGCTTGCGTATGCATCGAGAGAAGTGACACGACCAGGGTTTTCGTAGTGCACGATCACCAGTTAAAATTCATCTTAGCACAGAAAGAGTTAATGCCACAAAAGTGAATCTATTGCAAGGTGACAATGCGAGAGAGAGCTTTTGTTGCGAATGAACGTGACTCTCCTACAAATACGATGCGCAAATTGGGCTCTTGTGACATTACATCGGCAATAAATGTTGAAATATTTGCTGCACCGCTGAATAATTGACAATGTAGTGGAGTTCAGATCTTTCGTTAGGTATTGAGTTTTTGTCTCATCTATTTGCACAACAGTAATTATCCTTTTGTCGTTGGCTTATTGCAGAATCGAGAAAACCGGCCAAAGCAAACAAACCTAGTCAGAACATTGATTACCATGCGGGCGGAAAGAAAGCCAAAGACAGGAAAAACAAAGGTAGGCCATTGTCTCTGGTGCTTGAGAAAATGTCTGAATAGAATTATTCGTATATTGTTTTGTAGAATTGCAAGTGTGCACGTATAATTAATGATTATTGAAATACGGTTAACGACAAAAAAGTTCAAAGTGACCACGTCTACGTTTTTTACTTTAAGTGATGTAGGTCTGTACAATGTATATTTTGCATTCTGACTTCAAGAGTATCATTTTTTTCGTTTTTATCTTTTGATTTCAGTTTTTTTTCTCACAGAACTACAATTTATTTAGTTCTTTGATTTTACACGAAAATGGTCTTACAGACCATTTTCGTATAAACTCAAAGAAATAAAATGCCACCAAAAGAATTAGTTTCACAGCCTATTAGTTGTATGGGGACATAACGCTTGATTTTTTAAAACCCTTCCCTCTGTGCAGACATTCATTTCAGCTTATTTTATCACAAAGTAAAATCATACCTTTGTCTTTTGATTACTTGATCTGTTCTTGTTATGGTTGTTACTCGGCTCTTGCTCTCGACAACTGTACTAGGACTTCTGCTGACATTTATTCATTCGAAAATTCGATGACTCCAAAATATGATCCCTGGTATACTTAATAGACACTGACGTTTCTAATGTCACGGACTTGAGGTTCAGTATTTAAAGTGACCGCTACAAGGATTAAATAAAAGAATCGTTGGCGATAATGTTTCTTGCGTGGCCTATGCCAGTTGAAAGTGCGAGCACCAATACTTTAACTTCTCCATACGAGGTATTGCGATCTCCAAAAGACGTTTTAAGGGAAACGCAAGTTTCAGAGGCAGGTTCTCACATACATGACGGGGAAGGTTGACTTTTACTGAATCACAGTGGAGATAGTTTTTCAACCCAACATCTTTTTACAGCGTCTGGAAAAATGCAGCAGTTTTTCAGTTCATTGACTTTCGGGTGTTAACCCGTGATCCATGAGCTGTAAGTCTGATAGTGAGTCTTGTGTTTTTTCTCTCACAGACATCGTACTTAACCCAGTGGCGTAGCAGAAAATCTTGTGCCCCCCCCCCCCCCCCCCCCGCGATATAGAGACGGGGGCCCTTTCATAATGGTGGTTGCCTTTAAAACGGGAGCAAATTTAGTGTTGTTACCGTGCACAGCATACAGGATTTCACGTAGTACATACGCCATAAATTAAATGAAGGTTTAGCTTATAGGATCGATTCTAAAAGTACGACTCTGTAGATTTTTTCATTATATGTTTTAAGTTTCACCCCCACCATCCAACGATACACACATGCACGCCCAACATGTTTGACTTGAGAGGCACCATGTATGTATTTTGTTCATTTCTCACCCCTATCAGTTACAATGATGTATCGTTCACTTAACCCTTTACCTAACCTGAAAAGCAGACGACACTTGCAAAAATAATTCTTGAATAACTAATTTTTTTCATTTTTGTCTCAAAAACATAGGTTATGACCCCTCGTTGGAACGAGCTCGACGAGCTCTTTCCAACGAGGGGTCATAACCTATGTTTTTGAGACAAAAAATTTAAAAAATAATGAAAATTAATTGGCGATTTTTGAGAATAGCGCTGGCCGATTTTGGCCGTTACGTTAGGTAAAGGGTTAAAAGAATAATACATAGACTACAAAGAGTACGTCGTGTGGAAGTGAGAGTTTGAAATTATGTACCCTACGCCACTGATTTAACCGTAGAGGAAAATGAGGAGTTCCACCCCAATGTGTTGTAGTAGAGAGTTTTCCATTTAACCACGCACGTAAATTTTCATAACTTTGAAGCCCTTCTTTCACTAATAATAAATTATGTCAACAAAAGAAAAGAGACCCAATTCAATATTTTTGGTTTGACAAAGATCAGCACATTTCCGTGATTATAAAAAATGAAATAGCTATCGGCATAACTTTCTATTGCTTACATTGTTGTGAGATTTTTTCATACACAAATCATTATGTCATTAGTGGAATACAGGTCAAAAAAGAAGACGCGAGTTATTATAACATCACATTCAAAAGCTGTGCGAATTATTGAATTCAGAGGAAGCGTTCAATAACACCACACAGTAATTTAATGGAAGAACTGCAATAGTCATTTGTTCTGTTTCACAAATAATTTGTTCACTTACACAAATGCAATTATGCTGAGATGTTGAAATTTTGTAATGAGTCTGGGATTTGGCCTCGGGATTAGTAAATGATTTGTATTATGTTCATTTTGCATGTGTGGGCAGATATTATTTGTAAAAAAAAAAATAACAAAAATTTAGTTTTTTATCTCTGTTTCGTCAAATGTTATTCCCGTGCGAGCGTCCGTAATCGAAGTTACTGGTCCGTAATACGTCTCTGCAGCACTTTCTATCCAGCGAAGAGCGAAGACGGGCCCCGGGGCAATGCGAAGAACGGGCATTACGGGTCTTGTGATCGCCGAAGGCACGGATCGATAAACGGGAAGGGGGGGGGGGGGGGGGGGGTCTAAGTACTCTACAACTATGTACTCTCGCCACCTCCACCAGCGTTGGACTCCCGTACCGAAAGCCTTCCCACGACTTTCGGCTCAGACGTATCGATAGGTCAACCCATACTTTTTGAAACATCAAAAAATATGCATGCCCAGGGAAAACACTATTTCTCAACCTAGAATGTTGCGACAAAGCTAATGCAAAACCAGGCTTCGTTGGTTCGCATTCTACACCTAAACAGAAAATTGTGACAACTTCCTCCGCCGGTGCATGTGCGAAGTTTAGCTTTATGACCTGATTACCATTTCTTCTATGTATAAGAAGCCTATGACATAAATTTTAGCTTTACACATCAACCGTGGTGAACACGGCAGCAATGGGATTTCAGTAGTTAAAATTTACATCTACAGTGGAACTACATCCAAGCTGGCCTTTGGTGACGTCGACCTGAATGCAAACTTGTCTAAATTTATCGCTCGTGGCCTCGCGAAGAGTGAAATGAAAGCGGCAGTTATTTATTACGTTTTTAAATGAGTTTACCTCATAAGATACCAAAAATTAACAAATATGCGTTGTCTCATGTTAATAAAGCATCCATAACTCGAAAAAGTATGTTACTAAAATGAAAAAGGCCCCATGATTTGCGCGTTTCTTTTTCCATTTCGTTTCGGCGATAAAATTGACAGCGGATGTACCACCCACCGGTGTTCTTGTAAACAAAACAGATTCACACATGTGTACGTCTGCTGTTCTGTGAAATCGAGAAAAAATAATAGCGACTCTTAATAATTTGACGATCATGGTATAAATAAAATATACCCAAAGTAGCTTGGTATACCAAATATTCATCACACGTGGTGAAGTGGTGTTAACCGCGCGCCGAAGGCTCGCGATTAACACCACTTAACCACTCATGGTAAAGCTTGGGTACACCAAGCTACTATGGGTATATTCTATATTTTCACTACACTGGTGTCGAAATTATATTTTTCTTGTGGGACTAGAAACATTAAGGTGACAGGCAACAATGCATTTATGGCTATTCCATGTTTGAATTTCATTGGCTTGTCAACCGCATCATCTAAAAATATAACCTCACCAAACATGGACAATTCTTTGAAAAATGGTTATCTAAAAGACACCACCTCCTTGATTCTAACTGTTAAATGGAAAATTACTCCCAACCATTTCAATTGTGCGTGTATCTATAACACCTGTCTCCATAAAACTGGATTTTGGGACGTCAGCGAAAAACTCCCCCTGTTGGCGTCAATTCAATAAACGAGATAACTCCCCCAGTCGGTGACGTTTGTAGGCGTGATTCTCCTCCAGAAACGCGGATTCTGTGCCTCATTGGAATTCACCCCACAAACGCGTTAAATTGAATGGCATACATAATTTTAATCTAGGGACTTACAGATGCAACTCAGGAAATTTGCGCCGTTTGTTTGGAAAATCTGGTTCGGTGAGGACTTTGACTTATCACCAAGGTAGGATAGACTCCGAAAGAGGTAACATTGCAATGGCCTAATATGGTGTTCTTTATGTATGGTGCTTACATCATTGTTTCACTATTTCTTACAGAATCTGGACCAACACAGATGCAACCTCTTGATGCCAGTACTCAAGAAAGGAAGGAAGGTAAGTTTGATGATTGATTAAATATTCGGACTTTCAAAAATAATCTTTTAACCCTTTACCCAACGTAACGGCCAAAACCGGCCAAAGCTATTCACGAAAATCGCCAATTAATTTTCATTATTTTTTTCATTTTTTGTCTCAAAAACATAGGTTATGACCCCTCGTTAGAACGAGCTCGTCGAGCTCGTTCCAACGAGGGGTCATAACCTATGTTTTTGAGACAAAAAATGAAAAAAATTAGTTATTCAAGAATTTGTTTTGCAAGTGTCGTCTGCTTTTCATGTTTGGTAAAGGGTTAATCGTGAAGAGAATGTTTTTATGAAGCCCGAGTGCTATGAGTTAAGATTAACTAAATTTAAAAGTTGATTCATGGCTTCCATATTCTCTAACTTATAAAATTGAATCCCGTTGTATGGTATAATATTTTTTTCTAAAATCGTTAATCTTTCCGATAGATGGAGAAATTGTCATAATTAGATGATTTCCTGCAGAAGTCTATCAATCATTATTTCCCTCTGTCCCACAACCGATGAATCATGTGGAAGTAGTTTTTATTGGAGATAAATCATATTTAATTGAATAAGGCTGACAGAACATCGTAAAACAGCCAGGCGTTATACCTGTTTATTGTTCATATTGTGCATCAGGCTCCTTTTGTAATCATTTCATACAGATGAAAAAAAAGCTCCCACAGTGATGAGATATGATAAGGTAAATTGGCACTGAAATATTTCCAATATTGCTGTATTGTCTTTTGTGGAGATGACTAAATAGAATATTATAACTTGTTAACCCCACTAGTTTTGATTTGTGTCAATTGCAAAGTCCTGTCACGAACTGTGCCCTTATCTAGGCTTAATTGCGCGTAGAAATTGCGCGCAATTGCCATATCGAATGGCATCCAAAGCACGGCAGGTTCTCCTGGTTACTCATAGCAAACACATGCAATGTTTCTGCCAATGGACCTCCGGGTTACCCGGAGGTCCATTGGCTGAAACATTGCTTGTGCACAGGCCATATGTACAGAATTTGATAACCTTACGTTGGTCATAACGCGTAGATTAACGCGCAGATCGACGTGCTATTTGTGCGCATTTCATGACAGGACTTCTAGTTTTAACTGTAGGGCTTGACCATAACGTTCCGACTGAAATAGTCGACGCAAACCATCACCACGCCAGACCCTTCAAGTGGCGCGTGTTGATGCTTTTCATCAATACTTTATTTCGACGTTTTTTATAGACCGTGTTGCCGTCTCGTGGTCTAGGGTTAACAGCTAGTTGTAACCCACTAAACTTGTAAGGCACTGGTACAATATAATAGCTCTTTATCTGATCAAAGTATTCAGCTCTTTCCACCAGACAATAAGATATGATAGACCAGCCGATTAAATTACTGCCTAACAGCCACCAACTTAAATGTTCGTCCACAACATTTGAAAGTTTTCACACACTCTCCGGTAAGTCAGAAAACTGTCTATATATTATAATGTTCTCTCACTTTCTGCATGCTGTGCCTTATCAGTGGACCAGTATTACAGGGCATATGGTGATATTCCAGTCTGCCAGAATGACAAAATATTTCCGCCCAGTTATCAGTGAGTTCTATCTTAAAGTTAACCCTTTATAACTGGTCGATAGTCAGAGTGCCTTAGACTGTAACAGACCGCAACCCAAATATTACGGGGCAGCGCCTTCTCGCTCGTGGTAGTAGTAGTACTGTCAATTTATACTAGGATTTGAAACTGAGAGCGCTACGGATCTGATCAGATAACAATTACTCATCTTGTACAGAGATATCGTGTGTTTTTTTTTTTATCAAGAACCGTCTCCGCGATGGCTAATCCGCGTAACCTATGCTTGTATGGGTTGACATTTACTGTGTTCACATCATTTGATATTCACACTCTAAGCTTTCAGTGCTTTGTTCTTTTAAAAACCGTCTTCAGCAATTGAATAATGCACGAGTAATTAGCCGATTGCTGACAGATGGCTTGTCACATGACACCACAAATGATCTGACTGGAAAAGGCTTCTTCACATCCAGCCATTAGTTCAGACTAAAACCACTTTTTTAATACTATTTCTATGCATGCAGTTGGCAACAGTCACCATTAGTCATCGAAATAAAAGTCCACCATGATCAGCAAAATCTTTTGATTTTTATCTTTGTTTGAATATTATGTTCAATGCACATTTTATCATTGAACTGGCTCCGCAAGGATGATGATGTATATTGAACACATCTTCATTAAAGTACCGTTAAGTAAATCTTTCTTTTCGTGCAATGGCTGGTTTACAGCAATATTTGCTGATACTGTAAGTTTGTAAATCCCCCTGTGTTCCTGGGACTTGGAAAATGCTTAAAGTATTTCCATGGCGCCGATGAGGGGGACAGAGAATAAAGAGGAGGTTTCTGTAACCTGGCTCTAACTGTCCTGGGCAGATCTGCTACCTCCAGTTCCAAAACCAGTAACAACGGTGAATATATAGAATATACCCATAGTATCTTGATGTACCAAATGTTCACCAAGCTACTTTGGGTATATTTTATTTATACCATGATCTTCAGATTATTAAGAGTCGCTATTATTTTTTCTCGATTTTACTGAGTACCAGACGTACATACGAGCGAATCTGTTTTTGTTTACACGAGCATCGGTGGGCGGTACTTCCGCTGTCAATTTTATCGCCGAAACGAAATGAAAAAAAGAAACTGAGCCTCTTTCGTTTTAATAGCATAATAACATACTATTTCGAGTTATGCATGCTTTATTAACACGAGACAATGCATGTTTGTTAATTTTTGGCATCTTGTGAGGTAAACACATTTAAAAACGTAATAAATAATTACCACTTCCATTTCACTCTTCGTGAGGCGACGTGCGAAAATTTAGACAAGTTTGCATTCAGGTCGACATCACCAAAGGTCAACGGGGATGTAGTTCTACTGTAGGTGTAAATGTTTACTATTGAAATCCCATTGCTGGCGTGTTCATCACGGTTGGTGTGTAAAGCTAAAATTTATGTCATAGGCTTTTCATAAAAAGTAGAATAGGTTATCATGATATGAAAAGTTGTCACTAAACGTCCTCATACTTTGAGCATTTATCTCACAGGACATTCACAAAGAAATACAGTTATCTGTTTCGCCCATCAATCTGGGTTATTCCTTTTTTGAATGTCCATGTCTCAACAACTGATATTAAAATAAGGTTCTCTGGAAATTAGGTGGATTTATCGTTCCTTCTATTTCACGAAAAGCTATTTTTTTCATTTTCTTGCAGCTACTGAAGCAGATGGCAATGAGAGCATTGCTTTGTACGTTGGAGTTTGCGTAGCTGTGGCCTTCTGTGTTATTGTGGTAATCATTATTATCTTGGTCATCAGGCGAAAACATGTCAGAGAACCAGACTATGTGCATAGAGATTATCACAGCGGCGGTAAGATGTCTTCATAAATTATTAGTTTCTCAAGCACCACGGAGCCTGGGATTCTGAGGGGAAGGTAGCCCGGGCACTTTTTAAGAAGGTGTCATTTTTGGATGAATAATACAATTAAGTGGTTTTGAATTTTCATAACAGTGCCTGTTCATGGCAATAACAGGTGGAAGCAAAGAAAACTGTCTAAAAACTGCCAACCATTTTTAAACTGTGGTGTTCCGTTTGCCTGCTGCTACTCACGACTTCTATTTATGCCTCGTCTGACACTGAGTGAAATTGTCGACTTGAATTAGCAGGTGAGTGGAATATTTAAAACAACTGTGTACAGCCGTTGCTACTAAAGTAGCAACGGCTGTACACGGTTGGTTTAAACATTGCACTTCCACGTCAATTCAGCTGAACGATTTTTAAAATAAAAATCACACTGAACTATACCCACGTTCACCCCCTTCCTCTCACAACACACACATACAGAAAACTGAAACTGAGATTCTGCCCCTCCATTTACAAAATCGTTCCTCGATCCCTGTTTCTTGAAAGACAATTCGACGCGAAGTGGGCAACAACCAGCAAACACAAAATACTAGTAAACTTCATATATGATGGAATGACTTCCGCGATTACCCGGATTGGGTTTCCGAATATTTGCTCTGTAGTTTTCTAATATAGAATGTTTCTGAGATCCATGGTCACATGGCCACATGGTCGGCAGACTCGGATTCTGCAGGTAGCATAATATCTTTAAATTTTACCCTGGATTTTTGCAGCAAATTAAAATAACTGATTTATTTTAGGAAAAGAAAACTCTATTTAAATCTCAACAGATGGGCTTTAAGATGCAAAAGTGCTTATGGGGGAGGTCTCGAATTCCGTACTGATGAGAGAGGATTAACATTTTCTCTCGTCTGTTGGAACGTTTTCCCAAACTATGTTGCCCAGAAATTCCATTTCCAATGAACAAATAACAAGAGAGAAATTTTGAAATGGTTCATTTATGGCAACATTGGTTCTCTGACACTCGGAAATTGAATTGCTTGTTTCAAACGTCTCGTTCTACAGTTAAAACTAAAAGTCCTGTTGGGGGCACGGTGGCTCAGTTGGTAGAGGTGCAGGCTGCAAGCCGAGAGGTCCTCGGTTCGAATCCCACCTGCTGCAACCGCGTTGTGTCCTTGGGCAAGACACTTCACCCCCATTGCCCACGTGGGGGCACGGTGACGCTGTGTACTAAGGCGTACTGCACGTCGATGGTGCACCTGTCTTCAGCCAATGCTAACCCTGCTTGTGTGGAGTTGGTATGTTGGGGAGCTGACAATTGCTCGCCGTTGCTCGGTGGTTCTCTCCGGGTACTCCTGGTACTCCGGCTTCCTCCACCCGTAAAACTGTCACGGTCATGGTTAGCCATTGTGCAGAAATATGTGACCTTAAAAACACCAATAAATAAATAAAAGTCCTGTTATGAAATGCGCACAAATAGCACGTCGATCTGTGCGTTAATCTACGCGTTATGACCATAGTAAGGCTATCAAATTCTGTACATATGGCCTGTGCACAAGTAATGTTTCAGCCAATGGACTCCTGGGTAACCCGGATGTCCATTAGCAGAAACACTACATGTATTTGCTATGAGTAACCAGGAGAATCTGCCGTGCTTTGGATGCCATTCGATATGGCAATTGCACGCAATTTATACGCGCAATTAAGCCTAGATAAGCGCACGGTTCATGACAGGACTTCTAATTGTAACTGTAGAGTATGGAATGAGGGAGTTGATACAAGAACACAGCGCGTGGGTTTTCCACTAATAGACAATTAGTGATAATAACAAACACATAAAACACTAGCACACTTTCAGCTCATGGACCATGAACTGGAAGGTTTCCTTTTGTTCCTTATAGTATAATTTTCCCAGAAGTTGTAAATAACTATTTGATGTTAATCCACCCTGTGATGTTGGTGTGTAGCTTGCCTTTAGACTACATTCGGTAGAACCTGAATATGGGCTCCCCCGCATCGTAGCAAACTGCAGCTTAGCATTTATGAATTTAGGTTTGTTTTGAATGTATTCTCAAGAGCCAAGAAGTGCAAAAGTTTTAATCTCAAGAGTATTATGAAATGTCTAGGCTTTAAGGCCGACTTTGGCCTTTTTTATATTCTTTGCTGTTGCTTCTTTGGACGTTAAGCGATCCATACCGTTGCCGTAGAAATAAACAATGAGTGTCTCATATTTAGGACTGAGTTGGCAATAAAACCAAAAATAAATAGAAAATATCAAATGTAATTAGGACGCCTCTTCTTGGCAGTTGACCCTTCTGCCACCCTATTGGTTAACCTTCTACACAACATAACGATAAAGCCGATCAGTGCTATTCACAAAAATCACCATTCAAGTTTCATTATTTTTTTATTTTTTTGTCTTAAAAACATAGCTTAGACTCCTCATTGAGCTTGTTCCAGTGAGATGTCATGTGCTTTGTTTTTGACGCAAAAAATTCATTCAAGAAGTTGGTTTGCAAGTCGTCGTCTGAGTGCTAGAATGTCCTATGTCCCATAAGGGACATAGGACATTCTAGCACTCATGCGGCGAAGTTTCGTCTAACTTTCGTTTTATGTAAAGGGTTAAGTAGCATTTCGCTATGTATCCTGTTACCCCGTTAGTAAGTAATGTAATGAAGTCTGGAGTCTAGTTACATCAAAGTCACTTCACTCTAAAATCTATTGGGTTAAAAACCAACCCAAATCACCTGATTTCAGAGTGTTCTCTTACTTTTTCTGTCAACCGGAAATCCAAGAATGAAAGTACTTTCGCCATTTGATGTATCTGAACAAATTTCCTCTTGATATGGCATTTGGATTCAAGTAATAAACAAAATCTTAAATGTATGTTCAACAGCCCACAATCCATCTGGAATAAATTAACGAATATAGATATTTTGTCTAAGTAAATTATCTATTTCTCTATCCCTGTTTGAAAAGCCTTACGCATTGGTACTTAACTTGATGGAATTATATTCCAACCGAGAACGAGTTTGGAAATGTTGAGTGAAGCTGCACCACTTGACACGAAATAATTATTTTCGAATTCCATTCTAACAGATTAATGCCAGTTGAAGTAATTTAGTGGTTTTCCTGTTGACTTTCTCGCATTCTCTTTCATGAAAGTTGGTTTTCTTTCTGCACAAAACGCTTTGATTTTGCTTTGTTAACTCTCTCCACACTGATGTCAAAATGTCAACATTTCGTGCTTTAAATTTGCCCATAATGCAAATAAGAATTTAACCATCTCAATCTTGTTTGACAGAGCTCTGTCTAACAAGAATAAATTGCTAAATTCCTAGTTGTTAGAGCTGAAACGGTTAAATGGTTTTCTTGATCGATTAATCACGTGGATTAACCTTGGTTAACCGATTAATCACATGTCCAAATAGATATCTGAATAATTGCCATACCGTTGATGATTTACAGCATGAACCCTTTACCCAACATAACAAACAAAACCGACTAAGCCTATATACAAAAATCTCAATTCAAATTTATTATGTTTTCATTTTTTTTCTCAAAAACGTAGCTTATGACCCCTCATTGGAACGAGCTCGTTGAGCTCGTTCCAATGAGGGGTCATAAGCTTATTATTGAGACAAAAATGGAAAATTTTTAGTAATTCATGAATTTATTTTGCAAGTATCGTCTGCTACCCGCAAAGGGTAAAGGGTTAAGAATGACCATTTCCAGCTACTGATACAGTATGATGATCATGCAAGTAAACAAGTATGTCAGCAAGTAACTTGCATGCTTTACTCTGTCTCATATAATTGATGTGAGTCAGTGTGATAATGTCTGCCTGTTTTGGAGCAAATTTGTTCCTTTGTTAACCCATATAATACAGTAGTTCAAAAGTAACGGTTAACTGATCCATTACTTTTCGGATCGATCAAGATGTTGATCATTGATTAATTCATTAATTGGTTAACCGTTTCAGCTCCACTAGTTATATTATGGGAAAGATTTGCTTCCTCGAGTCTCGGTATTTTGACATCAATGTGCAGATGGTTAACCCCTCTTTCGTCTTCTCTGTATCACACAGTACAAAAGTACACAACAATTGTTCAATGGTAGTCCTATATCTATTAACACTCCTTAATCCATTCAAAACAGGTGGAAGAGGCTACCTTTGTTCATGCCTACTTTGCAGTTACTATGTTGGAAAGCCGTCCCGGTTCCACTCCCTATCCCCATGCAGCGATATTCGTCCTAAAAAGCAAGCGAGTCTGTGCCATCATATGATTCATCGCATGTGGTCGATAGAATGTATTTTGGCCACATCTCTACATGCCAGTCTTATTCTCGGCACATATTGAACTGATTTTTATAGCTGACCCTAATGCTTTACAAATGTGCTACACAATTCTCTCAAATTGTTTGCTTACAATGCCTGGCTATTTATTTTATTGTAAAAAAATTCCCCTGAGAGTATTCAGAAATTCCTCGAACTCTGTTATTTTATGAATTTAACAGGATACTCCTCAGGCAAATGAAATAAAGCTCTATTTTGATTAGGGAACTAGGAACACCAATGTGTTCCATATTGACGTTGTTCTCTTCCCAGCGATTTTCAAAATGATACTTCACCTGTAAGCTGGTCACCAAAGTGAATATGTACGATGCTGCAGCCATCCCTGTGTTGTTCCTCACGTGGAAGAAACGTTCAGTCGCGGTAGAACCCCCATGTTGGAAAACGAAGTTCAGAGTATTGTGATCACAAAAGTGGTCCTTTTCGATCAGATCGCGATCCGGTAACTACACATTTACGCCAGTGGATCGAGATTTTATAAATTAAATATTGCGAAATTAAAATTGAATCGTGAAAAACGAAACATAAAGAATCAGATTCAATTTAGTTTTTCAATAAGCGAAGTCTAGAGTTGTGGTGTTTAAAAGTGGACAGAGAAATTTGACCGGATCGCGGTCCATCGCGATCCGGTCGAAATTCTCTGTCCGCATTTTTGGTCACAGTACTGCATGCACATTCATTTGGTTAACCACCCTCCATCCCAACCTATGTAGAAGCCACTTCTATACAAATTGGCTGAACAAGCATATCTCTTTACACAAGAACTACCACTGACTTTTTTTTCCTTTTTTTTGGCTTGCCCTTCAATGGAACAGCATCGTCGAGTTTATTCCATTTAGTGTTCTTAATTTATTCTTACCAGAAGCGGGCAAATATTAGACTTCTAACTTACTAACTCTGGATAAGCAGAGTTAGCAGCGGTTCAAGGCAAATACACCATCGGCGTAATCTTAAGTACATAAAAATGAAGACGTTTCAGCTATTCAGTCATTCATTTTTGAAGGGGATTTTTGTAATATTTGTAGGGGGGTTTGTCGGGGTGGGGAGGATTTTGTGAGGTTTGGGTTTTTATTGTTGGGGGATTTTGTCGCGGGAGAGTGGGGTGTTTTATCAAGCATCCAAATAAATGTTGTAACGGTTTTGTTTACTTCCGTATTTAGTTTGTTTGACATTCACGTCGAACAGCTGTACTCAAGTGAAACATGTTGCTTGTGGCGTCTTCAGGATGTTTTGGGTTCAGAGATTAACTGGTTGAGGGCAAGACTATTTTTGGTGGACTGAATTTATATGCAAATTTTTTTATTACAAATTATTGGAGAGTGCCTTTATATAAACAAAATACTTTTTGCGGTTGTCAGGATATGAGTGATGAGCAAGGAAAATGGTTTTTGCTCTGGTACGCTCACTCTTTTGAAAGCCCCGATAGTGGCTTCTAGCACTCAATGTGTTAACAATCGACATTGGAGAATGTTATTTCCATGGTGTACACTCCCCAACATTCATTTAACCAATACAATTTACATAACTTAATGAATTCGAATATATTTCCATTTTGTAATTCTTTATGACGCTCTCAGTGAATGGAACGAAATAGGTGTTTGGGTGGAGAAGAAACACAGACTAACGTCCGTGGGAAACTCCCGAAACGTGTCTGGGCAATTCTCGAATGGAATAAATAGACCGATGGATTTGGAGTATTTTGTTGGATAAAGGGTTACGTTCTCTCCCTGGACATGATGGTGCGACGAGTATTTCCGGCAACTCTTAAATAATATTACAAGCTCACTTAATAGTTTTATGAACAAACAACACATCGGATTTTTTCAGAAATGCATATCAATTTTGCGGTTATGAGCATGTATTGATTTGGGATATTTTAATGGTGTAAGGAAGATAACTATATTCTTTTTACTTATGCATGTGCATGTTTTATCTTCTGTTCATCATAAATTCGATTTCAGCAATCGTAAATTATTTTTGTGCACATACATGTTTTTTTTCATTTCCACGTTCTAGCAAAATCACGCAATATGTTTCTGCAATTTGATTTATTTATAAGCTTCCGCCAAAACGTCTTCAGCGGTACTTTAAGTTCATTACCCCATATTATAATACATGGTTTATGCCAAGAAAAGCCCCGGTGGCGTATTACGCAAATACAGAAGATTACAGTACATTTTCCAGTATATTCTTCCGTAAAGCGCATATTTATGGTTTGGATAAACTCGGTGGTGGGGCCTAATGTTTTAACCTTTTACCCAACGTAACAGCCAAAACTGGCCAGCGCAATTCACAAAAAATCGCCAATTAATTTTCATTATTATTTTCATTTTTTGTCTCAAAAACATAGGTTATGACCCCTCTTTGGAACGAGCTCGTCGAGCTCGTTCCAATGAGGGGTCATAACCTATGTTTTTGAGACAAAAATTAGTTATTCAAGAATTTTGTTTGCAAGTGTCGTCTGCTTTTCATGTTAGGTAAAGAGTTAAATTAGAATTTCTCTTTACAGTAATACGTACTCTACAGTGGTGGCGCCAGGGTTTACCTACGGGGGGGGGGGGGGAGGGGGGGGAGGGGGGGCTGCTCCCAAATAAGAGGTCTGACCTTTGGGTCAGGATTTCTTACTTGTGATGAAAATAGTTCTATTTCTTCAAATAGTCCAAGGTTTTGTTCTGGCAACAAAAAGATTCTGTTATCACAGGTAGGATGATCTCTTCCCATTTTAGTATTAGGGGGGAGGGAGGCTGCTCCCAAATAAGGGGTCAGACCTTTCGGTTAGGATTTCTTACTTGTGATGAAAATAGTTCTATTTCTTTAAATAGTCCAAGTGTGTGTTCTGGCAACAAAAAGATACTGTTGTCACAGGTAGGGTGATCTCTCCCCATTTTAGTTACTGTTTGAAACTGTGCTATCCGATCTTTTTACCTATTTTATTACTGGGTGTCCCACGATACTTCGAAATCGATGCGTCACATTCTCGAGAATGAATCCATCTCAACACATAACTCTTCTTTCAGAGTGGCGTCACATTCTCGAGAATGGATCCATCTCAACATATAACTCTTATTAGTCTCGCCACTCTGAAAGAAAGTATCTTGTATCGAAATATGCTCTTCAGAGTCTTGAGGCAATCGACGGCGAGTGTGGTCGCCCTCTCGGGGCTTTGATCCTTGGTCGATGTCATTCGCTTACAGTTAAACTGCCACCGTCTTACCTAAGAATTACAAAATGCAATACTGCCCGCCTCGTTAATGTGGTGTGTAACATGTATTTTGTTGCCTATGTAGAGTCGGTAACTACATGCTAGCGACCTTTCTGCCGAATCCACGACTCCATTGACTGCTTGGGACGTTACTGTTTATAATTTTTTCAGAAATAAATATTGTTTAACCCTTTACCTAACATGAAAAGCAGACGACACTTGCAAACAAAATTCTTGAATAACTATTTTGTTTCATTTTTTGTCTCAAAAACATAGGTTATGACCCCTCATTGGAACGAGCTCGACGAGCTCGTTCCAAAGAGGGGTCATAACCTATGTATTTGAGACAAAAAATGAAAATATAATGAAAATTAATTGGCGATTTTTGAGCGCTGGCCGGTTTTGGCTGTTACGTTGGGTAAAGTGTTAAACTAAACAGGGGTCGGGGGGGGGGGAGGCTTGGAGTATTCGCCAACAAGTTTATATATAAAACAGAAGGCAGTTCCTCGACGGGGAGGGCGAGACCAATCCGACAGAGAGGGGGTTTGTAGCCCTCACTGACCCCCCACCCTGGCGTCAACACTGGTGCTGTATAAAATAATATAAAAAGTGCAAGCAAAGTTTCAGCCAAAGAAGGACCTCCGGGTTGAAGCCGGATGTCCATTGGCTGAAACATTTCTTGGGCGTCACCTCATGCATTCTTTAACAGAATTTGAAACTTAATAGAGTGGAAATCCCACTCTTTAGTGAAAATCTATTTGTTCCAGTCTTGCTTGATAACTTTGTTTTCGCTTCATGTGTTTTGAGTAGCTTTTATTTCATTGCTTTTTACAGATACAAATATGTCACACGTCTCCGAAGATGGCAAGCTGAAAGGAGGTATGTCCAGTATCTGTGTTAATAGCTCTTGTTCTCCTCAGTAATGTCATTAGATACCATGCTCTTTCATGCATCATTTGAAATTTATTTTTTCAGCCGTGGATGTTTCACATCATTTGTCAATGTCATCTGTATGATTGGCGTAAAAAGACACCCATTATTTTCTGACAATGGTATTGTTAGGCACAGTTTTCGAAGATCGTTGAAAAGGTCGAGGTCACATTCCAGTTGTGTTTATGTATTTACAAGTTAAAGATTTCAATTATTTAATCATTTATGGGATGCTAATGGAATGGACGTAATGACCATGATCAGTCTGATAGAAGGAAATATTACTCCAAGTGTCAAGAAGGTCTCACATAAATATTGAATTTGAGAAAAAAATGATTCAACTTTTTACCCAACGCGACTCGCAGACAAAGCTTATACACATTTCTTGTACTCAGCGATTAAAGGCGATAAACGATAGGTTAACCCTTTACCTAACAAGAAAAGAAGACGACACTTGCAAAAAAAATTCTTGAATAGCTATTTTTTTTCATTTTTTGTCTCAAAAACATAGGTTATGACCCCTCGTTGGAACGAGCTCGATCATAACCTATGTTTTTGAGTCAAAAAATGAAAAAAATAATGAAAATTAATTGGTGATTTTTGAGAATAGCGCTGGCCGGTTTTGGCCGTTACGTTGGGCAGAGGTTTAAGCAGTTTCCATTTTGGAAACGAGTGGTGTTTGTTGTTTGTGCACCCATTGGGTCCTTCATGGCGGTCTCGCTTCTTCCAAATTGAGTGTCTCCAACCGTTTATCATCTTGAGAAGTGTTCTCATCTTTGGATTTCGTTGTATATATCCCAGCAATTAACACATGTAAAACTGTTGCGCGACTATTTGTGACCAGCATGTTTAACACTGGAATTCGATCACCTAAAGGACCTTTTAATTGCATTTGTGTGAATTTTGGCCGAGTTTTGTCTGCATAATTTCACCCAGTAAGCCTACCTCCCCCCCCCCCCCCCCCCACACACACACACCGCCCTGGAAGGGTGAATATCCTTTCTGATAAAATGTTCAAATTCTCGTGATACCCAATAGAAGAGGAATAGATCAGCGACAGTCCCATGTAGGTAGATGGCCCGACTTGAGAACTCCCAAAGACAGTGAAATTAAGACCGTAGTTTATAGGCAGAAAGCACTCAAACCAAACTTCAATATACACCCTCACTTGTACATGTGTTCAAATTCGTTTGTAAATTGTTTTTTAAGGGAAAGATCTTAATAAAAGCTTCCGTCTGTTCATCAATTCCAGTTTTCCTTCAAAGTAAATAAAATATGTTTAAATCAAAAAAGAATTAGTACAGAAAAAATTAAAAACTCACTGGGTCCGTTGAGACAGTCAGATATTGACTGATGTCAGAATAAGCAGGTAATCACAAGTTAAAATAAATTACTTCATAAATGTCGTTATTATTCTATTTCCAGTTCAACCTGATATCATGCAAGCCGTGGTTGCTATAGAAACTGGGGATAAGTCCCCGATTTATGCAGAACCGATAGTAAGCCGATCAAATCAGACGACGCCTATGGATGATCGGTCGTATGCTACACCGCTCCAGTCACCATTCGAAATACTGAACAATACCAACGTGATGCACGTGGATCCATACAGGCCGGACTCTGCATGTGATACCACCATGGACACAGAAAACACAGGAAACAGTAATCAGTCGGTGATAATGCCACCTATACTACCGAATAATATTGACATGGATGCCTGCGCTTGGGCAAGCGTGAACCACAATGGAGGGAAATTGTCAATTCCCGAATCAGGTAGATTCATGATTTTATTGTTGACAATGACGCCCATTCGTTAAGCCAGTTTACGTTTGGTGCTTCTAAATTTTATGACATCTGTTCTGATATTTCATCAAAGGGTATAACAGGTTTTTTAACACTGCAATGGATTTTACATTAAGATACGAGTTGGGGGGGGGGGGGGGGGGGTGTTGATGCAAAACAGAAGAGAGCGCAGGAAAAAAGCTGAATTTTAACCCTCTGCACTCTGATCTCAAAATAGCAAAGTTTTCAGCAGCAAATTTTTCCCACAATACAACTGAGGATTTAAAAAATTATATCCTGTTTGACAGAGCTCATTGAGCTCTGTCAAACAAAACATAATTTGTTAAATTTTTCATGCTGCATGGGCATTATGGAGTCAGTGCCGAAAAACTTGAAATACTACCAGGGTGCTAGGAGTTAAGTATCAAGAATACGAGTTCCAGAAGTTGGTAAAAACAGTCCCCCGAAAGAAGATCCTGCAACAAATAATTTGTTTCTCGGAGAAAAGTATGAACTTGTGTCAGCATGTCTTAACCTTTGTCCAAAACTAATAGCAGACGATACTTGCAAAGCAAATCTTGAATAACTTCCAATTTTTATTTTTGTCTCAAAAACATAGCTTATGCCGCCTTGTTGGAACGAGCTCGTTCCAACGAGGGGTCATAAGCTATGTTTTTTAGATGAAAAATGAAAAAAATAATTAAATTTGAATCGTGATTATTGTAAATTGAAAATTATGTTAGGTAAAGGGCTAGTATTTACTGCTGCTTTCCAAAAAAAATCCTCCTGCTACTACAAAGGGAATAACTGCACTGTCGATTGTTGAGGGTGACGTAGAGTAAATTGTGCCGTCTCGACATTCCGAGATATATTTTTGTTTTTTATCTCTATATTGGACGCACACTGTTTTAACTGGAACCCCAAGTTCCGATTAGAAACACGGTTGTTTCATTCCCGAAATCAACCACATACTATTCTGGTTAGAACCATAGGTTCTCGTGGAAAGAGAATGCGGCCCATGGCAATAACTTAACTTATGTTTTCCCACCTTCAAATGCAAGTTTCTTCCGTGTGCGATTGGTGTGACTAAGAAAGCATTTTCCCCCAACCGTCAGACACTGCTCTACCTGAAACCATCGTGCTAGGAAGAAAAGACGGGGACTGGTATAAGTAACTTAATCTGAGCAATCTCTCCTTCACCACCAACGCAGTTCTATTTGGGAACGTGACGCTGGGACCGTGAAGGCTGCCCCAGTAAAGAACCGAACCGTGCTTGGCCTTCCCCCTTCAAGATACATCGGTGCCCTCAGACTAATTTTTCTCTGGGCGGCCCTTTAGTAAAGAAGAACCACGCTTGATCGAAACCTAGGAGACCCCTTTGAACCCAGGGGCCACACGACTTAACTTAGTTAGCCTATTGGATAATCACCCACCGCTCCCATGGACGACAGGATGCCGAATAAACAGATTCAGTTTGATGGATCAAACTTTATTAACACTCGATGAAGTAGCGGTTCTAGATTTTCTGAACCTGTCACAACTCGTTCATTGCAGCAATGTATCATGTCTTGTAAATTGGTAAATGGAGAAGTATATAAGATATGTCAGAAATACTCGTGTGATAACTGAACTAATTGATTGGTCGATACTTTATTCAAATTAGTGGTGTACGGATCGTATGCATTCCACGCGTTACACGACGTAAATTATATATATACAGTTAGGTTTGTGATAGTTATCACAGCCGTAATTTGTCGCGATTTCGTCGGCGTAAAATTAAAATTGCAACACTTTTGCAGTATCATGATGACGAAAGTGTTCTCCTTTACAATGAGGTTGCGACTCGATGGTGACACATTTACACGAGTGGGTCGAGATTTCATACATTTATTTATTTATTTATTAGGGTTTAACGACACTTTAACAGCCAAGGTGTCATATCGTGTCGGTGACAGTTTTATTGGTGAGGAAGCCGGAGTACCCGGAGAGAACCACCATGCAACGACGAGCAGCTGCCAGCTCCTCAACATCGTAACTCCTCACTGCAGCACAGGCAGGGTTAGATCGGTTGAAGACATGCGCACCATCGACGTGCAGTACGCCTTAGTACATGGCGTCATCCTCCCCCACGTGGACAATCAGGGTGAAGTGCCTTGCCCAAGGACATAACGCGGGAGTCCGAATCGATCACTCAGACGGTCACCCATCCAAGGACTAACCGGGCTCGACGTTGCTTACCTTCGGTGATCTGACGAGAACCGGTTACCGCAACGCCACCCCGCCCCCAGAATTTATGCATAAAATATTGTGAAATCATCTTTAACTCTTTCAGCACGAGAGGCCGTTTTTCCGGTCCAGGAACACGATGCGTCATAATTTCATTAAGTAGGATGGCTACTAAGTGGACGTGTGTGGTTGAACAATTAATATTTTCAAGGTGCAACCTGAAGGCTGCACGTTGAAAATATTAATTGTTCTACCCCTAAATAATGGATATGGACTCTTCCAATTTTTGCCATTTAACTGGCATGATTGATACCACCAGTGCTGAAAGGGTTAAGACCGATCTATTGTATTCGAGCTTTTATTTTCTCACGTTTCGTTTTCAAAAGGTGGGATTTTATACAGTTGTGAACAGGAAAGTGGACAGACGTTTTCTACCAGATCGCGACTCCGTCACGATCCGGTCAAAACTCTCTTTTCGCTTTTGTAGCCACTGCGCCCTATTCCTTCAAAGAATGTATATTAATCGAACAATGCAATAACATGAGGCAAAACTCTCTTTGAGGGCGTTTCATATATTCAAAGGGTTAAATAAAAGGAGTTAACCTGACTTGATTTATTCTTGAAGATCAGGGATCGAAGATGTTAAGTTGTAAATGAAATGGACTTGAAACCATACAATGCAATGTCGCTGACGATATCTTCCTTTATAAGTTTGCTGATCATGCAGACCAATTCATATTTTTCACTGGGCGGGCATTTACTTGCTGGCATTAGGACGCATCGTATACCTTGTTTGGAAATATAGCTTTCGTTTTCTAAGGGTTAATCCTTTACCCATGAAAGTGGTAAATTCCCCAAAGGGATATTTCTAGAAATCTTGTCACATTTATTTCCAACCATAGCTTATAAAGACACAATGAAACGAGCTCGCGAGGCTTGTTCCAATAAGCTATAGTTTAGAGGTATATGGAAGAATGCTGGTTCTATTGTTTTCATCTTACAACGTCAAACGGTTTCCAATAAAGTAAGGGTGGGCATACACTACAGCCGTTGCGCTGGCACATGCGGCAACGCTAGCGTCGTCGCTCGGTAGATGCACACATTATATACGTTATTTCGCAGCGATCGAAAGGGCGTTTTGGCGGAGGAATACGTAATGTATGCTTATTAGTGTGCTGTACAAAAGAGAGGGAACACTTTGGGCTGTCATTCTCAAGCACAGTCATGGACGAGGCGGCTATGGAGGCCGCATGGCAAATGCTAGATGAGTTTGATGAAATAACCGGTATATTTACATTATATTTCCCTTACCTTCTCAAATGTGATGTGCCCACGTGTCACGTGTACAGAAAAATATGACCTTCACCCTCTCGAGACAATGCGTTTCCCTGTGCGTCGCCTCAGGAATTGGACAATTTTCATTTCAAGCGGCAACGCAACACGATAACGCAGCCGATGTTGTACGCAACGCAACAGTGTGGTGAAGCCCTTGTTTTTATTGTACTTCAAATTTTGCGATAGCGCATATTTGCCAACGCATTGCGATGACGGCTCTAGTGTATATCCACCCTTAGGGTAGGAATACACTGGAGCTGTCATCGCAATGCGATTCGCTTATGAGTTGTCGCAAAGAATTGAGCAAGTTAAAAAAGGAGGGTTCATCACACTATTCGCATTGCATTGTGTACATGTACCCGTTGCATTATTGCTTTGAGTTGCTGTAGGAATTGAACATTTTCTAGTTTTCGACGCGTTGCACAGGCTAACGCATTGCCCTGGGAAGATCATGGACATATTCTACATTTTAGCAGAGATATTTCTAACGGTACGGGATGTATGCTCAAAATACACCGATTTTTCGACATCAAACTCTTCAATATTTCAACAATGGCGAGCATGACCTTCATCATTCAGCCATTAGTACAATCATGTAGGCGTCGATCTTTAAAATTTAAGACCGACCGCCACCATTACGACATATAAGTAGGCCTATGCTTTGTTGTTGCATATAAAGTTCCAGCTGGAGACCGATTCTTTTCTGGGGACCAGGTTTTCAATGTTTCAGAAACGTTTAAATCTAGTCCCCATGGGATGGATATTTAGGTACTAGCAGGGACACTTTTACTTAAATTAGGTATAAGCACCCTTCATCGCAGCCCAAAAGCGCATATAGTGTGTGCACGTGCAAATGCGATGTCGCGAGCATTGGCGCATGCGCCAACGCAACGGCAGTAGTGTATTCTTACCTTATAATCGACGATGATTTATCCTTTGCCTCGCCTGTTCCAGAACTCTCATATTTTTCGTGAGCAACGTACGGTTTAGCGCTGAAAAAATCTTCATAGACTTGTAAAAGCAACTCTTTTATTACCGCTATGTGAGCTGATTTTTCTTTGACCTGGGAGTTTTTTTTTTATTAACCCACGATCTTAAAATGCCAACAAAATGTATTGAGAGCAGAAAGCGGAACAGGTTTGTCAATGGGGGAGTGCAGATTATATTGTTTAATGATTCTCCTCTAAGAAAGCCGAACAGGTGAGTTCTACCTTTTGCAAACATAAATGCACCACCCTGTTAATAGTTAATCAAGTCACGTTTTAAAATTACACAATACACTTTTGAAAGTAACTTCTTTGCAGCGAAATAATTAAATAATTTTGTGTTTAAAGGGACATATAAGCCGAGATTTTGAAAAAAAAGAAATTAACCATTTTGCAAAACCACATTTTCTGTTATGCAAAAGTTCCTTATGTTTTGTTTATCATTCGGTTGAAAGAGTCCGATTTGATTAAATTAACTGGAAGGCGAGAATTTATCGGATGTCTGAAAAATGCTGTTAGCCGTTTTCATATATGCGCTAAATTATCACTATCAAGTTAAATGAAATGGTCAGCTTATATTTTCAACATCGCGCTTATTGTCCTCTTTATGCCAGATATTGTTCTCACTACTACAGGCAATATAACTCCATTTCAGGAATATGTCTCACTATACCAGCTGGCGCTATAGATAGAGGCCATTCAGAACAAGTTTATGTTGCCGTGTGCCATGATGATAAAGATCGACCCCGTCTACAAGGTATGAATCGTTCACTTCTTAGCTAGGATCGCAATAGAGGGTTAGGACTTAGGAATGGTTTTTAACTTCAGAGAATTTGACGATGACGGGGCAAGACAAAAGAAGGAGAGCTCTTTGCTATGTTATGAAATTATGCATTTGTCAATCAAAAACCGTACGAATCTTAACAATTGTTCGCTGTTATGCGTGCTTCCTCCCCTGCCTTAGTTCGATGGCATACGTTATTTTTAAGATGGACTTCTGAAGGGGCATCACTATCCATAGATATTCAAAAATGAATCAACATCCTTATACTCGGTGGAGATATTCTAGAGAAGAGTACAAAACTCGCAACAGACGATGCAGCCTCTCTGCTCTACTTTCGCGATACACCTGTCACCCACCAGTTCGTTGAATGAAGCGTAATATAACTGGAACTGGGGAGGGGGGGGGGGGGGGGTGGTGGTGGACGGTGTAAACATGTATCCCTTGAATAAGTAGTCACTTTCAAAGCGTGTACTTGTGTCCCCGGGGGCTCATTTTAACCATTTAAAGCCTGTTCTGACTTTGACCAATTTTAAAACTACCTAAACGCAGAATCAACAGATGCCCAACTTACGGTCTGGGTAAATTTGAAGGTACAGCTTCAGTATCCCGGTGATTGTTTCGAGGCAACCTTGTACAGCCTCAGTATCCTGCCAGTTGTTTCGAAGCAAGGCTTGGCTGCCTATATAGGCAGCCACGACTTGCTTCATAACAATTACAAAGTCACTTGACATTGACTGTCATAGTGTTGCAAGAATGTATACAATTCTCCAGAACTTCAAGGGTCAAAGGTTAATTTTTCATCATTTTTAAAATAAATCCACAAATCGATATTATAAGACATATCGAGACTGAAGAATTTTAATTTTTCTGTTTGAAACGACAAAGTGATCAAGTCTCGGGAATGTCTTTGGTTTTGTAAGAACATATATACTGAGACAACTGCTAGGGAAGCTAATTCGCCATCTGAACCATGTGTTATGAACCAACATTGGAACCAGTCTTTTGAATGAAAAAAATAAGAATATCTGCTTATCCAAAACGGTGTTGGAAGCAATGCTGCTGAACATGTTAGACTGTAACGTGAAAGTGTGTTTGGTCGGGTTTATTTGTATTCTTTGAGTCGCCTTTGCAGAAATTTTCTTGGCATACGCGTTCCTCATGCTATAATCAGAAGGCAAGCGGCTTGGCACTGAAATAAATGTCCAGGTATAAGCTGTACACAAGAGTGAATTGTGTTTAGAAAAACATTATTCAATTCTATTTGATTCCTTTATATAATAAGTAAATGAAACAATAACTGTCGTGTTTTCTTTCAGACAAGCTAACAATTTTGAGTCCAGTTGTTTTATGCGGACCACCAGGCATTAGGCTGAAAAAGCCTGTAGTACTATCATTCCAACACTGTGCTAATATTAGACAAGGCGGCTGGATGTTATCTATGTATAGCAGTGACCGACCACAAGAAGAACCACCTCAGTGGCAGGTAAACACTTTAATCCAGATACCACAGCGTTAAAACATCATTTACGTTTTCCCAAGGATACTGTGAAGCTTCGAAACTCGATTCGATAAAGACCTGATGATTCCCGTCAGGCTATATCGAAATATTACGAATCGTCGAGACGTTCTCAAAATCACACAAAGTGCCTCCTCGTGAAGTCTTCTTCTATCACCAGGTCTCCTGTACAGGAGACCTGATGATAGAAGAAGAGACTTCAAGGAGATTCCGCTTCCGTAACCTCTTCGATTCAGTTCTTGAATATTCTGAATTTTTTACTACCTTGCCCAAGCAATACTTGAGTGGTGATTGGCAATATTTACGGCGGTGAGGAAGTGCAATATTTACAACTCGAAGAGGTGGGAGGGTCAATTTTGGGTTCGATTCACCTCGAAATCCTCTGCCTGATTCTACACGAAAATTTAAATTCGCAGGACACTAGTTTTATCTGTTCCATCAATTACCACCCTATCAATTTTCACAAATGTTTCCAGGGACTTTTTACAACTGTCCAAGGCTTTGAATTTCATTGTTCTTCTCTCTGCCTCAAATTATTAAAGTATTCAGCATCTGAAACATCGCCGAAACAATACTTTTGTCGAAAGTCTTAAATTGTAACTAATTTATTAGAGTAATACTAGGAGAGGTTAAGAAATGAATGAAAAATAAGGGCAGCGTGTGTTGATGTTCAGGGGTAATTTATGAAATCTCAATAATAAGCACATTTTCACCATGATTCATACGTGTCAATTTTAGGGCTGTCACGATTTTTTAATTTAGGAATCGTCGCAAATAATCGATAATAATCGTACCTAGATGACCCCCTCTCCCCCTCTCTGAAGTCGATAAAAAATAAAGTTCAAGTCAGTTGACCTACCTCCGGTAAACAACGAAGACGATCCTCTTTTAGGTACATTCAAAGCTTTGATGTTCTGAACTTTTGAACCGTCAGTGTAATAATCAAGACCGGTCGGCAGTTGCGAACTTCGCAACTGCCGACCGGTCTTGATTATTACACTGACGGTTCAAAAGTTCAGAACGCCAAAGCTTTGATGAATGTACCTGAAAGACATATGCTTCCAACGGCTTCTTGGGGTTTAACATCGATGTTCTTAACTCTTTACCTTTAGAAACAATAGTTTTTTCATCAAATTTTCTTTTAATTATTAAACTCTAAAGCGGGATACAATTTACCGATTATTCGACAACGGAAAATACTAATCGATTTCGCCGTGACCGATCAACAATCGATTAATCGATTAATCATGACAGTCCTAGTCAATTTTCCACCCCTGCTTATTTAATGCAAGTCCATGGAAACATATGGTGGTTAAAAATCGTCCACAAAATATTACATTTTGGGGCATTGGCATAAGGTAGAAGAACTCTGGTATGTAATCAAGATGAACACACGTGTGTAAAACATGAGTATTTTCCATTTCAGAAGCTTGTTGCAATTGGACAGGAGAACATCGATACCCCTGTTTACGTACAGGTAGATGCCAACCATTGTCACATTATGACAGACCAGTTACAGAGATACACATTGATAGGGGAACCTGCCAAGGGTCTAAGACCTGTTAAAATTCTTAGGTTAGCAGCATTTGCACCAACAACTCCACCCAGTATGGACTACAATATCAGAGTATACATTGTTGAAGACACTCAGGATGCTTTGGAGGTAAGAGCTGTTTAAACTCGGATGTTTACCCTACTGTTTAAATGTTGTCTGTGGTTCCAAGGGCGCTGTATCAATCAAGGCCCATTATGGCCTTGGAAGTTATAGGAATTTGCGTTTATCTGACTTTGGACCTTCAAGATATATCACGGAAAATTTGAAAATTATTAAGTTTCTGAACAAAGGTAACTTTGTGATGATACAGTAATCTATTCAAAATGCACAAAATCCTTTGTAGATATTATGATGCAGGCGCAGTTGTGATGCACTGTTGGAAAGGGCTCTCTGAGCCCTTTCCAACAGTGCATCACATAACAGTATAACACTATCGTTCTAAAGTTATCTTGCCATTTCAATTGTGTATTGTACAAATCGAACAGCTGACGCTGATCCACTACAATCATTCTTACTTCAGGGGTTCTCTGTTTGCTTTTCAGAGTGTCATTCAAGTGGAAAGAAAACTAGGAGGGAGACTGGTGGAAAAGCCAAAACAAATGCCATTCCAAGACGGAGGGAACAGTTTGTGTTTGACAATAGAAGATTTGTCTCCGTCGTGGAGAAGTAAGCTAGCAGCGAACTACCAGGTATATATTTAAATACACGACACTCGTTTACGTTAATGTCAGCAAACATTCGGTGTACACGTTTGTTGTGCTGTATAATGCTCCACTTTGTTTAAACTGAACTTCCGGTTGGTAATATTGGTAATTTAGTCAGTAATCACGCATTTAAAATTGTTACGTTTTGTCATTTTGCATTTGAATTCTCAATTGGTTTTGACTTACGGCGTATAATACATTCTTTATGGAGAAGAGCAATACATTACCATGGCAAAAGTTAACCCATTACCTAACTTAGTGGTCATATCTGGAGTTACTGCAAAAATATTCATTCAACTTTTGTTGTTTTTGTACAAACATATAACTGATGTCTGTTCACTGGAACGATCGCGTCGCGTCCATTCCAATGATAGGTCATAAGCTATGGTTGTTTGGGCAAGTAATGACAATTGTTATTCAAAAAAAAACTTTCTACAAATTTCGTTTCCCAAGCTGTGTTAGGTAAAGGGTTAGCGGGTTTGAGTAAAGTAGAAGACGCATACTATTATTCTAAAAACAAAATGCATTGCGAGTTAGACCGTTACGCACGGCCCACTGCTGGGTCTATAAGTACTCGGGGTTGAGAGGTTAAAGATTAGTTTATTACTTCAGTCAATTCAAGGTTTTTGGTTTTCTGATCGAACCGGAGCATCCCAGTTCAGTCCTTGGAGTTTGAGTAAAAAGCTTAGGATATACTGTATGTGACCGAATCCCTCACAACGTAACACCGGGAAGAGAAATGAGGCACAAAGACGTTGCTCCAACGGGGCTTATACAGCTAAAACTAGAAGTTCTGTCATGAAATGCGGACAAATAGCACGTCGAATTGCGCTTTAATCTACGCGTTACGACCATAGTAAGGCCATCAAATTCTGTACATATGGCCTGTGCACAAGCAATGTTTCAGCCAGTGGACCTCCGGGTAACCCGGAGGTCCATTGGCTGAAACATTGCCTGTGTTTGCTATGAGTAACCAGGAAAACCTGTCGTGCTTTGGATGCCATTCGATATGGCAATTGCGCGCAATTCCTACGCGCATTTAAGCCTAGATAAGCGCACAGTTCGTGACAGGACTTCTAGTTTTAACTGTAAGATGGAGGTACAATAATGGATTATATGGGGAGCTATTTTTTTCAACGGCGCTAATGGACTAGTATTATATGGGTAAAAAATACCCGACAGAACTCTCAATTCCCCACAAAATGCTCAATAGGGGCAGCGTGCCTCAACCACAACCCCGTCAACATAACCACAGCCACCATGTTCATGCCACAAGTCACATCTAGACATGCCAGCTGCCAAGAGACATCATTTATAAACATCATTATTGTGTCAGGCATCACGCCCGATAAATGATTATCCGTATCAGTCATGCACTGTATTTTAGAGATGTTTCTCTCATAAGGCCATTCAATTCATACCTTCAGACTTGTGACGGAGTGTGTGGTGTGGATTGTTGGAAAGTGGAAGAAAATTCATCCAGCTGATAGTAATGAGGCAAAATCAATTGATTTGGATTTTTTCAAATGCCATGATTACTGGAAATCGATATAATCCCCTGTTATGTCTCATTACAACATCAAGCTTCGTAAAATCGCTTAACTTTTATTCAGATTTTTGATCGTTTTCCGATAAAAAAATCACGTAGTTAACACATTTTTTGCTCCATTCCATTCAAAGCACGCCATGTTTGTATATCGCCTCATGAAAGGAACAAGTCCATTGAGAGGAACAAAACGCAGTGCTTTGGCGTTGCATATGGCGCCTTGTTCTTCTCAAGGGATTATATGCAATGTGCATTCTCTGATTAGAATTAGGACGCCCGTGAGGATTTGAAACTATCTTTCGATTCATCTGAATTGGCGAAACCCAACACTGTGACGTCCAGAAAATTTTTCTTCAAGCCGAATTATGTAAGAGACGACCTTGACTCAAGCTCCTTTCCCCCACCCTGCGCAACTTTAACTCACCCCCGCACAGGCGCAGTTGGTGCCTGTAAACCCCTGGCAGTTACGTGACAATGCTCGACAGCTGTCTTAGAATTTCACAGCTTCTTCAACCCATTAACTGTTTATTAGGCACGAAAACAGCAGATGGGTTCGCCACAGACTTAGCCTAATATCCCCCGTTCGAAAACTTGCTCAGTCCCCCAAAAAACTATTTACAAATTCATATTTCGCTTGTCTCTATGGAGAATTCGCCAGCACTTCTTCTTTATTCACTTGAACACATTTTTAGTCGAGTTGTGACGAAGTCAAACTCGACTTATAGTTTGGTGAATGGCGGGCGGGCGGGCGGGCAGGTGGGCGGGCGGGCGGGCGTAAACAATTGGTTTCCGGATGATAACTTGATAGTGGTTCAACTCACATTCATTAAACTTCATACGTAGGTTGGTCTTGGTGGGAGGAAGAACCCTATTGATTTTGGACATGCTACGTCGAAGGTCAAGGTCACAGTGACCTTGAACATAGTAAATCTTAAACAATTGGTTTCCGGATGATAACTTGATAATGGTTCAACTCACATTCATGAAACTTCATAGGTAGATTGGCCTTGGTGAGGGGAAGAACCCTATTGATTTTGGACTCGCTACGTCAAAGGTCAAGGTCACAGTGACCTTTAACATAGTATATCGCAACAATTGGTTTCTGGATGATAACTTGATAGTGGTTCAACCTAGAGTCATGAAACTTCATAGGTGTGTTGGCCTTGGTGCGAGGAAGAACCCTATTTATCTTGGACTCACCAGGTCAAAGGTCAAGGTCACAGTGACCTTGAACATAGTATATCGCAACAATTGGTTTCCGGATGATAACTTGATAGTGGTTCAACCTAGAGCCATGAAACTTTACAGGCGTGTTGGCCTTGGTGCGAGGAAGAACCCCATTGATGTTGGACTCACCAGGTCAAAGGTCAAGGTCACAGTGACCTTGAACATAGTATATCGCAACAATTGGTTTCCGGATGAGAACTTGATAGTGGTTCAACCTAGAGTCATGAAACTTCATAGGTGTGTTGGCCTTGGTGCGAGGAAGAACCCTATTGACCTTGGACTCGCCAGGTCAAAGGTCAAGGTCACAACTCGACATTGGATCTGTGATCCTGAGCGGCATTTTTCGTGTTTTCTTTGAAACTCAGTTTTCAGGTTAATATTTTTGAATTCCTTGACATTTTTAACTATCTACCTTTTTTGTCTTAATCCTTTGTGCATAACATACAGATAATTATGACTCTGGACTGTCTGGGTAGGCGTATTCCTGTACGTCCAGATCGTCGCATCAAACGAGATGCCACGGGCGCCTCATTTGCTCCGTCAGTCTGACTTCGTCATCTTTGCGATACACATGCAGGACGATCGTTTAAGTTACGTGGGAGTTGCTTCAGTTGTAAAATACATGATCGAACTACAGAGTACTACAACATAATTAAAACCCTTTACCCAACGCAGACGATATCAAAATTTATTATTTTAAATATCATTTTTTAAATTTTTTCAAACAATTTCAACAAAACCATATCATGTGACCCCTCGGTGGAACGAGCTCGACGAGCTCGTTCCAACGAGGGGTCACATGATATGGTTTTCTTGAAATGTTTTGAAAAATAATATTTTTTCAACTGCTGATTTGCATATTACGCGTGCGGATGTGGCCGATTCGTTGGGTGAAGGATTAAATTCCCAATCCCGCAGCTTTTACCAGTTAGACTTAAAAATCTGTTGGGACAAACTCAAAGATTGCTCATTCGATCCACATGCAAATGGAACGGCATACCTTTTGCATCTTTTGCAGATTTTCCGCTAAAGTAAATAGCAACAGCTTATGCGAGATCTCGGGCGGAAATTCTGTTAAAACATGAATAGAATGGCGGGCGTAGTAAAACGGGGCGGTGAAAAAGCATCAAAACATGTGCTGTCGGTTAACACCCTGCAATATTGCGTAACCTGCCATTATTAGAGGAGAGTGGTGGTCGAGCAGATAAGCGCATTGGTCCTTCAAGCCAGAGGTCCAGGGATCTGTCGCAACATCTGCGGTGATGCTGATGCTGTCTCCGTGTGACGGCGTACCGTACCTTCGAATGAGGACGTAAAATGGATGTCCTCTGTGGACAGAGAGACACACTTCATACAGGCTAAAGATCCCTTCTTTGTATCTGAGAAGAGAGAGACAATGAAGTTACCGCTACGGAGGTCGTCCCATAATAATCGACCTGTGCTTGTAATACCTGAAAGCGCTTTGAGCCTAAAGGTGGGGATAAAGCTCTTTTCAAGAATACTAAATAATATTAATTATTATTTCCTGGACTGATTACTACACCTCCCTCCACATACAAAATGGATTCACCCAATCAAGCCAGAAAATAAGCAGACTGTCATCTGCAAAATGAGGTTCCCCAGAGGTTGAATTCGGTGATGCTACCCTGCACAGCAGGGTAGCATTACTGAATATACCCTCTGTGAACCTCAGTCTGAATCAAGGTCTCAAACCTAAACATAATGAGGTACCTAGAGGATAAATTGGCACACTATATGAGATAGCATCAGCAAATTCACCCTCTGTGGCTTTTTTTCAGGCTTGCACCCAATCACTATGACGACTACTCTCTGCGGAATTTCCATTCCGGGATTCAGGGTTCAAGGGTTAATGCCGTTTTTAGAAAAGAGTGGCGCTTTATGCACGAATGAAATTCCTTTAAAGAATGTCAGCCTGTCTTCAGATATAAAGTTCACAGTTAAAATTGCACTGGAATACTTTTCCATTTTATTTTGAGATTTCGTTTCCTTTCAGGAAATTCCATTCTGGCATATATGGAGTGGCACGCAGAATAATCTCCATTGTTCGTTCTCGTTGGAGTTGATAGATCGAAGTCAAAACACATTCAACTGTTCTATACAGGCCTATCAAAAGTCTGTAATCACAAACAGACAGGTGCTTCATATATCTGTTGACTTGAGAGAGGTAAGGTTCATGAAATTACTAATTTATACCCCCACTCCCTCAATGGAACGATAATTTCGAAATACAATTTTGCACAACAAAATTAGCCCCCAAGAGCGAATGTAAATATTGAACAGCTAGGTTTTCATAATAAGTCTAAGTGGAATTGAAAATGGAAATATAACTAATTTAACTTGAGGGTGTATCCAGGCGGCTGAGAAGGTTTCTCGACTCTCCACTCCCTTCGAAACATTGAAGTGTGCCTTTAGTTCGTGCAAAAATTGAGTTTGCAGAAAAGACAAGTCATTACATGATCTAAAAATACGTTTCGTATTTTTTCCTTCTCAGTAATAGCAATTCCAAAAATTATTCCTGGAAAAGCCTCTGCAGAAGCTGGTCTCAGCAGAAGTTTTCTGTGAGAGCTTTCAAGATGTTTGTCTGTGAGGCACGTTTTGTTAGTGAAGGCAAAATAAAGGAGATATTTTCTCGCAAGTGTCATATAAATCTATTTTGCCTCGTACAATTTTTAAAAGATCCATCATTTTTAAAATTACGTTTCACTTACCAATATTAACTCTTTACCTAACACGGCCAGAAGAGGACTTCATGTTTCTGGAAAAATCGTTTTTCTAGTTTTGACTTCAAGAACATAGCTCATGAACCCTTACTGGCACGAAGGTTAATGACCAATGTTCTTTGAAGTGAAAAGTGAAAATAAAATGATGATTATTCCCAAAACAAGGAGTCCTCTTCTGGTCGTATTAGACAAAAGGGTCACAAGCTATGCTTAAGGAGCAAATAATTGTAAACTACAAAAAATATTAAAAAATTAAAAAATTTAAAAAAAAACGAGTGGCGAAATTTCGTGGATTGCACTGGAGAGATTTTAGGATAGCTTTCGAAAAGGGTTTAAAATCCCCATGCGATCGATCGTTTGTATATATCTGGATACTTTTCATATTACCTAATAATAATACAGTAAAGAAAAATTATGCCAAATTTTAACGTTAAGTCGTAAGTTGCGTCCTCAGAA
The DNA here is from genome assembly GCA_031216915.1 of Pictodentalium vernedei. Taxonomy (NCBI): domain Eukaryota; kingdom Metazoa; phylum Mollusca; class Scaphopoda; order Dentaliida; family Dentaliidae; genus Pictodentalium; species Pictodentalium vernedei. The sequence continues at coordinate 790,168,348 of CM062297.1, forward strand.
TACAAGCCATGGCATTTACGGATCCTTAAATTTAGAAATTTTCTTGGAGAATCAAATCACAGCTCTGAATTCCAGCTCAGAAAAATTCAGAAATTTAGGGACCCGATTTTCTTCGACTACCCCACTGCTACACGATCACAACCCTCCTCCAGATTCTTCCACCGAAAGACTTCGTTAATTACTCCCAGTTCCTTATTCGACCTTTCGTTATCAACCGATAGATCGGTTGATAACGAATGTCGAATAAGGAACTGGGAATAAGTAGCGGTGTTCACGTGCCCGTTTTCTTGCCAGTTAACTGTAAGGTTCGAGAAAGGCATTTCTATGTGCTGCAAATTGCATAATGAGTCCACTGTGTTTATTATTGCCACTCAAGATGATGAGAAATGGATGCGGAACTTCATTGATTACTGAAAAATATACACATCTGTCCAGTGTTGGATTTCATTATGTACCTGGTCTATACCTGTTATTGACATGCGCAACTGTTAATTGAAATTGACACATGCCGCGTTGTTAACCCATATCGTCTTTGCAATAATAAACAATACTGTGATCAAAATGGTGGGATTTTTCTCGGTCAGATCGCGATCGGGTTACGACACACTTTATACACCACTCGATCAAAATTTCACAAGTAAAAAATGCGAAAATATTGCGAAATCTAGACCAAATGACGTAAAACAAAAGAAAACAGCATCAGAGATTAAATGTTCCCACGTTCCGTTCGACCCAGTGAAATTATATAGTACTGTGGAGAAAAAGGTGGAAAGATTTCGACCGGATCGCGACTCAGACGCGATCCGATCAAAATTCACTGCCCACTTTTATGGTCACGATACTATACATTAATGGCTGGTAAGAGACAATATTTCAGATGATGTGGACATGTCAGTCGCTAGTGGTGGGATAGAGATGGGCGAGACGAAGTGGGGGGGGGGGGGGGGGGCTTAAAGCTTGCCATATTTAGACGACGGAGTTGTTTATCAACATATTTAGAACATGTTAACAGTGTTCCATTCTGAGGCGTTATCGCCCCTGTGACGCATCTTACTCGTAACTGAGGTACACTTCTCCAGCTCATAAACTATCGCCAGTGGGATACATCTAATAATTTCTGCGTCACACTTACTTGGACTCTCTGCCTGGGTAGGCCTGAAGTGTGACGTAAAAATGATTACAGGCAGCACACTAATGATATTTTACAAGTGCGAGATCATGTAGGCGCGATGTTTCCGGTGGGAACCCCCACAAGTGAGACAGCGCGTGTTTACTGTAGTAAACATGCAATGTTTTACTGGTAAAATAGGACCCAATAACCAAAGCCTGGGGTGGAAGTCCTCTAATATGGGCTACATGTGTATAAACGATTGGCTGGACTTAACTTTATATCCATGGTGTAGCCACGATTAGTCATAGTGCAGAAATGTGACCTTAAACACCAGTAAATGTAAATAAAAAGTAGCCCTTATGATAGGCATAGTATTACAGAGAATCTAGTAAAATAGAAGAAGCAATATTGCTGTCTTGAACTCGATGCAATGTTTTTGTTTCAGCCCTTAATATACCCTTCCAGGCTGTGCCAGCCTCGCCTCAGAACGCATGTAGGCCAAAGATGCGGCGTAATGTCTTCTTGCGAATATCGTACAAGTTATTTCGATCATTGTACTGCGTGTAAAAATAGCAACTGTTAGAGAAGCTAATCAGTAAACTACTTAGCCCTTTCAACAAAATTTTGCGTGAAAAATTTGGTAGATGACGAGCAGACGATATGGAGAGCAAAACATCTGAAGCGAGGCTCGGTAATAATTTAATTCAACAGCTCGACAGAGCTGTTGGATTAAATTATTACTGAACCTCCTAGCAAACCAGGATGGTTTCGCCAAATTTCTCCGTTGACAGTATTGACACCCGCTTTTTAATATCACTTCCTAAAGGACTCGTCGATAAACGCCCAAAAGACGAGGTCTCAACTTCAATACACCATATCGGAACCCACATGGTGGTAATAACCTGTATGTAACAGAGACCATCAACCTCGCAAGCTCAAATGCAGTTAATCCGTTAATTAGGAATTTTAGTTTAACGCTGGTATGGTTTTAAGGCGTTAGGGAATGGGTAATTTTTAAAACTTATTCTCAAACTGCCTTTATCGTGCTTTTATAGGAACTTCCACAGTGTGTGTCACCGACTTCCACATTACAGAAGCGAACAGCCAAAGTACAAGCAGACACTACCTCAAGTTCAGGTTTCAGTTCCATGGTAACCATTCACTCTGCTGGACAGAGATTCAAGTGAGTGTTTTAACAGAAAATCTTACAAAAATAAGTTTTGCAGAGAGCCCGTCCAGCTGGGGCATTCCCCGGCGGATGCCTTAAATTAAGAGAATTGTGGCAAATTTCTGCACATTCAGATAAATATCTCTCATTCCTGACACATATACATATTTGTACAAAAAAACCTCTTCCTCTCTGTTCAGCCCTTTATTGGCTGGTCTAAAGCTTGAGACAGTATCTCTCTGTCCAGGCCTTTATTGGTTGCGATAAAGTGGAAACAGTGTGTGTCAAAATATAAACATAAGGCCTTCATTAGCTGGGATACAGCCTGAAACAGTGTTTGTCAAAATGCAAACGATCAGAATTAAGAAGTACCATTTTAAATCTTTACCTACCCACATAACTAGTTGCCAAAAAGAGACAAAGAAATCATGAGAAACTAAATAGTTGAATCTTTTGCCTGAAAACATAGCTTATGACTCCTCGTTGGAACGAGCACAATTGATTCGTTCTAAAGGGGAGCCATAAGCTATGTTATGGCAGCACAACATGATAAGATAATATAATTTGAATGGCGATTTTTGTGAATAATGTTGTCGAATTTGGCCATTAAGTTGGGCAAAGGGTTCTTAACACTCTCATATAAACTAAGTATATAATGAAAGGTATTCGTGACAGGTGCGTAGCCAGGATCCTATAATAAGGGTGCCCTAGCCAGTGTTTTTTTTTTTTTTTGGGGGGGGGGGGGAGTAGGGGTGGGGATGGGTGAAGATAATATTTGAAAGGTCGTGTGCGGTTTCGGCACCTCCCCTAGTCCTAACTAGGGTCCTCCGATAGTTGCCCCCTCCTCCCACATCCCTTCCGGGATGTGGGTGGAGGGGCAACGACCGGAGGGTCCTAGTTAGGACTACCTCCCCAACACACCGAGAACATTTTGCAAAATTTAGTTATCTGAGAGCGAATCTGAGACATTTGTAGCGTGTGTAGCCACCCCACCCACCCCCCGACCCCCCCCCCCCCTATATTTGGGCTAATGTTTTGAGGGGGCAGCGAAAATTTAAGGAGGTGAGCCCTCCCCCCCCCCCCCTAGCTACGCCACCGATTCATAAAAACTAAGTGTAACTTTAGACACAACAAAACTGGCAGAGGACACCTGTCGGGAAACACCTGCGTGGCTACAAGTGTTGAAGACCGTGTGGTATTCAATAGTCCCACAGGCTTGTACGAGCTAAAAGATAATATTTTCTTCTGCTTTCAGGTTGTCAAATCAAACAAAACATCAGTTATGTATGTTGTTAGATCCTCCTTACCCGCGAGGTAATGATTGGAGAATGTTAGCAAAAGCTTTATCACTTGATAGGTAAGTCGATTATATATTAAACGCCCATCTTCAAAACAACGTTTCCGAGTCGAGATTATTTTTACATGAAACTCTTCAGAATCCTGATATTATTTATTGCATTAAGGTAGAGACCTCTTCACTCTGCAATTCTCGATTTGAAGAGATACAAGTTGCCACTAAGGGCGATCTTCAATAGAAAATTCAGGTCAAGGAAGTGCGAATTATTTGCTGTCGATTTGAAAAGTAGAATCGTGATCAGATCGAGTCGTACACACAGAATACGACCTATTGCCACCCCTCGTGTAGAAAATATTCGGTCTGCTTGATTGTCGGACTGCCCACAATAGGGACAAATGCGCCGATACTTGCTAAAGTAACGTGTGTATGGAACGCTGAATTCCAGGTGGCTCGTGGTATCTTGGGAGATTATACCTCACGTTTGACTTCCCTAATGTTTTTGAAAATCGGCGCACTGGAGTATTTTGCGATTTTGGGCGAGACCAAGCTTGTTGAAATGTGTAAGCTGAACTCATACAATAGCAATCCTATCATGCACGTAGTCAGCCATGATGGCACCTTTCGGCGGAACATGAATTTGCCATTTCTCACTCCATCTCGTAAATTGGCAAAATAGGATCGTAAGGACATGCAGGAGGCTAAATCTCAAAGAATATGAAATGCTTTGATTTCTGGAAACCTTAAGCGGCCCAAGTTTCTCTTATGATCCATTTGCCTAACTAAACAGGAGTCAGAACCGTTGGGTCCTGACTCCTGTTTAGTCAGACTAATGACCCCATGAGGACGCTTTAGCCTTTACCTAACGCACCGATCATATCAGGCTAGTTCTCGTCACAAAAAAAAATCTCCATTCAAGCAGATTCAAGTGTTATTCTTTTAATTTTCATTTTTTGAAAATGTAGGTTATGAACTCGTCCAGCTTATTTCAATGAGGACCTATAATCTTTTTATGAGGCAAAAATAAAAATATATAGTTTTTCAAGAAATGTTTTGTAAGTGACATATACTAGTCTTATCAGGTTACGGGTTAAACAGCTCGTGTACCTTGATGCTAATATGCGTACTCACAAATGTTAAGCTTTAAGTGAAAAGTGACGAAAGTCAGACACCCCCCCCCCCCTTTCTCTTCATGGTGATGTCAAAAATGTCGAAGCTAATTAGAGGGCGTGTCTCTACCTTGAACATTTAGAAGACTCTCATAGCTCGGTTAAAGTGTTGAATAAGAAAAGTTTTAAGCCAAGTAGTGTCTGTTTCGTATAGACTTGTCTGCAGCTGACCCACTGTCAGAACACCTGTATTTACCCCACTCAGTAACACCTGTTACGAGTGTTCCTGATCGCTGGCATGATAAGTAACACCTGAGCCTATAGATATATCTAGATTGTCATAATGGTTCAATCTACTGAAGTAGTAGTATGAATTTGATCCACATGGGTAATTATGTGAAAAGAATTAAACTAAAAGCTGATGTACTTGATTCAGCAGGTTCATCAATGGAGTGAGCCGTTCTGAATGAATCTTTTAGGAGGAAAATAGAACAGAACAATTGCATTTGCCACAGGGTCCTGCCAAGATTCGAAATTCAATTCGATTCGATTCTAAGTCGTCTCGAGGATTCGATTCGATTTGAGTTGCGCTGATTCGGTAATTTACGAATTGTCAAGATGTTTTCAAAATCTTACCAGTTATCTCCTCTTGGACTTTTCTTCTGTCATCGGGTCTTCTGTACAGAGTTCAAAGAGGTTCCGCTTCTTAATCTACTTTACTTTCGTTTTGGAATATTCCGCCTTTTGTATTGATTTGCCAAACCAAACGAGTAGACGCTGCGTTCAATACTTGAGTGGAGATTGACAGTATTTTGCGATTGCAAGAAGGTGGAATATCTACAGTACGTGGAGAGTGGATTGTAACTAATTCACCCGCGGAGTGGAGTTATCACCCACGCTATAACTTTCAAATTTTGCACATATCGACAAAATACATGCAATGTTTCAGCCAATGGACCTCCGGGTTTAACCCGGAGGTCCATTAGCTGAAACTTTGCTTGTGCTGGTTATGCTTTGCAACAAATTTGCAATTATTGCTTGGGTAGAATCTCCACTCTGCGAGTGATTTATTGATAATACACACTCCACGTACTGTACAACTTGAAAAGCTTCGAAGAGTTTCAATTCGATTCGATTCGAAATCCTCTGCCCGATTCGATTCGGGATTCTATTCGATCCGGAATTTGTGATTCGTAGTGCCCTAATTTGTCGTTTCAAAAAATGCATACGTTGCCCTATAAGGGAGTTTATTATTATTCCAAGCGGCCATTCTTGTGGTGGAAATATTTCATCCCGTGGCTGCTGGGTTTGGTTGAACAGAATACAAAAGACAACTCTCCTCCTCAAACTTCTCATTTCTTAACAGTTGACATGATGTCTCAGAGGCTATCTGATGATATTTCCTCCGCAATGATATTTCGATTGTCATTCAAGTGACAAAAAGACATTCGGAAATCGTGATTCCAAGCTCCTGAAATTTCTTGTTCTCCGTTGCCAGTCACGGCTCATTTTATATTTATTTACATATTGATCCAGAATCCAAGAGCACTCTTGCTTCCAATAAATGAATAAGGAAGAACGTGAATAAAATGTAAAAAAAAATATTGCCGTGCCTACTCAATGCCATCACGCATTGCAGAATCCTGTTAGTGACACTGAATACTACAAGCCTGTGACATTAATTTCAAAAAGTTCTTTCGGAGAGCTCTCCAAGATAAATGTTAAGAATGGTTCGTTTATGCAGGTGATGACATGGGCATTGTGAAGGTGCATATGCATGGTTATACTGAGAAAAAGCATAGAGAGTAATCGCTTTACTGGACTGGTTGCGTGAAATAATTCATGAGAGGTGAGGGCCGTTGTACAAACACGAGTGCGCGAATGCGTACGAGTGTTTTACAATACAGTCCCTCGCCTCGAATGAATTATTTCACGCAACCAGTCCAGTCAAGCGATCACTCCTTATAACTTTTCATTATTAACGATAATTATATTATTTAAAAAAACAAAAAAACAATGAAGTCCCTATTTAACCCATGGGAAAACGTCTTCGTTTGCGCGCACGGATACATGACACAATTGTTGATTGCATAATTCACTTGTGAAGTTATCGTTTATAATCAAACCCGGAAATCCCAGTAAATCACACTTTGGAAAGTAATAAATGTTCTTAATCAGCAAAAACACTTATTGTTAACTAGCTCATCCTAGAAACCACTATCGGGAAACTCCTGAAATTTGCCGTTTCCATGGACGAAGTTTTCTTATTGCGTCGTTACCACGGAAATTTTTTAAAATTATTTTCTGCTTTACATTAACTTTGAATTAAATTGTAAACTATTTTTATGAATTTGCTTAGTTATCATCTCCACCTCCAGAGGAGATTTTGGTGGACATTTTGTCGAAGGCTCTGTTCGTACTTCCATACGAAGGTTTCGCATTATAACTCGGCATCGCTTGTCGGAATTTGATTTCCGTCTTGTGGGGAGAGACAGGGGAAAAATATCCACATATTGCGTGTTTCGTCCGTGCAAAGGTGTTATTATCCTTGTTACACTTACAGTACAGTCGCAGTGGGTTGGTGGTAATTCACGCGTAGGCGGTGATGAAGCCAGAAAATAAGCAGACTGTCATCTGCAAAAGGAGGTCCCCAGCGGTGAATTTAGTGATGCTACCCCGCACAGCAGGGTAGCATCACTAAATTTACCCTCTGTGAACCTCAGTCTGAATCAAGGTCTCAAAACTAAGCACAAAGAGGTACCCAGAGGATAAATTGGCCCACTATATGGGATAGCATCATCAAATTCACACCTTTTGAGGACCTCATTCTGCACTGTCAGACTGCTTATTTTCAGGCCTGGCGGTGTTGTCCACGCATGTGTTTACCAGGTACTAAAAAGCATCATCAGCAACTCAAATATCAAGACGGGTTGGATGGTCCAAGTGAGGGAGCTAGTAGAGAACTACTCATTGGAGATCTCGGACCTGGACGTTGGGGTAGAGCAGGGTAAAAAAATCGTCAGAGAAAGGGTCATGGAGGATTGTAACCGAATTGGCGAGAGGGGGTCAAGTCAAAGAGGTCTTTGGGTGGCCTGTGTGTTAAAGAGAAACCAGTTTTTGAAGAGTACCTTGATGGCACCTTTGGGGGGGGGGGGGGTCACTGTTGTTCAAGATGGAGTCGCGATCCCTGGAGCTGAGGGGAAAAATTGGGAAAGACGGTGAAGGGGAGTGCCAGATGTGTAATTTGGGCATGGTAGAGACCCTGGAACACTTTTTTGTAGAATGCCCAAAGTACCAGTCTAAAAGAATAAGATTCACTGGGAGTATAATGGGGAAGTGGGATGGGAGAATGAAGGGCATGTGGTTAGGGGTGACTCTAAGGAGAGGGTCAATATGCAAATCGGAGAGATTGGGAAGAATGGGGCAAGGGATGTCATCAAGCAGTTCGTCTCCGAGTGTTGGGAGGAGAGGAGAAGCATGGGAATGGGGAGGCAGTTGGCAGTACAGGGGTAAGCAAGGCCTTCTCGTCCGAGAACCGCGACAAATCAGCGGCTGGCCAAAGTGTTATTATTATTACAGCATAATTTTAATTAATGAAGCACCGGGTTGTACCCGGTGCTTCATTAATTGAATTTTTGATGACTATTCCTGTAATTAGTATTTGGAATCTAATATTATTGCGTCCGTGGAAATATTGCCCACACATGGAAAGTGATCAGTCCACGACGGCCCTACTGCAGAAAACTTTCAGTACGAACGTTTTGCATTCATAACTAAGCATCGGCTTTCAGAGTCTGGTGTGCTTTGGTATAGCGGAAAGGATAGCCATATATTGCAGATATCATTCTCGCATACTTACAGGAGTTATGGTCCTTGTTACACTTAGAAAACTGTCGTGCGACCGTTTTACATTATAATTCAAGCATTGGTTATCGGATTATGATAGGTTGGGTATGGGGAGAGAGCAGTATGCGGGAAAGCATATCCACATATTGCGGGTTTCGTCCACGCACCCTTACCGGAGTTGTGTCCCGTGTTTCAATTGATTTGGGAGGGCCTATGTACACTCCCCAATCACTTGTGGCAAAAATAGTTAATGAAGCAAATTTTGTTTGCCAAAATTTATCTAACGCACTTCCACTCATTTTTTAGTGTAAAAAACAATAATACCCAAATTTGAACTAATGGGTTGTCCATTTTCTTCCATTTCAGGCATTTGTACTTCTTCGCTGCAAAATCCAGTCCAACAGAACACATTCTTGATCTCTGGGAAGCTAGTCATATGCAAGAATCGGCAGTGACGGACTTGATGAACATTTTACGTGTTATGGGACGAATGGACGCTGCTAACGTTCTCGAAAAGGATTCTGGGCCCTGGTTATAGTGGTCCACAGAGTTTAATAATATTATTATAAATTATTTGTGATAAACAAAGTTCCCATTTTCAAAACAAGGCTGTGATTGTGACAATGTATATTTCATATTCGAAACAAAGTGAATGAAGCTTTAGAGAGATAAGGATTTCTTAACAGTGGTGCTGATAAACTAAAAACTTAATTTGTCACGTGAGATGACGTATGTTGTTATATAAACCTGGTAAGTGAGTGTATATATATATCTCTGACTCATTTGATCCCAGGTGGTTATGGACACAAAGGATTGTGAGTGTGTGACACAGTCAGAAATTATTTCTTTGGGGTGCCAACTATTATCTGGGAGTGCCTGTCACTCAATAATTAACCTTCTTCACACTGATACCAGTATTCCGAAATTCCCAGCACTAAATTTTCCCTTAACCCTTTACCTAACATAAAAAGCAGACGAAACTTGCAAAAAAAATATTGAATAGCCATTTTTTTCATTTTTTGTCTCAAAAACATAGGTTATGACCCCTCATTGGAACGAGCTCGACGAGCTCGTTCCAAAGAGGGGTCATAACCTATGTTTTTGAGACAAAAAATGAAAAAAATAATGAAAATTAATTGGCGATTTTTTAGAATAGTGCTGACCGGTTTTGACGGATACGTAGGGTAAAGGGTTAATACAACTGGAACTTCAACCAATTCAATCTTGTTTGACATAACTCAATAAGCTTTGTCAAACAAGATTGAATTGGTTAATTTCCAAGTTGCATTGTAGGAAAAATGTGCATATTGAATGCCTGTCCTTCAATGATTAACCCTTTGCACATTGGTGTCATTTTATCGCATACACTTTATATTGTTAATCACAGGAACGCTTTCATTCTGAGGATCTGCTTTACTTGACATTCGAATAAGGACAATTGACAACGAGACATCAAGATCCTTTACAGTAGGTGTGATCTATCACATTGTTGCTGAACGTGAGTTCCATGTCAATATAGTCTTAATGTGGTATAGTACGGTTCTGAGTTTTATTGCAAATTACATTATATTTATTTATTTATTTATTTATTTATTTATTTATTTATTGGTGTTTAAGGTCACATACTTATGCACAATGGCTAATCGTGACCGTGACAGTTTTACGGGTGGAGGAAACCGGAGTACCCGGAGAGAACCACCAAGCAACGACAAACAGCTGCCAGATCTCCAACATCATAACTCTGAAATCTGCACCGTAGCACAGGCAGGGTTAGATTGGCTGAAGACATGCGCACCATCGACGTGCAGTACGCCTCAGTACATAGCGTCATCGTGCCCCCATGTAGGCAATCGGGGTGAAGTGTCTTGCCCAAGGACACAACGCGGTTGCCGCAGGTGGGATTCGAGCCGAGGACCTCTCGGCTTGCAGCCTGCACCTCTACCAACTGAGCCACCGCGCTCCCCCTTGCAAATTACATAAGGTCTTACTTGTAGCCCAGCACTTGGTAACCTATAACAGAAGACTTGGAGAAAGTTATGAAAAAATGTTGCATTGGTTTCAAAATTTGGGGTGTCTGGATGAGTCCAGGGGGGTTCCCAGGCATCTCCTCCATTGTGAGAGTGATACACTCTCATCTCTATGGATCCTCATAAAAGAAAAAACGGTACGATATTTGTATGTAAAACACCTTTTTTTCATAAAATACGAACCGCCAAGAAAACGAAACTTGTAATTATTTTCACTGTCTAGCTTACAAACACACCTTATGACTCTTGTTCCTGTAAAAAAATCGCTAGCTACTCTATGGGAGAAATAGAGGATATGGAATGAGTGTTTTCTCATATAATATTTATGAAACGAGTCTAAGAATTTTCCGTTTTGGCGAGCCCAAACGGAAAATTCGGACGAGTTTCATAAATATTATATGAGAAACACTCATTTCATATTCTATTTATCATATGACACACACACGCACAAATTAGCCACTTAATATGACTTTTTAACCCATCACCTAACTTGAGTTGCAGACGGCACTTGGGAAAAAACATCCTCGTATACTAAACATTTTCATTTTTTGCTTCCAAAACATAGGTTATGACCTCTCATTGGAACGAGCTCGTTGAGCTCGTTCCAATGAGGGGTCATAACCTATGTTTTGGAAGCAAAAAGTGAAAATATAAAAAAAAATGAATGGCGTTTTTCTTGTAGGTTAAAGATTAATACAATATAACCCACCCTAAATAGGACAGATAACGTAAATTCTCCGTACAGAAATTATGCAAATGTGACCCAGTTGTATTTTGTTTACCCAATCAAATTGTCCAGTTTTGAAATTGACCAATGAAAGCTCCCAACTCTAATTATGCAAATTATGAAAATGTGGCCCAGTTTTATTTTGTTCAGCCAATCAAATTGTCTAGTTTTTAAATTGGCCAATGAAATCGACGGAAGGCTTTATTTATCACTGATTAATATAATAGCAAAATATCAAATGTTTTAAAGTGAACAAAACGGACGAGTCATATGATAAAAGAAAATATCCATTGGAAGAAGGATGTTGATATACATGTTTCATGATATGGTTACCCCAGATAGCTTATCAGTATCCTTGTAGTTCGCTCATCAAATCTGCTTCGTCTGAAAGCGGGTCGTTAAGCCTGTTTCAAACGAAGCTTCGCCAGTGACTAGCAACCGTATTCGCGAAGTAAAAGCTCAAGAGGGCTTTGGAAATGGGCACCCTGGATAATTATTCCAAAATGTCCCCTGAGTGTACAAGTCAGGTGTGGTATTCAATGTTGTTAACACATCCAATGCCATTTAATAAACAACTTATTACAACACTTAAACACCCTAGGTGGTCATATTCCACGTAACTCACGAGACCGGATCAGTAAGATCAAACATGACGCCTAATTCTCTGTCTTCTGTGGTTGCTGCCATGTTCTTTACCCACCGTGTGCATCCACGGGAGAAATTTAAAATAGACAAACATATTACAAACATCGTAATAATTACGATGGTATTCTGCGGACATTGCCAAATAAAAAAGATGAAATTTAAATACTTTGTGAAACAAGATCTAGCAGAGAGAAGGTTGGGTTTCTTTCATTTACGAACAATCAACAACATTACTCACAAATCTGGAACTTTGATAGCATCTTTCATCGGAGAAAATTTTGTTCCGATTGCAATAAAATATGCCACACTCTCAAGGAAACGGATGCAGAATAATTGCAGATGTCTTTTTACGTAACATACAGTTTGGTGATAAACTTGGCACGCGATCTTTATCTTTCTGAACTTAACATTTACCTGACAGAATCAGAGGACGAAATCAAACGGTTTTGCAAGCCAAAATCAACCAGTGTTTTTCAGTTTCATTTGTTTTTCTTTCTGAACAGTAAACTGAATTCGCCTTTCGAGATCGTTACTTGCCGAAATGCGCCACAAGCGGTAGCACGTTTTGATCTAGATAACGAAAAGTGGAATTTCAAAGTTCAAGCGGTGTGATAAAGATTTTTCATTGGCAGAGATAGTGCTTGTTTAAACCTTTACCTAATATGAAAAGCAGACGACACTTGCAAAAAAATTCTTGAATAACTAATTTTTTACATTTTTTTGTCTGAAAACATAGGTTATGACCCCTCATTGGAACGAGCTCGACGAGCTCGTTCCAACGAGGGGTCATAACCTATGTTTTTGAGACAAAAAATGAAAAAATAAGGAAAATTAATTGGCGATTTTTGAGAAGAGCGCTGGCCGGTTTTGGCCGTTACGTTGGGTAAAGGGATTTATGGGGTTCCAAACCAAAGAACGACCGACAGAAACTTGCGCTGAAAGTGACACGAGTAGCACGCGGCACTGGATGGCTAATTTATCTTGGAAATTTCATGCTCTCCACCCCTCAAAAAGGGAAGGGCGCTCCCAACTGCAAATGTTAGGACAATGAAGCGCTAAAATGCGTAATATCGTTGGCTCAAGGCCTCAGATTCATGCGAGAGTCAGAATCGATTCTCGCAAATGATTCCCGCAAGCACAACAACGGGAATCAACTATGATTCTCTCAAAATATCCATTTGATTCTTGTCATGGATTCTGAAAGTGCCCTTAAAGCACTGGACAATTCCTACGTTTTTCACCCTCATAGATTCTGAAAATGTCTTTGAAGCCCTGGATAATTCTTATGTTTTTCACCCTCATAAGAATGTAACACTTTCACTTGGTAGTGGTGTCCAGTGAAGTCTTGGCTGCCTATAATGGCAGCCAAGACTTCACTGGACACTACTGCCAGGATACTGTGACTTCCATGAGAAAGCCTTCCAAAAGCCTGTGTGTTGAAGCACGTATTCTACATGTATTTTTAAGATAAGAAACCCGCCATAATTGGAATTAAGCATTTAAGGGTTAAGCTCAGTAAAAATATAAATATGATTACTGTGGAGTATGTAGCGGTATTCCGGTTGCATTCACGTGGGTATAACAGTACTCTTAAATTCTAAATTATATAACAACTGAAAGTTTACTTTCGCAGCAGGAGTTTGCGAGAATAAAAACAGATTTTTGTGAGACGGAATAAATTTTAGGGCCTAATTTTTAGCCTGAATGAACCATCGTTCAAGAAAACAAATCAAACGGTCGTCCATTCTCTAATTTTCCGACAGTACGTCTGAGACGAGGGACTCGTATATCATTCGATGAAAACAGTTTTAACCCTTTGAACCCTAGTGGTATCTTCCATATCAGTTCAATGGCAGCAACTGGAAGAGTCCATATTGTTTATTTGGGGGTAGACCAATTAATATTTTCAACGTGCACGTTGAAAATATTGATTGTTCTACACTACACCTTCACTCAAAAGTCAACCTACTTAATGAAATTATGAAGTATCATGTTACTGGACCGGAAAAGCCGCCTATGGGGTTTTAAAGGGTTAAGTATTTCGTCAAAATGAAGCTTTCTGGGGTGGACAAGGGCAACGAAAGCAACTGTGGTGTATTTTTAATTAATTAATGTTTGATGAAATCACCAGCCTGCGGGTGATGCTTTGAAACCGATAATAAAATGGCAGAGCAGCTGTGGCGCCCTCACTCATGTGTAGTTTTATGAGGTTCACGATATTATCAGTTCTCTCCGATTCGTTTCAAATCTCACACCAATAATGGAAATGGAAGAAAGGTGCACTGCCATATGTTTATCAAGTATTTTTTTCTGACTAACGCATTGAATGATCTGCACTAAAGTTTGAAGCTCTAATCCAAGAAATGTATAAAACTATAAAAAAAAACACCAAGGTTACCAGACTTTCCGTTGCTAATTATTGTTTCCGGCACCTTAAAACGGTTCATGTCAAAATAGGCATAACATTGATAATAACCTTCGCAGTTGTTATTATAATCTTGCAAACGGGAGTATTCGAGAATTGGCGTATGGTTAAAGGTGCCCAGAAAAAATCCACTGGACGGATAGTTTGCTTAAGATGGTCAAAAATATCACTCCTTTTTTAAAAATTCTAGAAACCAATATTTCGGCTTCAGCACTTCCTTCATTCTCTTTGTATTTACTTGCTCACATAAAGGTTTGTCTTAACCCTTTACCGAATGTCGGGGCAAAATCAGTTCACAAAAAATCACCATTCAATTTTCATTATTTTGTTTCTAAAGCATAGCTTATGACCCCTAATTGGAACGCGCTTGTTACTCAAGAATTTTATTTTGCACCGTCGTCTGCCTTTCGTGTCTCTTTGAGCTCGTTCCAATGAGGAGTCATAAGCTATGTTTTTGAGACAAAAATTGAATTTTTTTTAGTAATTCATGAATTTATTTTGCAAGTATTGTCTGCTACCCGCAAAGGGTAAAGGGTTAAGAATGACCATTTCCAGCCACTGATACAGTAAGATGATCTTGCAAGTAAACAAGTATGTCAGCAAGTAACTTGCATGCTTTACTCTGTCTCAAATAATTGATGTGAGTCAGTGTGACAATGTTTGCCTGTTTTGTTGAATGTTTGTTTCTTTGTTAACCCATATAATACAGAAGTTCAAAAGTTACGGTTAATCGATCAATTACTTTTTGGATCGATCAAGATGTTGATCATTGATTAATCGATTAACCGTTTCAGCTCTAGATGTTTGTCCAGGAGAGCCCCCCCCCCCCCCCCCCCTAGCTGAGTCCTCCTAGTTGACCAGATCTGGTACTTATGCTAACCAAGTTGATATCCACTTTAGGAGATCAAGGTGGGATATTACAGCTCATGCTGGGTGGTTGGTGGAATAAAATATCAACCATATGATTAACCCTTTGAACCCTAGCGGCCCATTTTCCGGCCAGCAACATGATATGTCATAACGTCATTGAATAAGATGGTTGTTCAGTAAATGTGTGGGTAGACCAATCGATATTTTCAACGTGCAGCCCAGAGACTGCACGTTAAAAATATTGATTGGTCTACCCAAATAATGAATATGGACTCTTTTAATTGCTGCCATTGAACTGGCATGGGAGATACCACCAGTATGCAAAGGGTTAATGTTTGGAATCTTATTTATTCTAAACACTCCCCAGTCTGTAAACTCGATATAAAAGAATTTTCGAATGACTAAATATTTTCAGTTGTTGCCTTCAAAACATCGCTTACGAATCCTTCGACGAGCGCGTTCCATTAAGGGATCATAAACTGTGTTTGGTAGACAAAATTGTTTTGGTAAATCTGGTCGTGTATGGCATTTACGTTAACTGGTAGAATGCTGAATTATTTTTTTGGTCATCAAAACTTGTTCACGTGTCTTTGCTTTGTTACAATTTATGGGAGAGTGCCTGCAGGCACTCTCTCAAAGACTGCAGCTAGGCAAATCCTTACAAATGTGAAAAGTAATTTCACTTCAAAGATAATATGAAGCACATCAAAAGAATATAAAGCTTTTTAGTTGTGGTACCTACACTTTCAAATAAAGCCCAAATATGGGCTTCCAGAACCAGTTAAGTAAAAGAAGACGTTTATTTTATGGGACGGTAATCCAGGCCTGGCATTTTCAGGAGAGCGATTTATTCGCTCGCCTACTGCTCGCCTTAAAAAATTAAGGAGGGCGAAAACTAGCCCTCCTGGCCTTAAAAAATAATGATTACCATAACCGCCTATGCCTAAAACCCCCGTCTTTTAAGACCTCCGCTACATGTATGTTAGTGGTCTCTGTAAGACGGCCACACTGCCCCTCCCACATCTCCGAGCCTTGCCAAGGCCCGGAGGTGTGGGAGGGGCAGTGTAGCCGTTTCACAGAGACTACCTTGTTAGCAGCACCAAATAAAATGTACAAAGCTCACTTGGCAGCATTCATTAACAGTAAAACTTCATTTTGTAATTTTAGCTTTTGTAAAATTGAGGAGAGCTAATCGCTCACATAGGCTATGCGAGGGCGCGACTGTTAGCCATCCTGCGTTTTTAAGAATGCCAGGCCTGGTAATCGCATACTTGTTTAAAATATCAGGCATGTCGCGCGCATAACTGTCGGTCTCGGAAGTGTAAAAAATGCCCCAAATAGTTACAACATCATGCTATTTTTGTTTCTAATAGTGTTATGATCAGTAGGTCTCTACCCACATCATATAACAGAATTTTATCTAAATTACCCTAAAAAATTAGCTTATTTGTTTCCATATCGTGCAGTAATGTTGTAATATCTAACCTTTCTAACGAGTGTATTTCGGGACATCAGTCCGTTTACTGTACAGGGTGCAAATGATAATTGCTGGATGTCATCATTTTTTTTCTAATTGAACATGGATTAACTTTCGTATCCTGTTTTTGCAGGTGTTGTATGCTGAAAAGAAAGAGAACATAGATTGAATGCTTTCATAATTTGATATGCAAGTGTGGTAAATGTGAAAGGTGTAGCAGAATAAATGCGCGTACATGCAGATGATGAAGCAAATTTCATTACAAGAAAAATATTGACTCAGATACGTTTTTGCGAAAAAAAATTCTGACTTTGACCTTGAAGACGTATCGACTGCTGTTTGTGTCACGACTGCACGCCATGTGAACAAGACGGAAGTATTTTATGAATTGTTGATGATTTGTTTGAAAAGTAACTCAAGAACATATACACGCGCAACCTGTTGGATGTGCTTTTCTAGAAACAACAATGTGGAACGCTCTCGGCATTGTAGTTTATCGAAGGTGGTTTTTATTATCTGGTTTGCACTAAGGCTGTCACGATTTTTGAATTTATGAATCGATTAATCGTCGCGAATAATCGATCATAATCGATTAATCGTACTTAGATGACCCCCTCTCCCTCTCTTTGAAGTCGTTTAAAATGAAGTTCAAGTCAGTTGACCTACCTCAAGTAAAAAACGAAGACGATCCTCTTTTAGATACATTCAAAGCTTTGATGTTCTGAACTTTTGAACCGTCAGTGTAATAATCAAGACCGGTCGTCAGTTGCGAACTTCGCAAGTTCGCAACTGCCGACCGGTCTTGATTATTACACTGACGGTTCAAAAGTTCAGAACATCAAACCTTTGAATGTACCTAAAAGACAAATGCTTCTAACGGCTTCTTGAGGTTTAACGTCGACGTTCTTGACCTTTTACCTTTGGAAACAATAGTTTTTTCATCAATTTTTTTTAATTATAAAACAGGATAAAATTTACCGATTCTTCGACAACGAAAATACTAATCGATTTTGGCATGACCGATTGACAATCGATTAATCGATTAATTGTGACAGTCCTAGTTTTCACAGATCGACAGACCTTTTTCGGCAGTGTAGCATACCCATCCCTATTTCGATGTGACTGCCTGTTTTTGCCGTAAAGCTGTTGAGAATTGTCAAATATAGTTTGATGTAACATGTTTCGTATTTTTAAAAGGAATTGCTCGCAATTGCCATATCGAATGGCATCCAAAGCACGACAGGTTCTCCTGGTTACTCATATCAAACACAGGCAATGTTTCTGCCAATGACCCGGATGCCCACTGGCAGAAACATTGCTTGTGCACAGGCCATATGTACAGAATTTGATAGCCTTTACCCTTACTATAGTCATAACGCGTAGATTAACGCGCAGATCGACATGCTATTTGTGTTCTTTCATGACAGGACTTCTGGTTTTAACTGTATGTCGGAACATTCAGGATCTTTGCCCTTTTATCAAGTGAGGATGTAACCCCACCAAGATGGGACATATTTAAAAAGATCTCCTTAATTGTAACTGGTTGTTTGCAATGCTTCTGTTGTATATACGTATATCAAGACAACAGGCAGGCCTAAACAATGCCTACAATCCTGCAATTTTTCCAGCAAAGCTATCTATGGGCGTTGCACCCCCCCCCCCCCCCCCCCACCAGCTGTATTTACACCCCTGTACACTGTGAATGTTGACATCTGGAAGACAATTCTCTCCATTCGATTAAAGACCTCTTTATTTTGGCTTCAACAACAAATACTCTATATTTTCCAAGAGCGCATTACCTACCATCGCATAGACTGGCTCATAGGGGACTGTATCATGATTGGATCGCAGCTGACGAAAGCATTGTCACACGCCGTGGTAATAGCATTAATTCTTTGGGGATAAGTAATAACTTGTGTTAGTTTCCTGTTCCCATCTCAAATTCATCCATAATAAAGTTATCGGTGGTGATTAGTAGGATAAAAGGTAAATGTGGAAAAGATCATTTGAGTCTCTTACGAGGATAGAGCATAAATGATAATCGGCAAAAATGTTTTGGATTCGCTCCAATAATATAGTGGGCTCACCAGGGAATTGAAGCCGAAGAATGACACTGTGAGGTCTAATATACTCACGCTGCAGTGGTGACAAGTTGTAATCATTACGACTGTCATTACTGAATTTCGCGCATCTTTTTCTTACGACTATACCTGTGACGGAGACAGAAATCGTAAAGCGGTGTATTAATATCATCATAAGTGGATGGATATACCCACTGCCTTAACGGCAGAAGTGTAGATCCACCACCCAATCCGGCACTGTTTAATGTATCGAGGAACAAGAATTAATTACACTGGGCCGTTCACATAGACAGTTTCGTGCGAATGGGACCAAATTTCGCATCACGTATGCTTTCGAGATAGTGGCCTTTGTGCGAAATAGCGACAATACGACATCCGCAATCATATTGGAATCTTCCCCGTTCAAACATCTATATCTTAGCTACCGCATGCAGGGCGCAACTCTCGTGTACCCTTTCTAGCCAAAAGCCGACTTTACCAATTTCCATGCCATGGTCAAGATGCGTCAGAATTTCAAAACGAAATGATTGATCAGTGTATTCGTGGTTTAGACCAATCAGGTTCGAAGGCTGAAAGTTGAAAAAATCAACCCCCTGCTCACTGATGTCGAAATACCGATATTTCAAACAGTAATTTTTCCCATAAATAAATTTGGAATTTAACCAATGCATTCTTGTTTGACAGAGCTCAATGAGCTCTGTCAAACAAGATTGAATTAGTGAAATTCCTAATTGCCTTATAGCAAACATTTTAGGGTTGAAATTTTTATATTTCGATACTACAGGGCAGAGGATTAATTGGTCTATCCCCCATGGAATCTTTCCGTTGATATCATTTGACTGACATGAAAGATATCACCGTGATTCAAATTGGTTAATGATAGTCCATCGTGTGATGATGGGTAAAAGAGAAATTGTTTTTTTACAGGATATATGTACATGTAAGAGACAAGCATTTCCTGTATCTATTGAGCTAAAATATTTCATATACTGTAGTGCAAACGTCATGCGCAGATTTTCACCTAGACGGCTTGTATTGTTTGTACCCCCATTCCGTTGACGTTCATAACACGATGAATATGATGGTTCTTTTGGATTTTTATGTGTCATTGCAAATTATTATAAAGCCATCGTGAATCAAGACCGAAATAATTATTTCATGTTCCATGGTTAATGATTATATGTGATCAAAGCCATCCTCATCAATTATGTTGCATTCCATTAATTCTGCACGCGATCACTTCCGATAAAGCATGCAATGCGCGTCAAGCAGTGGCACTGTACCTTGTTTCTGTGTCCGCGAAACTATTCAGATCAAAGTCAAACCATTGACATTGCAGACATTATCGCTAGTGACAATATCATATCTGGAACACGTCTGTAATAGAGCTGAAACGGCTAAGGGGTTTTCTTGATCAATTAATCCCGTGGATTAACATTGGTTAACCGATTAATCACTTGTCCAAATAGATATCTGAATAATTGCCATATCGTTGATGATTTACAGGATGAACCCTTTACCCAACATAACAAACAAAACCGACTAGGCTTATATACAAAAATCTCCATTCTAATTTATTATGTTTTCAATTTTTGTCTCAAAAGCATAGCTTATGACACCTCATTGGAACGAGCTCATTGAGCTCGTTCCAATGAGGGGTCATAAACTATGTTTTTGAGAAAAAAATTGAAAATTTTTAGTAATTCAGGAATTTATTTTGCAAGTATGGTCTGCTACCCGCAATGGGTAAAAGGTTAAGAACGACCATTTCCTGCTACTGATGGTCATGCAAGTAAACAAGTATGTCAGCAAGTAACTTGCATGCTTTAATCTGTCTCATATAATTGATGTGAGTCAGTGTGACAATGTTTGCCTGTTTTGGAACACGTTTGTTCCTCTGTTAACCCCAAAAATACAATAGTTCAAAAGTAACGGGTAATCGATCAATTACTTTTTGGATCGATCAAGATGTTGATCATTGATTAATCGATTAATCGGTTAACCGTTTCAGCTCTAATCTGTAAATCTGGTTTTATTTCAGTTTCTAAATTTTATATTTCAAGAAAACCATTTAAAGATACAGACAGCCCAGTTGAAAAACTTATTTTGTACTTGTTCCACCAACATTCAACTTTATGGTTTTGGACAAATTGTTGAAAATTGTTTCGGTTTTCGGTACAGTTGCGACAAAATGATAATATGACAAGGCAACCCGACAAATCAACCACGGCAGTCTGCAGTCTGGGACAAATGTCCTTACGAAATGCACTACTTGCCATCAAATTGATAGTACTTTTAAGCCTTCACTTCACATGAAGAGCAGACGACCCTGGCAATATAACTAGAAGTTTTCATTTTTTGCCTCAAAAATATAGGTTATGACCCCATTGGAACGAGCTCAAAAAGCGTTCCAATCAGATATTATAATGTATGTTTTGTGGCCAAAAATGAATAAATGATCATTTTTTGGTGAAAAACGCAGACCGGTTATGGCCGTTGCGTAATTGGTTTAAAGCGACTGTACTTGGTTTTTAGCTCTTTACGGGGCATTTTTGGCTTGACGAAGTCAAGGTAAGCTAGTGCCAAGACGCACGCGAACGTCTGTCCGTTTATTAGTCGCTCCACAATTCGTTATACACAGTCTACAGCCCGCAGTTCTTTTCGATCATCACCGAATCTTTTATACATGTTCGGGCTCATGCCAAGATGAGGGCGTCCTATTATGGTCACGTTCGTCCTCCCGCAATGGCGGCCATGCCAGTCATCTTGTTTAATATAATATTTTCAGTAAATCTGGTGATGGCTGCTTCACAGTAGTTGTGGCTAGATTTGATGAAAAACCCGTGAACATTTAACTCGCGACATCACTGCTCAAGGCGATGGTCCAATTCTTAAGAACAATCCCTTTTAAATGTGCGAAACTTATATTCAATGATCCAATTCTTAAAGCAAATCCCTTTTAATTGTGCGAAACTTATATTTATTCTGGTGACTATGTAATTACTGTTCGAGGCGACAATGTCCGTCATTACCATGCAAAGAAGTGAAGTCAAGTGTATATATTCTAAACCTCACCCTAGGTATATAATTCTATAAGACACGACGAGCCTGATAAAATCATAATAAGTACCCTCGAGTTGTTACACATCCCTGTTCGAAATTCTAACGATTTGAAGGTCCTTTTTGAGTTTGAAGTACCGAGAATATTCTTGCGTTGCTGTAAAATGAAGCTGCCCTTACCTATCAGAATTTCGTTTCAGAATTACTGGCAAAATGTCTTTACCAACTCAGAGCTCACATCATCCATGCAGCAATACAACAGTTGTAACGTCGTTACAAGAAAGCCGACAACAGCGTTTATGTGTTGCAGACAAGGATGTGAAAGTTCTGATTTCTGCATTTTTCACTGAAATGTTAACATTTTATATTCTATAAAGTTACAGGGAAATGGTCTGAAGACCATTTCCCTGTAACTTCATGGAAATAAACGATGTATCAATCAATATTTCTTTTAGACATCCATTTGTTTTTTTGTTGGTTTTTTTTTTGTTTTTTATGTTAAAATATTACTGTTTTGCGTAAAAACTTGACCTTTCTTGGATAAAGAACGCCCTCATGTCTGTGCACGAAATGTATTCTGATTTGAAGGTCAACATCTGTAAGTTAGTAAAATGGTCGTTGTATATGTTTTTCGCACAGATTTCCGTGTTAGGTTTTTTGGGGTTATTCGCCAAATTGTGTATCCAGGTGAGAATAACGGACGCACGAATGAGCGATCACTTGCTTCTCTTAGAAAATCCTGCATGCTTACATTTACATCGTGCAAACCCATTCTCATCCATGTCACTCGAAGGGTTAGCTGTTCTGCGCAATTTTAATTTATTCAATGAAAGAATTCATATTTTTGTATAATTTAGCATTGAATGTGTGCAATATGTAAATACAAGAAATGTTTTGATATTGTATGAAAATACCAGATGCATTTATAGTTGAAAACAATTTTTAAAAATCGTAATAATAAAACTGATCACATCATTAAAATACTTCTTCGTTTGTTTTGATTTTCCAATGTCATTTTGTAAATTTTAAGGTTGTTCACAAAGATGAAAGAGGTACTTGAAATTGAAAGAAGTACTTTGCGCGGCCTTGCGGGTAGTCTGGAGAAAAGTATAGCCCATGTTAAAGTGTCCTTGATTGACTTTGAAGTTAGTGTATGTTTAACAAGCTCTTGGTGTCTCAATCCAAAAAAGTAAATTTTATTGTGTGTGCTTTGTCGCATGCACAATTGTATCAGATGCGTATGGAATTAAACCCAATGAAAATATTGATTTTGTTTCAGTTTTTTACTTTCTACTCTTTGCCTGCTGCTTACGCATTGTCTTGCTTAGAATAAAAAAAATTCTGTCACCTCTTGGCGGCATGTTACTGGCTGCTGTTAATGAAATATACCCTACAAACAGTCATCTCGACAATGATTTCTGTATGCCCAAGCGCTATTTATTTTTCATCAAATCATGTCACGTCTGCTTTTATGAGAAACTCAAGAAAATACTTTCTTGCGTAAGTGTTAATCTCTCAATACACTTCTATGCCACCCCCTCTTGTAGGAAAGCGCACATTTGTACGGCCGTTCATTCGCACGTTACAGATTTTGTCCGGCCAACTTGGTTGCTGCTCTCGTTGCGCCGGTAGTGTTCATTATAACCCACTTCAAATATTGTTAGTGTGTCCATACGTGCACACTTTAAAATCCGTTGGGTTAAAGATTAACCCAAGTCAACTGGGTTTTGTGAATATGGACCCAATTGGGTTCATACACACTAAAAACTAAAGTGTTAAAACTGACACTTTCAAGGTGTTAAACCCATTCTAACTCTTAGGGTTTGATTT
This sequence comes from Pictodentalium vernedei, assembly GCA_031216915.1. Lineage (NCBI taxonomy): Eukaryota > Metazoa > Mollusca > Scaphopoda > Dentaliida > Dentaliidae > Pictodentalium > Pictodentalium vernedei. The sequence goes on from CM062297.1 coordinate 790,192,018, forward strand.
TAACACTCAAAGTGCAATGTTTTAAGCACTTAGACATTACAATCGTCAGACATCTGAAACTTGAATGGATGGAACCTACCATGTGTCTAGCATTGGTGGTTCTTCCAGAATCGTCCATAATTTGATTTGCGCTTGGTGGGTACATAATTAAAAGGACACAACGCAGATGACGCGGATCAGGCTCGAGAGTTCGAGCCTGATCCGCGTCATCCGCGTTGTTTCCTTTTAAGTGTCGCGACATTACACTTGTCAAGTGGTATTATTGTAACACCTGTCAAGTTCTGGGATATCTACACTTGAACAAAGTGCTAGTTTAGCACTCAGTAAGTGTTAAATACAGCACTTCAAGTGTAGTTTTTAACACTTTAGTTTTTAGCGTGTTTTCACTCAACCCAGTAGATTTGGGTTGATTTTTAACCCAACTGATTTGAGAGTACCATGAACGAAATTCTTTTGTGAGCAACTCCCACGTGCAGGAACCGATTTCGATGAAACTTCTCAAACAGTATGACTTAACTAGGAGGCAGGTGCATATTCCAAAATTGTCGATCTGTAACAATTTTAACAAAGTTAGTAGTAGTGCTCGCACGTTTCGGGTAAAGGTTGGGGGACCCCGGATGTGACGTCATGTCACGTGACGTAGTGGCGCCATGTTGTGTTGTTATGGTAACCCGCGTGAGCGGCCATGTTGTGACGTCATCTCCATAGTGATACGTGATGTGAGTGCGCATGCGCAGCGCGTGTTGTTAGGGTGATACGTGTTTCCGTCGTCCATTTTGTATATTGGAGGCCGCCATCTTGGTCTCTATAGTGGCACGTGATTGCTATGTTACCAATGGCTTCTAACAAGACAGTGGTATGTCCGGGGGTGTGTTCCTTTGTAGAAGAGTAAATCTGATTACCACAAACAACCCGACAATCCCCCCAAATCACCAAAATCTATCCCATTTCACCGAAATTGACTTTATTTCCCCAATTTATCGGCTTAGCACGTAGTGCTATAGTACTAAGGGGTACAAGGGGGTGCATTCGATTGAACAGGAGTAATGTTCTGGCTTAGAATTCTCCCAGAATCCCTTTTTGGATCCCTATCCCATGACGTTTTTCCCATTAAAAGACAGGTTCCTTTGGTAATTACCCAGAATTCTCCGCTTCTATCTATATATACAATAGTTTACGTCTATCTGGCCATGTTCCTTTGTTCTAGAGTATACTCCAGTAACGTAGAAGAGCCTATTAGTTGGAACAGCTTTGTTTATTATTACTATATTTAGCTATTCTAGTCTATTCTTGTTAGTTCTGACCCTATTCCAAGTACTCTTGTTGTCTCAGTTATCTAGATTATAACTAACCAATCAGATTGCTTGATTTCCCATAACTTGTATGCAGAGTTATCTCCCTTCTGCATAATAAAAGCCTATATCCAATGGCAATATCCCCAGGCACCCAAATTTTAGCACCACTTTTTTGAAAACACCTGTGGCTATGGAATACCGTTTTTGTCATATGTGCTTATGTGAAAAAGCACAATGTGACACAATGTGCCCTAGCACAAAGGCACATGCTTCATGTGCCGATATGTGTTTATGTGAAAAGGCACAATGTGCCCTATCACATAGGCACATACCGGTATTTGAGGATACCTTTGGCCTGGTATTGTATTATTTGAGGATACTTATTGAGGATACCTACTGGAGAATCCCTTTTTGTCATATGTGCTTATGTGAAAAGGCACAATGTGACACAATATGCCCTATCACATAGGCACATGCTTTATCTGCCGATATGTGCTTATGTGAAAAGGTACAATGTGACACAATATGCCCTATCACATAGGCACATACGGGTATTTGAGGATACCTATGGCCTGGTATTGTATTATTTGAGGATACCTATCGAGGATACCAACTGGAGAATCCCTTTTTGTCAAATGTGCTTATGTGAAAAGGCACAATGTGACACAATATGCCCTATCACATAGGCTTATACGGGTATTTGAGGATACCTATGGCCTGGTATTGTATTATTTGAGGATACCTATTGAGGATACCTATCGAGGATACCTTTTGGAGAATCCCTTTTTTGTCGCATTAGGCTATGTAAAAGCCCTCAATGTGTCTAATGTAGTCTTACCAACCGCTTCCATCTTGTCGCCATAGTTCCAATGCCATTACAGGTCTATGGCCTATCTGTCCTGCCATTAGCTTCTACAACAGTCTTGTTCCATTGCGGCCTTGTACCAGTACTATTGGCTTCTGTTATTCTGCCCCATATCTCGTCCATTACTTCTTAGCTATACCTATCTCAGTCTCGACTATAACATTGATCAAGGTTGAATCAGATTTCCCCTGTATACATATAAGGCATTCCGTTATTGAGATTCCTAGCCGAGTCCGTAAAATTTGGATTCCGTGTTTTAACATCGTCCACTCGAGGGTATGCCCCTTCCCTATTAAAAGAATTCAGTTCAACTGGTTGTAGTTCATTAAGTTTAAAATTTATTCAGTTAAATGTTGTTCTGTTCAAAGGTGTTAATATTGGGATATGGTTAAAAAATTCATTCAGTTCAAAAGGTGTTAATACCTTCATTAAAGTTATAGTTCAGAAATAAAGTTCATTCAAACAGTTCAAAGGGGTTTTAATTACATAAAGTTCATTCAGTTGAAAACTTTGTTCAGTTCAAAGGGTTAATTATATATACCTTCATTAGGGTTAGAGTCCATTCAGGTGAAAACTTTGTTATGTTCACTTCGATCTTGGTTGTGTTGGATCTTCGTTCACTTTATTCGAACATTTGTCTTGTATCTGTTCATAAATCAGTTCTGTTCACTTCGATCTTGGTTGTGTTGGATTCACTTTGTTCTGTTCAGTCTGTCCAACTAGTTCGATCAATCTTACTAGTTTGACATTCTTTCAATTTGTTATGTTTACTTCGTTGTTTTGTAGTGACTGGTTGTATCTGTTCAGAGTCTTGTAGTCATTGTTGAATTAGGCTTTATTAGTCCCTTTCCATACCCTCGAGTGGACGATGTTAAAACACGGAATCCAAATTTTGCGGACTCGGCTAGGAATCTCAATAACGGAATGCCTTATATGTATACAGGGGAAATCTGATTCAACCTTGATCAATGTTATAGTCGAGACTGAGATAGGTATAGCTAAGAAGTAATGGACGAGATATGGGAAGGTATCCTCGATAGGTATCCTCAATAGGTATCCTCAAATAATACAATACCAGGCCATAGGTATCCTCAAATACCCGTATGAGCCTATGTGATAGGGCATATTGTGTCACATTGTGCCTTTTCACGCAAGCACATATGACAAAAAGGGATTCTCCAGTAGGTATCCTCGATAGGTATCCTCAAATAATACAATACCAGGCCATAGGTATCCTCAAATACCCGTATGAGCCTATGTGATAGGGCATATTGTGTCACATTGTGCCTTTTCACATAAGCACATATCGGCACATAAAGCATGTTCCTATGTGATAGGGCATATTGTGTCACATTGTGCCTTTTCACATAAGCACATATGACAAAAAGGGATTTCCCAGTAGGTATCCTCGATAAGTATGACACAACAAGAGAACTAACAAGAATAGACTAGAATAGCTAAATATAGTAATAATAAACAAAGCTGTTCCAACTAATAGGCTCTTCTACGTTACTGGAGTATACTCTAGAACAAAGGAACATGGCCAGATAGACGTAAACTATTGCATATATAGATAGAAGCGGAGAATTCTGGGTAATTACCAAAGGAACCTGTCTTTTAATGGGAAAAACGTCATGGGATAGGGATCCAAAAAGGGATTCTGGGAGAATTCTAAGCCAGAACATTACTCCTGTTCAATCGAATGCACCCCCTTGTACCCCTTAGTACTATAGCACTACGTGCTAATCCGATAAATTGGGGAAATAAAGTCAATTTCGGTGAATTGGGATAGGTTTTGGTGATTTGGGGGGATTGTCGGGTTGTTTGTGGTAATCAGATTTACTCTTCTACAAAGGAACACACCCCCGAACATACCCCTGTCTTGTTAGAAGCCATTGGTAACATAGCAATCACGTGCCACTATAGAAACCAAGATGGCGGCCTCCAGTATACAAAATGGACGACGGAAACACGTATCACCCTAACAACACGCGCTGCGCATGCGCACTCACATCACGTATCACTATGGAGATGACGTCACAACATGGCCGCTCACGCGGGTTACCGTAACAACACAACATGGCGCCACTACGTCACGTGACATGACGTCACTTCCGGGGTCCCCCAACCTTTACCCGAAACGTGCGAGCACTACTACTAAAGTTGTATTTTTGCATTTCGAAATTTTCAGTTTGCGAGAAATTTTAACGAGTTCATCTTACGTTCAACTTACAAGATTAATATAGATTTCTCTATGAGATTCTTCTGTGTGCAACTACTCCTCCATTATGAATCGAATTGGATGAAACTTCTCAAATATTACTACTTACGGGTAGGCATGCGCACATTCCAGAATTTCCAATTCGCGATCATTTTAACCAACATTTAATCTATTGAACTTTGACTTCTTATGGATTTCTAAACGAGATTTTTGTGTGAGCAACTCCTGCATCCATGAACCGATTTCGATGAAACTTCTCAGACATGAACACAAACACGTGAACATGAAGCACATTCCCAAATTCTTAATCTACGGTGATTTCAATCAATTTGACTCATCTTGAACTTGGTTTAACTACAGATTTATACATTTGGGCTGCACGATATTCAAAACTGAATACCGGTATCGGTATTCAAAAAAATATCGCGGTATACCGGTATATCGAAAACTGTTCAGATATATATACACAGGAACCACAATCGACACTCCAGGCATCACAGTCGGAACGAATTAGCATGCCTTGATGATGCGGTTCGAAAAACCTTTACCCAGAAGACGATATCAAAATTTATTATTTTCAAAATTAGTTTATGAGATTTTCCCCAAATATTTCAACAAAACTATATCATGTGACCCCTCATTGGAACGAGCTCAACGAGCTCGTTCCAATGAGGGGTCACATGATATAGTTTTGTTGAAATTTTTTAAAATTATTTTTTCAAGTGCTGAATTTGTATATTACGAGGACACAAGCAGGCGATTCCTTGGATAAAGGGATAATATTATTCATTTGGGGCTACAGTCAAAAAAACTAAAGACATCTGGGTAAATACATAATGACGATAAACCGATATTTTTGTAATTACACCGGTATTGAATCGATGTTGGTTTGAATACCGGTTTTTATCGGTTTATCGATATATCGTGCAGCCCTATTATACATTAGATTCTTGTATATGCAACTCCTATTACGTATTGCGACTCGCCATAAAGGGCTCGCCGCGATACCTAACAGCAACACCATCTCGGCTTTATATACACGTTTCTTGATCAACAAATAGCGGTGATAACATATATATATATCATTGACGCAACGCACAACCAACCGTTGCATCACAGTTCTACTCAGTGAATGTACATTTCCTTTTGGAGATTGGTCTTCAGCTACTACCGTTTTTGGACAGCGAGACTCAATTAAGATATCTCATTTTATTTCGAAAATGCAAACCGAAATAATAAAAACATAAATCGTTACTTCATCGCATCTACTCCACCATCACATCGCGTCCATTGCGTTTCCATCTTTTAGCTCTGGGAGATAGCACTATCGGCGAAACTGTAGTAAAAGATTGGGTTGGAGGCGGGGAGGGGGCATTAATTATTTGTAATGTTTTTTTCTTCAATATATACGGCTCACGAGCCACCATTGGAACGAGCTCGTCCTAATGAGGAATCTTAAGACATGTTTTTAAAGCAAAAAAAAAATTATATCTTTTACTTTTTCCTGAAATTTATGATTGCAAGTGTTGTATGATACTCGCGTCAGGCAAAATGTTAAATAATAATAATGAAATATTGACTAAAATGGTTGTGGGTAGGTTTTCATTCATCAAAAGTGTGTGTGTATCCGGGGAGTGGGGGAGGGGGATTATAAGCTCCGAAAAAGTGTCTGGGGGGCATAGTGCTGAACGCAACCGCACCGCGACGACCTCTTAACGGTAATCTGCGTATGAAGTTATCGTTTCGTATGCAAAAGGAAACTAAAGTTATTGCACGGAATCTAAAAACCTCTTTATAGTAACAATGACATTGACTTTAACACTAACGCTGCCGAAAGCGACTATTGTCTCCTATTTTATGATGATTTTCTATACGTTCTGGCATGCGCAGATCAAATCTACCTTCTGATAAATTGCTGGAAAGGGCTCAGAGAGCCCTTTCCAACAATTAATCAGATGATAGAGTTTCAAGTATGTCAGAAATTGTATTGAAATTCTTCGCATACAGGCGTACATAGAGGTCCTCCATATATGGATAAAGTGGGCGTGACAGAAAAGGGTTAAACGCAATCGCAATCACTGACAGTTTTATAGGCAATCATATGTCAAAGAAAACTAGCATTATTTCACTGAAACACAACATATCTTTATGGTGACACCTACCTTGACCTTTGACCTATTAACCCCAAAACGAATGCCAATCACCGCCACACTATGCAAATCTATGTAGAACGAGCATTGTGCAATGGAGGATATAAAAGTTATTGTATCCATGGAAATGAGTTGGTCAGACGGACCGATGGACGGATGATCGAACGCCCCCTATATTGTGTGACTCGGATACTTGAACATACTTGGACAGTTGAAAAAGAAAATCACATTTTTTCAGGACATTCAGGGCAGGTAGTAGGGCTGCACGGTATTCGAAACTGAATACCGGTATCGGTGTTCAAAAAAATACCGCGGTATACCGGAATATCAAAAGACTGTTCAGATACGTACCATAAACCGGACTTGAGCCATCACAATCGGAACAAATCAGCATGCCTTGATGATACAGTTCGAATAACCTTTTACCCAACACAGACGATATCAAAATTTATTTTTTTAAATATTAGTTCATCGAATTTTTCAAAAAGATTCAACAAAACCACATCATGTATATGTCGAGCTCGCTCCAACGAGGGGTCACATGATATGGTTTTGTTGAAACGTTTTTTCCCCTGCACAATTTGTGTATTACCCGGGCGGATGTGGCTAATTCCTTAGGTACAGAGATAATATTATTCGTTTGGGACTACAGTTAAAAAACAAAAGACATCTTAAAATTTAAATTGTGGCTAAATAAAATAATGACGATAAACCGATATTTTTGCAATTAAACCCGTATTCAATCGATACTGGTTTGAATACCGATATGTATCGGTTTATCGATATACCGTGCAGCCCTAGAAGGTTGGTAACGCAACCTTTTTTTCCTTTCCTTTACTGACCTTAACTTCAACCCTAATCCAAACCCTACCCGTAACCTGAAACTAAAATATAGTCAACACAAAGTCACACAAAGGAATAGAATTCACACAACGATTTTTTAGTCTCATAATGTCAAGCTGTGTTCAAAACATAGTGTCCAATGCTACATGTATGTGGCAAGTTTCATTAGTCGATTTTGCTACACAAGTGTCCGTTGGTCATACCAATCAACATATAACGTACATGTAGCTCGCGTGAGTGTCACCGTCAGACGGATGGACTGGCTTGCAGACAGACCGACGTACTGATGTTGCTGTGGATAAAGCCGTATACCGAATATGGGTTTGCTGTGCCTACTGTGGCGAAAACCTAAAATCATGGGTATTCTGAGAAAAATAAAGGGCAATAACTCCACAAACTTGGTTTGCAATTTCTGCGCGTAAGACCGTATGCCAAATATGGGTAGGCTAGGTCGATTATCGTTGAAGTTTTCATCCGCAAACCTGAAATCATGGCAAGAAATTTCAACCCGATAAAGGGCGTTAACTCCCTAACGTCAGATTCGAACATGAATTTTTACATACCCCGTGTTTTGGTTTAAAAAACAAATGAATATGAAGGGGACATTCGAGTGCACTTCCATGACTTTCTTCCAAGACCCAGCAGAGTAGGCGAGGGAAAAACTGGTGGCCCCTCTTGAAAATAACCGATCAGATCGGTTCATTTATTAGTTTTTAAATTCACTTTCAGCATCTGTGGCATATTGTGACCGAAGCACAAGTATAAAGTCAAGTTAAGCCAACCGTAATTTAGAGCATTCTTGAGAAGACTTACACTCCAGGCGCCGGTTATCGGGGCCTATTTTACCAGTAAAACAGAACTTGTGAAAACCGTAATATCAGCCGACGAAACGATTGTTCCCCCAGTGCACAGCGAGCAATCATCGAAATTTATTTATTTATTGGTGTTTAAGGTCACATACTTATGCACAATGGCTAATCGTGACCGTGACAATTTTACGGGTGGAGGAAGCCGGAATACCCGGAGCGAACACCGAGCATCGACGAGCAACTGTCAGCTCCTCAACATTCTAACTCTGTTCAAGCTCCTCTCAAGTAGGGTTACAGCGGTTGAAGACGTACACAATCGACGTGCAGTACGCCTTAGTACACGACGCCATCGTGCCCCCATGTAGGCAACCGGGATAAAGTGCCCTGCCCAAGGACACAACGCGGGTCGTCCCGGACGGGGATTGAACTCGTGGCCTCTGGCATAGAAGTCCAACAGCCTACCACTGAGCCACCGCGCTCCCGCAATCGTCGAAAAAAGGAAACAAGACGTCATCTTGGGTGGAACAAGGCGACATCTGCAATGCTTTAGCATTGCAGATGGCGTCTTGTTCCACTCAAGGGGCGATATATATACTTGTTTAGAAACCAGGATCTGTTAAGCATCTAGAAAGAGAAACGAGGAAAGGGTAAACTTGAATCATTTGTAGGAATATATTTGCATATACATACAAATATTGATATTGCCCGTTCCGATTTCTAGACCCCCAGACTAAAAGTCTTCGAATTTCCACCAGAGATCTTCGCTAAATAGATTAGGATGTATTCGTCGAATCGAAACATATTTGTTCGTATATTAACGGAATTAATCGATCTAATTCTCCAGGGAAGACAAATAAAGCTACCCCCTCTTGACCCAGAAGGCAATACTGTACCGTTGTTTCAAATCGATTTTTATCGAAATTTGCGGGACAAATTCTGTATTTCTTGTCAAATACATGATTTCATTTAGGAGAATGTCGAATTAATCAGATTCTGCGTAAACTTTTTCTTATTTTCTAGGAAAACAAGCTCGATTGAGTGATGTCAAGAAGAACACACCGCAATGCCGTGGCGAACTTGGATAGTGTTTTTCGATCTTGATGTTTTCCCGATAGCCGTGTGTATATCGAGTTAACCCAAACAGGGGTGCGCCGATGGCAACATGTAACGTGTCATTTCACCGATGACATTTGTGTGAACGAGATTAACCTTTGATATAGAAACATTCCTTTTAGAATGTCTTTGAAGTCTCCATTTTATCAACTCCGTTGCTAAAATGAACTGAATATACCATCGGTATGCGAAATGGCGGGTTGAGGGAGAGGGGGAAGTGACTATTTCTCCATCCTGCGTCCACGATAAAAAAAACTGTACCTATCTTTATGCACTAATTTCCAGTGGAGGCTCCAGACTTGTGTTCACGGTGGGTAAGGGGCAGGTTTATAATTTATTTCACCCCTTGATCTAACGCGAATGACAAACCGCATGTTTCCTAAAAACTCATAACTTATGACCCCTTACTGGAACAAACTCGACGAGCTTCTTCTAACGAGCGGCTAAAAGCTAGGTTTTGTAGGTAGAAAATTAATTTAATAAAATATATTCGCGGATTATTCGTCTTATAATAATTTTTTAAAATGAGTTGATCACTGGGGTAGCAAGTGGGCGTGACGGAATGACGTAATGACACTTTTATCAACATCTCGACATATGCAAAAATTTATAACAAAAATATAAAATTGTTGTTTGATATTTTTTAAACAGGGAATATTCTGCATTCTTGATTCATTTTGTTAACAATTCTCATTTTGATATATATCAAGCTTACCTTGACGACTACATTTCAGCAGTTCTTCTACGTTGATCTATTGGTTAATTCTGGAGACTTCGAGTTATTTCCCCTAATTACGGCACGATAAAACAACTAGCTGAAACTGTTGCCACCATGTCGGAGAAAATGAAATGGCGACCAGCTAAAAATAAACCACAACTTACGCTGTAACTTAGACTCCACTCAGCCGCCGGACAGGACAAAGTCCGCACGGATGTCATGCGACTGTTTGCAGCCTTGCAGACAGTCGCATGCTATCTGTGCGGACTCTGCCATGTCCACGCGCAAACTCAAACTAATAATTCGAGCACAAAATCTCGGTGCGACAATGCAAAATTGAATTAAATCTATCGAAGCAGGCACCCGTTTACGTGACATGGTGGATATAGGCAGTGAAGACAGATCAATGTGACCATTTACATTAATGGGCTGCCTCCACCAAGCTAAACTAGTAATGCATGTGTAAACTCTCAGCTCAACTAGGCAAAATTTAATTAAATCTAAGCAGGTACCCGTTAAATTCAAACGTGGTGGACACAGGCAGTGAAAACAGTTCGCTGTGATCACTGACAGGATGCATGGGCTGCCTCCACCAAGAAAGAAACCCCAGGTGAAAAACAGGCAATGAACCACTCGGGGGGGGGGGGGGGGAGGAGTTGGATCATCTCATCTCGACTCATGTTCTGGCAAACGAGTGACAACGACTACCAAAGACGGCTTCGGTCTCAATGCCCGGTGCCACACCGATAACTTTAACCGTTATGGAAAATCCTACCACGAAATCGCACATTAGCGAAAACCCATTCGGAACCTGGTGGTAGGTTTGGTGGCCATTAAAAGGCTCGTTTGTTTTTTTTTACCCAGAAAATCGGCACCAGCACAACCAGTCCTGACACCCAACCTAAACACTTTCAGAAGAGGACAGAGAAGGCCAATGAGGAGATCCACCACCTTTCAGAGTGAAACGATGCCTTGTCTGGGGATCACTCATTGGTCCGGAAGCCTAGCTGAGAAACCACCGGTCCACTACGAGCGGTAGGAGTAAGCAACAGAAGACCTCCATCTATCCACTTATGGGATGCGCGTCGCATCCCCAAGTACAGACTCTTTCGGAGTTTCCACTTACCACTCAACAAGGGAAATTGGACGAGACTTCACATCCTGACTGTCAGAATTATCACAATTTAGAACAAAGCTAAACTTCAACTTCGAGCATGGGAATAATATTAGTTACACAGTTTGTTGGTGGCCTAATATGGTATATATGGTGTCAGTTAATTCCAAATTGGACTCGAGCTTCGAGTAACGAATATATCTTACCGTCTGTTGCATCGATGCACAGAACTAATAACAACAGCGATCAAAATTAAATGAGAGAATTCTCACAATGTGTCCACGTGTCTTTGCCTTGTTACAATTTATGGGAGAGTGCCTACAGGCACTCTCCCATAAATTGTAACAAGGCAAATTCATACAAACCAAACAGTTTCATTTCGAAGGTAACATGACACACATCCACAGAATATGAAACCATTTAAGTTGCCTGACTTGCACTTCAGACTAAATATGGGCTTCCAACACTCAGTCTTTCAACGTGAAGCGTTTATCGGCTGCCGCCATTTTGTATAATCAATGAACAAAGGGGAGATTATCCATCGCTGTCAGCGTATATTGATGTTGACAGGCAGTATATGGTTTTATATGCAGTCTGCATGTGACGTCTTTGAACCAATGAAATTCCCAGATACTTGTAGGAGGTAAGATAACGAAAACTACAGTTCTGCGGACGTGAACTGGTCACTTTCTATGGGTGACCAATATTTCCAGATTAGATTCCAAACACTAATTATATTATAGAAATAATCATCACAAATTTAATTAATGAAGCATTGGGTAGAGCGAAAGAATAGCAATCGTACCCAAGTCGAATCAGCTTTTCTGTTCTGTTCATAAAACAATCCCACAAATATGTGTCCCCATTCAAGCGTTATCTCTTTGCCTTTCGCCGGAGAATTATCCGGCCCAGACGAGATGTACTTTATTACCGTGCTGGGATTAAAAAAACTGGTAATTTTTAGATCAGATCGCGACTGGGTCGTGAAACACCTACAAACCTTAAGACAAGATTTCGTAAATGAAATATTGTGAAATCAAAGCCAAATAAAAAAAAAAAAACTTAAATAAAAAAAACCCATAGCATTTGAGAATCAACCTTCTTCCATTTCCTTTTTGACGAGTGATATTCTAGAGCGTTGTGGGGAGAAAAGCGGAAAGATAATTTTGACCGAATCGCGTCACAGACGCGATCCGGTCGCAATTCTCTCTACGCTTTCGTGAGACGGTATTGTACCCGAGGAGGTAGTTTCTGTCTCTTGTTCCAGTAAAACATAGCGCTCCAATTTTATTAAAATGTGTGGCCTGGGGAGATAACATTGTCCCCGCAGAAACCCAAGAAAAGTTATTTTGAAAATTGTATATTAGTTCCTTCATGCGAATGTATTTTATATATAAAATATTAAACAGTTTACCATTTAGAGTCTCTGTCAGTAGTTGTTATAACACGGTGCACAATAAAGAAAATACCTTGAATAAAAATCGTTGTTAAAAAAATAGCCATACCCCTTGCCTGCATTCATTCTGAGGGCTGAGGCCAAGTCGGTATAGTCAGGAATTTTATTTTAACAACTGGAACAAAACGTTACATCCAGTTCATGACAGCAGTATTGTTGTGTCTGTTTTACTAGTAGTCACTATAATACACAGCCTCACCTATCAAAGCGTCACCTAGCCTCAAAGGCCTATCTATTCTCTCGCTCATAAAATATCTGGAGTAAGGTATAATCCCTAATAATTTCTGCGTCACGCATCAGCCTTACCTGGGCATACAGTTAAAACTAGAAGTCATGTCGCGAACTGTGCGCTTATCTAGGCTTAATTGCGCTCAGGAATTGCGCACAATTGCCATATCGAATGGCATCCAAAGCACGGCGGGTTCTCCTGGTTACTCATAGCAAACACAGGCAATGTTTCTGTCAATGAACCCCCGATTACCCTGAGATCTATTGGCTGAAACATTGCTTGTGCACAGGTCATATGTACAGAATTTGATAGCCTTACTATGGTCATAACGCATAGATTAACGCGCAGATCGACGTGCTATTTGTGCGCATTTCATGACAGGACTTCGAGTTTTAACTGTAGATAGATAAAAACGAACAAAGCCGCATTCAAGGGTCAATGTTTTCGCATTTCTATTTTCAAATTTGACCAGTTGAATTCTACAGTATTATTGGGAAGAAAGCGATCAGAGAATTACGACCGGATCGCATAATTAAGGTGGAAAAATAAAGCAGCTATTGCTTCTGCACGGGTGAGATATGGGAATTTATTCCAAGTATGCAACAAATGTTCTTGTCTCACTCGAGCATGGACAAAAGTTGTATTATACAACACGGCATTTTTGGGTGGTACAGTGCAACCTATAACACAGTGTTGTGTGCCGTTTGGCGATATTCTGTTGTTAATGACGCTCATTTGGACGTTACTATGGCGATATTCCAATAGCATTAGCGCAATATTTTCGAAATGTTATGGCGTATATCTCAAGACAAACTCGCTCGTGACGGGAGGACACAAAAGGCGATGATTTTTACCGACCTGGACGATAAACGTTTGTGCGAGCCCTTTCCTAATTCTCATAACTGAGTTTTATCTCAGCCTGTGAAAAGCTCGGATTTCCGAACACAGTATCCAGATTTCATTGCAGCAGCTGGATACGAAGACCTAGATTATGCCGGTTCTCGCAAATGCAGTACCCCACCCTTCCGGTCATCCTAACACCCACTGACGAATTGTTTTATGATATCACGAACTTCTTTCTTCCCAAGCTCACTTACATATATGGTTTTAAAAAATATATAGAGACGTGCATTCAAAAAAAAAAATGAATTTCAAAACGGTGCCACGACTCATGATTCAATAACATTATCACACTTGTCGATGCGATGTAAAAAAGTGTGTTATAACTGATCATCACATGCACTTGCCACCGGTCATGCATTTTTCGTTTCGTTTTGTTATGGGATGGGAGGGGGTGGGGGGGAGGGAAGTTTGCGTTGAACTTGGATTGTTTCATTGTTAATAAATTTTGAAAAAGAAATTGACTTTTGTTTTTTATTTAACCCTTTACCTAACGAATGGACCGCAACCGCCCGCGTAATTAAAAAATTAGGCAGTTGACAAAATTATATTTTTCAAAAAATTTCAACAAATCCATATCGTGTGACCCCTCATTGGAACGAGCTCGTCAAGCTCGTTCCAATGAGTGGTCACATGATATGGTTTTGTTGATTGTTTTCTTTTAAATTTGAAAAAAACAAAAATTAAAGTAATATATTTTGATATCAACAGCGTTGGTAAAGGGTTAAGTCGACTGAGGTGATAATTGTGCTTGGCTGACTATGGATGCTGATGGTCAAGGAATCTACTCATCAGAGAAAAAGTGCTTCTCTGAACCCCTGCAGGCCTTATAAGTTCTCGAATTAGTCTCAATATTACTGTAGACTGTGTTTTGCCCTGATTATCTGTTGCAAAGGATGTTGCGACCTGTTCGATTTCACCATGCAGTCTGTACAGGCGCACGAAACATTTGCAAAAACCGCGGAGATTTTCTGCTTTGTCCTCTGAATTAAAAATCATTACTGCAAGGTAAGCATAAAAATTATTCAATTGAAAAATGTTTTGAGTAGCGCGCAGGTGCGTCATAATCTAAATGTGCCCGCGTTGTCCTCCTGGTGTGTTATCTATACCCTTAGGGTTTTGCTTTCCCGTGGTGAGGAAACTCAGTGTGGAATCCGTGCGAAACTACGGTGAACAAAATACACTTCTTTGGGAAAACGGAGACAGTAACAAGAACACCTTAATCAATTCTCCATGTTCAGTGTTTGCAAATCCCACGGCTATTCGATATTAAAAAGAGTTTCAATCTCTTTCATCTTCACTTTACAATTTGAAACGATGACATAAAAGTTGTAATAATGTAAGCCGACATGCAATACATGTAATTTTATCCTGGGGACATATCCATCAAGACGAAAATCTTCTTCAATTGTCCTGTCATTACCCTGCTCGTAATGTTTGTCTATTTCCTATCTGATGGCGCAGAACACGTAATCATCGTTACAACCAATATTATTTAAAAACCAGAGCCAGTTAGTTCTACACGACACAAAGAAAAATGCTCTTTAAGAAAAACGTGAAAAGGATTCAGAGTTTTCAGGTAATGTTCTAACCCCAGCTTTCATATCTTTGGCCACACGTCTTATGAAACCTATACAGTAAGCGTAGAGTGTATTATCACTAAATCACCTGCAGACTGGAGATTCCACCCGAGCAATAATTGCAAATTTGTTGCAAAGCATAACCAACACCAGCAAAGTTTCAGTCAATGGACCTCCGGGTTAAACCCGGAGGTCCATTGGCTGAAACATTGCTGTGTTTTTGTCGATATATACAAAATTTGAAAGTTATAGCTTGGGTGATAACTCCACTCTGCGCGTGATTTAGTTACAATCCACTCTCCACGTACTGTAGCTCTCGTCACACTGATATCGAAAAATGAAATTTCAAGAAGCAAAATTTCCCCATGATTCATAAACTTTTATTCTCGAAGTCATTCGTTCATTCATTCGCAATTCTTTCATTCCCATGTTTCCAAGCATTCGTTTATGCAATCACTCCCACTCTTACTCAAATAGTTTACACATACACGCACACATTCATTCACTTTCACACTGCAAACAGAAACCACACCGCAGCCACTCGGTAACCCCCGAGTCTCTCACCGAAAGCCATCGAAAGAAATTTTCCTATTGCGAATTGTACGATCCTTAAAGGAAGTGTGGTTGCGATAGGCAGAACTTCATCCACCAAATGTGTGGTAAATAATCTGCAGACAGTTGCTTACCCACTGCGAATTGTACGATCTATGAAGTGTGTGTGTGGGGGGGGGGGGGGGGTGGGGGGGGGGGGCTGCTGTTATAGGCAGAACTTTATCCATCCAGCTACCCAGATAGCCAATCAAGCGTCCATTCCAAGGTCAATTGGTCACAAAGCCGATGGCGTACTAACTAAATTTTGCAAAAAACGGATAATGCTGCATCATGGCGGAAAATCTACTTGTCACACGAAATTTCTTTTCTTCTTCACATGATAGATGGCAGAACACGTGAACGAATGCTATGTAATATAGCCTTTGGAAGCCATATCATGAAACCCCTCCCATTTAGTGTATGTGTGGGAGAGGTCGTATGTGTTGTTATTGGAGATTTGTCAAGGAGAAGTCGCACCCAAGATAAGTTAACTTAACGAGAAACACGGCCACAAAGTTGTTTCTGGGCTAAAAGTTCCCAATAACCCCAAACAAGTCACATCATTGTCAGCCAGATGTGCACTTTGTCGTTCATAGCATACATCCCATCATTTCTCACACCGAGCCGAATCATGGTTCGGCCTGTTGTGGGAATGTTGTGAGGTCTTTTGGGATTTATGCCCCAAAGATACAAAAACCTTGCATGCTGTTAGATGGGTATCCTTTCGTGCAGAAATTATGAAGGAAATACATTTTATTGTTCACAATGGAACATTATAAAAATGTATATTCACAACGATTGTTACGATTCAGACCTGGTGGCAAACGTTAATTACAGGGCCCAGACTTAACTCAGGCTTTTGCGAAACCAGACCCTTCGTAACATCATACTAATGCAACATCCAAATACGGGGTAATAAGGACCACTCACGCGCCTATTGGTCAATGACTACGCCGCGTGAAACGCATACTACACTTCATGTGGTTGGGTTATGGTCCTGGAGACCAAGTCCACCCCTACCGGAAATTTTCCCATTAACATATATATCATGTACACCTCTGGGTGTTGCTTACGATTACAAACTGGATATTATCATGATCCATGCAACTAATGCAGCAAAATGGCAAAGGGATAACCACACATTGGTAACAATACCATTGCTCTTGGACGGCAATTTGTTCAAAGGGAATTAATTGTTCACTGTCGACCTTGCTATGCTCTTAACACGGATCATGATCGGGACAGGTAACGGATTCCAGTCCTAGTGGAATTCCTTGTAGTTATCATTGGGTATGTCTCACGCCAGCGATATCCATTATAGTGCGATGGTTAGACTGGTTGCATTATTACAGGTCATGACAGAATGTCTTGACGTCTGGTATAAAATTTCAAAAAAATAAACGCGGAGACATGTGGAAGCAACTATCCATGTCTTTCAAATGATAGTGGTCAGAAGCAACTGTCCATGTCTTTCAAATGAAATTGGTCAAGTGAAGAGTGGTGTATAATAGTACTGGTCAAGAACATAGTACTGGTTTTGAGGTACAAAATGAAAAAAACTCTATTTTCAAGAATATTTTCCCCATGTGTCGTCAGCTAATTCGAACTAGTCAAGGGTGTAGCCAGGGAGGGTCATGGGGGTCGTACGACCCTCCCCCTCCCAAATCCCAAAGGTCCGCGGCCGATATTCTCCACAGCAATCTAATACATGCCTAGGGAACGCGGTGGCTCAGTGGGTAGAGGTGCGGGCTGCAAGCCGAGAGGTCCTCGGTTCGAATCCCACCTGCGGCAACCGCGTTGTGTCCTTGTGCAAGACACTTCATCTCCATTACCCGCGTACTGCACGTCGACGGTCCGCATGTCTCCAACCAATCTAACCCTGCCTGAACTGCAGTGCGGAGTTACGATGTTGGGGAGCTGGCAGCTGCTCGTCGTTGCTCAGTGGTTCTCTCCGGGTACACCGGCTTCCTCCACCCGTAAAACTGTCCCGGTCATGATTAGCCATTGTGCATAAATATGTGACCTTAAACATCAATAAATAAATAATAATACATGCCTACATCGAATCCCAAAGGTCCGCGCCCGATATTCTCCACATCAATCTAATACATGCCTACATCGAATCCCATAGGTCCGCGCCCGATATTCTCCACATCAATCTAATACATGCCTACATCGAATCCCAAAGGTCCGCGCCCGATATTCTCCACATCAATCTAATACATGCCTACATCGAATCCCAAACGTCCGCGCCCGATATTCTCCACATCAATCTAATATATGCCTACATCGAATCCCAAAGGTTCGCGCCCGATATTCTCCACATCAATCTAATACATGCCTACATCGAATCCCAAAGGTCCGCGCCCGATATTCTCCACATCAATCTAATACATGCCTACATTGAATTTGATTCACTTTCATTCAGCATAAAATCTTTGATCACTGCTGATATCAAATATTGAAGAATTTTTTTCCGGGGGAGCTCCCCCCCCCCCCCCACCCCCCCCCCCACCCCCACCGGTCAACCACCGATGGCCAAAAGTCAAGTTGGAGAAGATTATGGGAGGGGGTCACCCCTCCCACAATCTCCTTTAACTTGACCTTGGGACGAGGCTTGGCCTCTGACCAAGATTTCAGTTTTCTTATACTTGAGTTGCATTATGGGCGACCACCCTAAAACAAATTGCTGGCTACACCCCTGCTAGTTAAAAGGTTAATAGTTTTAATTGCATTCATTTTAATTGTTTTTTGTTGCATGGTTGGTGATGTCATCAGATACGTGATCAGTGACTTTACATGGCCACTCACATAGTTTACCATGATCAACATCATGCATCACGTATATGATATCACTTTTTGGTAAGGAAGCTATGAAATCAATTGCAAAACTTGGATACGAACCCGAATTAGGGGAGCTCATTTACGGAATCCTATTCTATAAAATTACTCTATCGAGCTTCTTTTTTCGTCGAACGTGCGCGCGTGCTACACTCTAAAATCAGTTGGGTAAAAATCGACCCAGATCAACTGGATTGAGTGAATATGAATCCAATATGCACTCATCCTAATTGGGTTCACTCAACCCAGTTGATTTGGGTTGATTTTTAACCCAACTGATTTTCGAGTGTTTAAGTCATTTGCTCAGTCACATTCCCAATTCCAGTTTCCATTTCTGAATTTCATGTGGGAAGTATTTTTAACTCTTAGAAGCCGGGAGTCGAGTTTTCTTGACTGTGGTGTAATACGGCAGGTAATCTGACTGTGACGGTGCGGCTATCTTTGGGCTAGGGGAGAATTAAACACTGAGCAGGTGCTTCTAGTCAAGTGTCGTCTGCCTGAATAGGCAGCCGACACTTGACTAGAAGCACCTGCTTTACTGTAAGTTTTTCGCGGTATGTCATGTTCAATAAATTCATTCTGATTCCCCAGGTTCTAAGAGTTAACGAAATTTTAAAAAAACACGCGTGAATGCACCTGAATCTGCGACCGCCCTGAACTGTTGATCGCGAACGGACTAACTAATTAACTAACTAACTAACTAATATCAGTTCTTCTTTGGTATCTGACTTTTCTGTCGCAGCAAAAATAATTTTCCAGGGCATTTGCCCACATTCATTTTGGCCTGGCTGTTATGAGTGGGTCAAACTAACGTTTTCCGTTTTTCATTGTTTAAATTGAATTTTGAGTCCTGAGGCGGTTTGCAATTGTTTCTTCCTGACGTGCAAATAAGTGTTCCCATGAGTTTCGCTTGACAAGTAATTGTGTCATCGTATTTCAGCGCTTTCGTCGTGAATCCGCTGCAATGACACCGGCTTTATTCTGATGAAATCTGTGCGGCCCTGTGATCGTCGCACTAAACAGGCATTTAAATAAATAATGGATAGATTTGACAATGGCTAATGACACTTTCAGGAACGTCGGAGTATCCTTTATTAAATTTTTAAAATTACAGTTCTTTGTCTCTTGGAGTTTCGTTGAAATAATGAAAATCGTCCATCAATTTCAATTAATGTACACGTCTAAATTGAAACATCGGCTGAACGTATGATGTCCGAGACTGCCAATCACAGAACGCGTGGACTAATTCTTTCATCCAAGGATTCGATTAGATAATTGCTGTTGTCTGCATGTTAAATGTACAAAAATGTTTTTGAGATGTCGCCAGAAACGAGATGAAATTGGATGTACCTTCACTACACCCAACCCTACACACATGTACCACCCCCACGTCTATGGCAATGGATTTCGACAAACGTTATAATTTATTTATTTTATTATATTTCTTATTTTATTAGTTATCCACTAACATGTTCTTACTTCTATACACACCGGAAAGAATATGTTTAATTCTTACGACAAGCTGATTGTCCGCCCAAGAAAGGAAAAATACACTGTAAAAACAATTGGGTTAAAAATCAACCCAAATCAACTCGGTTGACTGAATATGAACCCAATTGGGTTCATATTCACTCAACCCAGTTGATTTGGGTTGATTTTCAGCCCAAATGATTTTTAGAGTGCAGTTCGATGCAAATCCTCGGGGGCGTAACGTATCAAGATAACCGATTGGGATGATTGTAAACTTGTTTTGCCCCGACTGTAATGGCAGGCTTGATGATGTTGTTGGAATATTAGTCTGTCCTGATTGTAGTTGAACGTTAAAAAACTCAAGACTTCTTGGAACGTTATTGGTGAATAAGAAGAATTTATTTTATTTTCGTTCGTTTTTCTTTCCCCAGCACAAATCGTATTCTCACTCCGACTCGCCGAAAATGGTATTCCACCCCCAGCATAGTATTCCACTCTCAGCGATGACGTACTATTTTGTTTATTGTTTCCAAATCGGTTGAGTTGAATCAATTATAAAGGGTTGTTTTGGGAAAGCAAATAAGGAGAAAATAAAATAAATGGAAAAGTTCACTGCTCGGGTTGGAGTACGATTTTATCCTCTCTGGGCTGCAGGGATTATTTCACTCGGATAACGCCACGTAAAATATTCCTCCGCGCGCCCCACTCGAGGATAAAACTCGTACTCGAATCTATTGTCTATATACATGTAGTTTTGCTGCGAAGCAACTTCATATTACATTAACACGTACTGTACCGATACTTCAAATTGGTCATGTTGCCCCCTCCCCCTAACAGCCCCAATCGGGTATTACATATATACCTCCATTTGTAGCGCCGAGTGTGTTTGCGACATATCGCCAAGTATATCAAATCTAGTCTTTGGAAAAGTACATACATGATACTGGCAAACGAGAGTCGATATCTTATACTTTAGTTCTGACCAAAATATCTCGATTGGAAAAATTATTGGATGGGGGTTCAGACCTACCTATCGCTTCCCCCTCCTTAGCAGTGACTCTACAAATCAAGGGAAATAATCAGAAATTTCGAGAAGCAAACTACGCTTTTCACCAGATTCTACCACTTTGGCATTCTCGCATGGAAAACCAAACCTCAGAACTATTTAGACTGCGTTGAGTGTACACAGGCCACGATTATTCGTGATTGGCTCCACGATCTTGACTGAGTGATGACACACACGCACAGATAAATTTGTCGCAAATTATAGTATGATTCCAATACCGGAGCAATCAAGCACAGAAACATTGGAATTAAAACATCGCATATTGCAGTTCAGAGCTTGTTTTATTTTTTTAAGCTGGAACACCGTTTATCAAAGATTAAACAGTCCAAACTTTGGGTAAATATCTCCTTCCCAAGAAGCTCTTTTCATTTTGTTTCAAAATTTATGCCAAAAGAAACATATGGAAAACACAAGACTTTTGCAGTACAAATACTGAAAATTTCCCGTGATGTCACTTTCTGAGTTATTATCCAAATTTACACTGCAAAGCAAAAATTTGCGATTTTCGCGAATCTCTGCGCGAAATAAATGAAATTATATAGATACAGTCCTTGGCCAAGGCACTCAATCCCGATTGTCCACGTGTGGATACTGTGGCGCCGTGTATTAAGGCGTACTGCACGTCAACGGTAGACTTGTCTTCAACCAATGCTAAATCTGCTTGTGTGGAGTTAGTACGTTGGAGAGTCTGCCTGTTGCTCGCCGTTGCTCGGTGGTTCTCTCCGGGTACTCCGGCTTCCTTCACCCGTAAAACTATCCGACAGGAGGTGACCCTGGCTGTCGAAAGTGTCGGTCGTTAACCACCAATAAATATATAAATAAATAAATATAGATACCAAATTGACGGTCTTTATGGAGCTCCCAAATTCGCCTAAATGACAGGCGGTTTTCATTCAGATTCAATGAACAACTTATATTTCCAGTCTTTGAGGCAGTTCTGGGTCCCCCGAATCCCCAGGCGCCGGTGTTACTATCCCAACCCCTCGCCCTTTTACCGGTTCCACATTGGTGGGCGGAAAGGGAGTACAGCTGCTAAACTACCCGATACTTGGGTAGTTTAGCAGCTGTACTCCCTTTCCGCCCACCAACGTGGAACCGGTAAAAGGGCGAGGGGTTGGGATAGTAACACCGGTTTCTTCGTGCTACAGATATACATATTCCAAGCAATAAGTATTCAATTTGCCAAGAAAACACCTATATATTTACAGCCGTGATGAGTCTTTTTCATAACTATTTTGTAACAGGGTGTACATCCTTGAAAAGTCCTTGAATTTCAATCTTACTTCTTGAATTTTGAAAATTCAGAAAATGTACTTGAAAAGTACTTGAAAATCCATCAGACCCCTTGAAAGTCCTTGAGTTTTGCCCTATATCATTTTTGCCTGTGCAATATTGGGCAATTGAAACATCTCTTTTGCACTTTTTTTGTAGAAAAACAAAACAAAACGAACATAAATAATGGATAATCGATGTTTACCAAAAATGAGGAATTAAAGTTCAGGCATTATTTAACTGGGTGTCATTCTATAAGCACCATGATTTGTTACAGTGCATTTTAGAAACACCGTTTTTCTGGAATTTAGAAGGATGAGGTAGAAGACATTTTTAACCCTTTGCCAACGTAACGGCCAAAATTGGCCGGCGCTATTCTCCAAAATGGCCAATTAATTTCAATTTTTTTCATTTTTGTCTCAAAAACATAGGTTATAACTCCTCGTTGGAATGAGTTCATCGAGCTCATTCCAATGAGGGGTCACAACCTATGTTTTTGAGACAAAAGAATTAGTTATTCAAGAATTTGTTTGCAAGTGTCGTCTGCATTTCATGTTAGGTAAAGGGTTAAAGTAGGTTAGGCTTCTAAAAATGGTTATATTCCAAATGTACATTTTAAAAAAAAACATCCTTGGAAAATGCTAATATGTCCTTGAAAAGTCCTTGAATTTTGTTGCTCCTTGACTGTAAGAACCCTGTGTACATAAACATGTCTAATCGCAGTGATAAAGTTGTAAAAAATTAGGTCAAATCATATTTTTTTTTTAAACATAATTTTTTTTCTCAAAATAGAGATAGGGTTTGACGAACAGGCATAGCCTATATCAACGTCTCTCCCAATACATTTAACAAATTACAAAAAATAATAAATGGGTGCAAGTGGAAAGGCAACACATAATTCTGATTTCATTAATAACATTTTACGAAGCACTTAATTACGTTCTATGCGTGTTGCCTCCAAAAAATCATGTGTCGGTTGAAAAAACATTTCTTCGGTTGACTCAAAGAAAAAGAATGTTTATGGTAGTTTTTATTTTCAATCGTTCAGAATATTTCAGTTGGTTGGAAAAGCGAACCGTAGGTTAGAAATATTCAAGACGAGTGAAACTAAACTGAGAAAGAATCTGCACTTGGGGATGCGACGTGCGTCCCATTAGTGGATAGATATGGGTCTTATGTTGCTCGTACTCTGCTCGCGGCGGACTGGAGGCTTCTCGGTTGGTCTTCCTGACCAATGAGTGATCCCCAGACAGGGCGTCGTTTCGCCCTGAAAGGTAGTGGAACTCCTCATTGGCCTTCTCTAATCCTCTTCTGAAGGTGTTTTGGTTTTTGAATCTGGACTGGTTGCATTGTTGCCGGCGTTCAAACAAACGAGCCTTTTCAGGGCCACCTAACCTATCAGCAATTTCCGAATGAGATTTCGCTAATGTGCGTTTTCGTGGTAGGATTTTCCATAGCGGTTAAGGTTGTTGGTGTGGCACCGGGCAGCGAGACCGAAGTCGTTCACGCTCCTCGTTGTCACTGGTTTTGCCAGAACATGGCTGGTCGTTTGCATGTATGTGTGTAGGTGTGTGTATGCACGGTCTGCTAGCACCAGTTAGACTGGTAAAGGCTACCAGCGCACATAAAACCCTTTTGTTTATTTTTAGACATTAAGATTTTAGTGGTTTAGCTGACCAATTATTAGTTTGAGTTCGCGCATGGGCATGAGTCTGTCCGGCATTTGAGTGGAGTTTAAGGTACTGGGTGAGATGTGGGTTTATTTATAGCTAGTCGCCATTTTGTTTTATCTGACAGGGTCGAGATTCTTTAACTCATTAATTCGATGTTGCCTTGCTCGTGAAGGCTGGTTGTGCTGGTACCCCACGGGGCTCTGAGAGCCGTGCGTTGGGCATAATTTTGAACTCTCTGGAGCTTGGTCATATTGGTTTCGGAAATATGTTCGGTTATAAGGCCCCGTAGTCCATCACTGGGCGTACAAAGGCTTTATACAGCTTGGGTAGGGTCTTGCAATTAGCGCCCCAGTTGACGCCGCAGAGTTTCCTCATTAAGTGAATCCGTTTGGTGGCTTTGCATGTTGTTTCCGCTAAATGGGTTTTAAATTTTAGATTTTTGTCTATTGTTATGCCTAGGAATTTGGCTTCATTTTGGTTTTTCATTTCAATTCCGTATATTTTTAGTTTGATAATTGGACAGGAGACCCGACTCGAGAAAGTGACCGTTTGTGTTTTTGTGGCATTTAATTTGACTCTCCATCTGGCACACTGTGTTTCCAGATCATCGATAGCTTCTTTTTTGCCTGACAGTTGTGCGAATGCCATAGGTCCACATACCCATATCATCAGCAAATTGTGACATGTCAATGAATTGGTTGTGTCGGATTTCTATATTGTTCACGTAAATGATATAGAGGAGGGGACTAAGTACCGATTCTTGGGGGGTACCCGCCTCGAGTTTAACTACCGGTGAAATTTCATTTTTGACTTCAACTTTGATTGTTCGATCCGAGAGGAAAGATGACAGAAGTCTGACAAGTTTAAATGGAAGTTTTAGGTCGTTGTGCAGTTTATGTTTTAGACCATTGTGCCAAACTGAATCAAACGCCTTCTCCACATCAAGGAAGATGGCTGCACCTGTATATTTAGTTTTCAGGCATTTTCGCATGCGCTCACATAGGTTGAACACATGTTCAATGCCCTCTTTGTTTTGGCGGTATCCTTTCTGTCTATCTGTGAAGAAGTTTTCTGGTTCCAGATGATCCCTAAGTCTGGATGTTAAAGCGGCTTCAAAGAGTTTACCGATACAGTTTAATAGGCTGATGGGGCGATAGCTTGTCGGCAAGCTACTGTCCTTACCTGGTTTGGGGATCTTGATACCTACGGCCGATTTCCAACTCGTGGGGAAGTAGCCTATTCTAAAAGCAACTGTTATAAATAGATGTGAGTTTGGTGATAATTATATCCGGACAGTTTTTGAGGATTTTGTACGATATGTCATCCTCACCACTGATGAGGATGATTTGCATTTGTGGAGAAGGTGTTTAATTTCCGAATATGAGAAGGGTGAGACCAGATAGAGATCATCTCCCGGTTCGGTTTTGATGTCAACAGCAGGTTTGGCGAATATGTCATCGTGCTTGTTGATAAATTCATCTACCTGCTCTTTCCAGTCTTTATCGAATTTTGGGCCCTCTTGGGTACGGTGAGCTTTACTGAGAGTTTCTGCGAATAGGTTTGCATTTTCTAAACTAAACATAGGTGATGGACTATTTAAGGGCTGTACGAGTGAATCTAAACATAGGCGATGACTGACAATTTTCGTCATTATGTAATATCATCTGTAATATGACAGAGCTTTTTTTTAAACAACGAGTGTTAAAGCTTAGTCAACAATATTCAATGACTGCTCAAAGTATTTAACCCTTTACCCAACGAATCGTCCGCATATGCAAATTCAGCAGTTGAAAAAATATTATGTTTCAAAATATTTCAACAAAACCATATCATGTGACCCCTCGTTGGAACGAGCTCATCGAGCTCGTTCCAACGAGGGGTCATATGATATGGTTTTGCTGAAATTTTTTGAAAAATTTAAAAAAATGATCTTTAAAATAATAAATTTTGATATCGTCTGCGTTGGGTAAAGGGTTTTACAGTGAATGTTTACAAAATATATCACTCTTATGATTTCTTTTTTATGTGTTATTTTTACTCATTTAATAATACTTAACTTTCAGCTGCTGTTAAATATCCCATTTTGTTGATGGAATCTGCGTTGTTTTTGGTGTATTTGCTCATTAAAGCTATTCTATTCATTGGAAGAGATTTACAGGAAAGTTAGCTGCCCTTAATTTCATAAAGCTGTCAGTACATTTAACACTAAGGACATAGGGAGTTCACATAAAAATTGAAATTCGAAATGTTAGCGAATTTGTATCATCTGTGTGTGCATCATTTCACAAACGTCAGACATCTTCCTGTAGAGTAGTATAAAATACAGAAGCTGGCGTTTTACAATTCTTTCCCAATCAGTTTGAACGTTTGACTAGTATTCTCTGTTAAAACCCATTTAAAAAGATTTATGCCGTGGGGTCATGTAGACGTGTTAATATAAGTTGTATATGTTGAGGGTTCTCACCAACTTTTGTGAAAGCAATAATCTTAAAAGTATAAATACATCTGTACATTTTAACAGGAGGAGAGATAAGTGCAGGAGCCGAGGTTCGAACCGTCGACCTCTAGCACACAAAGCGACCGATTTTCCACGAGACTAAGAGATCCGGACCAACCAATTACATTTGGGGGCTCGTCTTATCCTCGGCAGTAGGTGGCATTGCGGGTGTTTCGATCGCTCTGAGGAAGGAGCCTGGGTGAGATTCACATGTGGTGAATCTCAAAAGAAGAGGAGAGTAGTGTAGCAGTCGAGGTATAAAGGTCATTTACCAACCAGCCTGGTTGGTCCGGATCTCTTAGTCTCGTGGTAAATCGGCCGCTTTGTGTGATAGAGGTCGACGGTTCGTACCCCGACTCCCTCACTTATCTCTCCTCCTGTTACAAAACAAAAGAAAATATGGCCTTTTTCTTCTGATGTCATAGGTGTTTTTTTTAAACAATTGCTTGCTTCTTACTTGCACGTTCCTCGCCCGTCTAATAACATCAGGAGAGATACTTTTATCGAAAGTCGATTTTCGTGATACAGATGACAAGGTCGAATTCTTTTCATAACTTGGCTGGTGGCTTCAGACCTTCAACGGATATGTTATCAACCACTTGTATACTTAGTACATTAATATGAATGGTACATGGTTAGATATGAACGCACAGATGTATTTATACTTTTAAGATTATTGCTTTCACAAAAGCTGGTGAGAACCATCAACATATACAAGTTATATATTAATACGTCTACATGACCCCACGGCATACATCTTATGGAATCATATTCGTGGGCTCGCTGTTCTCAGATACTTCGAAACAATCTCTAGAATACAACTCTCTCTCTCTCTCTCTTTCTCTCCCTCTCTCTCTTTATCTCTCTACATAATACTCAATGACATTTGGAAGGATCTACGAACTCCGTTTGAGACATTTATGTTATATAAATTCTGAAAAGGGTGTGGAATTTCCGTCGTTTCGCAGTGGTTGGGGTGCACAGAAATCGTGAGCGAAATACATATTTATATTGCTTTCCTCCACGGTGGGGGACGATTTCATTTGGGAGCGCCTACAACCAAAAGTAGTCTTGGAGCCATAGACGGTGCCAAGACACCATGAAACACCTCGGCGAAAAGCGCCTTTGCTTCGCTATGTTAACGAACGTGTTTGTCCCTACAAGTTGAGTAAATGGTCGTTTCATTTGTCTGTCATTTGTCTTAAAATAAATAGCTAGGGAGGCCGATTTTTCGTTCGCCTATATCACAAGATCTTACAGTAGGTGGAGAGTAGATTGTAACTAAATCACCCGGGGAGAGGAGTTATCGCCCGAAGCATCACTTTCAAATTCTGTATACGTGGACAAAAAAACTCAAGCAAAGTTCCAGCCAATGGACGGGTCCTACCAAATACCAAGCTGTACCAAGCTATACCAAGCTATACCAAGCTGAAGGAAAATAAAGGTTTTTTAATATTTAAACGTTATATGTATGTTTATATGCCAGTACATTGAAGAAAATCTATTTTGGTTGGGGTTTTATAGATATATTTAATGTAATATGAGACAAAGCTCTGAATCGCTTAGAAAATACTCAGCTTGGTATTTAGTATGTACGCGCTAATTGGATTAGTTACTGCACTACTCAACTAACATAAAACAAAAAACCCTTCAGCCTTTATCTAGGTTTTGGACTGGCAGACAATTCTGGCAGCTTTAAAATTTTTATTTTATTTTATTTTATTTATTATTATTTAATTTTTATATGCGCCCTCTTCAGGTTACACTATTATATATACATGCGCACTATTCAGGTTACACAGATGATAGACAGTGCTTGGTACATCTTCGTCATCGTATCAGAAACAACAAGGACTAACTCAGGCAAAGCTAACGATGGCAACAAAGGGACGAAATGGTTTGGTGCCCAAGTGGAAGTTACCTGTGGCGACGTACCAGCCCATAGGACAGATACTGGTTTTCTCCGTCTAGAACCGACCCGGGGATAGAACATCGTGTTCAAAATCGGGATGCGCGTATCCCCAGGCCCATTCTTTGTAGGATAGACCGACTTCACAGCCTGCCCAATCACCGATGCTACACCGTGCATGGTCCAAGCTGAGGAATAGGCAGCTCTTACTGGTGTTTGGGCGCATGCAACAATGTCAGTATCGAGCGACGGACTGACATGTGGTATCTGAGTCAATTGGTGGGACTTCTCATAAAACTTCTTGTGTACAGATAACTCAATGCAAGTATGAACCCGAAGCTCCGTCGACTTTGACTCATCACCGAAAATGGCAACTGAAATAGAGTTAAAGAGGCAACTACCATCACCCGACATAACAACTGGAACAGAGGACTCCCAATTCTGTCAGTAACCCGGATCGAGTTCTCGAGTCGCAAGAAAATCTCTTCTCGTATTGCAATATCTGGAAACGATGCCGTGTTAACTGACAACCTCAACTGCCTATGTGATGCCTCCCAATCAAAACCACCCGAGACATACAAACACTGAGAGCTGTAGTACGGAAGAGATGACTTCTTAAAAAAAGAAAAGTCGGAGCACTGAAGTAGCTCGCAATCCAAGTGAAAAAACTTATCACACAGAGCGCAGACTATTCTTCGATTCTGTTGACATGGCTCCTCGCAAATGCCGCAGAAATAAGACGACTTCGTTGACTGTATGCCGTTACCCAAAGTGCAAGCCTTACTTATACCTGCCAATTATCTCACTCAAGGGATTTGAACCCTTTTTTGCTTTCCTAACGGCACTTTCACGCTAATCTGAAATCACGCTTATAACATGTTTATATAAGAGTTTTTGTTTTATGTTAGTCGAGTAGTGCAGTAACTAATCCAATTAGCGCGTACATACTAAATACCAAGCTGAGTATTTTCTAAGCAATTTAGAGCTTTGTCTCATATTACTTTAAAAAAATCTATAAAACCCCAACCAAAATAGATTTTCTTTAATGTACCTACATATATCAACATACATATAACGTTTAAATATTAAAAAACCCTTTATTTTCCTTTATTTTCCTTCAGCTTGGTATAGCTTGGTATAGCTTGGTATTTAGTAGGACCGCAATGGACCTCCGGGTATAACCCGGAGGTCCATTGACTGGAACTTTGCTTGTGCTTGTTTTGTTTTGCAACAGATCTGCAATTATTGCTCGGGTGGAATCTCCACTCTGCGAGTGACCTAGTGATAATACACTCTCCACGAACTGTAAGTAAATAACATTAAGGAATGTAGAAACAAGGTGAAAATCTTTTTTTTTATAATTATGATAGCGCTTCCACTTTAACTTTGTATGCCATGATGTAACACCCTGTTAGGAAAGGCTCTATGAGCTCTTTCCAGAAGGGTGCTACATCACTGCATATTGCCGGCTTAATGAAAGGAAGTTAGGAAATAAACTCTAGGATCCACGTCGCAGGCAGCCTGTGTTTTGCTGAAACTATTAAACACATCATTGGATGAGAACTTCAGGACCAGACTTTCCCGAAAAAGGGTAATTAAAACACGTTGTGTTAACCCTCTCTGTTTCGTTAATTTCAAATATCGACAGACCTTAGTATTTAGTTTAGTTTAATCAATATTTATTTCCAAAGTATGTTTAAATTATACAGTAATAAGCATAAATTGACAAAAAAGTGACAAACATGGAAATGGACCTTAGTATTTCAACCTGACTTCGACCCGTCAAGTGCGAAATGTCAAACTCCGCAGTATATGCAAACTAAACTCTGTACTGTAGGAAGACGTCAGCTGCACACAAATTATGCAAGGAAAAAGGCACTTGCATACACTGAAATTATCCCGTGGATTTTAAATTAGAAAACCACCATAGGCAAAAAATAAGATAAAGGAAATCCCAGTTTAAATACCATTCAGAAATTCAGCTGTTCAAAGATAAACTGTAATAAAAAAAGTTCTCTCACAACATGAAAGAAATAAAACAGCGATGTTTATCATAAATTAAGCGCAATAGCCGATACGCTACTCTTCTATCTTTGAAGTGTATGAACAGTGTGGTGAGCACTTGGCTCATATAACTCCTAAAATCGCCGTAAAACAAAAATTCAAGATATATGTTTATGCGCGGACATACAAAAATGACATTTAAAACTGAAATGTGATACGGAATGTGGGATAATTAGATTGGGATGTGCTACCAGTATCAAGTTCACAAAACAAATGGCGTTTTAACCCCTATTCAACACATCAGCTAAAAAATTTAAAATAGTGCATGTCAGAAAATTGAGTAAGTCCGAAAGAAATGACACTTGTTTCGACCGAATGAGACCGCAATGCGGACGGTGTCCACAAGTCGATTACGTCCGCAGTAAGTAAACCAGTGACCGATATTATAAACCTTTTACAATTGTATTTTCCCAAATTGTATTTTCTGCAAGTGAATATAAATGACGGAAATGAATCATTAGCATTTTAAAAGATGTGGCAATTTGCCAACTGCCAAATTGCCACATTTTTGAAAATGCTAATGTTTCATTTAAATTAATAATTCCATAAACAAAAAATACAATTCTGAAAAATACAACTGTAAAAGTTTTGTAGTATTGGCCTATGATTTGGCCTGACTGTGATGGCTCAAGTGACGACTGATTTTTATTCCAACTACATCATTAAAATTGGAAATTTATTAGTGAATAAATAAAATATACATGTAGTGGTCGTGGAGCAACTTTTTATTTAATTAACACGTCCGTACTGGTACACCAAATTAGTCAAGCTGTGACCTCAACAGTCTGAATCGGGTACTACACACCTTTTTGTATGACCGACTGTGCGTGTGATACGAGTACAAGTATTAAATCTAGTTTTTGAGAAAGTACATGATTACTAGCAAGACAAAATTGATATCGGAGACCACAAGTCTGACGAAAATGTACCGACTGGAAAAATTATCGGCAGATTGGGATATCACCCACCCCTACCCCCCCCCCCCCCCCCACCCCCACCCCCATGCGACGCACCTTTTTGAAACAAACATTTGTTCGCTAATCACATATCACTGTCATCTCACTGTCAATGTGGGGAGGCTGAGTCAACTGAACATTTCCTGCTAACGTGCCCACTCCACACGTAACCGAACCATTGGTCAACTATCATTTACTCCAAATGTGTCAACCCTCCTCTATGGCTCCGAAGTTCTAAGTAATGGAGATAATATCTCAGTCTTTGGTCTAGCCCAAAATTATATTGTAGCTACAAAGCGCTTTCAGCAAATGTAAGTGTATATATATATTCCAATCTTTGATATAGTGCAGCTTTTTTGCGCAGCCGTTTCGGCGGCCGCTGTTGTCTTCATCAGGGCGATTGTAGCCAAATAATCAATTTAAATTGGTAAAGTTGCCCTGGTGAGGGCGGCTGTGGTGGTCAGGACTTTGATGTGGGGAGCTGTGCTGTTTTACGGAATGGAGTTTGAATTTAACACAAGAATGTGTACGCCTGCCGTGCTTGTAGTTGGCTGGTATCGTCATCGGCTCTGATTGCACCCTGGTTGGCTTCCTGATTTTCTCTTCATACATAATTCTCTTCTTATTCTTTATCAGGGACACCTGAGGCCCCGTAAGGCCTGGGCTGACGTGGGGTTATTTAGTCCCGCTGATGAAGTTGCGGGAAAATTAGACCAACGTGGAGGGTCGGAATACAAGTGTCGCGAACTCGGCGCAGGGAGCTTAGTTTGGCCGACGCCGTGATTCCTTCTCTGCCAAATTGGCCTGGAATAGGTTCGATTTCCGTTAGGTGTGATTCGTAATCACTTCAGGCTGTGTAATGGAAAGAATGACTTAAAGTAACAACGATTCTTTTATTTACACATAAAAATGAAGCCGTTTCAATATTTCAACAATCAACAATTCGATTCTTTTCACAGAAATTTAATTTGGTTGCTAGAGTTAAATAATTCTCAACAATCATATAGTCATTCTATAGCCCTGTACTGGCACTATAGTCTACACACTGGAAATGTTACTACCGTGAGCTCGCCATAAGAGCTTCACAAATCTGAAATGTTACTACTGTGAACTCGCCATAAGAGCTTCACCCGCTTAGGCTCAAATGCCAACGTCTGCGCGTAACTGTACCTCTGGCTGTCGGAGGGTTCCGACCAGCAATGTTCGTCATCTATTAAGCCACCGTACTTCTGATTTGGGTCAGATATTGTCTACTCATACCTTATGTGCCTTTTGAAAGTCCTCCGTGAAAGTCCTATTGAAATATTCACCGTTCCTGGTTGAATTCACGATTCACAAATGCCCCTTTTGTGCTAGGGCGAAATTGTCACTCACACCGATCTCCAGTCGGTATTACGATGCTTCGACAGCAAAACAAACTACTCAGAACGCAATCAGTCTGACGCTTCAAAGGGTTAATACGCACAATACAATTAACCTACACTTCTGACTATTGCAGGCTGATACCTGCTACTCGACAATCTAAACTTTAATGTTCCACCTGGGTTCCTTCTCAACGAACTTGGCACTTGTAGCCGCCTATCAACCTTAAGCTAAATCAATCGTGGAACGCCCTCTCTGGCGATTCCAGCCGTTCCAGGGTCCTGTGATCGAAGGTATCCCTATGCCAGGAAACAGAGTCCGCCTGTCCTGGACTTCACCAACGTGTGTGTGACCCCAAGTGTGTGTCTAATGCTCTGCTCTTCAAGGATTATATACATTCTACCCTAAAGTGTCAGGTGGACGGACGCTCATCTGTCCACCTGTCAAAACGGTGGGAGATGACATATATCGAGGCAGAATCAATACAAGTCATCTCGCGCGTGACTTAACGGTGATTTCACTTGTCGAGAAAACCGATTCGTTTCTGCCATTCATTGTCATGACAACGTAATGCAATCTCTTTGGCCTCACGTTTCTGCTCATCTTTAACAAACTTCTGAAGTTCGGCCCCCTCAAGGCCCATTTCCTTGCCTAATGATACCAGTTGGGCGAGGGGTGTAACAACATCCATTTTGATTTTTTTCTATCTATCTTCAACACTCGTCAGTAAGAATGAAGAAGGAAAAGAAAGAAAGAAAAAAAATATGGCAATTAATCCTAATTTACCTGTGTAATTTAACGTAATTAAACGCCCCAAATATTCTGAAATCTAACGCAGTTATAGTGGCTGTTAAGTATCCTCTTGGGGACTACTGTATTGCGATATTAAACCCTTGAACGGCATCAGCTGACCGAACGCGTCAAAACATAAACAGAACCGCCGCTAAAATAAAACAAAATTTCCATATAGCCATTTTTTACCTTTTCGCCAATCAATGTCAGGGACACCTGAGGCCCCGTAAGGTCTGGGCTGACGTGGGGTTATTTAGTCCCGCTGATGAAGTTGCGGGAAAATTAGATCAACGTGGAGGGTCGGAATCCAAGTGTCGCGAACTCGGCGCAGGGAGCTGAGTTAGGCCGACGCCGTGATTCCTTCTCTGCCAAATTGGCCTGAAATAGGTTCGGTTTCCGTTAGGTGTGATTCCTAATCACTTCAGGCTGTGTAATGGAAAGAATGACTTAAAGTAACAACGATTCTTTTATTTACACATAAAAATAAAGCCGTTTCAATATTTCAACAATCAACAATTCGATTCTTTTCACAGAAATTTGGTTGCTAGAGTGAAATAATTCTCAACAATCATATAGTCATTCTATAGCCCTGTACTGGCACTATAGTCTACACACTGGAAATGTTACTACCGTGAGCTCGCCATAAGAGCTTCACCCGCTTAGGCTCAAATGTCAACGTCTGCGCGTAACTGTACCTCTGGCTGTCGGAGGGTTCCGACCAGCAATGTTCGTCATCTATGAAGCCACCGTACTTCTGATTTGGGTCAGATATTGTCTACTCATACCTTATGTGCCTTTTGAAAGTCCTCCGTGAAAGTCCTATTGAAATATTCACCGTTCCTGGTTGAATTCACGATTCACAAATGCCCCTTTTGTGCTAGGGCGAAATTGTCACTCACACCGATCTCCAGTCGGTATTACGATGCTTCGACAGCAAAACAAACTACTCAGAACGCAATCAGTCTGACGCTTCAAAGGGTTAATACGCACAATACAATTAATCTACACTTCTGACTATTGCAGGCTGATACCTGCTACTCGACAATCTAAACTTTAACGTTCCACCTGGGTTCCTTCTCAACGAACTTGGCACTTGTAGCCGCCTATCAACCTTAAGCTAAATCAATCGTGGAACGCCCTCTCTGGCGATTCCAGCCGTTCCAGGGTCCTGTGATCGAAGGTACCCCTATGCCAGGAAACAGAGTCCGCCTGTCCTGGACTTCACCAACGTGTGTGTGACCCCAAGTGTGTGTCTAATGCTCTGCTCTTCAATGTATATATACATTTTACCCTAAAGTGTCAGGTGGACGGACGCTCATCTGTCCACCTGTCAAAACGGTGGGAGATGACATATGTCGAGGCAGAATCAATACAAGTCATCTCGCGCGTGACTTAACGGTGATTTCACTTGTCGAGAAAACCGATTCGTTTCTGCCATTCATTGTCATGACAAACATTTCTATCTCTTAGAATCTCGTTTCTCAATTGGCCGTGACGATATCCTGCGCCCAACCGATTACGTCTCATAAGACTCGCGAATACTGTATAAATTAAATGAGATTAGACCTTATCTAACATACCGTTTCTCCCCTGGGTCCCTGCGCTGAAGCTGGATATACACCACGTGTGTTTTTTTTTTCATGTCCAGCTTCACAGAGAAGTGAAATTCACATAGGTTTTTCGCCTTGATGCGGAATATCTTTTGAACTTACAATATCTTTATATACGAGGCCCCTTGCCCCTATATTTAGGCTGGCTTTGCCCTGACAACTCCCTTCCCGAGAGAAACACCCTGTGTATCTCTTAAAACACAAGGGACAAAGCCACGCACTCTCACCTCTCACACCTTTTTACAATCTACCCATCATGTTGAAGACTACAAAACTGTACCCTAGTGGTCGTGGGGGTCATGACCGGGCTCATGCGTCAGCCATGTCGATTCCCACGACACACGCGCCACCACATGCTCCCATCTTGCGGGTTTACATATGGAGAGTAGCCTTATCCTTAGATTTGCAGCACTCGCTCTCTCTCTCTCTCTAATACTATATATTTACACCTAAACATACACATTTTTATACACATTCGCCCATTTTGCAAACAGTTCATTTGGCACTCACTCCGACGAGTAACACCGTCCGCGCCTTTGCGTCAGATGGGTTAATTCCAACGGAGTGTAACTTCGCCTCCCATTCCCCTATGTCTTGTGAAGGGGCAAACGACCCCTGCATTATGTTGAGCCTCACCCTCTCGCAAAGCTCAACCAGGGGATTAAAATTGTGCCTCACACTCTCACACATTCAACACACAGATGTCCCGACCGCGCCTTTGCGACAGACGGGGTTAGTGTATCCCACACTTACAAAACTCGACACACAGGCTTCCCGCCCACGCACACGCGACGAACGGGGCAGTGTATCTCACATTCGCACTCACAACCAACTCTAGTCAGCAGTCAGAGCAATAATAATACTAAAATAAGAAAATTCCTTCCGGGCCTTAACACCGAGTTTACGAAACCCATCACCTCACCCACAAAAATATTTGCGACTGGAGCCCCCGTCCCAGACAACAGGCCCACAGCCACCCAACTATTGCTTCTTTATAACCGCCGACCATTGGTAGGGGCCCGGTTCCCAGTATCCCCTTGGGTAACCCTTGACACACCCCTACTTCTCGCCCCGTTATTTCTACGGGTATTCCACCAGGGTCCCCATACCCTGTCATTGTCGCATTCCCAAGAGCTTCCCTTGGCGCTATATCCTCAGGGCTCACTCGTCCCGGCGATTACCTTCGTTCGAACGACACTTGCCGTCCTTGGCCCTTGTGCCGTCGACCCCCCGGTCCATTGCGACGACTTCTTGCGCATCTTGAGCGCTGTGCGCCCCCGGCACCCCCTGCGTGGTCTCCGCCACCTCGGATGCTTCTCCTTTGATTTGTGGACCCTTTCCTCGGCCCCCTGGGTGCCCACCTTAGCGGTCCCATCCACTTTAACGCCCTCAACTTGTGTTGACCCGTGCCCTCTAAATTCTGGGGAAGTTTGCCCAGCCATTTGCGTGGGTCTGGCCTCCCCTCTCCACACGGGTGACACCGACTTCTTGGGTCCCTCAACTCCCCCACATAAATTTGCTTGAGGGTCTTTCCCCAATGACCCCATTGGGTTCCCTATCTGTTTGGCGTTTAGCTTGGACCGCCTGCGGCCCATTCTCCCTAATTGGACAGGAGTCGTCCCTCCTGAAACTTTCCGACACTTCGTCGTGTAGGGGCCATCCCCTGGACCATCGGATTGGTTCCCCCTGGGAACCTTCCCTTCCTTACTCGGTACGTTACCGAGTGCAACCGCCGGGGGTCCTTGCCCACCGACTTGAACTTCCTTTGCCCTCGTTGGGCCCTCACTTGGCTCCCTACCCCTGGACCATAACTCATCAGGGCTTGCCCTCACCCCTGAGATATTACCTATGACCAGGTCATACACAGGTGATTCAATGCACATGGCTTCCACTTCGCCACAATAAAATGGGGTATCCATCGTTATCCTCGCGATGGGGAACCTTCTAACGGTCCCATCTATCAAAATACACAAATGGTCGCGCCCAACAATTGCTTGTCGTCAACCAGTTTCCTTCTAACCGCTGCAGAGGAGCATCCAGAATCCCGAAGCAGACGGATCTCTCTTTGTCCCACATATCCTGTGTACACTGGCATATTAACCTTCTCCTGCGAAGTTGTGAGCCTCTCACACATGCCACTTATTATCGGGACAACCTTCCCGCCTTCCAGCCTTAACTCTCCCTCTTGTATGCATTCCCGGAGGGGACTGTGTTCTGGACCGATAGTTTGACAGAACGCTGCCGTCTGTCTACTTGGCCCTGGATCTACGCGGTCACCTTGCTTCCAACCCCTTGCTGCTGCGTTCCCGACCCCCTGCTGAGGTGGTCTAATGTTCCCAGTGGTCCTAACCTGCTTCTGCCAGCAGTCCCTGGCCATATGTCCCCGTTTGTTGCAGATGAAACAAGTTGTGTCTTTGGGGCGTTCCCATTCCGGCTGGCCTGCGACGCAGGCGGATTGGGGTGGTGTTGCCTTACAGGAGCCATTGCCAACCCGTTTGCCCCACCTCCTAGCCGATTTGGGTGCATTTACACTCCCACGGTGGGCCTCGATGTAGCGTTCTGCCACAGTTGCCATCTCATCATAGGTGGGCGGACCCCTTTCCTTGATGAACAGGCCCAACTCCTTGGAGCATGTAGTTAAAAACTGCTCCCGGAGAAATAGGTCTCGCAGGGCTCCATATGACTCATTCACTTCTGCAAGATCAGTCCAGCGGTCAAAGTACCGCCTAGCTCGGGCAAAATACTGAGGTACTGTTTCTCCCTTCTCCTGCTTAACTTCTCGGAACTTGGTCCGGATCCCTTCTTCAGTGAGCTGGTATCTCCGAAGGATGGCATTCTTCAGCTCACTGTAGTCGTTAAGAAGTGCAGGAGGCATACTGGTATAAGCCTCGAGGGCTTTACCTGACAACAAAGGGCTCAAGCACATAGCCCATGTGTCTTCTGGCCACATTTGACTGGAGGCAAAACGCTCGAACCTCTCCAAGTACGGGTCCAAGTCATCTGTGTTTTCATTAAAATGAGCGAGGTGGGGGCGAGGGGCATGAATTGCTACACCTGCACTCCCGTCCCCTGAGCGCCGACTTTCATTCTCCACATCGGCCCTCGCTCTAATTCTCTCTCGTGCCTCTGTTGTTCGAGCTCTCGTTCTGCCTCCCTTGCCTCCCTTGCTAATTGGGCTTCCCTCTCTCTCGCCTCATTTGCTAATTGAATCTCTCTCTCTTTCGCCCCTCTTGCGTCTTTCTCACGCTCTCGTTCTAATTGGGCTTCTCTCTCCCTCGCCTCATTTGCTAATTGGATCTCTCTCTCTTTCGCCTCTCTTGCGTCTTTCTCACGCTCTCGTTCTAATTGGGCCTCTCTCTCTCGCCTCATTTGCTAATTGAATCTCTCTCTCTTTCGCCTCTCTTGCGTCTTTCTCACGCTCTCGTTCTAATTGGGCTTCCCTCTCTCTCGCCTCATTTGCTAATTGAATCTAATCTCTCTCTCTCTTTCGCCTCTCTTGCTGCTTGGGCCTCTCTC
Source organism: Pictodentalium vernedei (assembly GCA_031216915.1). Taxonomy (NCBI): domain Eukaryota; kingdom Metazoa; phylum Mollusca; class Scaphopoda; order Dentaliida; family Dentaliidae; genus Pictodentalium; species Pictodentalium vernedei. The sequence continues at coordinate 790,230,930 of CM062297.1, forward strand.
TCCCTTGCGTCATTACGTAATGCAATCTCTTTGGCCTCACGTTTCTGCTCATCTTTAACAAACTTCTGAAGTTCGGCCCCCTCAAGGCCCATTTCCTTGCCTAATGATACCAGTTGGGCGAGGGGTGTAACAACATCCATTTTGATTTTTTTCTATCTATCTTCAACACTCGTCAGTAAGAATGAAGAAGGAAAAGAAAGAAAGAAAAAAAATATGGCAATTAATCCTAATTTACCTGTGTAATTTAACGTAATTAAACGCCCCAAATATTCTGAAATCTAATGCAGTTATAGTGGCTGTTAAGTATCCTCTTGGGGACTACTGTATTGCGATATTAAACCCTTGAACGGCATCAGCTGACCGAACGCGTCAAAACATAAACAGAACCGCCGCTAAAATAAAACAAAATTTCCATATAGCCATTTTTTACCTTTTCGCCAATCAATGTCAGGCACACCTGAGGCCCCGTAAGGCCTGGGCTGACGTGGGGTTATTTAGTCCCGCTGATGAAGTTGCGGGAAAATTAGATCAACGTGGAGGGTCGGAATCCAAGTGTCGCGAACTCGGCGCAGGGAGCTGAGTTAGGCCGACGCCGTGATTCCTTCTCTGCCAAATTGGCCTGAAATAGGTTCGATTTCCGTTAGGTGTGATTCCTAATCACTTCAGGCTGTGTAATGGGAAGAATGACTTAAAGTAACAACGATTCTTTTATTTACACATAAAAATAAAGCCGTTTCAATATTTCAACAATCAACAATTCGATTCTTTTCACAGAAATTTGGTTGCTAGAGTGAAATAATTCTCAACAATCATATAGTCATTCTATAGCCCTGTACTGGCACTATAGTCTACACACTGGAAATGTTACTACCGTGAGCTCGCCATAAGAGCTTCACAAATCTGAAATGTTACTACTGTGAGCTCGACATAAGAGCTTCACCCGCTTAGGCTCAAATGTCAACGTCTGCGCGTAACTGTACCTCTGGCTGTCGGAGGGTTCCGACCAGCAATGTTCGTCATCTATGAAGCCACCGTACTTCTGATTTGGGTCAGATATTGTCTACTCATACCTTATGTGCCTTTTGAAAGTCCTCCGTGAAAGTCCTATTGAAATATTCACCGTTCCTGGTTGAATTCACGATTCACAAATGCCCCTTTTGTGCTAGGGCGAAATTGTCACTCACACCGATCTCCAGTCGGTATTACGATGCTTCGACAGCAAAACAAACTACTCAGAACGCAATCAGTCTGACGCTTCAAAGGGTTAATACGCACAATACAATTAATCTACACTTCTGACTATTGCAGGCTGATACCTGCTACTCGACAATCTAAACTTTAACGTTCCACCTGGGTTCCTTCTCAACGAACTTGGCACTTGTAGCCGCCTATCAACCTTAAGCTAAATCAATCGTGGAACGCCCTCTCTGGCGATTCCAGCCGTTCCAGGGTCCTGTGATCGAAGGTACCCCTATGCCAGGAAACAGAGTCCGCCTGTCCTGGACTTCACCAACGTGTGTGTGACCCCAAGTGTGTGTCTAATGCTCTGCTCTTCAATGTATATATACATTTTACCCTAAAGTGTCAGGTGGACGGACGCTCATCTGTCCACCTGTCAAAACGGTGGGAGATGACATATGTCGAGGCAGAATCAATACAAGTCATCTCGCGCGTGACTTAACGGTGATTTCACTTGTCGAGAAAACCGATTCGTTTCTGCCATTCATTGTCATGACAAACATTTCTATCTCTTAGAATCTCGTTTCTCAATTGGCCGTGACGATATCCTGCCACCAACCGATTACGTCTCGTAAGACTCGCGAATACTGTATAAATAAATGAGATTAGACCTTATCTAACATACCGTTTCTCCCCTGGGTCCCTGCGCTGAAGCTGGATATACACCACGTGTGTTTTTTTCATGTCCAGCTTCACAGAGAAGTGAAATTCACGTAGGTTTTTCGCCTTGATGCGGAATATCTTTTGAACTTACAATATCTTTATATACGAGGCCCCTTGCCCCTATATTTAGGCTGGCTTTGCCCTGACATTCTTCGACATCTCTGACTTTAATGAGCATAGTTTAAACAATATATATGCAACGTTTTGACTATTATTGACCCCGTTATACTGTAATATTATAAATGTTGTATGTGGAAACGACCTTGTATAAGCTCTTTCGCTTTCTGTCGGATCCACCATCTATTACGTTGTATAATTGATATTATTTTGGAATATTTTGAATAAATATTGGTTGAATTAAATGTTGAAAAGTACCCATGGGGTTTTGGGCTCTAACTAAACCTGATTGAAAATCTGAATGAATTTCATTAAATTTGAAATCCAAACAAAACACAGATTGGTACCTTAAAGCGTCAGTCAAAACTGTTCTCAACATTTACTGTAAGAATAGTTGGGGATGCTTTTGCAGAGCGGGGGTTTAGTCTGGCTGTGTTTAACCCATTGAACCCTGGTGGTATCTTCCAAGTAAGTTCAATGGCAGCAAATGGAAGAGTCCATATTCAGTAATTGGGGATAGACCAATTAATATTTTCAACGTGCAGCCAGGAGGCTGCACGTTGAAAATATTGATTTGTCTACCCCACACATTAACATAACAGACACCCCACCTAATTAAATTATGAAATATCATGTTCCTGGGCGGGAAAAGCGGCCTCTGGTGTTCAAAGGGTTAAGGACACATGAATCCTTCCAACACAATAGATAAACTATTACTCTCAGATAATGCGAGTGTTCTTAAATTAATTGTGAATATACTTCTGCTGGAAGGCTACAGGAAAAAGTCACATGGCAAATTTCAGAAGATTGTTGTGTCATGGTAGATGAAAATGGTTATATTGGGGACAAGAGAGTGGTTTCATCATCTTCTCCTGAAGGGTAATAAGCCCTTAGTCTAAGAAGGTTTAAGACAACCAGCTCTCTCGAACCTGAAATGAATTCTCAGATGAGAATAGAATCGTTACCTTTGTTATTTGTACTCTATGATACGAAGATATATTAACTGCACCTGATGCGCATATACCAAGCTTAATGGAACACATAAGTTTGTTGCATAACACACTTTTTCGTTGCACTTCAGTCTCATCGCATTCAAACACTGTGAAATGAGAATTTAACTAGCAAGCGAAGCTTCTATATTGTATATGTATATTTGTGTAGATTGATGTATATTAGTAATTTGTTTTTTTTTTTCTTGCAGCTTTGAATTGATTCTTGTCTTTTATCTACTTTATACGTAAAAACAGTAACGTTTTATCTTTTATCGTTATCGAAAACTCGCCGTCAATAAAAAATCTTTTATCGTTACTGCAGTAAGAATAAAAGTCACGTGATATCGCAAGCATACAACGTTCACGCCCATCTCATTTGCATGACGTACTATTTCATTCAACACTTTGAATAACTAATTATCGCTGCCGCGGATCGAAACAAATAAAACGGGGCGTATTTATCGAAATGTATTGAATAAAAAAGAAGGCCATTAATTAAACTTACTGAATTGTAAAAATAAAATTTGACGGAAAAGAGTAAAAATTAGTAACTTACACTTTTTCAAATGAGATTATTTCACCCTTCGAGACTTTAATTATCCTGACGTTCAAACGTCACTGGGAATTCAGTTTCTTCAACATTTTTCAAAATGTGACGTCAAACGTCGGAAAGTACAAATAACCAGATATTTTTCACATTAGTGATTATCTGGTTAAAGGCTAGATTATTTTTAGTGGTCTGCATTTGTTAATCAAAACTTGTTTTATTAAGGGAGTGGGGGAGGTGGGGGTGTAGATAAAAGGGTTATATACACATGGTGTTTGTAAAAAATCTTTTATCGCGACTCGAGCGTTTTCGGGGGCTACATAGCTACTCGTCGCTGCGCGACTCGTAGCTATATATGCCCCCGAAAACGCTCTCGTCGCGATAAAAGATTTTTTACAAACACCATGTGTATATAACCCATATTTATCTGTCGTAACGGGTAAGTACGGTCAGCGCTTTACATAAAATATCAGTTCAAACTTCGTTTTTACATGTTTTATCCCCAAAACACAGATTATGAGCTAGTTCTCATGACGACCATGCATTAGATATATTTTTAAGCAAAAAATAAAGTTTTAATTATTCAAAAATTGTGTGGGCAGGTGTCGTTTCCTGTTGGTGTTCGGTGATCGCTTAAACACACCTGTGAGATTATGAGGCACCAGACTCCAGGCCTATCGCCTGAAACGACCAGACTCCAGTCCTATCGCCTAACCACCAAAAAAGGATCACAGATCAAGTGGACATTTACAGATTATGACAACAATACTCATTGATCTGGGTGTCATATTCAGTAGCGTTTACGGGCCTGGACCAACGAGATCAAACACGGCGTCAAAACGGCGTCGTGTGTGATCTGACTGATGTTGTCTCGTCAAAGGGATTGAATATGCTAACCCAGATTGATTGACTATTGTAATTATTTCTTATTATATGACAACGGTTGATTAAAAATTAGATATGCCGCCTGTAATGTAAACTAAAAAAAGAAGAATTTATAGTTTGTGGAGTGATTAGCATAAACACTTGAGTTTCCATTTCGCGTTTGAAAAGCCATACACGTCAATGACGTCACTTGAGCCTCGTTTGAGGCAGGCATGATATGGATTGGGAAAAGTTCAGACTCTCGTTCTCTAGCGCATAAGAATTGATAAGCCAGCAACTGCGCTGTCGGGGGGGGGGGGGGGGTGGGGGGCTATTTGTATCAGTCGTGCATTAAAACGTTTTACTAAACAGTCTACAAAGAGGTGTTAGTAAAGAGAGGATGCTGAATAGGAAAGTTACATCCAGTCCATCACATAGGAGCCCAATAGTTGCAGTATCCACTCGATCAGTCGATTTACTCCAACCTCTACCTCCTATCACAACATTCACGATCCCAAAAACATAAAACTCCGTTATTGCAAAATGCAACCTCACTTCTCAGATTACCATTTTATAGGTACGACAAAAAGTGATCTTCGGTTGTCCGCACCCCAACGTTTAATTCTAAAGGTGGAGACAGCCGAGATAAGCATCAGCTTACTGCTGGATCCATTTTCCAAATCACAACCTTTGTTAATATTGTGCAATCTCTGTTTTTCTGGGGGTTTTTCCATCTTCTTTGTTTGAAAAAAATACTGTCAATCCAATAGGAAAGTTAATATTTTCAGCGCAGTCTATATACTAAATCCTTGCCTACCAATTATAATTAATGGCATCTAACACGGACTGATGTTGATAATACGAAACTTATTTTGTAAATAAACTGAAACATTTCATTTTTTATCAATTACAAGTTACATATCTCACTTTGAGCTGGTTGAGCACGTTCCCGTAGGAGTCATAAGCTATGGATTTGGGCAAATGGAAAAATTTGAATTCCATAGCACCTGGTGGTCCAAATCGGGTTTATTTTAGACGAAGGGTAAACTTAATCATTTTGAATTTTTAGAACTATGAGTGTTTATTGTATTCTACACTGCAAAAAATTACCGTTATGGAGATGGAAAGATGACAACAAACTGCCAGTCGATCTACCGATAATTTTACTGTAGCAATGATTGTCACCGCCGGAAGTGTAATGAACAGGAAGTACTGAAAGAGATAATCCTGGTATTCCTTCTCAAAACTAAGGTTTAATGCATGGGAACGGGAATTTCACAGCTCTGCTTCTCCAGGTTTTGAAAGTCAATAACGATACCCGGGGAATTCATAGACCATGGTATCAGTGATAGCGTATTGCAGTTTACGAGATTACAGCGAATATCAATTTCTTCCGAGACCAGCATCGCTGTTGGTGCTACGGTTTAATCTCACGAACGGGAATTTTCCGGTTACCGGTTCTGAAAATCAGTGCAAATGCCCGTGAAATTCATAGACAAGAATCGGGAATCAAAGGTTGCGGTTCAATCCTTTGAATTTCCCGGGTATCGGGAATTATATTAAGAAACGACAACCAGAAAATTCCCTGTATCGTGACTGACTTTCAAAAACGAGAACCAGAAAATTCTGGTTCCTGAGACTAAACCCAACTCAAAACAGTAGGTGTTATTTTTTATTTTTATAATATGCACTGCGATGTTTCAGTTGCAATTAGAACATGTTTAACTGCAATAAAAACCAAACGCCGAAAACGCCCAGTGATATAACTCTATCCGAATTGCGTGACGCCAGCCATTTCCGCTGAAATATTCCCGTATATATCCGTCGAGACAACAGATATTGAAACACATTACATCTTTGCTGTCTTATAATATATCATATAATAATATGGAACATTAATAGAAGAAAATTCTATTCAATTGCGAAACTCACATTTCAAGAAGAATTTTGGATCGGTACATGCCCAGCCTGAAGATCCGCTTCTGATGCCCCCGTTTTGTGTCCATAATGATCTCAACTGGGAGCTTATGAAACGTTAACGTTACGGAAATAGTTTTATGAATATGGACCTCATCACATGTTTATTTTATATTTATTTCTCCATCATTTTCTGTCAGGATGAAAGCTTCAAAGCCTCTTTGATCTTCTCTACGAAAACACAGTTCATATCGACCTTTGCTTCTACCCGACTCAGTCAACACTAAAGTAATGGGACAGGAACTCTTAATTATTGACTGAATATCTGCGTCAGGTTATGACAAACTACGATAGTGGAATGACAATAAACTATCTGTTTTCTTTGACGTTTGAGTACTTTGTCCGGTGAAGACGAAGAGCAGAATTTCTCGGAATACACTGCTCACCACCCACACATGATGCCCGTTCACATGCACAAAACTTGCGTACATGTGTAAATGTACTCATGAGCAAATTTACTTACGTAAGCAGACGTATATTTGCAATATGCTCGCGTGAACTATTATCACTCTGTACATTTGTTCACTTTCATATCATATGCCGAGTAATCCAGAATCAAAATTTCAGGAGCTTCATTCATATCACGATCGTACGAGTTTGAAGAAATAGAGGATTTTCAAATGAAGTCTGCATAGGTTTTCCTTGATCACAGAACCTTGCATGCATTTCAACTTGACGACACGATGCAAGTGATGGCGTCGTGGGTTATTTTTAAACTTTATGTAACCAAAATCTTACATTCTTAAGTTATACCTATGTCAACAGAGTTAATACTCACACACAGGGAATAACATACATATTATTTGCAGGGTTTAATCTGGTTCTCGTTTTTGAAAGTCAGTCACGATACCAGGAATTTTCTGTCACGATACCATGCATTTTCCGGAAATTTTACCGATACCCGAGAAATCATAGAACAGAACCGAGAATCAAAGGTTGCCTTCCGCACCCTTTGATTCCCGATTCTAGTCTATGAATTTCCTGGGCATTAGCACAGATTTTCAGAACCAGTAACCAGCAAATACCCGTTTGTGAGATTAAACCGTAGCTCCAACGGTGATGCTGGCCTCGAAAGAAATTGTTGTTCGCTGTAGTCTCATAAACTACAATATGCAATCATTGATACCATGGTGTATGAATTTACCGGGTATCGTGACTGACTTTCAGAACCTAGTGTAATTCCCGTTCCCGCTATTAAACCTTAATCATTTGCTCTTTCATGTATGAACGTTTCCACCTGGTCTCAACAAAGTGCAGATTTTCTCTGTGTGTAATTTTACTCAGGTGTATAATTGCGTACACATGACACAATTGTTGATGTGAATAAAGGTTGCATGTATGCACACAAACATTCCTACAAGTAAATATGTGCAAGTAAACGTGACTATAGACTATCGATAAACCAGCCACTAAACTGTTCAATACTGATAGGATGCCTCTTTATTTAACGAATTAATCAAATTTCTCCCCGCGCCCGGTCATCAACTGTCATCTAAATCTATTTTCCTCATTTGCTTTCCGAATTATTACTTATGATCTTTCATCGAAAGGAGTTCAGCGAGCTCGTTTCAATGAATGACCATTAGTTATCGTTTGACAGAAGAACAAAAAGATCAGTTGTTTTTTAAAGAACTGAAGGAAGACCCCGCCAGTAAAGAAGCACCAGTAGAACAAGAAGAATGTTTACTAAAGGAAAGCATAGGCGTCAGTTGTGACAGTGCCACTTTTAAGAGGGAGCGTCATGCATTTCTGTGATGTCACGTGGGTCTTAAGCCAATAGTAATATTGGGCAGACAGGATAGCCTGGCGAATGTTCTTTCCTAAGCCATTCAGTTCGGAAGCCACTGGGTGTAACTTGCAAAGTCAGGAAGTAAAAGTTTTTTTGGTTGTTTCTTGATTTAAGTTTTACGCTGAATCCGAATGTGAATGAAACCTTTTGCAACTCGAGATATTCAACATGGTGCCCAAGATGGCCGCCAAAAATGATATTTTCGTAAATGCATTTATATATCACAATGAAACGTACACAACGTATGTACCACCACTAGACTGTGTGATGTGTTCAAAATTCATGACCAACCCACCAAGGTTAAGGTTACAAATAGAGTTCAACATATGGAATGAACATGCTCGGTTTTTTCGTGTTCAGGTCATAACTTTTTAATCGGAAGAGGTATCACAATGAAAGATACATAACATATGTACCAACGCTGATGTGTCAAATATAGAATTGACCACCAACGCACCAAGATCAAGGCACAGATAAAGGTCAACACACATGAAATGAACATAAACATAATTTTTGTGACAGGGCCTTGACGTTTTAAACCTTTGAACCCGAGAGACCCCTTTTCCGTTCTACGCATATGATACTTTATAATTTCATTAAGTAGGGTGGCTGCAAAGTGAATGTGTGGGGTACACCAATCAATATTTTCAACGTGCAGCCCGAAGGCTGCACGTAGAAAATATTAATTCTTCTGCTCCCCAGATGATGAATACGGACACACCCGATTGCTGTCATTGAACTGATATGGAATATACCACCGGGTTTCAGAGTATTAATGGGAAGAGATATCATAACGAAACTTACACAACTTAAGTACCATCACTAAAGGGTGTGTAGCGTAAACAATTTTCACAGCCGATCCATCAAGGTCAAGGTCACATATATACGTAAACTCATGGAATCAGCATTTGCAAGTGATTTGAATACAGCCATAGACTTGTTAGTGAATGAAGATATCACCAGGAAACGTACACAACATATGAACTTCAACTAGACGATATGTCGCATAAACATCCACCAAGGTCAAGGTCACAGTATATGTCAGCTCATGATATGACCATGCACATCAATTTATTTATGTCCGAGCCATGACTTTTTAGTGGAAGGAGAAACCATAATGGAACTTACACAACATTTCTACCAATACTAGAAGGTGTGTTGCGAACAAAATTCACGATTGGTCCATCATGGTCAAGATCACACATCCAGGTAAACAAATAGTAGCAACGTGCACACAAGGTTTTTAGTGTCTGGGCCATAACTTTTTAGTGGAAGGAGACATCATGGTGACATTTACGCAATACATGGACCACCACTAGACAGTGTGCCACAAACAAAATTCACGACTGAACAATGAAGGTCACGGATAGAGGTCGACTCATAGAACCAACATGCACAACAACTTTTAAGTGGCCACCCCCTAACGTTTTAGTGGAAGACGACACAGCAATAAAACTTATACAACATATGTACCGCCACTAGGTGACGTGTCGCTTACAAACTTTTGTGTATAAATATGTGAGTGTGAGGCACATAGCGAAAGATTGGGAGTTTCTTATGTCATTTATACCGAAAATATGTTGTAACTATTTAATTTGTGTTGCCACTATTAACCCTGTGAATCCTGATGGCATCTTCCATGTCAGTTCAATGACAGCAATTGGACGTGTCCTCATACATTATTTGGGGGTAGACCAATTCATATTTTCAACGTGCAGCCGTGGGGCTGCACGTTGAAAATATGAATTGTCTACAGCACACATTCACTCAGAAGCTAAGCGACTTAATGGAGTTATGACGTATCATGCTTCTGGGCCGGAAAAGTGGTCACTCGGATTCAAAGGGTTAATGTACACATCATCAACATATTTATTTTTCACAGACATAGATAGAATATACCTATAGTAGCTTGGTGTACCAAATGTTCACCACGAGTGGTGCAGTGGTGTTAACAGCGATCCTTTGGCGAGCGGTTAACCCCACTTCACCACGAGCGGCGAACATTTGGTACACCAAGCTACTTTGGGTATATTCTATTTATATCATAATCGTCAGATTATTAAGAGTTTAAATGTTAAATAATACAATATTCAAATATTAACACCTGCGAATCCGTTTTTGTTTACATGAGCAACGGTGGGTGGTACTTCCGCTGTCAACTTTATCGCCGAAACGAAATGGAAAAAGAAAAGCGCAAATCACGGGGCCGTTTTTCATTTTAATAACATAGGCCTAATAACATACCATTTCGAATTTTGGATGCTTTTTTAACATGAGACAACGCATGTTTGTTAATTTTTGGTATCTTATGAGGTAAGCTTATTTAAAACGTAATAAATAATTGCCGCTTCCATTTCTCTCTTCGTGAGGCGACGAGTGATAAAGTTAGAAAGCTTGCATTCAGGTCCTGATCACCAAAGGTCAACTTGGATGTAGTTCCACTGAAGGTGTAAATTTTAACTATTGAAATCCCATTGCTGGCGTGTTCACCACGGTTAGTGTGTAATGTTAAAATTTATGTCATAGACTTCTTATATATAGTAGAGTAGGTATTCATGGTATAAAAAAGTATACTACTCTTTAAAAAGTAATCGACGATTGCCATGCGTCGGGAACTTGAAAACCTTCGAGAATTTTTGGTATTGAGCATTGTGTGTTTATAACATCCTCCTCCACCTACAGTTCGACCACCGTGGACTGGTCACTTTCTACGGATGGGCAATATTGCCACGGATGAAATAATATTAGATCCCAAACACTATCTGTAGGAATAATCATCAAAAATTTAATTAATGTAGCATTGTGCTTCATTAATTAAAATTTTGCTGCTGATGATTTGTATTACCTGGTAAACGCATGCGTGGACATCACTTCCCACGCGTGGTTTACAACCAGTCCATGGCGACTGTACTGTAAGATGGTGGCAAGGGGATACTGTTTATATGTGATCAATGAGTGTTCCATCAATCCAGGTAGTTGTATAGAGATGAGTGGTGAAACTATAGCACTCGGTGCCGTCTACCTATTTTAAAAGAGTGATGAACTAGACGCCAGTTTTCCTCCAATCAAGAACTACTGGTTTTGTGACTTTTGTCATGAATAAGTGAATGAAATGTTTCTATGTTTTTTTCCATCTTAAATCATTCGTATCTTGTATTCATGTGAAACTCTCGCATATTTATCATACAGCAAGATGTTATCAAACGTATTCATAATAACCATGGTGAAGTAGAAATGCATCTTATTTCTACACGATGGATCTTCACGTCCAATGAATTTCTATCAAACGACATTCAGAGAAATGCGTTTTTGTCACGCTATTTTCCAAAGCATACTGAATAATCGATGAGTTTGGTTGGCATGTTTCAGTGCAATAAAAGGCTGATAAATAGCCTGATGCATTAAATTTAATTGTTCCGCTGAACTGCTCTTTGTAAAACTTGAAGTTGTTATATAATCAAATGGGATTCGGCGTTGAATATTGAATTGTGTCTCATCTCTTGCTGTCTTTCAAGTAAAACAGACGTAACATTGTTTATAATGTGTTGTGCACTGTTCAGTTAACACCTAATTCAATGTAAGTTTCTATAACAACACTTGCCGATTCAATTCTTAACACTCGCACCGAAGCGATCCTGTCAAGCTAAAGTTTGATCTGCATGGGTACTTGTGCATCTGAACAGGTATATATAGAATAAACGTATAGTGTTTTCAAGTAAAAAATTTATTCTACGAGTAGGATTAAAAATGAAACCGACGAGCCTCTGGCGAGTCGGTTTCATTCTTAATTCTACGAGAAGAATAAATTTTTTACTTGAAAACACTATACGTTTATTTTGTTTATCCCATAACTCTTCTACAGGGCAGTCGCGGCAAAATCGTGCTATAATTCGCTACAAAGCACAGCGAGAAGTGAGGCTCACATTGGTCCAATTCGCTTTGCCAGCAAAATTGGCAAAAATAAACAAGGCGCAGTAACACATTTCTGTCTAAAAATAATTCCCCTACAAACTTGAGCTAAGCTTGCAAAAATACTTTATTATATGAGCAGTGTGTGGTGTTTTCTACTGGCATTGTGTAATACTTTCAAAAAGATTTAAAGAAATCAACAATCGAACTATTAATTATGCTGTGGTAGAGGCCAGAGGTCAACAAGTCCGTCGCTACTAGGGGAATAAATTCTTTCAGTGTTAAACCTATGGGGAAAATGTATCACCCTACTAGGTGAATAAAGCAAAAATTTATCCAAGGCCTTTATTGTTCAAATAAACGGCCATTTATGGGATAAAATGCTTGAACCAGTCGGTTCCAGCTATTAATTTCTTTCGCGTCACTCAATAAGTACATTACTCATCTACCAACCCGATTCATGTCTGCTTAACTCAGATCACCAAGGAATTTTTTTTTTTTTAAATTCAAGTTGGCTTCATCCTCATCTTTGTCTTCCTTTGTTTCTCCTCTTGTTCTATCTCTACTTTCTTCTTCCTGTAATCTTTCTACTGGTTTAAACAATATTAGCCCAGCAAATGCCTCATGTTATCTTCTAATCAAACACTCTATCCAACAAGGGAGACGACTTCCAAAAGCTAAAAGCTTATTGTTGAATCCCTTACATTTATTCTTGGATTCTGTTGTTCTGTAACATTGTATACCATTAATTTCATGAGTTGTTCCTTTTTATCTGATTGCGTGATATATACAATTGTCACTTTCAGTAATAAATATTGTTTAAACTAAAGTGGGTAAGTTCGATACAGTCATGTAAACATCTAAGGACACATTTCACTGCAATCGACACGCTGAACATACTGTCGGCCAATACTAACAACAACAAATCAGCTAATAGGCATAGTACGGCCCCCGTGGACTGATCACTTTCCACGGCAGGGCAATATTTCCACGGTCGCAATAATATTAGATTGAAAACACTCAATATCTAACCTCCTACAAGTATCTGGGAATTTCATTGGTTCAAAGACGTCACATGTAGACTGCATATAAAACCATATACTGCCTGTCAACATCAATATACGCTGTCAGCTATGGGTAATCTCCCCTTTGTTCATTGATTATTCAAAATGGCGACAGCCGATAAACGCTTCAACTTGAAAGATTGAGTGTTGGAAGCCTATAAATGGTCTGAAGTGCAGGTTGGGCAACTTAAAGGGCTTCATATTCTGTGGATGTGTGTCATGTTACCTTCGAAATGAAACGGTTTGGTATGTATGAATTTGCCTTTTTACCTTTTTACAATTTATGGGAGAGTGCCTGTAGGCACTCTCTCCCATAAATTGTAACAAGGCAAAGACACGTGAACACATTGTGGGAATTCTCTCATTTAATTTTGATCGTTGTTGTTATTAGTTCTGTGCATCGATGCAGCAGTCGGTAAGATATATTCGTTACACAGTTTGTTGGTGGCCTAATATGGTATATATGGTATATGGTATATATGGTATAATATTATAGGAATAATCATCAAACATTTAATTAATGAAGCACCGGGTACAACCCGGTGCTTCATTAATTAAAATTTTGCTGATGATTATTTTTGTTACCTGGTAAATGCATAATTGGTCATCACTGTCCACGTGTGGATTACGTGGATTACGACCAGTCCACGGCGTCTGTACTGTAATTCAATATATGACTGGTACAAAAAGTCATTCGGCAAAATCAATACGTTATAACCGCCATCACGACATATTATCAGTCAAAAAAGACAACTGACATTGCATGGACAATTGTTAAAACATAAAATCACACAGCAATATTGAACAACAAATACATCAATGTCATGAACTGAAAACACAAAGAGCAACGGAACTCTTATACCAATATATCAAAACAACAAGTATTTAAAAAAGAATTCATTATAAAAAAAGACATAAAAAGAAAGCCCTTTAAGCCCAGTTTAGGGCGCTATACAAATGGTATTTTTATGAAAACCACCATTCTCGAAACACTATTACGGGCTGTATAGTGTAGGGTACAAGTGGTGCCAATTCCACTAAACAAATTCGTTTGGCATCAAAAACACATGATTTCGCACAAAAAAGAGCGTTTGGTAAGGCTCAAAGACTTTGTAGTTTTTCATTTCAGTGCGCCGTTTTCGATAAAATCACTGACTGGTGACACAGGCGAGACAGAATTCACGCCTGTCGGGGGCGCGGTGGCGTTGTGGTAACCGGTTCTCGTCAGATCGCCGAAGTTAAGTAACGTCCAGTCCGGTTAGTCATTGGATGGGTGACCATCTGAGCGATCTATTCGGACTCCCGCGTTGTGTCCTTAGGCAAGGCACTTAACCCCGATTGTCCACATGGGTGCACGATGACGCCGTGTACTAAGGCGTACTGCACGTCGATGGTGCGCATGCCTTCAACTAATCTAACCCTTCCTGTGCTGCAATGCGGAGTTAAGATGTTGGGAAGCTGGCAGCTGCTCGGTGGTTCTCTTCGAGTACTCCGGCTTCCTCCACCCGTAAAACTGACACTGACATGATATGACCTTGGCTGTTAAAGTGTCGTTAAACCCTAATAAATAAATAAATAAATTCACGCCTGGCAAGTAATCAAGAGGCAACTGATATAATTTTGTTATCAGTGCACTGAATAAACAGTTCATCCATTTAATCTTATTCTTATCAAAACATTTCTTTATTGTTTAATCTTTGTTTTTGCGTTAAAATCCTTTTGGAAGATAATACAGTATTTGCTTTTGTGAGGAAAATTGTATAAGGCTCCTGGACACAGAAATCCCAGAAGGTTATAATTCACAATTAATAGTTAAATAGTATATAGCGCAATCTGTTGGTTTTGCGGGCAATGGTATCTCTCGTGTGCCATTTATGGATAGATGGGGGATGTGATAACGGATATTACCAAAAAAAACAAAAGTTGGACGGTTATTTTAATTATGAATGGTTAAAGTATTCGTTTTGTTACTTTTTATAGGGGAGTGCATATATTGGAACTCCACAGTAAATTGTGACAAAACAAAACAGTTCCTGTAAGTTACATACAGTTAAAACTAGAAGTCCTGTCATGAAAAACACACAAATAGCACGTCCATCTGCGCGTTAACTTACGCGTTAGGACCATATTAAGTCTATTAAATTCTGTACATATGGCTTGTGCACAAGCAATGTTTCAGCCAATGGATCTCCGGGTAACCCGGAGGTCCATTGGCAGCAACATTGACTCTGTTTGCTATGAGTAACCAGGAGAATCTGCCATGCTTTGGATGCCATTCGATACAGCAATTGCGCGCCATTCCTACGCGCAATTAAGCCTAGATAAGCGCACAGTTCATGACAGGACTTCTAGTTTTAACTGTATCTTTGCACTTTACCATATATATGGCACTCGGTGTGTTGTAGTGACTTTATTGTGACACTTATATTTCATATTCCATTGATTCACTTGGACAATGTACCGCGGATCATAAAAGTTGTTTTTCTTATGACATACGCGCTCCCCCTATAGTTTTTTCTTCCCAAGTTGGGTCCCTGGGTACCTGTCTTGTCCATGCTTAGATTACGATTTATATAAGGGTGTTGTGTGGGAGGGGAGGGGTGGAGGCTAGGTACGTGTGGAGCATTGTCCTCCTGTTTCATATTAACTTGCTTCTACTATATCAGGCTCCAGCCTACGTAACATTATGTCGCTCATACGTTTGACATTCTGTCTCGTTCATAACTGCTTAGGCTATCATTTATGAATATGGACTATACATAGTAAGCAACGTTTTATATATTTTCCGCTTGATAAAGATCAAGTGGCCAGAAATTTGTGGATAATATATTGATATTGTTTATAATTGCTAATAGTTTATTTGGAGGGAATAAACAATGAATAAATAATAATCATTAAATTATTTTGTAAATATTAATAATATTATAGCCTTTTACTTTTTTATTAAAATACTTAAAAGTGCCGGATAATAATAAATTATTTGAGTGCAACAAGTCGCCATCTGCAATGCTTTTTGTACTCAAAGGGCGATACATGGTTGATTTGTTCTCATTGACAATCAGATTCCATTTGGCATTAAAATCTTACATTTGGCACCAAAAAACTTCATTTGACAGCGACAAAATATTCCACTTGGCACCAAGCAATTTCCTGTCAGCGTGGACACTAGTAGCAACTAGAGTGTCTTGCAACCACCAGCTTTAGTACTCTACCTACTATCTCAGTATCCTACTGTTATTGTCAGTGACAGTCCTGTGATGTCAAAAGCTGTATCTTTCTCGATCAGATCGGGATATGATGTGAAGACATTTAAAGGGATAGATCGAGATTCGGTATATAAAATATTGCAACTCAAGAAAAATCTGCAACAATGATATTTGACATGCACGTTTCTCGACGGGCTACATTTCACAGTAACGCGGACAGAGAATTCCCGCCGCATTTTGGTTAACAATACTTTATCTTATAATCAACGTGTATTTTATCTGTATTAACTCCACAACTGTCGAGTAACCGACCCCCTTATACAGATGTTTGTATCAGGGGGTCGGATACAAGCACGTTCCTTTCGCGTGAGTTCCCTTTTTTTCTTTTTGTTCATCCGCACGAATAAATAGTTCGTTATATATTCGTCGACATTCTTGACTTATCCCTAATATTGTAAGATAAAATGATTACTACCATTATGTGGATGTACAAAATATGTATCCGAGTCTCGCTCTGGGTACTAAAGGGAGATCACGACGAGCCGAAGATGTACAAAATATGTATCCGAGTCTCGCTCCGGGTTCTAAGGGTAGATCACGACTCGTCTTCGACTCGTCGTCATCTGCCCTTAGAATCCAGAGCTCGACTCGGATACATATTTTGTACATCCACATAATGGTAATAATCTCTATGTATCGACCTACACATCCAGTATTTCTGAGATGATGACGTTTCATAATAATATCGATGGGAAAAATTGTTCTAGATTGTAAGAGTCCCCAGTGTGGGTAGAGTCGTGTTATGGATACACAGGACACGCCCAGAACAACTTTTGTGCACAACTGTGAACGAGTAATGTTGAAAAACCAATGAAAACCAGATTGCATCTATACTCATTCCCGCAGTATACAACCTATAACCCTTACTGTGCTTTGCCTGTTCACTCCTGCTAGTTTGCTAATAGACAAGTCACACTTATGCCACGTCACCCTGGAGCAGGTGGAGGCCACTGTTGACCAACTGAGATTTCTTTCTGTGTTCTTCTCTAACTCTAACAATAACTGAAGTGTACATAAGATTTGGGCTAACTGGTATTATCTCGGACCATCTCTGTGTTGGGACCTCAATTGACATGCACAACACAATAAAGATTAGGTTCGACCGGTCCTCTCGGTATCCCCTCGCACGGGCAGATAGAACTCGTACGTAACTGATTGACGGTACAACGTGGAGATGGTTCGGTTCTGACTAGTGGCTCCTTATTCTTTTTCTTGCTGAAAACTGTCCTACCCTTCTTTCCTTCTATCAGTTAGATAAATTAAACCTACTTGTATCATCTTATGTAACTTTCTTCATTTTTACTTAGCGAAAAAGGTGTGTGAACATGTATCTTGCTGCACACGCCTTCTCACTGTCTTCTCATTTGCTACCTGTTAACTTTTCCAGGAGTGGAAACGACCACGGATAAGCAAACAGATTACTGTCGAATCCACACCCAATGATATTGTAAGCTATGTATCACTTTGGAAACTTTTGAAATAAATATTGTTTAAACTAAAAACCAATGAAACTATTTTTGTTGATAATCCAATAGAAAAACACTGCATGTGGAAAAATCTGTCTTCAGTGATTTGCTCCGCCAAACCTTCAAGGTATAAATCCATAAAATGGCATAAACACAAAATCATTATGGAATCACGACAACATTCACAATATATTGGGATTAATTCAAATTAATTGTTGCTTTCAGTTGATTATTTAGATATACTATTGCTTTTTGACAACCAAATAAAAAACAAAACACTCGTGCAAAACATCTTTTTTTCAGAAATGAATGTCATTTTGCCCATTCCCTTTCGAAAACTTATAAATGTATGTAGCTGTGTTTATAAGTACCCATTTTTTAGTTTTGTGAGGCCCCAGAATTTGGTATCTCGATACTAAACGTCAATAGTAAGGCTTATCTATTTTATTTCAAACCCTTGATTGATAAACTGGCTGAGTGCTAGATGCAACTGTCACTGCTTTCCAAATAATAAGTATCCTCGCCCATTATGTTCCACAGTCAGTTAAACGCAAATAATATTTTGTTTGTACAAATTTGTTCTATTTCAAATTATTGGAGAGTGCCTGTGGGCACTCTCCAATAATGTGTAATGAAACAAAATTTGATGAACAAATTCAGATCACCAAAAATGATCTAGCCTTCAACCAGTTAAATTAGATTTTCATTCAATAATTAACACGGTCTTTGGGGTGGACTAGAAGCAATATAACACAAACAAAAAGAACAGAAAATGATAACTTCATAATATGTATAATAACACTTTGGCCGGCCGTTGATTTGTCGCGGTTCTCGGTTGAGAAGACCTTGGTTACCCCTGTACTCCCAACTGCCTCCCTACTCCCACGTTTCTTCTCTCATCCCAACACTCGGAGACGAACTGCTCGATGACATCCCTTGCCCCATTCTTCCCAATCTCTCCGATTAGCATATTAACCCATTCCTTTGAGTCAGTCACTAACCACATGTTCATTCTCCCATTCCACTTCCCCAATATACTCCCAGTGAATCTTATTCTTTTAGACTGGTGGCATTTTGGGCATTCTAGAAGAAAGTGTTCCAGGGTCTCCACTACGCCTAAATTACACAACTGGTACTCCTTTTCACTGTTTTTCTCCTCAGCTCCAGGGACCGCGACCTCAGCTCGAACAACAGTGACCCCCAAATGTGACATCAAGGTACTCTTCGAAACCTGGCTTCTCTTTATCATGCAGGACACCCAAAGACCTCTTTGATTTGACCGCCCTTTCGCTAATTAAGGTTACCATCCTCTTGAACGGTAAGATAACTTATATTATAAATATTGCGCGGCTTCCGGCTGACGGTGTTAGATGGGTAATCCAAGAATAGTCCTCACACCTTCGTCATGGACCACTCTGCTGACATAGTCAACGGCATGTCGTTTAATAAATATTATATGAAATCAAACAGACTGAGGAAGAATCTTGTTACCAATCGTGGTTCCAGTCCTAAGTCCGGAAAAAATCTTTTAAGAGGGCGCGTTGTGTTCCGTCTTTCGAACGTCCTGGAATATGCCATAGCCATTTTCAGAACGCGTTTAATGCACGGAAATAAGTGAACGATTATTTTTAGACACCCCCCCCCCCCCCCCCATTGGTAAAACTATTGGAATTAGTACACTCCGTCTCAGCCAATCAGAATAAGGGAAAGTTGCGTGAGATATAATATACGTATATAATTACCATTTGTGTCGGCTGTTCCACCAATTGAGCAAGAAGAAGCGAGAAGTTCAGATGGCATCCTGGATGAGGCGGAGACCAAAAGTTGGAAGGACAGATGGGGTGCTTTGCAGCCCCAGAATAAAGCCATGAATTGAATGTGCGAAACCCAGAATGTAAACCCGGGAAGGGGAATGACCACATGTATGTATACCCTGGGTGGTGCAACAGCACTCACAAAAGTAAAGTAACGAAGAATAGTGTATCAAATAAAAATGATGTATCAAAAGTAAATAAAACATATCACAAATGGTTAAGGGGCACGGCGTGACATTGAGGGTGCCTTTGCAACCCCCAAACAGCATACCTCACCTTTAGGGGAACCACAACCTTCCACATGGCAGTCCTAAGTATACACGGGGCGCTGCTATCGGACTCACAAAAATAAACAAAATCCAATAAGACACAGTACCATGGCGGGTAGGAGTGGGGTGCTTTTGCAACCCGCACCCCCCATTTCCAGAGTCTACTACCAGAAATATTCCCAACCCCAGGGCAGCAGGGCCTGGGCGCTGTGGCTGCACGCACAAATGGAAGAGAATAAGGACCAGAAGGGAACAAGATGTATCATCCGGCCTTTAGATTGCTGTATTTTGGGCACATGTTTTGTAGGGCTTGAAATGTGCCCAAAATACAGAAAATTACACATTCAAGGGATACTGCTGATTTTTAATGCGGAAAGTAATGGTGCACAGCATCAAAAAGAAAGGAACGGACTCTAGGAGGTGAAAAAATTTAAAATAACGCAACTGAAACAAATCAAGAGCAATATTTGAGCATGTTTCCTATTTTGGGCACAGCTTTTAACGCCTTGAAATTGGGGTAATTTAAAGGTCTGTGTTTCATGAATTTGGAGAGACTGCCTTTGCAAATCCCCACCCCCCCCCCCCCCACTCCCCCAACCACCGTGAATAATCTGAACGACCCATCCGAGAAATATGTACGTCGATGTAAGCACAACACCGAATTTGCCGCAAGGACGAATCTCCCCCTCCCCCCAACATGTGGACGCGGATTGTAGTGATACCAAAACCTAAATATAGCTGGGTGCTGCAACTGAACTCACAAAAAAAGAACTAAGAACAAGGTAACAAAAGTGAACAAAACATATCTGAAGGCAGGCAAGGGGTGCCATTGCAACCACCCTGCGGCACCCCCCCCCCCCCCGCATTTACAGGGTCTAACACCAAAAATATATCTCAGCCCGAGGGCAGTGGGGCCTGGGTGCTGATACTAGTACAGCACACACAAAAGTAAAAGAGAAGAAGGAACAGAAGGGAAGAAGATATATCAGGAATGTGGAGGGACTGCCTTTGCAACCCCCCCCCCCCCCCCCCCCACACACACACACAACCACTGTGAACAACCTTAACAACCCAGCCCGTATGAGAAATATGATGGACATCTATCTGGTCACTAAGCGCGTTTGCCGAAAGATTGCATCTCTCCCCCAACACCACGTGGAACCGGACTGTAGTGATGCCAAGACCATAATATACACCGGGTGCTGCAACCGCACTCACAAAAAGAACGAAGAACAATGGAACAAAATAGAACAAGACATATCTTCGAAGGCAGGCAAGGGGTGCCATTGCATCCACCCTGTTCTGCTACCCCACAAACACACAACCCACAGACCTAAAGTCTGATGGTAAACAAGCCGGCAGTCTGTAGGAAGACTGGCTGGTCCTACTGATGGTTTATCCTGATAGACGAAACTGGCACTGGCAGTCATTTAGGAATGGGAAATCTTCCAGCTGTTGGCCTGCGATGATAGGATTGTTGTGTAGACGTTGACCGGGGATGTATACTGTAAAGAAAAGAAACCTGCTGAGCATGTGTAGGAGAAATAGAGGGGAAAAACGAGTGGGCACGTGAATCCTCCATGCTACCATTGTCAACATGAGGACAAGTAGGCTTGTGGTGGTATGCAATGGCTGCCACCGACACTTAGTAAATATGAATCGTATACAAGAGCGGATTTACCAGGCGCTGCAAAATGATGAAGCTATGAAGAGGAGTGAAAGACCTAGCAATGACAGCATGGAGAACTGCTATACTGGAACACAGGAGAGCATCCCCCACCCCACGCCTGCCAATCTCAGGGGTACAGGAATGAGAGAATGAAGGTGCCAGGGTGAAAATGAAATGCGAGTGAGTGAGCATAGAATGTAAAAGTGTGGTAAATGAATGTGTAAAACGTGTAAATGCATGGAATGATATATTATTATATGAGTATGATTATAGTGGTATGGTGACGTCTGTAAGTGGAATGAAAGCTGAGATATGCAAAATATGAAATGGGGATGGGATGTGGCACTGTGGCAGTGAACTGGGTCAAAACGAGGACACATATCAACCAAGAGTGCTAGGAGACATCACACGTTCCCTCTCCCTGAGGCATATCGGGCAGCAGGGTAACCACGAGACACACTGCTACCATCAGATACCACATCCCCAGCACAAGTGAATAACGAGCACGCAAGCAGGGATGCGGTTGCAGACAAGGAAATCAGTGAAGAATACTGAAAACACAGAACTTTTGGAGGAAAACCTCGAATAAAGGCCAAAATAATGCAATATTCAGCTCAATTACTAATGGCAAAGAGATGCAAGGCCACAATGGAACAGGAAATGGTCTGGAAGACTATGCATGCACCTGCGAATACAGGAAAATAGAATGTAAAAGGGCAGGCAATTGGTAAGCTCAAATGAGCTGATGAGCTGAAAAACCTCATCCCTGGGAAATGACGAGAGAGGGGTGTAGCGTAGTGGCAACCGTCTGAGCCGAACACGGTGACACGATGCCAGCCACGAGAGCTCGGCCATATGCATTGACGAGAAACATGGTCACCGTGCGTCCCTCTGCCACCACTATATACTACCACCCCCAAAAGTCGAGCGAGTGTATACGAGTGTTTACGAGTGTTTACGAGTGTATACGAGTGTTTACGAGTGTATAAGAGTGTTTATGAGTGTGTACCTGCATGCGGGAGTCTAGGGAAGTGGTGACAGTCTGAGCCAAACCGATGACGGGATGCCAGCCACGAGTGCTATAGGACAACATGGTTCCTTCGGCCATATGCAGAGCCATGTTAAGATTCCAAACCCAAGGCATCGGACCATCGATGTTCCCAATTTCCAACCCCCAAATTCCCAGATGCGACAGTTAAAACCCCACATCTTCTACCAGAGATTGTCCAATATATAGTTGCATAAGAACAATGTTAAGTAGCTCAGTATTCCAGAAAATTACCCACAGTAATGATAATTACCATTCCAATAATTATATCCTAAAACAGAGTAGATGTAAGTTCCCAATTTGGACCAAATAACGATAAAAATTTCCAATGGCAAGGGACCCAAACTCATTGCCAATGGCAAGGGACCCAGACCTATCCCAAAAGGGGTGCATGGATCCCTGATGTTCCCAAATGTGAAGCAGCTGACTCCATGGTTGGGAAAGTTCACTGATGTACACTGATGGAGTCCCTGATAAAAGCTGAAAATAAACTCCTTGAACAAAAGACGAAAATGCGACAGAATAAGCCAGTAAAACGAACATGAAAAACAGAACATATTAAAGGTAGAATGAAACGACACTCGCCGCGAATAAGACAGGCAGTGAAAAAACCGAGAAGAGTAATGAATCAATTGCGGGACCCTGGTACCCCGACTTTCTCCAACAAATTTCTGAACAAAAACAGCAATATTACATGTTGCATTTAACTGTAAGAGCATTCACACAAATCCTGCTGATGTCCATGGGAACTGAAAAATATGTGAAGTATGATTCTCAAATCCAGCTAGACCCTCTTGGCCAGTTGTTGACAGCATTGAGCCATGTGTTTTAAATTAAATGAGAAAACTACAATCTCTAATCAGTGCCTTGACCTTAGCATGACCTTATTCTAACTGTAGAACCCTCAGTCCATACAAACATTTTCATGCCAGTTAACACTACAAACAAAAATTTTTAACCCATCAACAATCAATTGCTGGGCCAGCACACTCAAAGCAGTTTTCCTTCTTTTGACAGTAAAACAACCTATTCACGAAGAACAAACAGCTTCGAATGTGATTTGTTTTCTGGTTTTGTGTCAGAACCCCAAAAGTTCATTTGCCCTTACTGATTGTTTCGTAGTTCACCGTAACAAACGATAATTGTATAAACTAACCGGAGCACCCACTCCGCAGGCTCGGAGACATTGACGAATCTTTTTCTTATATATAGAGAACCATTTCTATTTTTGAAGATTCGGGTTTGCCTAGTCTTCTCTTTTCGACCACTTGAAAATTTGGACGCATTAGAACAGCGACACCCCTTCTTTTATAAACAAAATATATAGCGCTCGAAATTCTTCGAGATATCCTCTGCAACGCATGGCAATTACAGTCTCGTAGAGCAAAGCGTCTTGGAGGGGTTTCTATTATATACCCCACCTAATACAACGCATCCTACCCTACGCATTATATGTTAATACTCTGTTGTACCAACTGTTCTAATGAGTGATCGAAGGCTGGTTGGTAGTTTTAGCTATTAGCACCTTGTATAGTAAATAAAAGTCGGTTGTGTTAGTAGTCTTAATGTATTGGTTTTATTGGTCATGAATTGGTGCCTTAGTACATCCGATTTACACTGCAATTGACATTTCAGGCAGCTTCAGTGTCAAATAGTTAATATAGTATTTCAACTTTTCGTGGGCAGGTCATCGTATTTATTCTAGAACGGAGTTGCGAACAATTTCCGAAGAGCACCGTGGAATGGAGGCAAAGGGATACTAAAGAAATCTACGACAGAACTATTTATACACAATTTCCACAAAGTTTCCCCAATGGAGACCGCCAGATCCCCACCAATGAAAGATACAATCCTATCTCAACACAATGTTTTACACATCGGGTTGTGCCTGTGGAATGCCAACTTAGTCTTCTTCTCCGGATCGAAAGCTTACACCTGTATCCACCCTGCCCCTTATATAGGATGTCCTCGTTGCGACCGTGCGTCCTCGGTACTCGAATGCTTCAGCCCTGCCATTTATAAAATGCTTGTGCCAAATCTGTAGCAATTTCTCCCAAACGTTTCAATTCTTTACCCAACGCGAATAGTAGACGACACATTTATTTATGTTTTATGTGAGCAGCTCTTGTTGGTTATTATTGTTCGTTAAGTAAAGGGTTACACGAACATTTCCAAAGGATACCGCTATTATTTATTATTGTCGTATTTTAATTTTCTTTCTTCTGGCATTCGTCTTTGTTGCTGTAGGAAACGAGGTCATTGAACTCGTTCTAATCTGACAAATCAAAGATGCTTTTGTGGCAAAGGCGAAAAACCTAACTTCAAGGTAGTGAACACTGTTACATTTCACAGAATGGCTCAAAGATTCCACTGTCAGGACATTGTTTTAATAACTAGTACAACAATGGTATTACGATGCCATATGGGCTGTAATTAGAATGCAAGAAACCCCAGTGAATTTGTCGGCATTCTTAGATTGCGGATAACTAAACCGACGTGCCTCTATGTGCGAAAATTTACACGATTTTAATTGGAGATAACTTAATTTCGAAATATTTGCCACATTTTTGATGAGTCGATAGCAAGATTTCAAGAAGTCAAATGGAAAATTATCCTCATGGGTTTTACAAGGGATATCCATCACAGAATCTCGAAATGTCGGAACATCTGCTCGTGAAAAACTCAGCCTTTGGCTCTGAACGGATATTGATATATGAAGCTTTGTAAAATTATTATCGACTTCAGTGGGGATGTCTATTCGCAACGTTTGTTTCATTATTGTCTATCTCCAAAACGCCGGCCGTCCAATTTGTCGATGTTTCTTACGATTGATTTATTTAGTTAATTTTGAGTTGGGTGACACCTGCTGGTCGCATGCACTCGACTGCACTTTTAAGTATTGAGTGCATTAAACAAGACAAACAAAAAGCCTCCGGGGAAGATACTGTACCAGTCTTTACTGTGGAAACAGTATGCACAAAGAAGAAACCCTAATGAAGGATTTTTCATCTTTAATGAGGTTATTTCTGACGCACACTTGTAATTTCATCGCATACATAATGTCAAAGAAAGGATCCAACCAAGATTCCACTTTGGTCCTTGTCCTGAAATAGTGTCTTATTATTAGAAATTATTCGAGAAAAAATGCAATATTATAAATTCTTAGCTATATTTAAGTGTTGAAATCCATCATCCATTGTCAGAAGTGTTCATATGGTATCACAACACTGAATGTTTTCCCATAGCCGACCATTATAACAATTATGTGCAAAGAAATATGATTGCATCACTTGAAACTAAATATTTAAATACCTACATAAAGTACAGACCTTCACCCAACTTTCTTTGGCCATAAAACGGGCGGTCATGCAACAAATGAGAGAAAACATTCATCAAGAAGTGAAGTACCATCCTTGAATCCATTTTTTTCTGGGAGTTCCCAACAGAAATACACAAATAGTTAAATGCATTTTTTAGACCCAGAAAATACGTAGATCATCTCCCTTTTCTTGTGGAGTATCCAGTATTGATTTAAAAATCTAATAAAATGCTTTTACAGTTTTCTTAAGCAATAAGTTTTTTCTAGGAGTCTTATTTTAGACTATGATGCAATATCCGAGTGCAGCATTCCAAGGCAGATAACTCTAAACCACATATTTATTTCAATGATACCATATGAAATTTTCTTTTGGCTCATAAATTAATTTAGAGACAGGGTTGGATGGTTCAAATAGAGTCCTATAAAACAAATGTGACAGAGAATGCAATATTTTCAACTCTAACTATTTTTGGTGTTAAATCCAGAATCCCGTGCCTGAAGAGTTGAGAGGAATTTTTCTTATAATTCAAAAATTAATTCTGACTTGGGTTTTAAACAGAAATAAAACTTCCACCAAAGATTTTATCTAATTACCAGCAAAGATGCCACCTTCGTCGTTGCTCCGAAATAGTGTTACCTAATTTGAATTTTTGAGAGAGAAAATGCAATGTCATTCCTTCTTAATCATTTTGAGCATAATCCACAGCAGACACGGATATGTGGGAGTCAAACTGACACTGTCGAGGTATAAGGGGCAGCCAATGTTCCCCGTATGTTGCAGTGTTCTACGTGCGCCTCATAGAAGATTAGCATGGTACATCGTGGTACAGTTAAAACTAGAAGTCCTGTCACGAACTGTGCGCTTATCCAGGCTTAATTGCGCGCAAGAATTGCGTTCAATTGCCATATCGAAAGCATCCAAAGCATGGCAGGTTCTCCTGGTTACTCATAGCAAACACAGGCAACGTTTCTGCCAATGGACCTCCTGGTTACCCGGAGGTCCATTGGTTGAAACATTGCTTTTGCACATGCCATATGTACAGAATTTGATAGCAGTACTGTGGTCATAGCGCGTAGATTAACGTTCAAATCGACGTGCTATCTGTGCGCATTTCATGACAGGACTTCTAGTTTCAACTGTAATGTCCCAAAATACCCTGGTATGCCAGGGTGTTTTGGGACATTACTAGGTGTACCAGGGCATCCTTTTACAAGAAGCCCCCACATTGCATTCACAATCATTTACTAGGACATATGAGCTGACTGACATTGTTATTTATTAAATGAACAAATGAATGCCAGAATTACAGTGTGGTTACAAAAAGAACTCAATGAAGCCCACATGTAAGTACTTAAAAGGGAATAAATAAAACTGTAGTTTGGGCGTGGACCGAGTGCGTCTCCGCCTGAACCCGCCACTACATTTTCAGAAGGATACATATAAAATGCCCTTATGGTTCCAAAATTCATGACGACTTTCATCCGCGTGGATATTATTTGACTTTATATATAAACGTAAAAACGTATAAAACTTCTATCTACATTCCGCTGTAAAATAACAAACTGCCTTCAGATGGTTACCAAAATGTTCACAAACAGAGAAGGAAAATTAGAATGCGTATACCTTTTGTATTTTGGAAGAACAATAAGACCACACGACACACTACCCGGTGGCATCCACCCGGAGAAATGTTGTTTCCGATTTCGAAAGTTCCCCAAGACAATTTTACCATACGTTGGATCATTATTCTACCTTCTGTTGTCATTTTCACACATTTGTTTGGATTTTTACAAGTCAAAAGCTGCTTTCACATAGATGCGTAAAGCGCATGCGTTTTACGAATGCGTTAGTAAGCGCGTGCGTTTGCCAGTGCGTATAAGAGATTTTTTGAGGAAATTGGAAATCATTCACGATGGATTCTTCTTCCGACGACGAGGACATTCTTATGTTGGGGGCCTACGTATATAATGGGAGAAAGAGAAGGCCTAGACGTTTTTGGGAACATCCTATTGTCAAGAAAATGAAAACACAAGGGACTTTAGAGAACCTGATTTTGAAAGATTTATATCCATGCTCGATTTTATTTCGTCCCACGAATTTGCCCATTTCTGTGTATCATGGTGTCCAGGATGTCTTGAATTATACAGGTGGCTGTATTTCCTCTCTTGTTCTATTAGATCTTCGTCAAAACCACTCTGATAAACTTTTTTGGCAGTGTTGACACCACTCGGAAAACGCGGTGGAAATCAAATTACCGCGATCAAAACTACGGGGTAATACCAGGAAATACCCATAAAAATGACGTCATTAGGGATTTCATGTCCGTAAAACGCACGAAAGGATTGCAGTTGCAATTAGAGCCGCCCGCTAAATGTTGCGGAGTCCGTTTTACGCAGTTATGTGAAAGGTCCCGTGCTTTCTCTGTTGTTGAAACCGTGCGCTTTACGTGCGCCAAACGCATCCGTAAAACGCATGCGTTTTACGCATCTATGTGAAAGCAGCTTAAGTATTTTGTAAACCAGATGTGTCTCGAAACAGCTAACACAAACCACGCTGTAACAAATTTTACGAATACAATTGAAAGGATGTGTAAACGAAAATAGGTGAAAAGGACGCGACAGAGAGTTAGGAGTGGCTCAGGGATAATTGCGACCGGTGATTTGGAGTCGTGCCCCAATAGAAGTGTTGGTGCTGTAGTGACTGGCTAGCATTTTGAATTTGGGAAGCACTTACTCTAAGCCATAAACTTGTGCATCAACAGGGACGAGTACTATAAAGCTTTTACAATTATATTTTCACACACAGTATTTTCTGCAAGTGAATATAAATGACGGAAAAGAATCATTAGCAAATTAAAAGATGTGGCAATTTGCCAACTGGCAAATTGCCACATCTTTGAAAATGCTAATGGTTCATTTCAATTAATTATTTCCATATACAGAAACTACAATTCTGAAAAAAACAACGGTAAACGTTTTGTAGTATTGGCCCCAGCTGCTCAAAAATTACTTGTTGGTTCCCAAGGCATAATATTCGAAGCCATAGGTTAAGATGCCAGTCGTAATCTGATTGCGTATGCAACCTACAGTTAAAACTAGAAGTCCTGTCACGAACTGTGCGCTTATCTAGGCTTAATTGCGGGTAGGAATTGCGCGCAACTGCCATGTCGAATGGCATCCAAAGCACGGCAGGTTCTCCTGGTTACTCATAGCAAACACATGCACTGTTTCTGTCAATGGACCTCCGGGTTACCCGGAGGTCCATTGGCTGAAACATTGCTTGTGCATAGGCCATATGTACAGAATTTGATAGCCTTACTATGGTCATAACGCGTAGAATAACGCGCAGATCGACGTGCTATTTGTGCGCATTTCATGACAGGACTTGTTTTAACTGTAATGTTTGAATCTTGGTATGCACATGGGACAACGGGGAAAAGTAATGGTCAGCAGTTTCACAGACACTATCAGAAAGTTATTGTGCAAGTCGTTATTAAGCGAAAGTATAGAGTGTATGCATTACAAGAACTGTGATTGTAAAAGTAGGCGGGTACTCGATGTCTTTTGCGATTAAGATAAGTATTGAAATTTGAGGTTGAGGTTGTTTTCCTTAATTTCGGGAGAATGGCCATTCCCTAGTCTAGTGGTGTGGGGGAAAGAAATGAAGCATAGAAACAATTTTGTTCGACAGTAAGTTTGTCACGGCGAAGGTTATAGCTGTGGTATTGGGAGGTTATTAATTGAACATTTAGGCGCTACTAGGCCATGCTACATTTTTAATTATTGTAAAAGTGTGTGGTTTGTTCTTGTTTCCAGGAATTGCCTGCCAGGTTCAACGTGAAATCGAAATTTTCCACTGCTTCTCAAATGTCCTGTAACGAGGCGTTCTGACCTGAGCTGTATTTTTTCAAACTTGTCCACCTCAGTCGCGGTGCATTTGTCCCATACCGTGTCGGCATACCCGCGAATGAAAGCAAAATATATTTTCTCTAGGGTTTTACCATAAAGCCTGTACTTAAGTCGTCGTAGAATGTCCACTCGCTTCCAAGCCTTTTTGTTATTTCAGCTATGTGGATAGACCATTACCCTCGATTATCGAATGTTAACCATAGATGTTTGTGGTAAGTGACCTCTTTGATATCAGTATCAAGTAGCATGAAATATTTTTTATAGCTGGACGGCTTTCTCGATTGGTTTTGGGAGTAATCAATACGCTTTTAGAATTGACTAACCACTGATTGGCCCATTTCACTATTCGTTTTAGATCAGTGACAATGATCTCAGTAGCGATTTTGGAGTCTTCGACAATTAAGTAAAGTTTTGTGTCATCTGCAAAGAGACGAATATTATTAGTAATATTGTCAACAAGGTCGCTGATTTAAATCAGAATAAAGGCAGCCAAGAGTTGATCAGAAACCACTATCAACGTAATTTGACTGTTGTTCATGTTCTTGATTATATATTAAAGTACCTGTTATGAGACAAAATACCTGGTCAAAGTCGGATAAAGTTTTTTGATGACTTACAGATACCAATGGATGGAATTAAGGAAACGCATATAGTACTGACTGGGTTTCTCATCCTAGTAAAATGTTTGTTATAGCATGGTAGCGTACGTATATCCTCCTTCATATTTTCCTAGGAGGACGTTAACCGTTGTCCTATGATTTTCAAAACGACGTGCCTGTTATCGACTTGAATATCATGTGACTTCAACTAGACATGGCCACGAAACATGACGATATCAACAGTACTCATTACTTAAGTAATATTTGGAAAAAATATTTCGATTCATTTAAAAAACAATTTACTAATCCGTGGGCCAGTCAACGTGGATAACAACACGCAA
Source organism: Pictodentalium vernedei (assembly GCA_031216915.1). Taxonomy (NCBI): domain Eukaryota; kingdom Metazoa; phylum Mollusca; class Scaphopoda; order Dentaliida; family Dentaliidae; genus Pictodentalium; species Pictodentalium vernedei. Next base: position 790,261,791 of record CM062297.1, read on the forward strand.
CCCTTTATCAAATGTAACGGTCAAAACCAGCTAGCGCTATTCTCAAAAATCGCCAATTAATTTTCAATTAATTTCATTTTTTTCTCAAACACATAGGTTATGAACCCTCGTTGGAACGAGCTCGTCGAGCTCGTTCCAACGAGGGGTCAAAACCTATGTTTTTGAGACAAAAAATGAAAAAAACTTAGTTATTCAAGAATTTGTTTTGCAAGTGTCGTCTGCTTTTCATGTTAGGTAAAGAGTTAAATATATCATTCTGTGCTTTCACTACATGTACATTCTCTTAGTCCGCCATTAGTCAAAATGTTATCGGTGTAAAGTGTTTCTTGGCTATCTTTGGTATCAACCGTACACAGTCACTCATGTATCGCCTGTGACTACTCTGAGAGCTGATTGGTGATGAGAGCTACCAAATACAAGTGATTGTATTATTTGACTGATATTAACTAAAACAAAATAAAAAGAAAACAACCATATTTAACTGAATCTGTCGTCTTCCAGATCTCATAAGTCAGAAATGAAAAACTAACTTTTTGTGAAACGTCTCTGGTTATGGAATCCCTTTTTTGTCGTACGAGGCCATGAGGGCCATGAGAAATCCTTCAATGAGGCCTCATTTACTATCCCTCATGCCCTCAAAAGAAATCAGTCCACGAGGGCCATGAACAAATCCCTCATTGAGGCCTCATTTACTATCCCTCTTAGCCTCAGTTCAGAAATTGAGGATACCTATGACCTGGTATTGTATTATTTGAGGATACCTATCGAGGATACTTTCTGGAGAATCCCTTTTTTGTCGTATGAGGCCATGAGGGCCATGAGAAATCCTCAATGAGGCCTCATTTACTATCCCTCATGCCCACAAAAGTAATGAGGCCATGCGGGCCATGAAAAAAATCCCTCAATGAGGCCTCATACCTCAAAGAGGCTTCATACAATGTATATATCATGTAATATTACCAGAAACACTCGCTTAGTCACGTAAAAGTGTGCAATATATAAAACTGCGCAATAATGAAAAAAGTGTGTCCAAAGGCGGCCGAAGTATCCGCCATTTGAACCACTAAGAACTCAAACAATGACGAAAGTTACTGACTCATTTTTCAGTGCACTCTTACGAATGATTGTATTGGTGTAATAGGTGTATGGATTTCAACGACCTACAGTTAAAACTAGAAGTCCTGTCACGAACTGTGCGCTTATCTATGCTTAATTGCGCGTAGGAATTGCGCGCAATCACTATATCGAATGGCATCCAATGCACGGCAGGTTCTCCTGGTTACTCATAGCAAACACAGGCAATGTTTCTGCCAATGGACCTCCAGGTTACCCGGAGGACCATTGGCTGAAACATTGCTTGCGCACAGGCCATATGTACAGAATTCGATAGCCTTATTATGGTCATAACGCGTAGATTAACGCGCAGATCAACGTGCTATTTGCGCGCATTTGATGACAGGACTTCTAGTGTTAACTGTAGCCGTCCACCGGCACTAGTTATACTTTATTTTCACCCATTGAACACCCGCAGAATTTTTTCGTTTTTCGACGGATGGACGGAGAAAAAGCAAGAAACATTCACACGAAAGGAAACGCATTCAGCGATGTGCGAAAACTCACCTCGGCCAGTTGTCTGCATTCGAAGAGGCCAGCAATGAAGAAATTAAAATTAAACATATTTGTCTCGTGACAAAACATTGATGAGTGGCTGCTAGCCATCTCCAGAAAATTGTAACAAAACAAATGCATGCGAGCAAATGCTAACGACCAAATTAATCTAGCAGAATACTTATTAGTCCTTTAATGAACATGACCAAAGGAGAACGAGTTTGAAATCGAGAGTATTTGTCGCCTCCGAGTGTTGTAACGCAGGTGCTTCGGATTATAATGGATAGGAATTGCCAGTAAAAAGGAGCGGTTATTTGTCTCCCGATTAGGCAGACGACACTCAACTCTTGATTAGAAACAACTGGCGAGCCATTAATTATGGTGATTTTTGATGTTCAATAAATTCAAGCCTTTTCCCCTCATATTCTTATACTCTTTAACACTCAATCAAACATATATAGCAGACGACACTTGCAGAAAAAACTTATTGAATGCCTAAAAACATTGATGAAACAGTCCATAAAGATTCGACGATTACTGTGAGCTCTTAACCAAAACGTATCGAAAACATTTCAGACTATAATACAACTGTGTCGGTTGACCAACGAGGGTTATATGGGCTTGATACGGTGTATATATCATGTAATATTACCAGCTGAACTTGGACAATATCCATTATATATTGACTCAAAGATGGAACTTGTAAAATTTATGTCAAAATTATTTGAATCTCCGTCATCGAAATTTCTTCTGGATGCTCGGTTAAAAGCCGAAAAATATTTACAGCCAGATTCCATCTGGCTGCAATATCGGGACGTTCTTGTTAATAACAACCCACTACTCCATCCTCATGACTTTAATAAAGTTAAAGAGAAACTACAAAACCTTCATCCCGACGCCTTTTATAATAATATTCATGATGATAATAAGAAAAAGAGATTAAATAAACTGAGAACGTATAGACAATTCAAGAAAGCTTGCACGCTAGAAACGTACTTGACAAACACCGCATCGCCTGAAGCAAAAATTATGTTTACTCGATTACGTACCAGTAATCATTATCTAATGATCGAAAAGGGTAGACATGTGCAGCCTTCGACTCCCGTAGACGAAAGATTTTGCAGATCATGTGACTCGGGAGCGGTAGAAACTGAACTACATTTCGTGATGGAGTGTGCACAATATGGGTTTATCCGGAATAGCGTTCTTCACAGATCAGAGCTTGAAAATCAGAACTTCTCTGTGATGAACGCAGAGGAAAAGTTCATATTATTGATGGAAAATAGTGATCCCAGTCTGTGTAACACCATCTGTAATATGATCCTGCTTTTCTTTAAACGACGCGAGCTGAAGCTCCATCAGCAGTCGTGATTCTGTATATGACATACTACGACAACAGTTAATATTATCATTTCGTATCAAAATGTATCTATGTATTATCTTTACGTTTATTGTTATTATTATGTATATCATGAGGGAGCGCGGTGGCTCAGTAGGTAGAGGTGCAGGCTGCAAGCCGAGAGGTCCTCGGTTCGAATCCCAGCTGCGGCAACCGCGTTGTGTCCTTGGGCAAGACACTTCATCTCCATTGCCCGCGTGGGGGCACGATGACGCCGTGTACTAAGGCGTACTGCACGTCAATGGTACGCATGTCTTCAACCACTCTAACCCTGCTTGTGCTGCAGTGCGGAGTTACGATGTTGGGGAGCTGATAGCTGCTCGTCGTTGCTCGGTGGTTCTCTCCGGGTACTCCGGCTTCCTCCACCCGTAAAACTGTCACTGTCATGATTAGCAATTGTGCATAAATATGTGACCTTAAACATCAATAAATATGTATATCATGCAATCTGCCTGTCCTTGGTGTTTTTGCTGAAAAAACTTATCCAAACTTGGTTATGCTCACTCGTAGGAACGAACTCAACGAGCCCGTTCCAACGAGGAGGTCATACATTACGTTTTTGAGGCAACAAATGGGAAAAAATGAACACTGAATGGCTATTTTTGTGAATGTCGCTGGACAGGACAGATGTGGTAACGACGGTGAGATGTTAACACTATGCATACTGACGTCAAGATACTGAAATTTCAAGCAGCAAAGGTTTCCCAAGATGCAACTAGGAATTTAATCAATTCAATCTTGCTTGACAGAGCTCAATGAGCTCTGTCAAACAAGACTGAATTGATTAAATTCTGAGTTGCATTATGGGAAACATTTGCAATTGCATTTGGGATATTTTGCCATCAATGTGCAGAGGGTTAAAATAAGTTCCTTCAAGTAACGTCTGGGTGCTTGGTCCTGTTGCGTGAAAAATCGTATCATTCCACTCAAGCAGCAGATTTCTCCCAAGATGCAACTAGGAATTTAACCAATTCAATCTCGCTTGACAGAGCTCAATGAGCTCTGTCAAACAAGATTGAATTGATTAAATTCTGAGTTGCATTATGGGAAACATTTGCAATTGCAATTGGGATATTTTGCCATCAATGTGCAGAGGGTTAAAATAAGTTCCTTCAAGTAACGTCTGGGTGCTTGGTCCTGTTGCGTGAAAAATGTATCATTCCACTGTTCTTTAACCATAGTTACGCCCATGGGTCTTCTAATTTTGGTCCCAACTGATTTGCTGATTTTCCAAAAAATTAGTGACATTGATCTCATAATCTCATTAGTCCTTCACGATTGACCCATCGGAGCATTTAAGAGTTTAATTGAATTTAAAATAAACAACTCGACTATAAATCACTCTAAAGAAACAAAAATTAAGCTAATCAAATTATAAATTGTTTCCAAACACTCTGATGGAAAGAAATATAAAAGCATGTAGCTATTGAAGCATGAAGACAAAGAGTTTCAACGCATCAGAACGGGTTTCTCTTATCACCCTTGCCATTAATCAAACTTCCTAATTCCATCGAGAATGACATCTCAGGACACACAAAAAAACCCTGGACGTTTTTGTCAACGATATGTCGAATAATATTGAAAAATAATTGATGTTTCACGTGAAATTGATAACGCTCTTGCATAAAATAGCGGCAATGTATTGGTCCTATGTGATTTACGAGCGGAAACAGTAAATTTTCTGCTAATGAAAGAAACGACATGGCCGTTATCTCGTCGCGTGCTCGGCTACTTCAATTTTCTCAGGTCGTATGCAATTAATTTTTTTCCATTGTTCCCAACATTTCAGGTCACAGAGAGTGGTCCCATTACGCTTCTTTTGAATCCACCGATCCGTAATCCATTTGACAGTGTGTATATCCCACAAAACAGACGTTAATGACAGTACCCGATTCTGACAGATCATTAAAAGACAATGGTAATTGAAGTTTGACTGGTTTAATGTTTTGCAACATATTTTGCTGACATTTCATTTGTTTGTATGAACACGACTTACAAGTTATCCACCTTACTTCCACCATTAAGTAAACTTACAAAACTATAAAGTATGAAACGAGCCCATTAAACATGCGCGTACTTCCACTAACCTCATGAGGTCGATTTTTTATGTATTTTTCTTCAATGGTGTCACCTGTCAGTGGCTTACGTCACTGAATGTGACAGACCCATTACTACAATACAATGTGGGTTTGACTACCACGTTGAGACGTTCAAAAAGCCGTAAATAGTTCTTTGCGATTAAACCCTGGACTTTATTGTCCCAAAGGGCCCCCGCTCTACTATATGTGGTTGTTTTTTTTCAAGGGATGATTTACTGTGAGACTTTTCTAAATTGGGGAGAAATAATCACGACCGACTACAGAAATACGCACTTTTTATTAAAATCGGTTCTAATTGCTCTGCATTTACTTCAATTAAGGCTTGGGTCGTAACATTTCAACTGAACATTTTTAAAAAATCAAGAATTTATTTTTGGATATGCGTATTTTTCCAATGCACGCAAACTGGATTCTCAGTTGTTCTTGCATAAACTTTGACAGGAAAGAAATATTTTTGTTTCAGGTCACTGACCGTGAACATTTGTCCCGACTTACAATTTCACTCGAAAGAAATTGTTTTATCTTGTTTAATTTGTTTTAAATGTGACGATGAGTCAATGTGCATTGTATTTTTTCATCTTTCATCTTAAAAACGTGCTTTATGACCAATCATTGGAAAGTGCGCGTTGAGAACGTTCCAGTGAGGGGTCATAAGCTATGTTTTTTAGACAGAAAAGTGAAAAATTCAAGTTATTCAGAAATTGTTTCGCAAATGTGGTCCGCTATTTGTGTTGGACTGAAAGATAGAGGGATAACCCATACAGTAATGGGGAATACGAGTGAATTTATTGAATATCAAATTCATCCTGATTTATGGCCTGCCATTTGTTTACCGTCGAGCTTTGTCTGCCTATTAAGCTAGAAACAACCGCTCAAGTTACATGACAATCCTACCAACTAGTATCCGAACCTCCTATTGTACCTGAATACGCCCGATTTGAGGCTCATATATGTCAACAACACGTTTAGTGAGTTAGTGAGTTGCGGTTTCTAAAAAAATTCAAATCAAAGGGTAATAAATAAGCCGAAGAAAAAAACACATTGGAAAAACCTAGAACTAGCACAGAAGGTGATGAATACCCATGTTATTTTGACGGAAACCAAGGATAATACATCTGTGAAGCTACATAAAAAATGCATCAAATACACCTGCACTTAATCTCCTTGATGATGTACACCAAGTTTCAAACGAATATGTTGAGAAAGTATTTCGCTCCACAGGATTTCCACATACTGATCAATATTGATTAAGTCCAAAAGCATTAAACTAGGCCCGTCATTTTGAGGGAAGCGACCCCCTTCGCCCTTTATGTCTCTCCTGATTTGAAAATATGGAGAGCGGCAACATCTCCCATAGAAAACGTTTGATAACCAAGGGATTCTGGAAGATGTGATCGCGCAATGAATCTTATGGAAACATAGCGAATCTTCTAAACTCTTTAACCCTTTCCCTAACATGAAAAGCAGACGACACTTGCAAAAACAAATTCTTGAGTAACTCATTTTTTTCATTTTTTTTGTCTCAAAAACATAGGTTATGACCCCTCATTGGAACGAGCTCGGCGAGCTCGTTCCAACGAGGGTCATAACCTATGTTTTTGAGACAAAAAATGAAAAAATAATGAAAATCAATTGCCGATTTTTGAGAAAAGCGCTGGCCGGTTTTTGCCGTTACGTTGAGTAAAGGGTTAAGGGTCTGATTTATTTTCCAGAATTGTTTCTGCAAACCAACGCTTGTTTGTCTAGCGCTTTAACGGTGCTTTCTGGCCAAGTCTTGACTGCTTCCGAAGGCAGCTAAGACTTGACTAGAAACCACCGACAAGGTAATTTGATTATTCTCCATAGAGGGGCGCCGTGGCTCAGTTGGTAGAGGTGCAGGCTGCAAGCCGAGAGGTCCTCGGTTCGAATCCCACCTGCGGCAACTGCGTTGTGTCCTTGGGCAAGACACTTCACCCCAATGCCCACGTGGGGGCACGGTGGCGTTGTGTACTAAGGCGGACTGCACGTCGATGGTGCACCTGTTTTCAACCAATGCTAACCCTGCTTGTGTGGAGTCAGTATGTTGGGGAGCTGACAGTTGCTCGTCGTTGCTCGGTGGTTCTCTCCGGGTACTCCGGCTTCCTCCACCCGTAAAACTGTCGCAGTCATTATTAGCCATTGTGCAGAAATATGTGACCTTAAATACCAATAAATAATAAATAAATAACATTCTCCATAGGGCATCTTGATGATTGTATGTTAGTGCCTGGTCTGAGGCACAGAGTTTCTGAAAGTCGAATAAAAGACTTTGACGGCTAACGTCTCCCAATGGATCGTTTTATGGAAAACCATATAGTACGTTTTAGCCACAGTAGAAACAGCAGTACAGGCAGTTTGGAGATCAGACGCGTGTTGACGAGTGATAGTAACGGCATGTTTCTTTGAATTTACTTGTGTGCATGATGTTCAGACTTTGACATATTTTAGTATTTAACTAGTAAAGACCTTCTTGTGTGCATGATTTAAATACAGACCTTGACATAATATCTGAGTATTTAACTAGTAAGGAGCTACATTATTTTTACCCACATGTTACTTATGTAACAGGTCTGGACATCATGAGGCATACTGTTCATGAATATTGAATTGTGTCGGTTTACTTTACTTTATTTGTGTAGTTTGTAGTGTCATACCACTTCTTATTTTTTGGTTGTGCAATAAAGTATTTATACAGTACTGTGTTTCCCGTCTTAGTGAAGTGATTGTTATAATGATTCTTTTCACACGATGGCGTTAGTCGCTCTCCTGTGATTTTCAATACGGCAGGTGTGGTAACTATGTAGCGATTAACCCTTTGAACTCTGGTGGTATCTTCCAAGTCAGTTCAAAGGCAACAATTGGAAGAGTCCATATTCCTTATTTGGGGGTAGACCAATTAATATTTCCAACGTACAGCCCTCAAGGCTTTTTTCCATTAAATCTATTTTATACTCGTCACCACATCACGTTTTAATCATTCTTAAGTCATCTTTTCCATCATAACGAATCCAACATATGCATATAAAATATACGTATGTGATTATGGATGTCTATGACAGAGGAGAGCCGCCACGCTGCCGTGGATGTCCTCAAATTTGAGAAATTTGATGTAACTTACGTTACCAAATGTGCGTAATCGAAACTTAGGAATTAGTATTATGAATTCTGAATATTTTGACATTTATTTCAAATTCACAATTCTTTTCTTGTTTGAGAATATTTTGGATTTAAAGTGGTTTTATGGACTGATACAAAACTAAAAATGATTTGTATCTATATAATATTTCATTAACATTCAGAATGTTGGTAAGAAATGTTCACAAAGTCATTGTTACCAATTGATAATTATCATAATATAAATACAAATCCAGGTATATTTACATCTTTCTTTCTAGTTATCAAAATCTATCTAGTAGTCAAAATATTCGTAATTCATGGAATATTAGTACCTTAGTACGTTTTGGATAATTATCGAGGGATCTCTGTCAGTAGCCGCATTTGAAACGTTTTCTGTAAAGTCCTGTATGGGAGATTAAAGGAGGTGATTGAGGAGAAGGGTTTTTTGGGAGAGATCCAGAATGGCTTTAGGAAGGAAAGGAGAGTCACTGACCACCTTTTCACGCTATCCCAAATGATAGAATCCGCGAAAGCAAAAAAGAAAAAGATGTTTATGACCTTTTTGGATGTTAAAAAGGCATACGATAGAGTATGGAGGGAGGGTATGTGGCGCAAGGTTGAGGCTCTTGGCTTGGTAGGCGAGTTTGTTGGAATTATGAAAGCATGATATAAAGATGTACAGAGTGAACTTAGCCTGGGTAATATAACAACAAAGCGTGTGCCCATGGAGATAGGCCTAAAACAGGGATGTATCCTTTCGCCAATTCTTTTTGCATTGCACATCAAAGGTTTAGGAGATGAACTCCTGCATAGCGACGAGGGGGTTGCAGTTGGAGACTTGAAGATCCCAGGGCTATTTTTTGCAGACGATATGGTGCTAGTGTCAGAAAGCGAAGAGGGACTACCGAAAATGCTGGGAATTGTTGAAAAATATGGTAGCAAATGGAGACTCGAACTCAATGAAAGCAAGAGCAAAGTTATACGTGTGGGCCGCAAAGTGGACCCCACTCGAAGGTGCAGAGTGGGAGAGTTCTGTATTCCGGAAGGTAGCAGCAAAATTCTTAGTGTAGGAGAGATAGGTGACTACGAGTATCTGGGGGTAGATATAAACATCAGAGGAAGAGGCATCTACCGAAACCACACAAATAAATTGATTCTGAAGGGGAGGCGAAACCTTAACCAAATGAAACTTATAGGCAGAAACAGTTTCAATAAGGTTTTCGTGGGGAAAACCATTTGGGAAATGGTAGGTCTGCCAAGTATAACGTATGGTACGGAAGTGGTACCCCTAAACCAGACGGCTGTAAAGAACTTGGAAATCCTGCAAAACGATGCAGGCCGATGGATAACGGGGTCGAGTAATGCCGCAGCACTAGACGCAATCAGGGGTGAGCTTCGGTGGATGAGGATCAAGTACAGGATAGACTTATTGAAACTCGGTTATCTTAATTATTTGGTAAATCTCCCCGACAGCCGATGGTGTAAAGTAATGTTCCTGAGAATTTTCAACTCAAATACAAAGACAGCGTGGATGGTCCAAGTGAGGGAGCTAATAGAGAACTACTCATTGGAGATCTCGGTCCTAGACGTTGGGGCAAACCAGGGTAAACAAATCGTCAGAGAAAGGGTCATGCAGGATGGTAACCGTAATTGGCGAGAGGGGGTCAAATCAAAGAGGTCATTGGGTGGCCTGCGTGATAAAGAGAAGCCTGGTTTTAAAGAGTACCTTGATGACACCTTTGGGGGGGTCACTGCTGTTCAAGCTGAGGTCGCGGTCCCCGGAGATGAGGGGAAAAATTGGGAAAAACAGTGAAAAGGAGTGCCAGATGTGTAATTTGGGCGTGGTGGAGACCCTGGAACACTTTCTTCTAGAATGCCCCAAATACCAGTCAAAAAGAATAAGATTCACTGGGAGCATAATGGGGAAGTGGGATGGGAGAATGAAGGACGTGTGGTTTGTGGGAGACTCAAAGGAGAGGGTTAATATGCTAATCGGAGAGATTGGGAAGAACGGGGCAAGGGATGTCATCAAGCAGTTTGTCTCTGAGTGTTCGGGGGAGAGAAGAAGCGTGGGAATAGGGAGGCAGTTGGGAGTACAGAGGTAACCAATGACTTCTCATCCGAGAATAATATTTCTCAGTGGGCTAAATATAAAACGTTAAGATTATACATATTTGTGACGTAAACATACCAGTACAATTAATTCATGCGCCGCGAATTAGGTATCGCAGAATTAAATATTTTCCCATAGGCGACCATTAAAACGTTCCTGCGAAAACAAATATGATCGCATCACTTTAATTTTGGCATTCAAATATCGTTGTCAAGTATAGCCCTTCAGACAACTTGTTCTGCCCTATAAACGGGGGTCATGCAACAAATAAGAGAGAAAAAATTGCACGAAGGGAAGGACCAGTCACGTGCACATATTTTTGGGGAGAATTCCCAACAAAAACACACAAAAAGTAAATTGTATTTTTTAGGTCTAAAAGTCATCAAATCACCCTCTTTTTTATCAGGAATATTCAACAATAATGCAAAATGTCAATAGAATGTTTCAAACGTTTATTGAAACAATATATTTTCCCAAGGCTGTTTATTTTTAGAGAATGCATCATTTCCGAGTGCAACATTTCAAGGCGGATAACTCTAATTCAAATATTTAGTTCAGCGATACCATTAAGCATGAAATTTTATGACTTTTAGTGCGCATTTACTGAACGCCATATAAACTGTCTGATAAATGATTAAAAGGAAGAGAGACCAGTCATCTCATGCAATCCTTATCTATGTAATTATGTCCAGTTAACAGGTAATTGTCGTAAAAACAGTACATAGCACATGCTCTACACACACACCCATATTATGTATCTGCTCTGTCACCGATTATCAGTATATACCGAAAATGCGAGACTTTCAAAGAAACTTAAAACCGAATATTAAATTAAGATAGATCTATGCGGCCAAGTTCAAGATAAGCAATCAAGATGAGAATTAATGTTCTGGCGATTGAATAAAAGGCGGAGAGTTTCTCAAAACATTCATTCCAGTCTCAAGGAGTGTAAGACTGTGGATCGTAGGCGAGGAGCTGAGGATGTACCATGCTATAGGTTAGATGAGGTGCCGCATCGATGCGAAAGTATAGGCGCGTTGTAATGTAAGGCGAGCCACATAACTTCTATCTAGAGTTGGAACAGTCGCGGGCCATGTCGGTGGTCAGAGATGAATGTAGGATCAGAAATAGGAAGTACGAGCTCGAGAGCTCGGGAATATTTGCCTTCATGTAGACGTTATTACCTGTTGTAGCAGGCAAAAAAAAACGAAACGGGTGGGTTCGACACGGTGAGACATAGGTCCACGTACGGATTCAGGTGGCGCTCCTTGAGATTTGGCTGAATACGCGGCGTGAATCTTTTTCTCCCAGCAACGACAACGCCCCGGTTTCCGACATTGGGTTCATTTTTAACCCAACTGATTTTAGAGTGTAAAGTATACGGTAACGTAAATTTAAATTATATTGTATATTATTTGCTTTATTGACGTTCTAATGTTGTTTGTCTATCTTCAGCTGCACAACTTACTTCAAGTATGTATTCTTAACCCTTTGAACCCTAGTGGTATCTTCCATATCAGTTCAATGGAAGCAACGGGAAGAGTCCATATTCTTTATAAATATGGGCTCTTCCAATTGCTTCCATTGAACTGACATGGAAGATCCCACAAGGGACAAAAGGGTTTAGACTCACTCTGCCTACTGTTATACGGAGCGTCAGAATCAGGGCACGGGGCGCGATGGCTCAATTGTTAGAGCATTGGACTTTAAACGGAAAGGTCGATAGCCTGATCCTGACCAGCGGTAACTGCGTTGTGTCCTCGGGCAAGACACGTAATCCATATTGCCTATGTGGGCGCACAACGGCGCTGCGTACTAAGGCGTACTCATGTACGTCAATGATGCACTTGTCGCTTGCCGCTGCTCGGTGGTTATTTCTGTCAGTTTTCCAAATAGAGTTCGGGAAGACCGTAAAACGTGCTTGAGGTAGGCCATTGCATGCTATCAGATACCACAATATTGTAAAAGGAAATAGAGAATAAAGTGCGGGAAGCACAGTGGAGGGTGAAACGAGAGTAGTCTTCACGAAAGGGTAAACTCACTACACGAATCCACCGGGCTCAGATTATCATCGAGTGTTATTACTCATGGACCCCCCCCCACCCCCCCCCCCCCCCCCCCAGGCACTCAACACGATACTGACAGTCACGTTTCAAACCACAAACAAAAACACACTCCGACCGAGAGATATTGTTATTTCTGAAAAGATTCTGCGAGAATTCAGACCCATCAAACAAAAACGCCCCCCCCCCCCCCCACTCCCAAAACAACCCACAGGATTCCTGCATCCTATTTTTCATTCCATTCACCTTCTAAATCGTCCCGCGATTCCCGGTTTCACGGCTCTTAATCTTTCGTTTGTGGTTTGTACATGACCTCCTGCACAACGATGAGAAAACACCGAAATTTCAACGAGCAAAAATTGGCTGAATTCTCATGGCTGAATTGTTTGAATTCCAAGTTGAGTTATGGAAGAAATTTTCTGTTTAAATGTTTGGTACTTTGATAACAGTATGTGTGGGAGGTGGGTGTTAATAGTTTTGTTTAGCCACACAGAAAAACACTTAAAATCGTTAAAAGTGTTGCATTCCTTCCAGAGAGTTCGTTCTATTTGGTTGAAACATACAATGTAATGGGTTAAACTTAGCTATCTTCATGTATATGATTACAGTAATTTTTGACTCATGTTCATGTTGTTTTATGAGTAACCTTACAGCTATAAAGGGAGAGATTTACGCTCAACTCACGCACAGTTTATTTCCTGTAACACTGCCGCAGCGTTCGTTGATCAAATTTCAATCACAAATTAACAATGTCATCTGTTTACCTGGCAGAAAATGAATCGATTCCATATTATCCCTCCAATTTATACGACTAGACACGTTACACAGAGAGTAATCGCCGAAACCGGCCAGCGCTATTCTCAAAAATCGCCAATTAATTTTCATTATTTTTTCATTTTTTGTCTCTAAAACATAGGTTATGACCCCTCATTGGAACGAGCTCGTTGAGCTCGTTCCAATGAGGGGTCATAACCTATGTTTTTGAGAAAAAATTGAAAAGAATAGTTTTTGAAGAATTTTTTTTGCAAGTGTCGTCTGCTTTTCATGTTAGGTAAAGGGTTAAAAAAAAAACAAAAAAAACACTGAAGTCCCCATTACACCCACGACAAAGCGTCTTCGTTTGCGCGCACGGATACATGACCCAATTGTTGATTGCATAATTCACTTGTGAAGTTATCGTTTATAATCAAACCCAGTAAATCACACTTTGGAAAGTAATAAAGTCAAATACACTTGCAGAGTATTACAGGAAGACGCACAAAAACGTTACGGTGCCGAAGCAAGGGGATGCTGCACTGCTCGTGTAACCACTGTTTTCGTGAAGTAAAATATACTCGCCCAAAAAAGAAAGTGTGCATTGCAGAAATTGATCAAACTCCAAAAAATAATTTCGCAGGTGTGAAGAGTGTTAACCTGGTCATGAATAAGTTATATTGAACACAAAAACAGCTTTCCCCGTTAAAATTGCATTAACGTTGAATTACGTGCTGCGCGTTTGTGAAAAGGCATGTTTTGCACGTGGAGGGTCTGAAAATTCATGCAGCAGTGTGAATCCTTGGGTATTTAAACACTAAAGTAAGGCCTTCCTATCGTTCACATTCAAACTTGCGCTGCTGTTAAAACAACTCCACATTAGCATGCCAAGATTGACAATGAATCAACGTCTCCTTGCCCTGGGTATGATTAGAGCTGGCAGAACACACAGAGAGGTTGCCCAGCATTTGAACTGCCACCGTAACACTGTAGACAGGCTAGTCCATCGACATGCACAACATGATGACGTTCAAGACCGACCCCGCTCCGGGAGACCCCGAGTTACCACCCCTGCACAAGATCGGTATATCCGTGTCGTCCATCTCTGGAACCGGCAACAAACGGCAATGACGACAGCCAGGAACATCCCTAACCTGAGACGGATACATCCTCAAACAGAAATCAACCGGCTGAGAGAATACGGCTTACGACCTCGAAGACCTGCAAGTCGTCCGATTTTGACGTTACGTCATCGTCGTGCTCGACTGCAGTTGTGTAGAGTATGGTTAGGGTTAGGGTTAGCCTACCTAACCCTAACCCTACCTAACCTAACCCTAGCCCTAACCCTACCTAAACCACTTCCATGCTAACTTGTTCGCTTCCGTGAGGCGTAGATGCACAGCAGTAGTCAATGCAGACGGATAGCCCAAGAACATTAGGTTTCACTAGGGAAAAAAATCGGAGAAAGCTGATTTTTTCAGCGAATGTCGAGTATATGTCACTGAACGATTAGACAAAAGTCCCCTAAAATCCCAGTTGAGCTTTTTTTTCTACAGCCTTTTTTCGAAAACGCGTTTGAAAAAAATGAAAAAAAATCGCACGAACTTTGTAACCTCGAATTGATCCAACTGTATTTTTTGTTTACGCGTATTTCGAGCTACATAATGTCTAATATACATTTACCTAGAGGAAAATGTGCATTCTGTGACAATTTCTGCGAAAAATTATTGAAAATTCACAAAAAAGTATCGGATTTACGCAAAAAATGACGATTTTCCTAACGGATTTGCCCAAAGGGTCGTAGTACAGAACGGGATGTTAGTTGGACAGACGATAAAAAATCCACCACCATTTGAAGACTTTTATCATTGCTTACAAAATAGACATTATGGAAGACCCCCTCTGCTTCTGGCCGAGTTCCCCTTTTGGCATAAAATTCGTCAGCATGAGAACTCAACTATTTTCGGGCTTGGGACCGAACAGACACGTCTGTGTCTGGCAGCATTAGATCAATAAATAATATTTACAGAATGTACAAAAATCAATAAATAATATTTACAGAATGTACAAATCAATCAACATGGATTAAGTTACATTGACTATTATCAACGCTATATACAGAAATGACATGACCTATATACATATTATTCATCGAACTCAGAAATTTCCGACAGGACAGTGTTTCTGTGGTTGTTACAAGAATCCGAACTGCAATTACACAAACCTGAGCAAGAGAGTCCTGCCTTCTTACACCCACACCTTTTTGTACAAGCACTCTTGCAACCACAACTGATCAGATTCAATAGGTTATCGGGGGCACATGGCTTTGTGGCTGCAGTCGGTACAAGAAGTCCATTGTCTAGCGACCACCCCCAATCCGTCGGAGGAAGCGAAGTGCCCAGCCATTGTTGGACCTGGAGATAACATCTGTAGACATGTTGTTGTGCAGCATCGCTGCTTGGTGGGAGTGAGGCTAGGTCGATGGATTTATTCAGTTTAGATTTTGCTACATAACGCTTGTAAGTGACATATCTATATTGGTCGAGAGAGGAAACAGTTTTACTCCCGTATAAGATCAGGAGAAGTTGTTCCCCGGCAGCGGCTACTGCACTTGGTGTACTGTCATCCGCCAAAATTGTGTTGACATACTGTTGTGAGTCGCTAGTAACATCGGAGACAATTGTACTGAATACTTTCTTCTTACCAACTCGAAAGAGTGCAGAAGTAGTGTCACAACCACTTATAGAATGTGCTACAAGGAGGTTGCTTCTATGGTCACCCATTTTGGTTGCTATTTCACTAACTGAAACTAGTAAGTTTGGGGTAATGGAATACATCATGTGAATATTACATCCCGGTTGAACTCGAGAAGTAAGAATGACTAACAAGTCTGTGTCTGTTCCCACAACGACAACATTGTTGTCATCTTGAGCGATGTCAAGTGCAGTTTCGGCTATCAGTACATCAGCATCAGCCTCGGCCTGCTTGGACTGAATATTGATAGCAGATAGCTCCTGCATTAGAAGATCGATCAGTTGGGTTTTGTTCTTGGCATTTGCAAGGAAATCGGATTGGGGTGTGGTGGCTGGTAACTCGGGTGAGATATTGATATCAATGGAATACCTGTCTTTAGATCTACGGGCTTGTTCCATGCCCTTTGTCGACATTGTACAAGCATAACCATCAAAAACAACCACGACGTTCGCCCCAAAATGTCTCACTAGATAATTGGAATATGATGTACATATGTCCTTATATGACGACTGTTTAGGCCATACAACTGCCCTCAATAAAAATCCACCATCTACAACAAACAGAGAATGTTCTGGGATTTTAGTTTGCTCGGAACCGTATGTTTTGAGGATCTTACCGAGCGTGCTTTTCAGTGTCTTCCTCATTCCAGCAGAATCAAACAATGCTGGTGGTTTCGGGGCGAGTTCATATTTGAGATACTCTTCCATCTCTGCTTGTGACTGAATAACACATGTGATGCGGTTGAACAGAATTGTGGGGTCAATCACTACCTTACTTCCACGGACTTTGATGCTATTTGCCATCGATGCGAAAGACTTCACGGTGTCAACACGTCGTAGTTTGATGCTGTTGAACGTTTTGCTTACAACATTCGATACGCAACATTCACCAATTTTGCGAACTTGGTCACAGTTCACAGTTTCGCCGGCCACAAGCCCGGTCGCTATAGAGACTAATTGTAGTGGATCTCTATTCTGAAAGGGGGAATGCACTCTGAGCCAGTTCAATAATTTGGTGATATCATTGGCATCAGTCAATTGTGAACTTTGACGGAGATCCCGATGTTGTTCGCCATGACCAGTGTGAACATGAACAAAATTTTCGAGAGCATTACATATCGGAAGGCAAAGAGGTAGTCCATGTACCCATTTCGCAACAGTGCTATCGGTTATTCCCCTGCCATGTGTGAGACCACCAGGGAGCTTGAACATTCTCATTAAACACTGCTCTATGGTCTGATCAGAAAATATCCCGTCCCAGAATTTATCTGAGCGCCTTATGGTAAAGTAACCTTTCTCAGTGAACAACTTCAAATCATCCTGTTGCATTATTTCTGTTAGCTCATTCATCTGCTGCAAATAGAGATGAGAACTTTTTGCGTATGCAAAATGACCACCTGCGTGAAATACTGGAATCATATTGCGAACACAATATGTGTGGAGTTCCCAGTCGCCTGTGCGCTCTGCTCTCAAGAACAACTGCAGAAGACCTATTTGCTCGTAGTATTGTACCCAAAGCTTTCCTGTGCGTCCTACGGACGCATTCTGGAGCAGTTCGTGTAATTTTGACAGTAGATGGTTGACACTTTCTTGATTGACAGCGTCAGCTGTTGTACAGTCACCTCTGGCAAGTCCACAGAATATTTCATTGACTTCTGTGCAGTCTATGTTATCTAGTGTTCGGCTTTCTTCAAACACAAGTTTTGTAATGGCAATTTGTGTTAGCAAATGGGAACGAACTGCTCTTGAATATGCATGACCACTGATCAAATGATGGATTGACCCACCAGCATAAACAGTCCCCCAAAGTTCATCCAAGCCGCTACCAGCCATTATCGAACCAATTGCCCCTAGATATGACATAATCATATGGAAGCCGCCGAGTCAAACGAAAACTTTTGTCAACTTATCTGACGAAGACACAATCTCCACTGCTTTGATATGAGTACACATCAAGGGCGTGCACACATTACATGCCAATGCATCTTGAGTGTAGGCGAACACCACATTATGTGATTTAATCGAACATGGAAATTTAAACAATGATGCTATAATACGGTATTTGAATGAGAAAAGTCGATGCCGTTTGAATTTGAGTTTAGGGGGTATGGTTAATATTTCACACGTTTCACCAGTTCATTATGGAATAAATGACTATTGTTATATATCATTATAAAGCCACTGCTTTTCTGCAATTTTTGATTTATATCTTAACTCCCAAAGTAGTCGTAGATTTGATTTAATGGACGTTGTGTACCGTTGTGTGTATGAAAACAATAAAACATTTTTCGTAATTTTGTACATTTCGTGAATATTTCACCATTGAGTGTGAGGATTGGTACAAAGTTGGCATTTTCTGTTGGGGATATGTATTCTCAATATAATTCAGCACGATATTTATGATTCTCACCCTACTAAGGCGAATAAGAATGAGAAATATGGAGCTGGGTCGAATTTTTTTTAAATTTTTTTTTTTCATCAAAAAAACGCTATAACTAAAAAAGCTCAACTCGGATTCGCGGGGACTTTTCACACTTTATCCGCAATGTGTGTCCCGGAAACATATAAAAAAATCAGCTTTCTCCGATTTTTTTCCTTACTTTCTCATTTTTATGTCTAATGTGCCTGGACTAGGAGGTCATACCAGATATTGAGTGTGTGACTTTATGAATTTGCATAATTTCATGTTCTTACTGTTGCCAGCGTCACGTCAGGACGTCGCAATTCAGACATGAGGTGAAATGAAAAGTTCACACATGCAGTTAATAGCGTGTATGTCCACCGTTTGCCTCTTGGATGGCAAGACATTGACGGCTCATGGACCTGATAAGTCTCTGGATGTCACCCTGTGGTATTGCGTTCCATTACTGTCTTAGAACATTACGTAAATCGCCTAACGTCAGAAGATCATGAAGTCGTACCAGACGGTCCAACTGATCCCAAAGATGCTCGATTGGCGGCAAATCTGGCGAAAGTAGGGGCCAGGGAAGAAGTTCGATGCTCTGCTCCTCAAGAAAATCACGAAAGATACGCGCCACGTGACATCGGGCATTTTCTTGCTGGAATAACTGCAATCCGACCTTAGCCTTGAACAATGGGACAACAACAGCGTTAAGAATTTCTTTCCAATATCGCTGTCCATTCAGATTACCATCGATGAAGATCGACTGCGTTTGATGGTGCAAGGACATTCCTGCCCAAACCATTATACTACCCCCACCGAAACGGTCTCATTCCCGCACGCCACCATCAGAAAACCGTTCTCCTCGTCGGCGATACACTCTGGCCCTACCATCAGCGCGCCGTTGACAAAATCGTGATTCATCACTAATACGAACTGTGCTCCAACGCTGCTGAGTCCAGCGAACACGCTGACGAACCCATTCCATTCTGGCGGTACGATGACGTTGGGTAAGGATTGGTCCGTGGTATAGACGCCTACGTCGAATGCCGTGTTCAGCGAGTCTGTTGCAGACAGTTTGTGCACTGATTCTATTGTTAGTTCTACCAGGAGTAATTGCTGCTGTCCTCGTCGCCGGAAGGAAGAGATCTCGCAAGTGAGACGTCCTGATATGTCGGTCTTGTGCAGGGGTCGCAACTCTTGGTCGACCTGAACGCCGTCGGTCGGCAGTAGATCCAGTGGTTCCATACCTTCCATTGAGACGGTAAATAGTGGCCATAGTGACTCCGAACTCAGCAGCGAGGTCATCTGGAGGTATCCCAGCCTCATGCATACCAATGGCACGCAACCTCTGATTTTCGTTTAACCTTGGCATTTTTAAAATGTCGGAAGACAAAAACTAGCGTGTTTTCTCAATAACCCAGGCTCTCTAGCACAACATAACACAAAGAAAATCGTCGGTCACCCATTCAATTTGACATTCTCGGGTAGCACGTGCTATTTTGAAATCCATAGCAAAAATTGTATACGGTTGGGTGGACAACAACAACATGTCATTAAACTCTTTGCACGACTTCTTGTCCACAAACAAGCAACATTAAAACTATTATATTGCACCCTTTATGCTATTTTTTCACATTTGTTTCTATTATACTTTCTTTTTTGACTCAGTATAGATGGGGAGTGGGAGTACAGCCTATAACTTGAGTGGCACTGATCGCTAAAATCCCGGATAAATCAGTTTTCTGTGTGTTCCCCACAGAAACGTTTCATCATACATTGGGAATTTGAAATAAATGTCAATTTTCAGAATCCGTGCATACTAATTCTTTCATCTTATTTTTCTGAGTATTTTTAAAAATATTTTTATCAAATCTAGTCATGGCTGCTGTAAAGCAGCCATGACTGATTAGATGAAAATCTTTTGGAAGTTCATCTCAAGAAATCATTGGTCAAAACCTTGATTAATGACAAGGGGAAAATTAAATTAAAAATGCCCAAATATTATTTATTCTTGTGGCAAGAGATTTGCTGTCCAGGGCATGAATTTTCGTCAGCGGCGGGCAAAGAGTTAATTTTCTATTACGCACAATTGGTAAGGTAAGTTACACCAATTTTCTCAAATTTCAGGACATCTATGGCAGCGTAGAGCCGCCACTGTTGCGAATCTATTCTGTCATTGACACCCATAATGCACTTGCCTATATTTTATATGCATTTGTTGGGTTCTTTATGACTGAACAAATGACTTAAGAATCATTAAAAAGTGACACGGTAACGTACATAAAATAGATGTAATAGAAAAACGGCCAGAGGCCGAAAAACACAATTTTGCCAGCTTTCCATATATTGTCAGCAAATATAGTGACAAAAACTTACTAAGGGGTGGGAAGCAGGAGTTATAGGGTGCTCATAGTCTACAAACCCAAAATCTGAAGCAGGAAAATTTGGACGTTATTACTTGTTTAGTGTCATATCGGCCGAGATATCAGCCCTTGGTAACTTCACATCAGCCTGAGACCGAAAGTGATGTGAAGTTACCAAGGGCTGATATCACTAAGCAACTAATGAAGTCTGTATTAAACCAAAACAAATAATGATAAAATGTGCTGATATCTGTTATAGTTTTGGAACTGCGTTATTGTTTCTCAGTATTTTCCTAAAGTCCGAAATTCCTCTTCTCCTACTTCAGCTCTCTGAACGTCTTGGCTTCCCTACTGGGGAAGCCGCGACGTTCAGATAGCTGAACTATCTCTTCTCCCACTTCGAAGAATCTCGTCTTACAACTCTGAATTTTAGCTTGCGTTGAATTTTCTGTACAACTCTCTTGTTTCTTCTCTTGCTGCACCCAATCCTCACTCAATGCCATCATTAATTCCTTCCTTGTCATTCAAATACTCCACTTCAGAACACTCCAGTATGACCGGTAACACCAGTTTTCCTAATTGTGTTCGACGGGTAATGGTTAATGGTTAACGGTTTCGATGTTAACAATTTGACTGCGCCTAGAAACGACGCATCGAGGGCAACTACTCTAGCTTGATTCATATCGGCTGCGATCGGCTTCATATCAGCCAAGTTTGAAGTCATGTCGGCCGAGCTTGAAAATGGGCAGTTCGTGGAATAAAAATCATATCTAAAAAATAAAGTGTCATGACCAAAAGGCAAAATCCTGCTGATCAGCCTGAATAGGATTTTGGACGACAGATTTGGAATTTGTAAACAGAGCTAACTGTTCAAACAAACCCGAACAAACACCAACAATAAACACAGCGCATGTGCTCTGGCACCACGTACCACCTTGGTAATACCGTCACAAGATGGCCATCGTTTACTGTTATGCCTGTTTTGTTTTACACAATTGAAAAAAAGCCACATTACGTCCATATGCACTCTGAAATCAGTTGGGTTAAAAATTAACCCAAATCAACTGGTTTGGGTGAATATGAACCTAATAGTTTCTGTTTTAATACAGATAGATAGATAGATAGATAGTTTATTTGCAATTGTACGCCCTTAAAAAGGCAGGTTGCTACATGATAATAAAACAGTGACATCAGAGCATCTTAAGTACAAACAATTGTCAATATAATCAAGAGTTTAAATGTTCATTGAGGAGAAAGAATTTTCTTGAACACATAATCTACCATACGGCGTTAGGCGGTACAAAAGCCAGAACTGACTCCCTTAATTTGAAAAACCTGCAGATCGTGTTACAGACTGATGCCCCCGTAGTTATTTGATTGTTTTGCATAATACTGGTGAACTGGCTTTTCCTGTTCATCCCAATGAACTCTCCATTATTGTGCAACAAAATAACAAACAGTTCATTTCTCAGGGATGAATAGGCTGGACAGTCCATCAGAAAGCGCATCTCATCCTCGATTTCTCCAAGGTTACATACTTTACACAGCCGTTCAACAACCGGGACCG
This sequence comes from Pictodentalium vernedei, assembly GCA_031216915.1. Taxonomy (NCBI): domain Eukaryota; kingdom Metazoa; phylum Mollusca; class Scaphopoda; order Dentaliida; family Dentaliidae; genus Pictodentalium; species Pictodentalium vernedei. The sequence continues at coordinate 790,284,048 of CM062297.1, forward strand.
GGGGTTATACATGGCGACCCTGTTCAATCGTGAGAGTGTAGTTACTGAGTCGTAACCGTGTAAAACATGTTCTCGCCTCTCTCGATTGAGAATGCACCAAATAAGGTTCTATTCTATATTCTGCTTTAAATAAGCGGTACGTTCTGAGTTTATTTTTCCCAGAACGTCTGTTATCGTCATGTATATCAGCTCTGAAACGAGCATAACGTTCACCTATCAATTGTTCCTTCAAATCGTGCAGCCGTTTATCAAAATTTGGTGTGCACTCTATGTTTTGCAACCCCAGGGACTGAGTTTTATTGAAAATAGAGTCAGTAATCCCGTTGCGTTTGCATTCGAGCACGGCTTCGCTTAGCAGAGAAGCTGGTTCGAGGTGTGATAGTTTGTGCACGAATTTTGTCATCTGTAATGTAGCGTCCAGATTAATGAGATACCGTCCAAGTTCTGCCCGAACGGCATGATTTGTAGCATTTTTATTGACATTTAATAACAGTTTACAAAATTTTATATGAACCTGTTCACAAGGAAGTTTATCTCCATGTTCCATATTGACTTCAGCAGCCCACAATTCACTTCCATATAACAATATTGGCTTAACTAATTTGTCGAAAAGTTTAGAAAAAACTATAACTGATGGCAGACACCTAGCTTTTGAAGGACTTGTGTAATTGATACATTGCCTTCAAACTTTTCATTGCTAAGTCTTTTTGAGCGTGTATCAATTTTCCGTTTGACGAAAATTTAATGCCAAGAATATTCTTTTGCAATTTCCTGGATAGAGTTACCCATGTAAAATGTTGGAGAATGGTTCCGTTTTTTGATGAAAATATGACACATTTAGTTTTTTCAGTGTTTACAGTAAGTTTGTTGTCTTTTACATACTGATCTAAACGATTGATACAATTTTGATTCCAACATGGTGTGTTAGATATTAATGCTAGATCGTCTGCGAATAAGAGATGATTTACTTTTCATGTACACTCTAAAATCAGTTGGGTTAAATATTAAGCCAAATCAACTAGGTTGAGTGAATATGAACCCGATTGCTTCTGTGTTAATACATGTACACTTCAAAATCAGTCGGGATACAAAATGACCCAAATCAACTGGTTTGTGTGACTATTGACCCAATTGGGTTTATATTCACTCAACCCCGTCGATTTGGGTTAGTTTTTAAACCACTTGATTTTAGTGTGTACAAGAAAATAACATAGCGGCCAAAAACGGCCAGAAAATTAACCATAATAAGGCTAACACAGCATAAAATATCTCGGAAGTTTCTAGATAAAACCATACAAATATGGATATCATTAGAACCAGCTCGTCGAGCTGGTTCTAATGCTATCCATATTTGTATGGTTTTATTAAAAATTTTGAAATTTGTTTTCGAAAAATATGAAATTTAATTTATTTTTTAAAAATGCTGCGTTAGGTAAAGGGTTAAGCCTTTGAAACAAACACGAATAGCAGACGGCACTAGTAATAAAATAATTGAATAGCTAGAAGTTTTCAATTTGTAACTCGAAAGCATAGCTTATGACCCTCATAGGAAAGTGCTCTGAGAGGACATGAGTTATGAAACAATAAATGGAAAAGAAATAAATCTCAATGGTGATTTTTGTTAATATCGCAGGTCGGTTTTGGACGTTACATTACGTTGAATGGTTAACAGAGGCTACACAAGCGCGCAATATATCATAGTAGATGTTCTCTGATATAATTTATTATGTGGCGGAAACATTTTCATTGATTTTAATAAGACGTATCGGAAAATAATTGCCAAATCGTTGTAATTTAAGAGCCCATTTGCTGTAATATATTTGAATAGCTTTCATTTAGTTGCAGTGTAACGAGTACGACAATGATAATGTTCTTATTGATAGTACGAAATTAGGCATTATTCTTCACTTATTAGGAAAATTGGACAAGAACTGAAATATGATCGTACAATATATAATCCAAATTTTAGTATAGTTGTTTATGGTATGTACCATTTTGTCCAGAAAAAAACAATGGTGCTGAAGAAAGTTTCAATTCAATTCTAAAGACAGTTTGGGGAGGTGGTCGATTAGAATTTCGATGTGATTTAGTTTTTCAAAGCAATGCTAAAGATGAGAATTGCAATGGTACAAATTTCAAGGTAGTTTAACCCTTTGAACACACGTTTTCTCTATTGGTATCGCCTTTGTGTACACTTACAGTGAGATGGGTCAGTCCAATATCAATATACAGAGAGGATAAAATAATAACTGCAGTCTGCAGCCGTCTGGCAGCAGACTGCAGTTACAATTTATTTTATCATCAATTCCACGCGCATAGACCTCTTATAACAGAACACAAATGGAACAAAATTATGCCCTGGACCGTCAAATCGGTCTTACGAGTTCAAAAGGTTAACATTTATCACGTGTGCGTCTGGGTGGGTGGGTGGTGGTGGGTGGGTATGAGGGGATTCTGTTTTCCCTAGTTTGTAAGAACCTAGTCAATAGTGTTTGTGAGTGTGGGGATGGATCTCTTTCCAATTTGGTGATAACCCAGGCAGTAGAGTTGGGGTTCTCACAAATATTTACTTCGTTTTCTCCGAGTGCTGGCAAAAAATCGAGTGTGTTAGGATTTATCTTCTCGATTTTCTGTGGATTTGTTTTTTCTCCGGGCAAAAAATAAAAAAAAACCCAAAACCCCACAAAAGCGGTTCAACAAAACTGTAGGTGTGTGGCTGGCTGGTTGTGCGTGAGAGAGAGCGAGAGAGAGAGAGAGAGAGAGAGAGAGAGAGAGAGAGAGAGTTGTGCGTGAGAGAGTTGTGCGTGAGAGAGAGAGAGAGAGAGAGAGAGCGATTTGGGGATGTTTGGGTGTGCGTGTCAGTGGCTGTGTGTGTTTGGTTGTGCCTGGCAGTATCGATTTTGTTTTAATTTCTTACCTACTCTTCATCGCTTCTTTTGGTTAAATTTATCAGACCTCAACATTGTTTCTGATACAGCAAAAACTATTTTATTTTCTGAATAAAAAAATATTTTGTTCTATGTTTAACAACATTTTGGAGCTGAGCAGGGTTTGTTGTTTGTTTTTGTTTATTAGGATTAACGACACTTTCAACAACCAGGAAAGTTTTATGAAGAGCGGAAGCAGGAGTACACGGCGAGAACTACAGAGCAGCGGCGAGCAACTTTCTCACTCTCCCGCGTACTAACTCTACACAAGAAGAGTTAGCATCAGCTGCGTTGGGTAAAGGGTTAACAGCCCTAGTATGGCTTCGAGGAGCACCCAGTTTGGATTATTTTGTTGGGATTAAACTGTTGTATCGATGTGAACTCTCTACGTTTATGTGACCACTTGCTAGAACAGCGGCGCAGGGGATGGGCTCGGCCTAAAATCCCCCTAATTTTTGGGCCAACGAAATATTTAAAAAAGTAAACGACATTAGTTTCGACAACGGTAATATTATTATCCAATTGGTGTGTTTATAGTGGGCAGTGGGTCTTCAAACGCTATCAGCGGCTGACGACGTCACTTCCTGTCACCAAAAAATCTGGCCTCAACTATTCTCAACTCCGATGCTGTACAGCAAGCGCTATGACACCCACGGACCGGAAAAGGATGAATGGAAAAGCAATAGAATCTGATCAGATATTTCCAATCAAGTGTCTTCTGCCTTTCTAGGCAGACGACACTTGACTAGAAACACCTACTGCAGGGTCACGCGTATTGATAACGAATTGCGTTTAATAATTCTCTCAGTCTTTCCCAGGTTTGTCCACCCTGGGAGCGTGAGATTCTAACTCCATGCAGATCATTCGCGTCTGCAGTTTCCATCTCGTATAACATCTCTCCACCGTAATTAACAGCTTGGCTAAGAGTCTGATTGTTTTTGAAAGGGTTAACGCAGACACTACTGATTATTTAGGTGACAAAGAAACTGCACAGTTGCATTAACTGCCCTTTCATCTGGAATTCTTCAGCCCCATGCAGGTGCTCGTAGTAATAAGAGACTGCTCAGAAAATATCTTTGTCCTCTGCATTGTAATAAAATTCCTGGATCAGCAAGTTGTGACTTCATTAGACAAAATGCACACAATAAAACCTTAGGCTATGAACGTAATCCGACTTCCATACAGGTGATGGCATTGCTGCAGCAAATGAATAAATATGCAACTGTTTGTAATCGAATACCAGTGGTATATTATCTCAGGAAATCTCACTTTACTGCTGCATTAGTAACAAAGCAAATCACACTACATTAGTTAACAAATGATGATGTTAACAAAAAGATTATATCCAAGACAATAAAAGACTTTGGCGTGCGTTATATTGGAGAAACTAGTCATTCACCAATATGGGATTTCAAAGCGAAGCGAGACCGGTGTGACAGGAATGGAAGTCCGTAGGAAAATTAGTCCCTCTGGACTATTATTCCGCGGAATTATAGTCCTAGGTCTAACATTTCTAGGAATAGTAGTCCGCCGGACTACTATTCCTAGAAATGTTAGACCTAGGACTATAATTCCGCGGAATAATAGTCCAGAGGGACTAACGTTCCTACGGACTTCCATTCCTTTTACACCGGTTCTCGTAAGATCACCGAAGTTTAGCAACGTCGAGCCCGGTTAATAATTGAATGAGTGGCCACTGAGTGATTGATTTGAGTGGTACCCGCAGTAGTGTCTGGTATGCGTTCCGCGAAGTTTGAGTATCTGACTCTGCGACGCTGAATCTCGTATCACCAGTACTCTGCAATCTTCACCGTTTGTTGGTGTAAAAGAGGGACCTGTTGACGCGATTGCGTTGCGTGCACCCGCAGTATGCTCCGTAGAGTTGAGCTGAGAATGTCATGAAATGAACAAAGGGTGCGTTTGCCTATGATACTGTGGAATAATGTAAGCCAGGGAGCACTGCCGTGGATTCTAGACGTTTACAATGCATTGTTTATTATTTATTACTTATTCATCAGAGAAGGAAAAATTGCGATCCTTGCATTGCTTATATATTAATATATTTATTTATTGGTGTTTAAGGTCACATGCTTATACACAATGACTAATCATGACGGTGACAGTTTTACGGGTGGGGGTAGTCGGAATACCCGGGTAGAACCGCCGAGCAACGACGAGCAGCTGCCAGCTCCCCAACATCGTAACTCCGCACTGTAGCCCAGGCAAGGTCACTTTGGTTGAAGACATGCGTGCCATCGACGCGTAGTACGCCTTAGTACACGGCGTCATCGTTCCATGTGGACAATCGGGGTTAAGTGCTTTGCCCAAGGACACAACGCGGGAGTCCGAATCGATCGCTCAGACGGTCACCCATCTGAGAATTAACCGGACTCGACGTTGTTCAACTTCGGTGATCTGACGAGAACCGGTTACCGCAACGCCACCGCGCCCCCTTATACATTAATAACGTAATTGATACTTCAATACATTAAGTATACTGTTAATCCTTTACATAATACAACTAGAGACGACACTTGCAATAAATAAAATTCTTGAACAACTGAACAATTTCATTTTTTGCCTTAACACTTTACCTAATATGAAAAGCAGACGACACTTGCAAACAAAATTCTTGAATAACTAATATCTTTCAATTTTTGTCTCAAAAACATGGGTTATGATCCCTCTTTGGAACGAGCTCGTCGAGCTCGTTCCAAAGAGGGGTCATAACCTATGTTTTTGAGACAAAAAATAAAAAAATAATGAAAATATTTTGGCCGTTGCGTTGGATAAAGGGTTAAAATATAACTTATGAATCCTCATGTGAGGGAGCACAAAGGGCTCGTTCTAATAAAGGGCCAAAGGCTATATTTTAGGGGAAAAGTGACACCGGATATTACGGTTACGTTACGTAAAGGGTTAACCGGTGATATCAAATCTGACCATGCGACAGAGTTGTACCACGCTCTAAAGATCAATGTATCAAAAATATGGGCAAAGAACCATCAAAACCCGTAGATATTTCATATCTAATTAAAATACTTGTATACGCCCAACTGGAAATTGGGACGCAAGCGGTTACTTGTGGGTTCTGAAACGTCGCAACTCGGATATTTATTGCGGGTCCCCATGCCATAACGACGCGTCCGAGATTGGGAGTGTGTAATTGTATCTAGAAACCAGTGACGCTGGAGCGGGGAAGGGTGACATAAGGGGTGGGGGACTCGCTCTCGTGTCCATTACTGGAGATGGTGACCAACGTATCCTTTCATGTTGATATGATAGCGCCCATATCATCAAACTCGTTGAACCCAGTTAACCGGTTTTGCAATGTTCAAAAGAATGCTTTTAATCCGACCCTCAAAGTATTACCTTTATATGCAATTCTCTGAATTTTAGTGAAGCACAGATTCGTTCATCTAAGCCTTGTGAATGCGATCTATGGACCTTGGTAAACATGCATCAACTTGCAGCATTCTGATCTTCTGTTACATTTGTCCCCGCACCCCCACAATTTTGGCTTTCCTCTTGCCCTTCCAACTTCCAGCGTCCCAGCTGGAATCAAAATTCTTGCGGTTGACATTAATTTGCTGGACAGTGCTTTTCGATTAGATAGTGAATTGTCACATGTGTGAAGACCCTACGATGGAGTTCCAAAGCCAACTCTGCATTCCTCACTCACCACACGCTCACTACACAGCACTATTTTCACAGTCATAGTACCTTGTTAATTGATAACAAAACGAGTTTAGAAATTTGAGAGCGTGCAAATACGTCAGTGTAGCAGAATTCATGTAAAATATTACCTGCAACTGTAAACAACTTTAGAGTCAACTGGCCATTTAAGTTCAATCTTTGTGCCATTGGGTATGTTGCTTCTACTTCAGTCATCCTTCAAATCGAAGGCTATACTGTTAAAACTAGAAGGCCTGTCACGAACTATGCGCATATCTAAGCTTAATTGCGCGTAGGAATGTTGCGCAATTGCCACATAGAATGGCATCCAAAGCACGGCAGGTTCTCCTGGTTACTCATAGCAAACACAGGCAATGTTTCTGCCAAATTGACCTCCGGGTAACCCGGAGGTCCATTAGCTAAAACGTTGCATGTGCACAGGCCATATGTACAGAATTTGATAGCCTTACTATGGTCATAACGCGTAGATTAACGCGCAGATCGACGTGCTATTTGTGCGCATTTCATGACAGGACTTCTAGTTTTAACTGTAACCTTCGACTTGGAAGCTGGATGAAGCTGACAGAACTACGACCTGGATGTAAAATGTACTCAAATAAAGACGAGATTATAGTGGGTATTCTTACATTTTACAATTGCACGATTATGAATTTTTGATACAAGGTTTAACGCAAAAGAACGTCGTCAGCTGTTTCAAAGTTTTAACATATTTATCGGTACCTTTAACCCCCCCCCCCCCCCTCTGTTTCTCCCATTATCTCTCATTAAGCCGAACGACGGACGGACTGGTGCATCATTTTTTCTGCTCAACCATTTTCACTGAACTCCCAACCTCTCTGGTGAACCTTCCTCTCACGTCTCACCCATTTGGCTTCGTCCCCTGAGCGCAGCAAGGCGACACCTGCAATGCTAACATTGCAGATGGCTCTTTGTTACACTCAAGGGACGACATATTTGCAGTGCATTGCCCACGGAGCAGCGTATCGATGCTAAGTCACTGTCAATGAACTGCTTGGTGGGTTCCCAAGTGTTGATTGGCCTAGCAATTTGGGGGTAAGGTCGGATATTCTACTGCCGGAAGGCTGAGAACCAAATCACCATGTGCGATCTGGAAAACACAAAGTTGCAAATGGAACACGAGTGAATGCCACTTGTCAAAAAATGTTTAATAACCTCACCTCTTTAAGTCAATTTGATCCTTACAACTTCAAACGGGTATTTTGAACCCAAATCGTCACTTGGTCTTGAAGGGATTCAAATTGACATCGTATTCTGCTTTGCTTTTGGGCCGGACGGCTTCCCCAAAAAACTGTGTCCAGACAACTATTAAAAGGCCAAATAATCAAAGAAAGCGCCATCAGTTGGAATCTTAATTTTGCTAGCTTCCCCATATTTCCCATGTCCTGAGATGAAATGATATTCAGTGGCGTAGCGGAAAATCTTGTCCCCCCCCCCCCCCCCCCCACGAGATAGAGACGGGGGCCCTTTCATAATGGTGGTTGCCTTTAAAACGGAAGCAAATTTAGCGTTGTTACCGTACACAGCATACAGGATTTCACGTAGTACATACGCCATAAATTAAATGAAGGTATAGCCTGCAGGATCGATTCTAAAAGTACGGCTCTGTAGATTTTTTCATTACATGTTTTAAGTTTCACCCCCACCATCCAACGATACACACATGCACGCCCAACATGTGTGACTTGAGAGGCACTATGTATGTATATTGTTCATTTCTCACCCCTCTCAGTTACAATGATGTAGCGTTCACTTAACCCTTTACCTAACCTGAAAAGCAGACGACATCTGCAAAAATAATTCTTGAATAACTAATTTGTTTCATTTTTTTGTCTCAAAAACATAGGTTATGACCCCTCGTTGGAATGAGCTCGACGAGCTCGTTCCAACGAGGGGTCATAACCTATGTTTTTGAGACAAAAAATGAAAAAAATAATGAAAATCAATTGGCGATTTTTGAGAATAGCGCTGGGAGGTTTTGGCCGTTACGTTAGGTAAAGGGTTAAAAGAATAATACATAGACTACAAAGAGTATGTCTTGTGGAAGTGTGAGTTTGAAAATTACGTGTATTTGGTACACAGTCTCGCTCTCTCGCTCTCTCTCTCTCTCTCTCTCTCTCTCTCTCTCTCTCTCCCCCTCTCTCTCTCTTTCCCTCTTTCTTCCAGCGTTGGGACGTCCTTCAAGACGGGGGCCCTCCTTCTATCAGCCCTCCCCCCCCCCCCCGTAATGCGGGCCCTGCGGGCCCATCCCCTGCGTCACTGATGATATTCACGTTTTCATCAATAAGTTCCCTTGTTTCCTTCAAAACCGGGCCCAACCACCATTAACATTTGGTGGTTACCAAGATGGTCTAAACCACGCAAGTTTGCCCCCAGTAAATTAATTAAATAAAATAAGCAAGTACGTTTTGCACTGGTTCTCACATATTCAGGATATTAACAGTAAATTCCTTGCCGGGTAATCTCTAACTGATTTCACATATCCACCAGGTACCCGATAATCTTGAATACAGACAGTCTGTACTATCCTACTGACTAGATTGCAGAGTTAACTGGTTGGGGGCTATATTATTTTTGATGGAATGGATTTGTTATTCAAAATTTGTTTTATTACAAATTATTGGAAAGAGCCCTCAAGCACTCGCCAATAGGCTGTCATAAAACAAATTAATATGAACTAAATATTAGTTGCATTTGACTGAATATGAAACATGAGAAAGGAAACTATTGGCTTTTGCTCTGGTATCCCTCATTTTTGAAAGCCCTGATAGTGGCTTCTTGCACTCAACCAATTAATATGAATGCGATTTAGGGTGTAGTAGTCTTCTGTGAAAGCAAAATATAATCTCTAACTGATTTCACATATCCACCAGGTACCCGATAATCTTGAATACAGACAGTCTGTACTATCCTACTGAGTAGATTGCAGAGTTAACTGGTTGAGGGCTATATTATTTTTGATGGTCTGGATTTGTTATTCAAAATTTGTTTTATTACAAATTATTGGAAAGAGCCCTCAAGCACTCGCCAATATGCTGTAATAAAACAAATTAATATGAACTAAATATTAGTTGAATATTAGTTGCATTTGACTGAATATGGAACATGAGAAAGGAAAATATTGGCTTTTGCTCTGGTATCCCTCATCTTTGAAAGCCCTGATAGTTGCTTCTCGCACTCGACCAATTAATATGAATGCGATTTGGGGTGTAGTAGTCTTCTGTGAAAGCAAAATATTCCATAAAGATATGCAAATATTAAATCTGGGATAAAGTGTAAAGACAGACAACTCATGTCTGGTCTGGACCAGAGTGACTCAGAGCTAGAATAAAAAACATTTTAATTTTAGAAGGATGCAGCAATGAACAGGAAAGAAAACCAGTTCCTTTCAGATTCATAAACACCTGTATCTGCCTAACGTTATTAATATTCCAATCACGCCATCCGCTATTTACCATTTGAGATTTTAATTATCTTGACGTCCAAACGTCACTGGGGATTCAGTTTCTTCAACGTTTTTCAAAATGCGACGTCAAGCGTCGGAAAGTACCAATAACAAGATATTTGTCACATTAGTGATTATCTGATGGAGGACTAGATTATTTTTGGTGGTGTGAATTTGTGATTCAAAACTTACTTATTGGAGAGCGTACAGACACTCTCCAATAATTTGTAATAAAACAAATTTATATAAACAAAATATTATTTGTGTTTGACTGAATATGAAATATAAGCAAGGCAAGTGTTGACTTTTGCTCTGGTATCCTCATTTTTTAAAAGCCCTGATAGTGGTTTCTAGCACTCAACCAGTTAAGAAGTATTGACAGCAGGATTATATTAGTATTTTAAGCGGGGGCGCGGTGGCTCAGTAGGTAGAGGTGCAGGCTGCAAGCCGAGAGATCCTCGGTTCGAATCCCACCTGCGGCAACCGCGTTGTGTCCTTGGGCAAGACACTTCACCCCCATTGCCCATGTGGGTCACGATGACGCCGTGTACTAAGGCGTACTGCACGTCGATGGTACGCATGTCTTCAACCAATCTAACCCTGCCTGTGCTGCAGTGCGGAGTTACGATGTTGGGGAGCTGACAGCTGCTCGTCGTTGCTCGGTGGTTCTCTCCGGGTACTCCGGCTTCCTCCACCCGTAAAACTGTCACGGTCATGATTAGCCATTGTGCATAAATATGTGACCTTAAACATCAATAAATATATAAGTATTTTAAGCTGAGATAACATTTGGCTCAACGGTTATCACTGAGCACTATTCGGGAGAAAATATGAATTTGAGGTTGAAACTTTAAAAAATCGAAAAATAATAACAAAACAAATGACCACAAAGTATCAACGTGCTGTTTGATTTCGTGCGTAATAACACGTACAAACGTATCAAAGGGGTAATTAATGACAAGAAGGTATCAGGGCATAATATTTTGCATAAAAAGTGCGAGGAGTCAAAATGCTTTAGCATTGCAGGTGGCGCCTTGATGCACTCAAAGACCAAGATATGATTTGACATATTGTACAATGATCTGGACAACCTTGGCGCTTACAACGGTTGTACTCCGTATCCACCTACTCTGTGCATACATTTTTAATGTACCCCAGTCTATTGATATTTCGATTTTGATGCATCGACAGGTGAATGAGTGTGTCATCAAAACTACATTAGTGGAATCATGTTGGGGTCATGTGGAGTTAGACGCATGTACCGAGGGCGGATCACACGCAATGATGAGGGCATGACTAATCAAAGCGTGTGGCCACCACAGAGAACTTTTTAATTATTACATAAAAAAATGAGATTAGAATCGAGCCTGTCGTGTGCAGAGAGCTCGATGAATACTGAACCGCATGGGTTTGTGATAATAAACCGTTTGATGTTCAATTGTTCGAAAAAAGTAGTCGCATTGTATATTGTAATTGAAAGTGATAAACCTCTCGATGATATTGCGTACATAGGCAGAACGCGATGTGTGTTTGAATGGTGGGTGTTTTACATAACGAGTTGGAATGGCGTAATCATATTTCGCTCGAGCAGTAGGCTCGAGCGAAATATGATTACGCCATTCCAACGAGTTATGTAAAACACCCACCGATTCAAACACACATCTCGTTCTGTGTTTATTACACAACCCACGCATTAAAATTCATTTAAATAAACACATTTTAATTCCGATGTTTAAACCAAAAGGTGAAGAGTCTGTTTGTTTTGACTGACGCTGTACTGATCAAATGGATCGATAAAATATCAAAACAACCTTTTCGGAACCAGTGTTTGTTGAAATTCGTATCGCTGTTTCTCTTAGGCTGGTGCCCATTCACGCCTAACCATTTGGTGGCTATTACTGTTAGTAACAATTTTAGTACAAATTTGTGCAGATTTAGAAAACAGCTGGGAGAAACATTTTTAAAAGAAGTTCGAAGCATGTCAAGATGTAGGAAGATTTACCGAAATAAAGTTGACCAATTTAGATATAACGGGATCCACAAAACGAGACGGCCACGGACTGGGTTAACTTTTTTGTTGAAAATCATTGGGTTTTTAAAAAATTTTATCTCTTTTTGGGTTAACTAATTTTTGTGAACCGACTTTATTTTGCTTTGTACGTTTTCATGTTCACACAATGCGACAGACGGCCCACTGTCTATAATTGTATAACGAAATTTGGAAACTTTTCGAAGCGTAACTAATGACTCGATGGGAAAGGAACTAGAATGAACGGTGGTGGAAAAAAAGTTCCGGCTTATACATCACCCATTGAATACAGAATCATTTATTACATGCCCATGCAGTCTCTCTTATGCAATACGGCGTGCAATACGGCTGTGCAATATGGAATTCCGTATTGCACACCAACCTGCTCCAACCGGGACTTTTTTATGCAATGCGACTGCATAAAGTGCATGATGTTTACCACAGTTGATAGAAAAGAAAATTAGGTCAGTAGGTGCTTGGGTCATGTAATAAATACAAAACCACATGTATGTTTCAATGAGTCGTTTTGTATTCAATTCGTCAGATGTGCGTAGAAAGAAAACGTCTCGACCTTCGGTCTCGACGTTTTCTTCCTACGCACATCTGACGAATTGAATACAAAACGACTCATTGAAACATACATGTAGTTTTGTCTATTTAGGTCATAGCGGCTATTCCGTTAAATACAAGGGTTTAAAGTTGAATGGATGTGTAATAAAATATAGAACATCGCCAAATTCATCATTGTATTCGACATTAGGAGTTGTTTTACATGAAATGTTATCAAGACCGCAACTGTCATCAGATATTGCCAGAAAGCGTGGGGTCTCAATGGTTAGAGCATTGGACTTAAAACATACCAATGTTAACTGCATGGTGTCCCTGGGCAAGAAACCTAAACCCGATTGCACATGCAGGGATACGGTGGCACTGTGTACTCACGTGTGCTGCTCTTCAAGTGCACTTGTCATCAGCTTCACTCTGCTTGTGCGAAATTAGTAAGCTGGAGAATCTGACAGTTGCTCGCCGCTGCTCGGTGGTTCTCTGCGGGTACTCAGGCTTCCTCCGTCCGTTAAACTGTTCGACACGATGTGACCATGGCTCTTGAAAGTGTCGTTACAACTTCATTGAAAAAAAACAACAACAGACCTTATCGTGCAATATTGTTGAATGCTAATTCATAATGTTTTTTTAATTCTTCGTAACCCAATAAACCAACAATTAGATATTGGTAGGCGTGGCTGCGCCTTTCGGTGACCTATTCGGACAACGATCACCGAAACAAGCCACGATAAACGGATATGCGATGGCTAAAGCTGTTCTGAACTGCCACGATCTTTATCATGCCATTGTTGATTGCCGTAGCTACTTTCGATTCCCGAACTAGTAACCACCTGTGGCAATGATATACCTGTGAGTAGATCTTTCAAGAAACCCAGCCATAATACCTTTTGATATTGATGGATATCCTGACAGCTAGGATTGCGGTATGGCTATTCACCAGTACCATATGAGACGCGGTGGCTCATTGGATAGAGCAGAAGACTTCAAGCTTCGATCCTGGCCCGCGCCATCCTTGTTGTTTCCTTGGGCAAGACACCTAACCCTTTACCCAACGTAACGGTAAAAACTGGCCAGCGCTATTCACAAAAACTGCCATTAAATTTTCATTATTTATTTCATTTTTAGCCTCAAAAACGTAGCTTATAACCCCTCACTGGAACGAGCTCATTGAGCTCGTTCCAATGAGAGGTCATAAGCTATGTTTTTGACACAAAAATGAAAAAAATAGTTATTCAATAATTTTGTTTGCAAGTGACGTATGTTTTTTATGTTAGGTAAAGGGTTAATCCCGATTGCCCACGTGTGTGGGACGGTGGCGCAGGATACGGGAGTACCGCACGTCGATGATGCACTTGCCTTCAACCGCTGCTAATACTGTTTGTGCCGGGTAAGTAAGTTGGATAATCTAACACGTGCTCGTAGCTGGCTTTCTATACCCGTAAAATGTCCGATATGACATGGTTGTTGAAAATGTCGTTAAACCCCAATAACCAAAGAAACAAACCCTGGCCTTGTTGCTTCGGAGTGCTGTGACTGTAGGTTCAGTCGGGAAGGGCAAAATTCTGTAAACTTAAATCCCGTATAACAATTTGCCCAATGGGTAGTTTCGTCGGATAAAAAATAAAATAAGCTTTGTATCAAACTCTTCTATTTATTTATTTATTTATTTATTTATTTATTTATTTATTTATTTATTTATTTATTTATTTATTTATTGGTGTTTAAGGTCACATACTTATGCACAATGGCTAATCGTGACCGCGACAGTTGTACGGGTGGAGGAAGCCGGAGTACCCGGAGAGAACCACTGAGCATCGTCGAGCAACTATCAGCTCCTCAACATTCTAACTCGGTTCAAGCTCTGCTCAGGTTGGGTTACAGCGGTTGAAGACATGTGCACCATCGACGTGCAGTACGCTTTAGTACACGGCGTTATCGTGCTCCAGTGTAGGTAACCGGGATAAAGTGCCTTACTCAAGGACACAACGTCCCGGACAGGATCGAACTCGGGACCTCTAGCATAGAAGCACAACGGTCTACCACTGAGCCACCGCGATCCCGTCAAACTCTTCTCAATAATATTCTGCACAATGAATGTCAGATACAACGAGTTCAGTCGGATAGGGCCAATTCTGCAAACTACAATACCATATAATAATTTGCCCAATGACCAGTTTCGTTGGGTAAAAATAAAATACACTCTGTGTCCTTCTCCTGGAGCTGTCTGTTGTTTTCATTTATTAAAAGTAATAAAAGGAAACATAGCTTTTCATCGCAAGCCAGTTAGAAGAAACTAGTTCACGGATAATTCGTCATTAAGAATACCCATCAGTATCACACCTACTAACACCAAGAGCGAATGCATTTTTTTTCTACTAATTTGCAAGTTTTTATTTGTCCCGGGAAAAATAGCAAATCTCATCTCCCAGACTTTTGAATTGACGGAAAGGTCAACGAATGTATTAAATGTCACGATGCACAACTGTTGATATAATGAACACATAAAATGCCACATAACATCAAAAAATGGTGAAAACGCAGTTTTCTGATTTTTAACCCTTTACCCAACGTAACGGCCCAAACCAGCAAGCACTATTCCTAAAAATCGCCAATTATTTTTCATTATATTTTCATTTTTTGTCTCAAAAACATAGGTTATGACCCCTCTTTGGAACGAGCTCGTCGAGCTCGTTCCAATGAGGGGTTATAACCTATGTTTTTGAGACAAAAAATGAAAAATATTAGTTATTCAAGAATTTTGTCGTCTGCTTTTCATGTTAGGTATAAGGTTAAATAGGTTTCAACAGAGAAATAGATAGTTTTTAAATCGCAAAGAGAATTTTCAGAAGTCATCCAACGAAGCATTGCCATCGACGAACCACTCAACAGCGAGGGTGGTACCAGTCGCATTTTAACGTAGTAAGCCACTGAACAAAAGCATATGCCGTCAATCGTTTTTAATAAATTATTACAAAATAGCCTAAACTTTGAAGTGATGTAAAAACATCAACAATTGCGATAAATCGAAAGACTAAGAAACAGCTATATCTTATTTTTTAGATTTGTTTATAACACACTGAAATTAAAAAGATTCAACGCTTTTTAATTTTTGACTAATTTTAATTTTTATCAAATATGGCCAAAATAACCTAAACATTCAAGTGACATAAAAACGTCAAAATGGCGATAAATCGAAAAACAAAAAACAGCTATCACCTATTTTTTTTAGCTTTATAACATACTAAAATTTAAAAAAAATCGGACGCATTTTAATTTTTGACCTTATGACCCCTTAGGACGTCACCTCAGAGTTTGGTTCTGACGGTTAGAAATTCCTAGAATGTTACGAGATTTTGGATATGGATTTCGTTGGAGATAAAATTCCCAAAATTACAAAATGAGGTTGAAACTAAAAGGTGAAGAAAATGAAGAAAATTCCCCTCGGTGGCATCGGAGGCGACATTTTAATTCGAAAAATGGGTAAGCACAAATGGCCGTAAAGCGGTGTGTGAAGTTGCGTAAGTGTGTATTATATGGGTACGGGGTAATTGAATCACAAGACTGGCGTTTTTACTTAACCCTTTACCCAACGTAACTGCCAAAACAGACCAGCGCTATTCTCAAAAAATCGCCAATTACTTTTCTTAATTTTTTCATTTTTTTGTTTCAAAAACATAGGTTATGAACCCTCGTTGGAACGAGCTAGTAGGTCATAACTTATGTTTTTGAGACAAAAAATGAAAAAAATTAGTTATTCAAGAATTGTTCTTGCAAGTGTCGTCTGCTTTTCATGTTAGGTAAAGGAATAAATATGGCCAAAATAGCATAAACTTTGAAGCGACGTAAAAACATCACAAAAGAGATAAAACCCTATTTTAATAAACTGTACAAGATACTAAAATTTCGTGAAAATCGGCCGACATCTAATTCTATGTGACGTTGACGTGAATTACATGCCCGAAAATTCGGTTATAACCGTTCATAATTTGCCAAGTCGGTACCACATTTTTAGATAAGTTTTTTTTGCTGGAGATGATATTTGGAGAATATGAAAGCGGCTGGGTTGATACAGGAGCTGATATTAAACGATAGAGAAAAAACGTTAAAAACAGCTGTTAAAAATGACGTTATGTTGAATAAATGCCGGATATGAGAAAACAATTGCCTAATTGTATAACTGGAAGTCACCATTAATAAGTGTACCAAAGTTGGTCATTCTAAATTTAAATTTTCCCAACAAATCGCCCACATCCGCCCGCGTAATATGCAAATTCAGCAGTTGAAAAAATATTATTTTTCAAAAAATTTCAACAAAACCATATCATGTGACCCCTCTTTGGAACGAGCTCGTCGATCTCGTTCCAAGAGGGATCACATGATATGGTTTTGTTGAAATTTTTTGAAAAATTTGAAAAAATGATATTTAAAATAATAAATTTTGATATCGTCTGCGTTGGGTAAAGGGTTAAAAATGTGGGTGTTGTGTGCGGATCGAAAATTAAGATAAAGGCTAACAATAGCGATACGTTGGATGGCTTAAAAATAGTCAAACATTGGGAAAAATATTGTAGAAAGCTAACTTTTGTACTTTTTATACTACTCTACAGTAAGATGCCCACATCTGTGTTTTAAATTCTCTAACATTTCCAACTTTCCCATTTTTATAAGAAATTCCCATACTCGCAGTGTTAAATTTACAGGTAGATTTAGGAAATTAAAGGGAGCCAACGTGTCCGTAAATCTCTTCCAATGACAAAAATTGCCAGCCATGCTTGCCCGAAGGTCCATTCTCACAAAACATAATCACCTGAATTTCAGTTGAAATAAGAAAATTATGAATTCTAGGGCCATCTTGTCATTGTTTTTTTTAAATATTCAAAGTTACGAGGATTGGATTCCTATTTTAACAAGAGCTATTGCTGAAGGGAATTACATCCCAGTGAAGTGCTGGTCAAAGCTGAAAAGAAGTAAGGACTGTAACTCTGTTGAAAAATTGCGGGCAACTTTTTTTTTACATTGCAGGAGCGGCTTTTCGCAAGGATCCCTCATTGAAATTCATTCAATCACTGAAAAGATATCGCTGCGCACGGACTGAAGGACCCATGAACGGACGGACGAACAAACGGACGGACTGACGCATGTAATCCAGTATACTTCCATTTTCTTCGAGAGTGTAATAATGCATGGGGAGATGTGAGGCCAAAACATTTCTGATAGAAATTTGGGACCCATGGCACGAGGCCATCATTTTCATCACTGGTTTTTATCTGAAATTTTCTGGTCTTACCTCACCGCCAGAAAAAAACACCCCCTTCCTCTTTTCTGGTTACGTATACACTCTCCGTATACTTACTTTTCATGGTTGACAGTTTTCATCATTGGAAGAGATTTACTGGAAAGTTAACTCCCCATAATTTTCTAAAGTTGTCAGTAAATCTAACACTAAGAGTATGGGAATTTCATATACAAATTTAAATTTCTAAATGGTACCGAAGTTCTACCATCGATGTGCGCACCATTTCTCAAATTCGATGCATTTTCCTGTAGAGTAGAAAAAAATACAAAAGCTGGCTTTTAACATTTTTCTCCCAATCAGTTTGAACGTTTGACTGTTATTCTCTGTTTGACCCCATCTTTTGATGTTCTGCAACTTAATCCCGATTGCCCGTATGGTGATACGTCGATGGTGCATCCATCTTATGCTAACTCTGCTCGTGTGGTTTGAGTACGTTGTGGTGCCTGACAGTTTCGTCCACTGAGTTCCAATGTGTTCTATGTGCCTACTGGCACATAGAACACATTGGAACTCAGGGGACGCGACGCTCGTCGCTGCGGTGTGGTTCTTCTGGGTACTATTTTTTCCTCCACCCATAAAACTATCCAACTCGAGGTGACCCTGGCTATTAAAACTGTCGTCAAAGCTCAATAAATAAATAAATAAAATAAATAAATAAATAAATAAATAAATAAATAAATAAATAAATAAAATAAATAAATAAATAAATAAATAAATAAATAAATAAATAATTAAATAAATAACAGTATGAAAAGTAGAACTACGGTATGACCCTTCAACGCACCTATGTCTTGCGGAGATGCAGAAGTGTGATAAGCTATTCTATATCCTACCTTGGCAAACAATCAGTGATGAATAATGTGGGTGTGGACTTTCTACGATTTTCCATTATCAACAGCCGTTAGCTGTAATTTCATTACATTCATACTTTATACTACACAAAAAGTTTTGAACCACCCCAAATATTTCCGAAAAATAACAGAAAAATAAAACAAATATACCACGTGAAGGCTAATTCATTTCTTGAAAAACGAATGGTCATTTCAGATAAAAGAGTCAGCGTGGTATCACATGTCATATACACAAGGGGTCGGTATCCAAAAAATCACATTTGCAGTAGTCAATATCGGATGTGTCCATCTCTGACTTGCAAACACACTAGACACGTCTACCTCATATTGTGAATGAGAGTACGAACTTGATCCTAACCACTTTGAACCCACCACACGACTGTCGCAAAATAAACAAATCTGACGAGGATTTGCGGGGAAATATTATGCAGTACTTGCTGCTTGTCAGTTTGTGATTTTCAAAACACTACTCCTGGCCTACTTACATGTATTGGGCGCTGTGGTGGTAAAGGCGCAGGGAAGCCAATTTCATTTGAACAATTTTATTTGAGATTCCTGTCTTCCATTACAAAAAACACTCTGCCGAATATACTTTCGAAAAGGTTGTAAAGACTGGTTAATTGTTTAGTATATTCAACTCGATTTGGACTCAGTCTGAGTCCTAACGTATTTAATGAGAGAACAGTGAATCGCTTGTAGGGTTTAGGTTTGCGGTATTACCAAATTTCAATCATGAAAAATTGTACTTTTTTTCTTTCTTAAGTGCTACTGTGCCATGCGTTCTTGTTGAATTGCAGATACAGTAGAGGGGAAATAACTCTACATTGAAAGTTTGGTAGTTGGTATTTCTCGCTGAAGATCATTTGTTCAAATGAAAAATCAAAGAAATCTCGTCACCTAAATTTAAGAAGAATCCTTCTGTTTCTATAAACGACCAGGGACGCTGGAAGCACGGGAGCAGGGGTTGGGGGCAGCTGCCCTCCCTACCTTCGGACCACGGAAGCGAGAGGGAGGGGGCAGACAAAGTCCTTCGCAGGATCGTAACTCAATTTTTTTCAATGATTTTTTCTGGAAGTGAAGCTAAAATACACCCCAAATCCGTTCTGTGAGCTTTCAGAATTCAATGGGGGAGTTGCAGGAGTTTGGGAGGAGGGGCACCTCCTCTCAAACATCCCCATCTCGAGCCTTCGGCCTTCGAGACAAACATGCTTCGGCAAGTCATGGCGGTGCTGTTAGTGCGAGTAAATGCCCTTTTCCCGGGGTCTGACCCCCTGCGCTAAAGTGCTTCTGACGCCCCTGTAAACGACCACTGTCCACATCTGAAGAAGAAAGGCAAAAGTCTGATACTATCAATACATAACTAAAAGTCCGCGCATAAGATTACTTGATGATAGAATTATTCACATGTTTTACCTTTCCACAAAGAGGTAAAAATTACCTGAACAAACATGTTCGGTTAATGCACGCTGTACTGAGTTGAAACTGTCTAAATGGGAGCTGGGGATCTTACAAACTGTTCTCGACACAGGGGTGTAGGAATCATTTGGAACCGGGGATGGGTGGTGGGGGGGGGGGGGGGGCGATCATACAAGGGAACCAACGCACTGATATATATAGGCGGTAGCATAGTGGGAATACAACCAGTACTCAATGCTACGTTTTTGACTCACGCACCTTTAGTTTGAGAAAACTATACACTTTTGGCCTCAAATTTAACAAATTTCCCATCCGATCGAAACAATGTCTCGGCCCGATCGGGACATTTGTTACGTACGGAGCCCACAGGGAACATTTTGCTCGACTTTAAAGGCCGAAGTAGAGACAAATAAAACGATGGAATCTCCTGTCACATCATAGAAATAAAAAGTCTGCGCACCCACTTTCTCTGAATTCCCAACAAGATTGCAATGAAGGAATGGTAAGGACAATGTTGACCTTGTGCCCCTGGTTCCTACACCCCTGTGTCGAATTTTTTTATGAGCTTCATTTTCATCTTTAAGAAAATGAAATGTGTGTTCGGATTTTTCCATAACCATGTCGATATACGCATTATTTTTTACTTCCCGGCGTTTTAGGCCAATACTACAGTTAAAACTAGAAGTCCCGCCATGTTAATCTACGCGTTATGACCATAGTAAGGCTATCGAATTATATACATATGGCCTGTGCACAAGCAATGTTTCAGCCAATGTTTCTGGAAACATTCTTCCCTTCCAACCAATTTTTGTTGAAGGTAAAGAATTCCCACCATTAATAACATTAACACCATACTGCATCAATAGAAGTAAATATACACTGAAAGTACGGGCGTGACAGCCGTTACTTATTCCCAGTTCCTTATTCGACAATTTGCATCAACCGATTCGATCGATTGATAACGAATGTCGAATAAGGAACTGGGAATAACTAGCGGTTGTCGAGGCCTCACTAAAAGTGTACTTCATGAGTTCTCAGTCAATCTGAGCTAGTCGTCGTGTGAACACATCCCGAGTCATAGCTGAGTAACAGGGACGAAGTCAGCAAATACAAAACACAAACAGCACGAAAGTTAGACGACAATAAGAACTATTTTAATGATAGTTCGAGAGATATAGTTTGAGGGTCTTGAATGGGGTGAAGAGGATAGGGTGTCCACCTCCAGAAATTCAACGGCCCCGGAACTTTACCACCGAACATTAAAATGAATGGATATCCATTTGCACCCCACCGCAAGGGTGTGGGGTGCAAATGGATATCGATTCGTTTCAAACGTATTTCACAAATTTCAAATGGATATCAATTCGGTTGAAATGATACATCTTATCTGGAAATATCAGTAAAATAGTTGTTTTTGTTATTCTTCTTGCATCTGTTTTCACCCCCGACCGCTCCCTAACGGGAAATTGTCAAAGTGATAACTCTAATTGTCTGACTGCCACCTCAGGATCTCAACCTGTATCTGTTATCGTGGTCGATTTGAATTGTTTTTGTCTGTATCTGTCTCTCTGACCCCACCCCACCCCCACCCCCCTGTCGCTCTGTATTGAGAGAAAGCTATTGAAGGGCATGCCGGATAAGTTATATACATATCAGGGACAAACAGAACTCAGAAAAGAAATTTCACAAGATGAAGGAGAGATCAATGACGTGATCCCACAAAGTTCACTCTATTCTCCTCATCCTAAATAGCACACAAACTGGTGAGAACAAAAACAATATTCTTTATCACGCTTAAGAGGACACTCAATACTCAAGTCAAGGGAGTGGGGGGGGGGGGGGGGGGTGGCTTAGTGGTAGACTGTTGGACTTCTATGCTAGAGGTCCCGAGTTCGATGTCCGTCTGGGACGACCCGCGTTGTGTCCTTGGGCAAGGCACTTCATCCCGATTGCCTATATGGGGGCACGATGACGCGGTGTACTAAGGTGTACTGCACGTCGACCGTGCACACATGTCTTCAACCGCTGTAACCCTGCTTGAGCGGAGCTTGAACAGAGTTAGAATGTTGAGGAGCTGACAGTTGCTCGTCGATGCTCGGTGGTTCTCTCCGGGTACTCCGGCTTCCTCCACCCGTAAAACTGTCACGGCCCTGATTAGCCATTGTGCGCACTGTAAGTAGGTGACCTTAAACACCAATAAATAATAATAATAATAATAACTCAAGTCAAGAAACAATTACGAGTGTCATATTTATCCACCTCCAATTCTCAATAAAAAAAATCAGCTGTGTAAAAATCATCCCCAATCAACTGGGTTGAGAGAATATGAACCCCATTGTTAGCATCGTTCAAGAATGTATTCAAGAAACAGGTTGAGGTGGGGTTTTCTTTTTTTTTTTTTGTTTGTTTGTTTTGTTTTTGTTTTGTTTTTTTTTTTTGGGGGGGGGGGGGGTTGGGGAGGGTGTTTTTTTTTCTTTTTTAAATAAGTGACCACATATGTATATGATTGAAGCATCCTGTTTTTTTTCTGGAAATTGCTTGTCATTGTAAGGAATACGAATCACTCAGTGAAGACACAGGTCACACAATTGGATTGGACACGTCCAAAATGACCACTACCGATTCACTGTAGTGTGGACTGGTGGGAGAGAAAAGCGCCTGTATTTTCGTCTTCTTGGTTTCTGCCTCATATGCTTTTAAGCCTCCCCACCCCCCTAATTCATGCAACCTCCAGTTATAGGTCTTCACCATTATTATTGGCTCTCCTCCTTAAGGTAAAGTTTATTTGAGAATGTTCCTCAATTTTTTGGTGTCAAGCAAAAATTCTATTTAACCCTTCACTTAACATCAAAAGCAGACAACACTTGCAAACAAAATTCTTGAATAACTATTTTTTTTTTCATTTTTTGTCTCAAAAACATAGGTTATGAACCCCCATTGGAACGAGCTCGTTCCAATGGGAGGGGGGTCATAACCTATGTTTTTGAGACAAAAAATGAAAAAATATAGAAATTAATTGACGATTTTTGAGAATAGCTCTGGCCGGTTTTGGCCGTTACGTTGGGTAAAGGGTTAAATGAAATATCGAATTCATGACGTCAGTTTAGAAATGCCACAAGTCTGAATATATAGGATCTGTAGCTTTGAGTGCATGCTAATACAAAGCTTGCCACATGATCACATACAACATTTTCTTGTAAGTAGGGGGTATTTTACTAAGAATAGTCACGCCCACTTGGTTAAAGACATAATCAAAGTTTTATTGCATATGGGCCAGTTTGGGCTCCTATTTTCAAGTCTTACATTGATGTCTTTCATTGATTTTTATGTTTGATGCAACTTTCCTTGTTCTATGTGTTGTTTGAGAATAAATCCTTCTTTTCAAATCTAATCTATGGGGGACCTCTAAACGACTAGGCATATTATCTACATCAGTGGAAAACAATAAGTTTACCAAGAAAAAAAACAAAACAAAAAAAAAACAACACACAGCGTATATCTTGTAACCTTATACAATTAAAACTAGAAGTCCTGTCATGAAATGCGCACAAATGGCACGCCGATCTGCGCGTTAATCTACCCGTTATGAGCATAGTAAGGTTATCAAATTCTGTACATATGGCCTGTGCACAGCAATGTTTCAGCCAATGGACCTCCGAGTAACCCGGAGGTCCATTAGCAGAAACATTGCCTGTGTTTGCTACGAGTAACTAGGAGAACCTGCCGTGCTTTGGATGTCATTCGATATGTCAACTGCACGCAATTCCTACGCGCAATTACGCCTAGATAAGCGCACAGTGCGTGACAGGACTTCTAGTTTTAACTGTATAGTAAAGATAATACATGAAATAAAAATAAATAAAAGGAGCTTAAAAGTAGAATTGTTACATGTTTGTGACTTCGAGCATTATCTATGTTAGTTTTAAGACGTTTTGCTAACTTAGAGCGGTAAATCTAAACTCAGAACCTCTAGCATAGAAGTCCAACAGTCTACCATTGAGCCATCGCGCTCCCTTGGTCCGGATTGGAATCTTAGATATTGATTCGCTCTTGTTTGTAATAATGTACTTTTTTTCGTGACTAGATTTAATACATGAACTTACAGTTAAAACTAGAAGTCCTGTCACGAACTGTGCGCTTATCTATGCTTAATTGTGCGTAGGAATTGCGCGCAATTGCCATATCGAATGGCATCCAAACCACGGCAGGTTCTCCTAGTTACTCATAGCAAACACAGGCAATGTTTCTACTAATGGACCTCCGGGTTACGCGGAGGTCCATTGGCTGAAACATTCCTGGTGCACAGGCCGTATGAACAGAATTTGATAGCCCTACTATGGTCATAACGCGTAGATTAACGTGCAGATCGGCGTGCTATTTGTGCGCATTTCATGACAGGACTTCTAGTTTTAAATGCAAGTCCCCATTAAAATTTTCGAGATTGTCCAGTTCGTACACAACTGGGGTTGAGGTGGAGAATCAGGAAAAACGAGGAAAGAGTGTGCTAAATGTGTAATTTAGGAGTAACGGAGACCTTGTACATTTCATTCTAAACAGCTCCAAATATTTGCCTAGTAGAACAAGTCTCCATGGGATGGAAATCTGAAGGATAAGTGGATGGGGAATGACATGAGAGGAAGGATCAATTTTTTTATTTAGGGAGATCTAGAAAGTGCCGATGGAAGGAAATATGAAACAATTTTTGACTGAAGGCTGGGAGATTAGGAGGGAGAGTGGGGGTGGGGGGGGGGTGGGGGTTGGAAGTGGACTGGGTTAATGTAGATCTCCTCGGAAGGCCGAAGAATTATTATTATATAGAACCACACTAAAACACTAATATACTAGCGGAAAAAAGAAACGCATTTTTTTTCTATGGTAAATATTTCAAATGTGTTATGAATGATTATTTCATGATTTGGATTTAAATGTTATTTCTTCATTACTGATTAAATTTTGACGACTTTTGTTGTCTTAACACAGACGACGTTTGCGTGGATAACGTTCAAACGTGGGTACCCTACGCCATTTCCTGATCAAAATCAATAGCGGCTTCATTCGCTGCTCTAATTATCCTTACCGTTGACCACATCAAGTTGTTTATGGTCCTTTGTGGGACGTTATTCCACTCCTGAAGAAGGGCCTGCGTGAGCTGAGCGATGGTGTTTGGGACGTTGACGCGCTTCCTGGCCCTCCTGTCCAGCTCGTTTCACAAATGCCCGATCGGGGACAAATCTGGACTGTAGGGTGGCCAATCGAGTACTGGAACATTGTTTTGCAAGTCACGCGAAACCCTAGCAATCTGCGGCATGACCACGAGAAGTGTTTTCCAAAATACCTTGGCGGGGGAGGGGGGGGGGGGGGGAAGGGGGCACCAAAATATCCTGGTATACCCTTGCATACACTCTAAAATCAGTTGGATTAAAAACTAACCAAATCAACTGGGTTGAGTGAATATGAACCCAATTGCGTTTATATTTACTCAACCCAGTTGATTCGGATCGATTTTAAACCCGTCTGATTTTAGATTGCACCAGGTCAGGATTTTACTGGACACCAAAATACTCTGGTATACCAGGTCAGGATTTTACTGGTCACCAAAATACTCTGGTATCTCAGGTTAGGGTTTTACGGGGAACCAAAATACTTTGGTATACCAGCATAGGATTTTACTGGACACCAAAACACTGGCATATCAGGCCAGGATTTACAGGATACAAAAATACTCTGGCATATCAGGTCAGAGTTTTACGGGACCCCGAAATACTCTGATATACCAGGTCAGGATTTTACTGGACACCAACGTACTCTGGTATATTAGGTCATGGTTTTACGTGACACCAAACTACTCTGTTATATTAGGTTAGGATTTTACTGGACACCAAAACACTCTGTTATAGCAGGTCAGGATTTTACTGGACACCAAAACACTCTAGTTTAGCAGGTCAGGATTTTACTGGACACCAAAATACTCTGGCATATCAGGTCAGGGTCTTACGGGACACCAAAATACCCTGGTATACCAGGCCAGGGCTTTAGAGTACCCCAAAATACCCTGGCATACCAGATAAGGGTTTTACCATGGCTTCACCTGGATATTTTGGGACAATGGCTTCACTCACATTAGTATAACAGGGTGTTTTGGGACATTACTAAAATACCTTGTTATACCAGGCATGGTTTTACCCTGATGAATTACGATATATTTGGAAAATACCACGGTGCGTCATTCTACTTTTCTGTTTCCACCTTCCTGGGGGTATGGGGACCGAGATCCCATCGACTATCTCGGATTTCCACACTCTTTCTAATCACAATTCGTGGTAGGGTCCTGTTAACCCTTTACCCAACGTAATGGCAAAAAACGGCCAGCACTATTCACAAAAATCGCCAATTAATTCTCATTTTTTTGTTTCAAAAACATAGGTTATGACCTTCTTTGGAACGAGCTCGTCGAGCTCGTTCCAATGAGGGGTTATAACCTATGTTTTTGAGACAAAAAAATAGTTATTCAAGAATTTTGTTTGCAAGTGTCGTCTGCTTTTCATGTTAGGTAAAGGGTTAAACACACAGTGATTATTGTCCTAACCCTTCCTCGATGCACCGTCAAGTAATCATACTCGCACTTCGGCTGTGTTAGTCGAAAATACATGTTATTTTCGTCTCTTTCGGGATACAGGATCCCCTCACTCCTCAGTTACACAACTCGCAACAGGTACTTCCAAAGGTTTTGTTTCAACGAAAATGCGTAATATTTAGAGATTATTACTCGGTTATTTTGATATAGGCCGATATGTCAGCTCGTAGTAACTTCATATCAGCCGCAGACTTTATGTAACGTCTTTATTTATCTGACCGTGTTATTATTTCTCATTCTTTTTACAAAGTCTGAATTTTCCTCTTCCACTACTCCAAATTCAGCTACCCGAACGTCTCGGAATCCCCACTGGGGAACTGGCGTCGTTCGGATAGCTGAACTGCCTCTTCTACTAATCGCCGCTTACGACTCTGAATCTTAGTTTGCGATGAATTTTCTGTATAGGTCTCTTCTTTCTACTCTTCGTCCATTTGATCATTATTTATTGCCATCATTAATTTCTCTTATTACTATTTCCAAAGAGTGAATTACTGGGATTTCCGGGTTTGATTATAAACGATAACTTCCCAAGTGAATTATGCAATTAACAATTGGGCCATGTATTCGTGCGCGCAAACGAAGACGCTTTGCCGTGGATGTAATGGGGACTTCATTCTTTTTTTGTTTTTTTTTTAACCCTTTTTCTAACATGAAAAGCAGACGACACTTGCAAAAAAACAATTCTTGAATAATTATTATTTTCATTTTTTTGTCTCAAAAACATAGGTTATGACCCCTCATTGGAACGAGCTCGACGAGCTCGTTCCAATGAGGGGTCATAACCTATGTTTTTGAGACAAAAAATGAAAAAATAATGAAAATTAATTGGCGATTTGTGAGAACAGCGCTGGCCGGTTTTGAACGGTTTGAATGAACTTGTTCCAATGAGGGGTCATAACCTATGTTTTTGAGACAAAAAATGAAAAAATAATGAAAATTAATTGGCGATTTTTTAGAACAACGCTGGCCGGTTTTGAACGTTAGGTAAAGGGTTAAATAATATAATTATCGTTAATAATGAAAAGTAATAAACAAAGTAATCGCTTGACTAGACTGGTTACGTGAAATAATTCATACTATATTGTAAAACACTCGTGCGCATTCGCGCACTCGTGTTTATACAACATCCCTCACCTTTCATTAATTCTCGTAACCAGTCCAGTCAAGCGATTACTCTTTATATAATACAAAACTCTGCTTAAAACCACCCACCATGCCTGGTGACGCCCATTTGCATGATGGCGATCGATGTAAACAAATTCTTTACGTCTGGTAAAGCGTCAAGAAGACAACTCTAGCTTGGTTCACATCGGCCGAGATCGACGTCATATCCGCTGAGTTTGAATCCATATTAGCCGAGTTTGATAATGGGCAATTCTGGAAAAGAAAACCATATCTAGTAAATCATTTTTATTGTTACTTCTGTAACATGCCTTGTGGCACATCCCTCGAATGAGCTCGGGGAGATGGTTCCAATGAAGGATCGTAAACTATGGTTTTAAGCATTTTTTAAAGTAACAAAACTTGAATTGCGACATTTGTGTACAGAATTGTGGCGATTGTCGTTTTAGTTTAAAGAATATTTATTTCCATTAAACATAAATAGTATTTATACCATGATTGCCTATTCTACAATATAAGAAAACCCTATGACATAAATTTTAGCTTTATACACCAACCGCGGAGAACACGCCAGCAATTTGATTTCAATAGTTAAAATTTACACCTACAGTGGAACTACATCCAAGTTGACCTTTGGTGACGTCGACCTGAATGCAACTTGTCTAAATTTACCGCTTGTCGCCCCACGAAGAGTGAAATGGAAGTGGTAATTATTTATTACGTTTCTAAATGAGTTTACCTCATAAAACACCAAAAATTAACAACATTCATTGTCTCATGTTAATAAAGCATCCATAAGTCGAAATAGTATTGTTACGGAATTCAGTGGCAAGCTCCCGACTGACTGGCATAGGATTACAAATTCGGACTAAAAGATAAAAAATATACTTATTTAATGAATAAGGAAAATAACTCCTACACGAAAAATGTACATGAGAAAAACACAAACATTTGGATCCGCAAAACACCCCAAAACACCCTTGACTCTACAAAATGAATACAAGATGAATTGATGATAATGAAACAACGATGACGTAAAGATGTGGATAAAAAATGAAATCACATTTGGTGTTTGATTGCTTGGTAATAAATGTCTAACCCTCCCCAAATGTTCGTATCACATAGGTGCTCAGAAAATGGCTCAATTTCCTGGGTAACACATAATCAATCACCAAACACAGGTGAAAAATTCACAGTTGAAAAGTTCATTTAAAAGGTTCAGCTCAAAGTTCAGCTCAAAAGTTCAAATGTTTCCGTTATTATTCTTTGTAGGCACGTATATATATATATATGTATAACAGTAAAGTTCCTCCACATGGTCATACTAAATCACTGCATCGTGCATAAGTAGTAAAGTTCAATACATTACAGTTTCAGGACAAAGTTCCGTGACTGACAGATGGCCACTTTGGCACTCCGTAGTTACATCATATATGCTTATTAAAACTCATGCCATCCATTCTTCAAACATCCCTTCCAGCACCCAATATCCTAACAGTGGGTCAGCTACCAACACACCACATTATTGCAAAAACCTCTGATCCACAATCCACAGGTACGAATATTTCCTGTTGCTAAATCATCATATCCTTGTAATACCCTGAACGCAACAAAAAGAGACGCTGCCCTATCACCAACTCAGAGTCAATATATATCTCAAAACCCCTCTCTTTGCACGGATCACTCGCATTATAACGCACTACCCGAAAATACACAACGCAATCAAAGCTAATAACATGCCAGCACGCATACCCAGTTGCAAACAAACAAACAACTGGTGCACGACGCACACGACCTGAAACCAATATGGAACATCTCCGGTAATACCATCGTAAAGTTAACCCCAAATTCACCAAAATATTCCGGCAGCTAATACTATTTACTATATCATTATTTAAATAATATACAACTTAAGCAAAGATCGTGACAAGTATGTTATTATGTTATTAAAATGAGAAAGGCCCTGTTTCTTTTTCTATTTCGTCTCGGAGATAAAATTGACAGTGGAAGCACCGCCCATCGATTCTCATTTAAACAAAACAGATTCGCACGTATGCACGTCTGGTGATCAGTAAAATCGAGAAAAATAATAGCGACTCTTAATAATCTGACGATCATGGTATAAATAAAATATACCCAAAGTAGCTTGGTGTACCAAATGTTCACCATTCGTGGTGAAGTGGTGTTAACCGCGCGCCAAAGGCTTACGGTTAACACCACTTCCCCACTCGTGGTAAACATTTGGTCCACCAAGCTACTATGGGTATATTTTATATGTACATCGGTGCAATAAACTGGATCCGACAGTAAGCTTGAAGCTTTTTCGAGGTCGTTTCCAGATAAAATGCAATTTCAAAAATAGTTGTATGACGACAGAGGTATCAGGTATGTTCACATTCTCTTCAGCATGTAAGATATTGATGTGAAGACAACACAGACTGATGACAAAAATAATGTGGAAAAACTACAAAAAGTTCTTGATAAAGAAGGGGTGAGAGAGAAAGAGTCGGAAGAAAAAGGATCATCACTAAACATTCACAGGTTTGTCTGGAGGGCTGCGCTGACATTTCACTGAGCTAGCGGGCAAATTATGAAGATCTTTATAATCCGAGAAGGTTAGGCGGAATATTTCCTCACACAGGGGATCTACCAGTCACACAGAGAAAACACGAAGAGAGAGAGAGAGAGGGGGGGGGGGGGAGAGAACATACACATGCGCACACCCCACCCCACACACACACTCACGCACTCACACACACACACACGCACACGAATATATATAAGTGCACGTGTGCATCTTAACACTTACACGCATGCATATACGCACATGTGGATATATACACGATAGTGTATTGATTGATGGTGGATAACAGTTGAGTACAGTGTGATCTCAACAACGATAACTTATGTGGTCAAAAGGCCTGTTTGTAGGGTATAGTCATGGACTACTTCAAAAACAATTTGGTTCTCTTCTGTAGTAAGGCGTGTGAAACCAAATAACAAGGCATCAAAATCTACACATTGGGGAAGCATACATAACGTGTCGTTGCGTAACAGGGCATAGGACGGGCATACCAATAAGAAGTGTCTTGTTGTTTCGAGTTCCCCACATCGGCAATATGGTGAGTTGGAAAGATGGTTACTATATAGTTGTGCATTAACCCTTTACCTAACACGAAAAGGAGACGACACTTGCCGAAAAAATTCTTGAACAACCATTTTTTTTCATTTTTTGTCTCAAAAACATAGGTTATGATCCCTCATTGGAACGAGCTCTACGAGCTCGTTCCAGTGAGGGGTCATAACCTATGTTTTTGAGACAAAAAATGAAAAAATAATGAAAATTAACTGGCGATTTTTGAGAATAGCTCTGGCCGGTTTTGTCTGTTACGTTGGGTAAAGGGTTAAGCAAACTGCAACCAAGTTGTAGTCTACAGTTTTAGATCTGCGTTCGGCGCGATTTCGCTCCAGTGAAGAAGGAGGGTGGTTGACGCTTGTCCTTGTTTAAAAACATCTCAAAATGATACAGAGTTATTATTTCGTACATCTAAGGAGATATCATTCCAGTCAATTGTGACTTCAGGAATAAAGGATGTCTGGTATGACTGAGTGTTCCAGAACTGGACACGATGATATGTATTGTTACGAAGTTGGTAAGACTGACTGACGGCCGATATCAATAGGGAACCTTATTGGCAAGATACTGGGGCGTCATGCGGTGGTACATATGGAAGTATTGTACAAGTGTATGTTTTTTGAGTCTATCATGGAGAGTTTCCCAACATGTTTCATTAGATTATTATGTGGCTTTACTAGCACTAATAGTCGCAGACGTAACTAATCTCGCTGCAGCGATTTGAATTTTTTCTAAGTCTGCAATATTATTTTTCGTGCATTTATCCCCCACCGTGACAGAATATTCAAGAAGAGGCCTAACATATGCAAAATAATTTTTCTCGAATGCCTAACAGTAGAGTGTGTCGATTCTTTACCATGCTTTAGACGTGATGTGTTCAATGTGGTTTTTCCAAGTACAATGGTTGTCTAGAAGTAGACCAAGCTGTTTATGTTCGGTATATTATTTCTTTATTGGTGTTTAAGGTCACATACTTATGCACAATGGTTAATCATGGCCGTGACAGTTTTACTGGTGGAGGAAGCCGGAGTGCCCGGAGAGAACCACCGAGCAATGACGAGCAGCTGCCAGCTCCCCAACATCGTAACTCCGCGCTGTAGCACAGGCAAGGTTAGATTGGTTGACGACATGGCACCATCGACGTGCAGTACGCCTTAGTACACGGCGTCATCGTGCCCCAACGTGGACAATCGGGGTTAAAAGCCTTGCCCAAGGACACAACGAGGGAGTCCGAATCGTTCACTCAGACGGTCACCCATCCGAGGATTAACCGTGCTCGACGTTGCTTAACTTTGGTGAACTGACGAGAACCGGTTACTGCAACGCCACCGCGCCCCCTTATGTTCGGTCAATTCACTTATTTGATTAATAGCTAAGTAGAGAGGAGGGGGGGGGGGTAATCAATAGGTTTGGTTCTACGTGATATTAGCATAGTTTCGGTTTTCTGTGGGTTAAACTCCACTTACCGTGTTTAAGCCCATTACTCAATTGTGGATAGGTCGCGGTTGAGCAGTTCGGAGGCAAGTTGTGGGTTTTCAACAATTGAATAAAGTGAGGTATCGTCAGCGAATAGTCGTATTCTGCTAACTAAATTTTCGGTAATGTCATTTATGTAAATAAAAAAACAACAGTGGGCCCATATTGAACCCTTGGGAACGACTGAGCAAATGGACAACCAGCTGGATGAATCAGACCCTATTACGACCCGTTGTGTCCTACCAGAAAGGAACGACTTTAGAAAGTTTAACAAGTCACCTCTAATTCCAATTTTCTCTAGCCTGGGGATGAGCCCCACATGCCACACCTTATAAAACGCCTTACTCATGTCACAAAAGGCAACCATAATCTCGTTTCCCTCATCCAGTGCCTTACAAAACACGCCATACAAGTCAGTCAATTGTAAGACGGTGGAATCACCGGTTGTGAATCCTGACTGGGACTAAACAGTTTGTTGGTTTCAATGAAATGCCACAGTCACTTAAAAATACATTTCTCAAACATTTTTCCGACTCAACTGATTAATGATATCGGGCGATAGTTAGTAACCAAGCTAGACGGAGGTTTCTTTAGAACTGGTGTTACATTAGCTTTCGTCCAAAATGGTGTGAAATAGCCATGGGTCTATAGAGTATTAAACAATATTGTAAGCGGTTCGGTCAAGGGTGATGTTCATTCTTTAAGGAGTCGAGGACTAATGAGATCAGGGCCCGACGCCTAAGGTATGTTCAATGATTTTAGTGCTCGATATACATCTTCGGCATGGAGTGTAATATCGCTAATTGTTTCTGTGGAGCTGGAGCTAGTAATTGGAATAAATCTATAAAGTTTCTTGGCATATCTATCGATGAAAAATTATCTTATAACGCCCACATATATCAGATCTCCTCGAAAGTCGCTCTTGCGAATTATGCCCTCAGTAGAGTGAAAAAAATCCTTCCTCACAAAGTAATGAAAACCCTATACTTTACACTCATACAAAGTCATTTTATCTATGGAATTCCCTTAAGGGGTGCCTCAAAAAGCCCGTAAACGTCTTTATAAATTACAAAAGCGATCAATACGAATCATAAACAACAAGAAGTACAATGCTCACACTGACCCTCTTTTTATTAATGATAAAATATTAAAAATAAAGGATTTGTATACCTTACATGTTTCCTTATTTATGTTCGATTGGCTAAATGGAAACCTACCAAAGTCCTTTGCTGACTTCTTTTCTACTATAAATAATGACTATATGAATACACGCCAAACAGGACTCATACGTAGCCATAGAACTAGAACCAAAGCACTCGACAACCTGCCTGTCTTTGCTTTTCCGAAACTGTGGAATGGATTAGATATATCCATCCGAAAAATAAGAAATAGGAAAGAGTTGAAGACAAACCTTATAACAAAAATTCTTTCCACTTATTCAGATAATACTTTCTGTTCTAATCCCCACTGCCCGGACTGTGTTACTTAGTACGCCCCGAACCTTAAAAACACCCAGAATGCAACCTGTTTGCTTTCTTTTCTCAGTTTATGCCCACAAGTAATAATATTAACTTTCCAGGAATATTATAGTATTACACTAGTATAAACAATACAAGGTGCCACTAAGTCTTCATTCTGTGCATGATTTGTCTTCAGTGGGGATTTTTGTCTGGTATTCTCGTCCTTTCCGGTCTCCTGATTTGGTCTCAAATGTTCCAAAACTTTAAAGCTGTTATTCTCATAAAAATCAACCGAGGTTCGGATCAGTTAACCGATAAAATTTTTGAGACCATTTCAAGAGTACCGTGCTGTAAATGATACCGTCCTCCCAACATTCTCTTGTGCAAATATCGCGGAGTAACCCTGTCTGTTGGAGCTAAAACAGAAATAACAATGTTGCACTTTTGCATCATTTTCTTCTTCGAGTTTCTTCCGTTATTCTGTAGTTTTCTCTTTTCTGTCAGATGGAAAGGCGGGAAGACAACCAATCTGGCTATGCCTTTCCCTGCCGGTATACAAAAATTGTTATATCCCATTATCTATGTATATCTGAAATAATATTACTGTATACGAGAACCCTGTTATGATGTAACCATACGTATATATTTATCATGTTGTATTTTTCGTATATTGGTAAATAAACATATCATCATCATCATTGGAAGCGTTGCTTGAGAGTCATCGACGGTTGAGATAGAACAAAAATATTTGTTAAGCACCTCTGCTTTGTCAACATTATTATAATATCGTCGCCTGAGTGCTAGAATGTTCTATGTCCCACAGGGGACATAGAACATTCTAGAACTCAGGCGACTATATGTTTCATGTTGATAAGTGAGTGTCGGAATGGAGGATCTATTATTCTCCATGACCTGGCACTCCCATCAGTGTCCCAGTTGATAGGAAATAACAACTAACACAAATTAAGGCTGCCTGGAGATACGACAAAGTTTTAATAACAAAACTATTTACACCTTGTACATATACACCTACACTGTATACCTCGGTACACGTGTTATCACGGCTCGTCAGCTGGAAACTGAACAGTCAATTTCCTTCACACACACCTTCCTCTTCGAAGATGGAAACAAGAGAAACGGGAGGCTGCTACTCACGAACACTGTGAAATTCATAAACTCTGAAAAAAAAACAAAAGAAACAACTGATAACATTTAAGCCCAACTCATGTAAACCTTCCATTTCAACAACGGTAAAAAATATAATGTGTGTCGTTTGCCGTATCGCCCCAAAGTGATATTCACTTCAACTGGATACCCGGATAATAAAGGAATTATCTCCCTTCAATGTACAAATTAATTACATCATACATTATCTCCGTTGATAAACCCGCATCTGCTGACAACTGATGTCCCCGCCCAAACCAAGGAGAAAACTGTTTCCGTTTAATTCGTGCCTCAACCAACGAAAACAGTATTTAATGAGAATTGACTTCAGGGTTTTCCTCCAGTGTGAAGATGTACCATTGGAATTGGACAGTGTTGCCTGGATTTTGTCGGTATGAAACAACTTGATTTCTTTTTGCTTTCTATTTATCCCAATTACGTAACAAAGCAGCGTGTTTGGCATTTTTATATAACCGTTTACGTTGCCGAATCATTAGCCTTATATCGTTGTGCATCCAACTTGGTTCATTTTCCCGTACTGCAATGAGTTTATTGGGTATGCATTTTTATTAGCTAACGTTAATAATTTGTCAGTGAAGTTGGTAACCATGGTATCTAGATTTCCATCACCGAAGACCTCGTTCCAGTTAACATTAGGAAGAGCATAGTTTAGGGCTGAATAATTTTCTTCAGAATATTTCCATATGCACCTTTTGCAAGAGGAATTGATTTTTTCTCCAAGTAATAACTTCGATAAATATTGGGTAATGGTAGCGACAAAGGCCAGGAAAGAATAGATCCAGAACAGTGCATGATTGCATATTAATAGAAGTACTAACAGCAAACACGTCCAGTAGAGACACTACAGATTCAATGAAATATGTGGGATCATCCACAAGCTGACTAAGATTGAAAGTTTTAACAATTTCGGTAAAATGTACCAACCGATGCGACAATTGGTCATCGTTAAAGTCGCCTGTGATTATAATATCGGCTATAGAGGTATCTTTAGCTTTATCAATGGAAGCGGAAATAAGGTCCCACAAACTGTGGTCGCTATTTGGAGGTCGGTAGAAGACACCTAATAACAAGGGTCGCCTCCCAAATTTAACTCTGCCCAGAGACACTCAAGTTTTAATATTTCTAAGTCGCGACGCGGCTTGAGATTAATGCCTTCCTTAGCTCAAAATGCGACGCCACCACCTCTGGTGATCATTCGGTCCATCCCTTGTGGTTCCAGGAATCCTGAGAGACCAATTTCCGTGGAGATGATTGATGGTAACAGCCAAGTTTCTGTGAACAACATGACACCGTAAGGTCCGACTTCACACTGATGGATATCGAGTTTTGGTATTTTTCCTATTGTTTTTTGTGGTATTGACGAGCCACGATTTTACAGGTCTCTATACATTCCCACGTGGCTAGGGGATAATAGAGTTCATTCTGTTATAAGTGCATCATTTTACTTTCTTGTATTTCTATTTCATTTGGAAAATATATATAGGGGCGGGGGATAGGGTTGGGGTGAAGGAGTACATGCTAAAAACTAAAGTGTTAAAAACTACACTTGAAGTGCTGTATTCAACACTTACAAAGTGCTGAACTACCACTTTGTTCAAGTGTAGATATCCCAGAACTTGACAGGTGTTGAAAATAATACCACTTGACAAGTGTAATTTCGCGACACTTAAAAGGAAACAATGCAGATGACACGGATCAGGCTCGAACTCTCGAGCCTGATCCGCGTCATCTGCGTTGTGTCCTTTTAATTATGTACCCACCAAGCGCAAATCAAATTATGGACGATTCTGGAAGAACCACCAATGCTAGACACATGGGAAGTGCCATCCATTCAAGTTTCAGATGTCTGACGATTGTAATGTATAAGTGCTAAAAGCATTGCACTTTGAGTGTTAAAATCAAACCCTAAGAGTTAGAATGGGTTTAACACCTTGAAAGTTTTAACACTTTAGTTTTTAGTGTGTATGTGTCATGGGGAAAAGAAAACTCGAGAGAGGAAAAAAACAGAAGACTCCTTCAATTATTTTTTTACGTTGTATTGTGTTATGCGGTGTCGGAGATGCGAGAGAATTAATTTGTAGAGTTTGATATGTGGCAATACAATAACCAGAGAACAAATGGCAGCGCAAATTAGAAACCCACAGTGCTACTCCGTGTACCTACAAACCCGACATACCTACCCCATTTCTAGAGTAATCTCCCGAAATCGGGTAAGCGCGTCTAGTCTGTTAGGTCACGGAGCTCTACCGGATGCATCAAGCATCTTCAGAATTGCCGAAGTGTGTTTGAAATTCATGAAGCCCTGCGAGAGCGGCAGCGCCGGTTGAGCATATATTCACGGGGCTATGGTGGGTTTTCTCTCATCTCGGATAATTTTGCACTGTGTCTTTAATTGCAGTTCCGATTGAATAACAGAGCAAGTAATAATCTATGTCTGTTATGATTTTTTACACACAACTTACACGAACTTCTCAACAAGCTACCTAATGCTCCATCGGCTTACGAATTCGCATTCAAGATTGTGTTTTTGGTAGATATGCTTCTCTGCATGACAGAATTTTGTAAGACTCATTATGAACGTGCTTAATTTGGGAAGCTCTTTTAATATTTGCTATGGTCTATATGGAATTTTGCTACTATCAATATGCTATTATAACGTCCTTAGTATCTTCAGTTCCATAAATGACCTCCCGTTTTCAAAATTGACATTTAAACCCCGTTCTTGCAAACAATCTGTGAAGTCTTTCAAAAACATTTTTGTTGCCTCGCAAGTGAAAAATAAATGGTCTATAGTTTCCTCTTCCCTTTCACAAAAACTGCATGCTGGGGATTGGTCTGTGACAAATTTATTTAATCCTAAAATTCGGTTAATTAATTTATATTGAAAATATTTTAATTTGGGGTCCAACAGGCCACAGTTGAACGGGTTTCTGTATATTGCATTCCAGTCTACTTCGGTTCCAAATTCCAGTTCCCATTTTAGCTGTGATAATAATATAATAACACTTTGACAGGCCGCTGATTTGTCGCGGTTCTCTGATGAGAAGGCCTTGGTTACCTCTGTACTCCCAACTGCCTCCCTATTCCCACGCTTCTTCTCTCCCCCCAACACTCGGAGACGAACGGCTTGATGCCATCAGTTGCCCAATCTTCCCAATCTCTCTGATTAGCATATTAACCCTCCCCTTTGAGTCTCCCACTAACCACATGGCCTTCATTTTCCCATCCCACTTCCCCATTATACTCCCACTGAATCTTATTCTGTAAGACTGGTATTTGGGGCATTCTAGAAGAAAGTGTTCCAGGGTCTCCAATACGTCCAAATTACACATCTGCCACTCCTTTTCACTGTTTTCCCCCTTTTTTCCCCTCAGCTCCAGGGACCGCGACCTCAGCTTAAACAACAGTGACCCCCAAAGGTGCCATCAAGGTATATGTCAAATTTGAAAGCTTTTGGAGCAGTGGTTTGGGAGAAAAGTAGTCTTAAATGTTTTTCCCATTACCCACAGTATTACAAAATGCTGACTCGGCACTTTTTTAAAGTCCCCAAAAAGTACCCCATGATAAAACCGATAGCAATTTTTTTACCATTCCATTCTGTTGGTCCTAAGGAAGCCTCACACCAACAAAGAAATCTCAGTGCCGTGTAGTTTTGGAGATATGGGCGTTTTATTTTTTTTTCTATTTTTAGCTCCTGCGGTTGCCATGGGGCGACGGGAAAAAAATGGCATAAATTAAGTACTTAATAATAATAACACTTTGGCCAGCCGCTGATTTGTCGGGACGAGAAGGCCTTGGTTACCCCTGAACTCCCAACTGCCTCCCTATTCCCACGCTACTCCTCTCCCCCCAACACTCGGAGACGAACTGATTGATGACATCCCTTGCTCCATTCTTCCCAATCTCTCCGATTAGCATATTAACCCTCTCCTTTGAGTCTCCCCCTAACCACATGTCCTTCATTTTCCCATCCCACTTCCCCATTATACTCCCAGTGAATCTCATTCTTTTAGACTGATACTTTGGGCATTCTAGAAGAAAGTGTTCCAGGGTCTCCACCATGCCCAAGTTACACATCTGGCACTCCCTTTCACCGTCTTTCCTCGCGACCTCAGCTCGAACAATAGTGCCCCCCCCCCCAAAGGTGCCATCAAGGTACTCTTCAAAACCAGGCTTCTCTTTATCACGCAGGCCACCCAAACATCTCTTTGTTTTGACCCCCATTCGCCAATTACGGTTACAATCCTCCATGACCCTTTCTCTGACGATTTTTTTTACCCTGGTTTGCCCCAACGTCTAGGCCCGAGATCTCCAATGAGTATTCTCTACAATCTCCTTCACTTGGACCATCCACCCCGTCTTGATATTTGAGATGAAAATCAAGAACATTACTTTACACCAACGGCTGTCGGGGAGATTTAACCAAATAGTTAAGATAACCGAGTTTCAATAGGTCTATCCTGTCCTTGATCCTCATCCACCCCAGCTCACCCCATGATTGCTTCTAGCGCTGCGGCATTACTCGACCCCGTTATCCATCGGCCTGCATCGTTCTGCAGGATTTCCAAGCTCTTTACGGTCGTCTGGTTTAGGGGTACCACTTCCGTACCGTATGTTATACTTGGCAGACCCACCATTTCCCAAATGGTTTTCCCCACGAAAACCTTATTGAAACTGTTTCTCCCTATAAGTTTCATTTGGTTAGGGATTCGCTTCCCCTTCAGAATCAATTTATTTGTGTGATTTCGGTAGATGCCTCTTCCTGTGATGTTTATATTTTCCCCCAAATACTCGTAGTCCCCTGTCTCTCCTACACTAAGAAGTTTGCTGCTACCTTTCGGAATGCAGAACTCCCCCCACTCTCCACCTTCGAGTGGGGTCCACTTTGCGGCCCACAGGTATAACTTTGCGATTGCTTTCATTAAGTTCGAGTCTCCATTTGCTCCCATATTTCCCAACAATTCCCAGCATTTTCGCTAGCCCCTCTTCGCTTTCTGACACTAGCACCATATCGTCTGCAAAAAATAGCCCCGGGATCTTCAAGTCCCCAACTGCTACCCCCTTGTCGCTATGCAGGAGTTCATTTCCTAAACCTTTAATGAACAATGCAAAAAGAATTGGCGAAAGGATACACCCCTGTTTTATGCCTATCTCCATAGGCACACGTTTTGTTGTAATGTTTCTCAGGCTAAGTTCACTCTGTACGTCTTTATATAATGCTTTCATAATTCCAACAAACTCACCTCCCAAGTCCAGAGCCTCTAGCTTGCGCCACATACCCTCCCTCCATACTCTATCGTATGCCTTTTTAACATCCAAAAAGGCCATAAACATATTTTTCTTTTTTGCTTTCGCGGATTCTATCACTTGGGATAGCGTGAAACGATGGTCAATGACTCTCCTTCCCTTCCTGAAGCCACTCTGGATTTCTCCCAAAAAACCCTTCTCTTCAATCACCTCCTCTAGTCTCCCATACAGGACTTTACAGAAAACTTTTCCAATGTTGCTACAGACAGAGATCCCTCGATAGTTATTCAAAACGTCTTTCCCTCCTTTTGTGAATAAATGTCACTTTGCTTTCTTTCCACTCCTTTGGGACCTCTTGGTTTTCTATGGCTAAATTGAATAGGACAGTTAGGCTTTCCACGAATTTCTCTCCCCCTTTTTTGATAATCTCGTTAGGAATTTCATCCACTCCTCCCGCTTTTCCATCCCTTAATTTTGAAATCACCGTTCGCACCTCATCCGTTTTAATTTCGCTGCACACGAAGTTCGATAGATTTTCCTCGACCTGGTTCGGACACTCCGGTGGGCTCCCCATGCCCCATCGCTTATCGTTTACCTTTTCCCAGTGCTTGACTACTTCTGATGCGACTTGATCTTGCCCATCTGTAACTCTGCCATCTTCTCTAATACTCTGTGGGTAACTTCCTTTGTTACGTTTATTCACCCATTTCCAAAATACGTTCGAACTCGGCCCCCTGTCGTTCTTATCGTCCCAAAAAGACTGCTATTTCGCACTCTCCTATTATCGTCTTTAATCTTATTTACTTTATTTCGTGCTTGGTGGTATTCTTCCTCATCTACTGTGGTCTTGTTGCTTTCCGCCCCTTAAGTTTTCTACGTCTCCTGTATGCAGCACATTTAGCTTTTATCCCCTTCATGGCCCTTTTCAGTTCTTCGTTCACTCTGTACCCAGGTTCCCGTGTTGGCACCCTGATCTTTCGTACATTTTCCTTCCCTGCCTCCACTAGGCGCGCAACTATGGCGTCGGTCATCTTCTGGAAACTGCACCCCCCCCCCCCTGCCCTTGTATACGGTTGCAAGCTTTGGTTTCAGTTTTTCTTCGACCTTTGCCCGTCAGCATCCTTTTTGAGTTCCCAAATCTTCGTGAAGCTTCATTTCCTTTTTACTAGGTTGTTTGGCCCTGATCGTCACTGTAATCAAGTTATGATCACTATCCACCTCCATTTTATCCTCATCATCCACTTCTACCCCTATCACCTCCCTCCATAAATTAATATCTGTGAGAATGTAGTTGATTATTGTTTTTCTGTCGTTCCTCTCCCAGGTCCATTTCCCCTTACACCTCGCGTCCCTGTTCAGAATCTTCAGACCGAGCTCATTTGTGAAGTTCAACAGCTTCCTTCCATTCCTGTTGATTTTCTTGTCCCCACCCTCTATGCCTTCTTCCTTATCACCTATGTGGCCATTAAAGTCAGAATTATACCGAGCTCCCTGCTTTCTAGTTCTGTGATAT
Organism: Pictodentalium vernedei; assembly: GCA_031216915.1. NCBI lineage: Eukaryota > Metazoa > Mollusca > Scaphopoda > Dentaliida > Dentaliidae > Pictodentalium > Pictodentalium vernedei. Next base: position 790,326,063 of record CM062297.1, read on the forward strand.
TGGACCTTATTGTTGAGTATATCGAGTCATTCCACTCGGGTTTGCTTCCCTCCACCGCACAGTACACAATCCCAAGGGCAATACTTTTGTTTCTCAGATTGATCTTTACCCATCCAATTTCTTTCGATACCTAAGCCGAGGTGCTGGCATCTTCCAGGTCTGTGATCAGCGACGGTTTTACATCCTCTTTAATGTACATGCCTACCACTCCCCCGTTTTCTGGCCTTCCGTTCGCCCTACACCTATCCACACGCACCCACTTACTTGGTCTACCCGTTCCTCGTGTCTTACCCACGTCTCGCTTAAGCCCATGACATCAAAGTCCTCTGCCTCTATCAATGTAGCATTTTCACTAACTTTCCGGTGGAGACCCTGGATGTTTCTACAACCCACTTTCAGGGTACCGAGATTCATTGGCTTCCGCCTACTGGTCCCATTGTTATCTAGTTCCTGTATGTTTGTATATCCTGTTTTGTATACCTGGGCTTTCCTTGGGATGCTATTCCAATTGAAATGAATTTTTGATCCCTTTTCCTTACCCCCCCCCCCCTCCCCTATCCCATTTTTTACAACTATGGTTCATAATACATTTCCTGTGTTTATTCCCCCTTCTCTGTCCCCTCCCCCCCTCCCTATACCAAAAAAGCTCCACCACCTGCAACATATTTCTTCCTAAAACCTCTGTACCCTTGGGCTAAGATGGAGACCATCCCTTCCATATAGGTCCTTTCTCCCCCAAAATGATCCCCAATTGTCTACAAAAGGTATCCCAAGTTCCTTACAATACTCCCCCAATTCCTCGTTGACCCCAATGATGCTCGAATTACGCTCGCCCCCACCACCTAGTACTGGGAGAAGCACTAGGAGAAGCCCCGAAACCACAACCTGTGCATTCTTAGCACTCAGTTGAGTTATTACGTCCTTGTAAGTCTGTGATTTACACTTCAGAACTGTTTCTGTTGATTGGGTTTTCAACAGTTTGTGACCTTTTTCTGACACTATATTTCGGAACGTTGTGGGGATTATTTGTTGCCTGATGGAAGCTGTTGTTTGTTCTGTTATTAGCTCACCTGAGCGAAGCTCAAGGGGAGCTTTACTAATCACTTTCCGTCCGTCGTCCGTCGTCCGTCCGTCCGTCCGTCCGTCCGTCGTCCGTACGGCGTCCGGCGTTAACTTTACATTATGGACTTCTTCTCACAAACTACTCAACCAAATTGATCCAAATCGGGTGTGCATGTTCCCTATCACATGTCAATTCAAATTTGTTCAAATCAAGTTGGTAGGGCCACGCCCAAAAAGTGAGCTTAAATCTTAAAAAATCTTCTTCTCATGAACCAGCAGTAGCAGAGACTTGATATATGGTGTGCAGCTTTCTTTTGAGGTGTAGACTCAGACGTGTTCAAGAGAAGTTCGAGGAGCTATACTGGCCTTCGTTATGGGAGGGGCAAGAATTTTCGCCCAGCCCAAAATTTCTATTTTCCAAAACTGAAAGGCAGATTTGAACTAAATTTGATATGAGGGCTTATTGAGTCATAAGTAAGCAAACCCGAATGGAATGATTCGATATACTCAACACAAAGGTCCAATATCACCGAACTACAAAACAAGGGGCTCGGTATAATTCTGATGGGTGACTTTAATGGCCACATAGGTAATTACGAAGAAGGCTTAGAGGGTGGGGACAATAAAGTCAACAGGAATGGAAGGAAGCTGTTGAATTTCACAAACGAGCTCGGTCTGAAAATTCTGAACAGGGACGCGAGGTGTAAGGGGAAATGGACCTGGGAGAGGAACGACAGAAAATCAATAATCGACTACATCCTCACAGATATTAATTTATGGAGGGAGGTGATAGGGGTAGAAGTGGATGATGAGGGTAAACTGGAGGTGGATAGTGATCACAACTTGATTACAGTGACGATCAGGGCCAAAACTCTAGTAAAAAGCAAAGGAAGCTCTAAGGAGATTTGAGAACTCAAAAAGGATGCTGACTGGGCGAAGTTCAATGAAAAACTGAAACCAAAGCTTGCAACCGTACCCAAGAGGGGCAGTGTCCAGAAGATGGCCGACGCCATAGTTGCGAGCCTGGTGGAGGCAAGAAAGGAAAGTGTAGGAAAGGCTAGGGTACCAACACGGGAACTTGGGTACAGAGTGAATGAAGAACTGAAAAGGGCCATAATGGGAAGAAAAGCTAAATGTGCTGCATACAGAAGTAGAAAACGTAAGGGGGCGAAAAGCAACGAGACCACAGTAGCAAAGGAAGAATACCACCAAGCACGAAATAAAGTAAATAAGATTAAAGACGATAATCGGAGAGTACGAAATAGCAGTTTTATTAGGACGATAAGAGCGACAGGGGGGTCGAGTTCGAACGTATTTTGGAAATGGGTGAATAAACGTAACAAAGGAAGTAACCCACAGAGTATTAAAGTAGATGGCAGAGTTACAGACGAGCAAGATTAAGTCGCATCAGAACTAGTCAAGCACTGGGAAAAGGTAAACGATAAGCGATGGGGCATGGGGAGCCCACCTGAGTGTCCGAATCAGGTCGAGGAAAACCTATCGAACTTCGTGTGCAGCGAAATTAAAACAGAGGAGGTGCGAAAGGTGATATCAAAATTAAGGGATGGAAAAGCGGGAGGAGTGGATGAAATTCCTAACGAGTTTATCAAAAAGGGGGAGAGGAATTCGTGGAAAGCCTAACTGCCCTATTCAGTCTAGCCATAGAAAATCAAGAGGTCCCAAAGGAGTGGAGAGAAAGCAAAGTGACATTTTTTCACAAAAAGGGGGAAAAAGACGTTTTGGATAACTATCGAGGGATCTCTGTCAGTAGCAACATTGGAAAGGTTTTCTGTAAAGTCCTTTATGGGAGACTAGAGGAGGTGATTGAAGAGAAGGGTTTTTGGGAGAAATCCAGAATGGCTTCAGGAAGGGACCATCTTTTCACGCTATCTCAAATGATAGAATCCGCGAAAGCAAAAAAAAAAAGAAAAAAAGAAGATGTTTATGGCCTTTTTGGATGTCAAAAAGGCATACGATAGACTATGGAGAGAGTGTATGTGGCGCAAGCTGGAGGCTCTGGGCTTTGGAGGCGCGTTTGTTGGAATTATGAAAGCATTATATAAAGATGTATAGAGTGATCTTAGCCTGGGAAACTATACAACAAAACGTGTGCCTATGGAGATAGGCCTAAAATAGGGGTGTAGCCTTTCGCCAATCCTGTTTGCATTGTACATCAAAGGTTTAGGAGATGAACTCCTGCGTAGCGACGAGGGGGTAGCAGTTGGGGACTTGAAGATCCAGGGCTATTTTTTGCAGAGGATATGGTTCTAGTGTCAGAAAGCGAAGAGGGGCTAACGAAAATGCTGGGAATTGTTGGGAAATATGGGAGCAATTGGAGACTCGAACTTAATGAAAGCAATAGCAAAGTTATACCTATGGGCCGCAAAGTGGACCCCACTCGAAGGTGGAGAGTGGGTGAGTTCTGCATTCCGGAAGGGAGCAGCAAACTTCTCAGTGTAGGAGAGACAGGTGATTACGAGTATTTGGGGGTAAATATAAACATTACAGGAAGAGGCATCTACCGAAACACACACAAATAAATTGATTCTGAAGGGGAAGCGAATCCTTAACCAAATATAACTTATAGGGAGAGACAGTTTCAGTAAGGTTTTCGTGGGGAAAACTATTTGGGAAATGGCGGGTCTGCCAAGTATAACATACGGAACGGATGTGGTACCCCTAAACCAGACGGCCGTAAAGAGCTTGGAAATCCTGCAGAACGATGCAGGCCGATGGATAACGGGGTCGAGTAATGCCGCAGCGCTAGAAGCAATCAGGGGTGAGCTTGGGTAGATGAGGATCAAGGAGAGGATAGACCTGTTGAAACTCGGTTATCTTAATTATGTGGTAAATCTCCCCGACAGCCGATGGTGTAAAGTAATGAGAATTTTCAACTCAAATATCATTTCATTTTTTCATTTCGTTTATTTGTCTTTTTCCATACAATGGCGTAAGACGATATTTAAACACACACAAATACAAATAACACGTGCGCAATTGTTCTACTGTGGAAAATAAATTGATGATTTTCAGAGGTTCTTTGACTTTAAAGTGTGGTCGAGTGTCTATTGTTTACAGTATCGTGCGACCACCATCAATGCTCGCCGCTTGCAGGGACTCGCCGCTATTTAATAGCCGCGTGAGCCTGCATGCCCGAGCATGGAGTGTATTCGCATCTCATTTACAAACAGGGGCAGGGTGGGTGTTTATTTCTTGCAGCAAATAAATAAATATTCTTATGGGCACTGATAGGGGCTCTACATTAAGGCTTTTCTAATCCCAGCCCATGAGCCCCCACGGGGTGAGTTCGTCTAGCTCTCCCCAATGAGGGATCAGAGACCATGCCCCATTCGAGAATAATTAATGACTGCCAGGTTTCCGTTGCAGTTTGACCTTCACTGAGAGGGTTGATCAGGTGGCAGGGAAATAGCTAAACACTCGAGGATGTTCGCATTCTATTTATTTCAAGAATAAATCTACATACGTTTTTTAGCTTCTCTTTTGATTTATTTGCAAATAGTTCTGTCAGTCTGAACATACTGGGCTTTTTATAATAGTACTTATCGATATATCGTTTCCTAAGTGATTGTAATTGGTCGCAGACTAGCAGCACATGATACTCATCTCCTAATCCTTCCTCACAGAAATCACATTTTCTCTCATCGTATGAGGTATTGTCCCAATCACCAACTTCAACAGGCAAATGATGTTTACGAGTTCTAAATTTTATTAACAGGGAAGATTGTTCAAATGTTATTTTACTTAAGTAAGGCTCCATCTTAAAAATACTTTTAACTGCTCTGAAAAATACGTATTTCGTTGACGAAATTAGTATAGCTCGCACGTTTGGGGCCCTATTTGGGGGACCTCGGTGGGGGACCTCGGAAGTGACGTCATGCCACGTGACCCAGGAGCGCCATGTTGTGTTGTCATGGTAACCCGCGTGAGCGGCCATCTTGTGACGTCATCTCCATAGTGATACGTGGTGTGAGTGCGCATGCGCAGCGCGTGTTGTTAGGATGATACATGGTTCCGTCGTCCATTTTGTATACTGGAGGCCGCCATCTTGGTTTCTATGATAGCACGTGATTGCTATGTTACCCAATATTTCTGCAGTAAGACGGGGTATGTTTAGAGGGTGTGTTCGATTGAATCGGAGTAAATCTAATTACCACAAACAACCCTACAATCCCTCCAAATCACCAAAATCCACCCAAAATCACCGAAATTGACTTAATTTGATACGGATTTCCCATTTTATCGATGTAGCACGTAGCGCTATAGTACCGAGGGGGTACAAGGGGGTGTGTTCGATTGAAGTGGAGTAATGTTCCCATTTTTAGAATATACCATGACGTGTTATTTCCCTATTAAGAATAGCACGTAGTGCTATAGAACAAATTTACCCAGAATCCATAATCTAAATTACAAGTAGGACCCATATGTGTACATGAAGGCCATGAAGCTAAGTTCCACCATATACTCATATGAGGATCTACCAAACAGATGTGTCGTACGAGGTCTAATTTACTATCCCTCATTTCGATTTTTTGAGGATACCTTTTTGGATTTGTTAAAAAAATAACAACACTAAATATAAATTTAAATTTCTTTTATTCAACAACAAAAATACATTTTTTTATGGTATGTAGATTGTCAGATATTCATAAACAGTCTTTTTGCAGATTGGAAATCTTCTCAGTGGTTTACAGCAGTCTTTGCACAGGCACAAATGGTTACATGGTGGAGGAGCGACTTTGGCTTCAGCTAATAAACACTCACTACATTTTGTCCTCCGTGAATCTTCTTCTTGAAATGATGTGTCCATTTCTTCTTTGATGGCCATTTCTTCTTCTTTTTCAACGTCCATGAATTCAGGTGGTAAATTATGAATGTAACAACAGTCTGGAGAATATTTTATTTTCTGTGTTCTTCTATAACATCATCTTCTGTTTCCCAGAAACGAACAATAATACCACAATGAAAACTTTGAGTTCTGTCTCCTGTCCCCAAATAAAAGAATCCAGCTTTTGTCAGTTCATTCGGGGTTTTCACACTTTCACTTTGTAACATGAATTGAAATGTCTTGAGACGATTTTCCTCCAATGCATACTTGATGTGTTTTGGTGGTCTTTGTTCTGTTGTCTTTCTTAGTTTTTCTTCTCCACGTAATAACTGTTCCAGTACTGGTGGCGGAACATCACGAAAATACGTTTCGAATGAAACGCTCATTCTCTCTACAAATTCTCTTGGATTTCTTGTTTCTTGGTTTCTTGATTGATAATCATTCAGTGCCATCCTAATCAAACATGGAATAGTGAACATTCTTCAATCCTTTTTATCTTCATTCTTCTTTGGTTTTCTTTCTCTTTTTGGTTTGGGTTCTCCTATTTCAAGGCTTCTCTTCTTTGCAATATCCACTGCTTTGGTCACTTGTTCCCAGTCTCTTGTGGTAAACTGGAACCCAACGTCGTTCTTGAACAGTTGAATCTGTAAATCGTTGTTAAGTTTGAAGACGGTCACATTAGTAGACATCCTTCTTCTTTGGCTGTCGAAACACAAATGAGCTGAACACCAAGTGCACCAGTTTTTATAGTTTTCCTTCAATGCAGCGACATCTAGTGGCTGGTTTCCTCTATAACGTCATTAACCAACACATCATTATCCATTAGATCAGTGGTAAACATGTTGGATATGGTTTCCATCGGTACACCGCGACAGCGATGATTCAAGTAAAACAGACAGTATTGTCCACACACTGGTAATGGTCCTTGAAGGTGTTTTGTATTATACTTCCAATATCTGGAATTCTTCTTCAGGAAATTTTCGAATGGTCTGTGTTGTGGTGGTAATCCATAGGAATCAAAGTATTCTGCGTTGTGGTGACTCACAAAGAGAGCCACCCAAGGTTCTCCTTTCTGTGATCTGGATCCGTGTTGGCTATCAAAGCCACTGGTCTGTGATCTGGGAATCTTCTTGGTAATTTGTTTCTTGAAAATACACCCAAACATATTCTCTTCAAACAACTATCTGATCGAAGTGCATTCTCTAACTGCAACGTGTTCATGTTGAGTAATCGAAGATTACTTGTCTATTCTCATCCCCTTCTATGATGTTCTGGAATTCTGCATACACCAGTACGTTGATTGTGGATGGTAATGGGTATTCGAAATGGACTTCTAGTCTCAAGTTTCCTCTCTTCACCAGATCGAAGTGTTGTCCATGTGATAGATCAGGAGTCAGGTCGAATACGAATAGGGTGTATCCATTTATGTACTCTTCTCGGCTGATGTGGTTTCCTTCATTCTCATACATTTGTCCAGATCTTTGGAACAGAGTCGCATAACATCTCGCCACTTCGTGTTGTTCGAATCTAGGTTGTAATGGTTTGGCTGGAATCTGCTGCCCATCCACGTACAAAGCCAAGTAATTGATTTTGTAGTTCTTGAAATTATATGGATTCTTTGAAAAGTTTCCATTGAAAGCATCGTTGTCTACACATCCCACCACGATGCGTTTAGGTAGTTGGCCTAAAAATAAGTTTTCTTGTGTAATGCTCAGATTTCCTTTCGGCACTGAAAACACCTTGGTTTCTACACGGTCGATAGGATATTTTGCAGTTGCTTTTGTTAGTGCTTTCTCGTGAGCCGTTCTCACGAATGATTGGAGTCTCTCTTTGCGTACAAACATGGATACATCTAGAATTTTGATCTTGTATGTAGCGGTATCGGCCATCAATGCGAAAGCATCTTTGGCTCTATTCATTTTAACATGAACATTAACTCCATTCAGCAAGTAACGAGTTTGGAAAAACATGTCCAAATGTAATCTTCCAGTCATGTCCACGATTTTACTTTTCTCTATAAATTTCTTTCGAAGAAGAAATTCCTTGTTATCATCTGTCAAATCTTCCATGTGTCCGGCCGTATCCTTGTACCATAATGCATTAGTCAGTTGTGACTTCTTGGTAGCTGGTCCATAACTCAACAAAGTTTCTATGAAAGCTCTGTAGTGATAAGTGTTGTTGGAAGGAGATACCAGTTTTTCATTCAAGCTGATATCGATTTGATTAAATAAGGAATGCATCCATAAATTGACTGGGCCCACTTTGGCATCGGGTGCAATTGGTGCCCCATTGGAATCTACAACCGTTGCTTTAACATACAAGTATGTCTGTGCCAAATTCAAATAATCATCTCCTAATCCCGCAATGTGGAATTCTATTGGACCACTGTTTCCTATAGTCGCCAAAGGCCTGTGTTCTACCCATTGCCCATGTTCCACACTAGTCTGTGTTGGTGGTATAGAAAACAAGTCGAGTTCGCTGTTGACACACTCACAAGATTTTTCATTAATGAGAGACATCATGCACCGAGATGGTCTTGGGTCTGATCAGTTCTCCTTCTTTTTGTCGATTTGCTAGTTTTGCGTGGTGCGGGCCTTTTTATACTTTTCCTGCCGGGTGGTTTTGAACCACTTCATTCCAAGCTCCTGCACCAGCCTCTTTGACTCTTTTGATTGCTGCCTTTTTTACATTTTTCCCTTCAATGACATCTTCGGCAAAGGCTGCTCCTTTTCTCACGAGCTGTTTTCCCACGGTCCTGGCTGTAGTTTTCAATAAAGGTAACACCATATTCTTCAGTCCTCCCAATATACTTCCCAAATCATATCCTCTCTGTATTTGAGCTCCAGAAAAAGCCGGGAGACCGTTCCCAGCTTGTTTCGTGTAATATTCTTCGTATAATTTGGAGTTACAACAGTAAGTCATGTTTATGTGAAATGAAGAGATCTACGATTTCTGAAATGAAGTGTCACTGTCACTTTCCCGAACTCGAATGGTACTATGGCTCCTGTGTCACCCCTTATATACATCTGGACGGTACAGAAATTTTTTCCTTCTACTGGTACATAATACACATTCTCAAATGTTTTAGAGATGATATCCCCATATTTTCCACGCACGGGTACGATACGAAGAAGTGGTATTCTTGTATCTCCTACAACTTGGTCACGAACCAAGTCACAGTATACATAGAGTGAATAAAATCCTTGGTTGACATCGGCAACTCTGGAAGAATTGTAAGTTCCTGATTTAAAAACACACTCATTAAATCCCACAATATTTTGAAGAGTAGGGCTCAATGTGACCACGACTCCATCGCGTACCGTGATACGAACTTTACCAGTCACTTCATCCAGTTCAAAAGCTACCTTATCGTGACGAGGCAAGAGTAATTCTTTAACACCATTGATAGCTCGTATCACATCAATGGGATCCGAATAACGACCTTCCTTGAAAGTAAGTCGGTAATTCTTTTTCGAAGACCAGAACACTGTAACGAAAGCTTCTTCTCCACGAATATTGAACCAAGTATTTGGATACTGAATCTCTGCCAGACCTACTTCCCATTCTCCAGTGAGAGTCACTGGTTGTGATAACTGAGTGGTGTACGTAGTCAACGTGTTTTCTGGAAACACGTTCATAGAACTATTACTTGGTAGAGTCAAATAAAACATTACTTTTTCTTAATGGCTGGATTTGGTAACAACTATCCTATGCTACTACTCAAGAGAGCAGTCCACAACTTGCTGTCTGTGTTTTCGAGAGTGATATTAACGACACTGGTAATGATGATGATATACAAAATGATTATTGGTGAAAAGTAAGTGATCTCGCTCCTTGGAATTCTTTTTCCAAACAGAGGCCAAGAACCGTTCGATCCTTCTTCCATTTATCAAGAAACTTCAGTGTTTCACTTCCTTTTATAGGTGAGCTGACTCTGCTTGATCCACGAATTGAACAAAGTTGGGTATCCCAACCACTTTACGAACAATTCCTTTTTCTTACCTCGACCACGTGTCTTGAGTACGTATTCGATTTTGTAAATAGTTTTATGTGAAACTCGCTGAAGCTCTTCAGAGTAGAACGGCCCTTTCAATACATCCCCATTATCATCTTGTAAGATGTATGTGACTGGATGTCCTTTCTTGATGGCTACTACTGTGAATAACTCTTCGGTCCAATTGGGCAAATAACCTTTCTCAAAAGTTTTCTTAACTTTACTAATTCTCACTCTGTCTCCTACTTTGTATTTGGTGTCTTGTGTTTTATGGGTTGCCCATACAACCTTTGCCAACCCTCTTCTTGATTTTCAAAGTTCACGGCAATGGGTGCCATACCTATACTACGATGATGAGAATGATTATATGATTTCACCAAGTTTTGAAGTGGTAAAGTTAGTGTATCATTCTTGGTAAAATATTTCCACATTTTGGTTTTCAAAGTTCTGTTAAATCTCTCAACTATGGAACATTTTGTTTCCACATTTTGTGTAGTGAAAAAGTCGACTTTGTGATCTTTGAGAAAATTCTGAAATTTTCTGTTTAGAAATTCTTTGCCTTGATCAGTTTGTACTTTTTCTGCTTTACGACCTTGTTTGAAAATTTTACTAAAAGCTTTCACGATGGAATCACCAAGTTTGTTTTGTAATGGCATCACCCAAACATATTTACTAAACACATCTATACATGTCAACAAAAATTTTATGTTTTTGTTGAATTTACTTATGTTTGAAACATCTACCAAGTCAGCTTGCCATTGTGCCTCTATACCACTAACTATTACTTTCCTTCTAGGAAATGTACGACGAACAGGTTTGTGAAGAGTGTACGTGTCTTGAGTCTCTAACCATTTTACAACTTGTTTATGTAGTTTTTTTTTCTTGGACGCTCTACGAAGAGCGTCTACACCACCAAAACTACCAGGCACTTCAGAATCATAGTACAATGCTTCCATGACTGCCTTGTTCAAGTGTCAACTCTATTTATACCCTTTTTCGGTCCACTTTGGCGCTTCTGTTTTCTTTGGTTGTTTTGGTTCCGACTTTATCGGTGCCTGTTTCATAAAATCCCAACGTTCTTTATGACCAATTAATTCTTCGGGTATGTTACTAGCTCTTAAAGCTTCGACCAACACCTCCCATCCCTTTGGTTGGAAAGATTTTTGTCTTCTAAGTAAATCGTTTAGAAGATCTGTTACATTCGACCCTACCACTGTTTGATCTTTGTAGACTAATTCACCCGTCTCATTCCAAGATATATTTGGGTCACTTCTAATACGATTCAACAACAACTTTCCCTTTCTCTTCATTGTCATAGGTACGGAATCGAGAATGTCTTCATCTTTATTATCTTTCTCGAATTCGACTTTAATTGGTCGAGGAGCCATTACCTTTTGTTGAAATGTCAAGTATCTTTGAAAAATTTGATTATATTGAGTCATCTTTTCATCAGCCGAAAGAAAAGGGGCATCGAGAATATCTCTCATTTCTCTCTCCAGTGATGAAACAGCCAGTTCATTCGGTTGTCTTGGAGTCTATTGTAGACGTTCCAATAACCTTGGTTCTACCAAAGCCATCTTCTTTGCATATTCCATCATCCAAATATACCTTTAACAGCACCCAATAGTACAGGAGGTAACAATGCCCCCAAGAATCCCCCTTTCTGCAAGATTTGTCTCCTCTTTTTGTCAGAGGTACCTTTATTTGCCACTGCCCTCACTAGTTGTTTCTGACGGACGAGTTTGGTTCTCTGAGCTTTGGACATAGGTACTGCTCCCTTCAGTATATTCGAGGCACAGTCACACAAACAAGTTATCAATTCTTTGTCTGCATGTTTTAGTATGGATTTGACGAGTGCGGGTTTCGATTTAATAAGAACCTTGAGAAGAGCGATGTTGCGCTTGAGACGGTCAGACATGCTTCTGACTCGAGTCAGACTTGTTGCTCCCCTTTTATACTTTTCGGAGGTACACATATTGGGTTTCCCCAGGAAAAATTTGACTTCTTAATCTCATGTGTTCAGGAGTATCTTGTTTGAGATCTATTAAAAGGTAACCGTATGGTGTCGAAGTGGCATCTTCGAAAACTTTCAGAAACTTGGAATGACCAGGATACATCTGTGCTGCCAAGTGTGAGATCTGAGAACGATCCCTAGGATTTTAAACAAGATCATGTAATGACTATTGAGAGCTACAGTCCTGTGGACTTTATTTTTATCGAATAAATTTTGAACAATGTAGATCACACTAATGTTACGGTGATGACTACCTTTAGTAAATAATCTAGACACTCGAACATCTGCATCGAGCATCAGATCATCCAATATGATTAAACTATCCGATTTTAATTCTTGAGGGAGACCCTCTACGAATTCTACTTAGGGTAAAGTATTGTATAATGGTTGCCATTCACTATACCACCGAATGATGTGACTTGGAACAGGTGATATAATATTTTGAATGTTTTGAATAACCCGATTTACAAAGGATGATTTAGCACTACCCGTGGGACCACACAATAAACAAGTGAATGGATGCTTCCAACGAGGATCCATCTTTGTTGTTCTATGTGGGTACTACTTCCCTTGTATACATTTTGGGGAGGTGGCCCCCACTGAACATGGGTACTACTCCCCTTTTATACCTTTTGGAGAGTTGATCAATATGACCCGTCATCCAAAAAATATTTAAAATTGGTGACCCTCTGACTTACTGGCTGGGGACAGTTTAAGTTTGTTTGATATTTGTCAAGAAGATAAACATCAAATAACTTAAGCGTCATTACCACCTTTTTTTCTTGTTTCTTCATTTTATACTTTTTTTCTTCTTTTTTTTCTTTTTTTTTTATAAAAATCATCTATTTACAACATCTATTTACATCTTCAATTAGAATCCAATTGTAACAGGTTTCTTGATGGTCATAAATTCAATCACCAAATCCATAATTCAACGTCTCTGTTCATTTGTGAGAGGTTTCTCGAACATATCTTCATAGTCTTTCTGTACTGGTGGTGGATTCATTCCAGAGGTATTATGGTGCCACAGTAGATGAACATCATTCTTGTTAACTCTTTCAAGTGCGTCACTAAAACATGTTATAATCTTCTCTTCTTCAGACATCATTAGGCATACATTATGCTGAATCTGACTTGGGTGATCGACTGTACATCCATAGCATTTTTCTTTCATTACAGCGTCAATGTTCTCTTCGACATAATGAGCATATGCCAAGCAAAGTTCATGCTGCAAGCGAACTTGCCTGAGTTCACTATCAATTTCATCAACGATCAATGGTCGTGGTTGGGTTATTCTCACTGTGATTTTCTTCTTCTTCAAAGGTGGTTCTTGATTTGGTTTTTTGAAGTCTTCATGGTTAGTAGGTTTAGTGTCTTCAGTTAAAGTTGTTTGTTGGGTTTTGATGGCTGCATCTACTTCTTCTATTTGAGATTTCAAGGCATTCCATTCTTCTAAAGATAGAGCAATACCAGTCTTCGTAGGATAAGGTTTCTGGTCTTTTCCCTCAAAAGTATCTTCTGAGATGAATCTTCAGTTCACCCTGGTACTGGGTGACGTTAGCATATGTCTGCTTGGTGCCAATTCGAAACATCTTCTCTGGTCAATGGTTCGATCGTGAATGATGCCAAGTCCATGCTTTGCCTAATCTTATATATCTTTGACGGACGTGATTGAAAACATCACCCCAGTTGAACAAATTTTGATTGAGTTTTTGATTCTTGGTTGGGGTTTGTGTTTGTTTCCTATAGGATTATAGGTTAAAGTTGGAAAATTTAGAAAATTAGTATAGAAGTCAATGGAAAAGAAACACAATGAAAATACAGTAATTTGATTGGTTGATTAACTTCGATCTGATTGGTCAGTTTGGCGATCAAACTGCAATCTTGATCCTTAAACTGTAGGATATGACCCTCTGCATTTTATACTGGCTTGGGACAGGTCAAGCTACAAACCTCTGTCCAATGGAGATAAGTCAAATAGCTCGAGTGCATTCCCACCCCCTACAGTTCGTATCCTCTTTGAGGGAATTTTTTTTTGTTCATCAAAAAAAGAAAACGAAAACAGCATGTCCAACTTAGCAATTCAGTTTTTCTATCATAAAAATTTCTCATTTCTTTTAAATATTCACAACAGAGAATTTCTTAGTAATGATGATGATGATTTATTCCTTTGGTTATACAATAGGGGTAGCCTAAAAGACACCAGGAATCAATTTAAAAAAAAATGAAATGGAACTAAAAAGTAAAGAAGTATCATCTGGTTCCAATAGGTGTAACCTAAAAGATACCATGAATCAACATTTTTTAAAATAAATGGAACTAAAAAGTTTTGAATGAAACTAAGTTTTGAATGAAACTAAAAAGTAAAGAAGTATCATCTGGTTCCAATAGGTGTAACCTAAAAGATACCATGAATCAACATTTTTTTAAAATAAATGGAACTAAAACATTTTGAATGAAACTAAAAAGTTTGTTACAAAATGTGTATCATCTGGTTCCAATAGGTGTAACCTAAAAAATACCATGAATCAACATTTTTTTTTAAATAAATGGAACTAAAAAGTTTTGAATGAAACTAAGTTTTGAATGAAACTAAAAAGTAAAGAAGTATCCTCCACTTCCAATAGGGTTAGCCTAAAGTGTACCAGGAACATGATGATGATGATGATGATAATGATGAAAAAACTCTCTGTATTAGAATAAATAAAAAAAATTGAAAAATCTTTACGCCGGAAAAATGTATTGCCTTGTAAGACTTGCCATTTAGAATTTTTTTTGAAGACTGCCATATAGGACTTTTTACTTAGAGAGAAAAACTTGCCATGTAGGACTTTATGAGGACTGCCATAAAGGACTTTAGAGAATGCCATATAGGACTTTTTACTTTGAGAAAAACGTGCCATAAAGGACTTTAGAGAATGCCATGTAGGACTTTATGAGGACTGCCATAAAGGACTTTTTACTTTGAGAAAAACTTGCCATATAGGACTTTATGGGGACTGCCATAAAGGACTTTAGAGAATGTCATATAGGACTTTTTAATTAGAGAAAAACTTCCATAAAGGACTTTAGAGAATGCCATATAGGACTTTATGGGGACTGCCATAAAGGACTTTAGAGAATGCCATATAGGACTTTGTGAGGACTGCCATAAAGGACTTTAGAGAATGCCATAAAGGACTTTAGAGAATGCCATAAAGGACTTTAAAAATTTGATAAGTCTAATATGATTGAGTAGACCACCTAAAAACCATTTCGGTTTTTAGGAATTTTTCAGTCAACTAAATAGGACTTTTTATAGGCAAAATCTAGACTTTGTTCAGGTTGTAGAAAAATATGACACTCACTCAATTGTTTCTTCTTTAAATCTCTAGTGGTATGGTGCTAACTCCATCTCCTAAAACTCTTCGTTTTGGGTAGAAATATGATAGTCCATCTCTGCTCTGCTGGTAGGTATACATAGTGTTGTCATTCATCACAAATCCTCGGTTGATGCCAGATCCACTTTGTTGAGTCTTCAAAACTTGCAAATATCTGTCTTTCGTCAAATCATTGTGGCGTTTGCTGATTCCCTTACAAGTGAATTCATTGGTGGCTCCGAAACAATAATATGTTTTACTACACAGTCCAACAATGTCGGTTCCTTGCCATTCTACCTTGAACAAGCCTGGAGTTCTCCTGTCAGAACGCTTTCTTTCTTGGCAGCATGAGGGTGACAGCCATTCTTTGCCTTCTAATTTGGTTTTCACATAATCATCTCTGTGGAAATCACAACACTCGGATGGAAACCACTTGTGATTCTCTTTGCAAAATTCTACTCTCTTCTCTGGATTCACTAATTCATCTATGGATGGTGACGACGTACATAGATATGCAGAATCTGTGTCCATTTCAGCATATTCGAAATCTTGGCGGTTGATAAAAGTATCGATGCCATCATAACAGAACTGAAGCATCCGGAGTTTCGCATACTGGTAAACAAAGAATCCGATGTGAAGTGGCAGATCCAACGTGATGGTCTTCTTGTTCAGTTCGACTTCATATAATGTTTCATCTAATGGATTCAAGGCTCTGAAGGACATGTCATTTACAGCTTTGGTAACTTCTTCGTCGTCGCAATAGCACACACGTCGATGCTCCTCTTTGTTGGTGACGGTTTTGCCATATCCAGAATTTCCCAACAGCTTCATGGTTTCGGCAACGATCGACTTGTCAGGGTCAACATCTCCTTGTCTTCTTGCTTCAGATACTTCATCTCCAAATTTTTCAAAACATCTTCTTGGTTTATACTGGATAACTTGATAGACGTGATCAACTTCAATACCATGCTGGAGGTACCACTGCAGTAAAGGGGTTAAACAACATTTTTCCGATCAAACTTCTACGGGGTTTCTTCATCATTCCATTCTTCTCGACAAAGGATTCATGTGTTCACCAATATCATCTATGGAAATATCTGTATTGTTGAAGATAGGTGTCATCTCTTCAAAGTACTCTTCCAGGTGATCTGGTACATGTATACCACATTCGACCAAACCAACAGTTCACCAGACTTCACTTTGTTCAGTATTTCTTCATCTGTCATCGCACCATCTATTTTGTCCGAAAAGTTCTCTTTCGGGAAGGCTTTGAGTGTGGCATCGGTCTTCTTCATCTCTCTCCACTCACACTCCCAGATTTCAACAAGTTTATAGCCCAAATCGGTGATGTACTTTGCATTGGTACGAGTGTCTTGTAGTAGTTCTTTCATCGGTTTATCTCTGACTTCATTATGGATGATAGGAAGGCCATTCTTATCTTTCATGCAGGTATGTCCGTGCCAGAAGCATCCATGGAATTGGTATACAGTCTGTGTCTCTTTGCACCAACCATCAACAGGCAACTGTCTTCGACCAATCATTTTTTTCAGCTCCGTTAAACTGATGTCTGATGTGGATGTCATCTCTCATGGATAAAAACTCAAACCATTGTTCAGCCATTTTACCATACTTCATTGGATGTTTCTGGTTTAAACTGGTTTTCTTCACGACGTCTAATACTCCAACCCGTTGGAATCTCTTGCATTAGGCACCAAAGATATAATGCATTCGCATCAAAGCCTATAATACTTCCACATGGTTTTGCTTCTTTGCCATATTTTGTTTCTCTGATTTGGGTAACATCTTTCTCGTGGTATCGGTTGAAGATAATTGAAGGTCAACCAACGATATTATCTTTCACTAAGTGATGCAGGTCTTTGTTTTTCTAGTTAAATAATGTGAAGTAAGTGTCATCATTCATGGTCTGGAACAGGTATTTCAACGTGAGGCCCGGAACACTGATACCATCTTTAAACATGTCGATGTGGCGTTCTTGGTAGAAAGCAAACTGCTTGTCAACTGCTTCAAGGAATGGTTTTACATCTCGGTTATTATACCAGATCAGAAAATCACGGAAAGTTGTCATCTCCAGGTCGTTCCATACATGCTGGCAGTACTGGTATTCTTCATTGGATATATTTTCTTTCTTTAGAGAACTGTAGAAGGCGTCATGGTCTGGTAGGTGGTCTTAATCCAATTTGTTCAAGCTGTCGATCCATTCATATGGTAAAAATCCCTTCGTCACGGAGCAGCCAAATGCTTTCAAAAACTTGTCATAGCTGAATCCTGGAGCGAGGTAGTTGCAAATATCAACAAACTTGAAAGATTCTGTCGAGACGCACATGTAGTTATTCGATTTCGTCACTGCAAACTTGAGTGCATTCTGTCTCTTCAGGTATGTCATCAGTTCACGCTTGACTACATTCATATCATATTTTCCAGAGTTGAATTCGATGACGGGCATCTCTTGCAGGCAGTCTTGAAATTTCTTCTCCAATTTTTGTAAAGGGTGCATTTTTGATGTATCTTCTCCAGTAGCTCTGGCTTCCGCTTCCAGCGTTTCATCAATTTTCTGTCTGAGTTTAATCAAAGTCCAAGCATGATAGGTCTGCATAAGTTGATGGCAATGAGATGAAATAGCTGTGAGGTATGTCATCATTTCTTCAACAAGTTCTTGAGAACTCAATGGTCGGTGTTCTGCTTCCTATATCAGTTTATCACTGTCAGCAGGTAGACTGGATTTGATACAGTAACTTTCAAAATCAAATGTTGCACGGTATGGATAAAACTTCTTCTCTTCGGGTACTTCTATACCTTCATCTTCTAACAGATCAAATATGGACTGGGATGGATGGTATACACCGCCAACATACTGGTATTTTACTTCATCTGTACAGGTTTTCTCGTGACGCCGAAGAAATCGGGCAGATTTCCATAATTTGCCGCATTTGCGGCATTCAAAGGATTTGCAGTATTGGTCTATATCGATGATGTAGCTAAAATGGTTCTTGTAAACGTTCACATACATGGTATCTTCATACTTTCTGTGAGATCTCTGTACTACTTTGGCAACAATTTGGTCATCATCATTCTTGACAAGTTCATACACTTGGATATTTACTTCAAAACATTTCTCCAAGTCAGGTAATTCGGCTAAAGTTACTCCACGGAATTCATTCTTTGGCTTCTGGGTATATTTGCTGTACATGGCATCTGTTGTATTATTCAGTTTGTCTGTTGTGGAACCACTCCATAAAGCTAAACAGCGGAAAATACACAGGTTGTCATCGTAGGTAAAATAGTTATGTTTATCTTTCACCAAAGCATTTACTGCTTTGTTCTGGAGAATGTAGTCGGGAAGATCTTCTGCCATTCCAATTGGGTGGTCTTTCAGCTTATTCACATAAAATGTGACGTTCGTAACTCTCTCCACAAGCCATTTGGTATTGGGTCGTTTTAACTTGGCCCATTCCAGGATATCTTCTTCCATGACATCATCAAGGAATTCTTCAAAGTCTTCTTGGCAGCATACAAGTTGTAGAACATCAAGTACCCGGGCGTTGTTTTGTGACGGATGGTAATACTTCAGTTCATTCGTTTTATTGTGTCGCAGGATAAACCCAAAACTCAGAGTAATTTTAAATCTTAGCTGTTGTGGCAGAAATATGGTAGTCATCAATTCATCATTCATCATCTTCAGATTCATATCGTTGATCCGGTAGTTATATTGGTCCTAGACTCTTCTGTTCATCATGTGGCGAGTTCTAATAGAACTCCAGTTATCTTCGTACACGGTCAACATCTCATCGGTCTCTTTTTCAGACATCATATTCTTTTCAAACTCAATTGGGTCAACATCATAAAAGGTGGTCGTCGTGGTCCGTGGTTGTTTGGGTGGTCCTCTCTTCGGTTCATCAGTCTTCCTTTTAGATGGTACAGGAACTGGTCGGTGGGCAACGTTCTTGTGTCGGTTAAAATGGAGTAGTTGGTTAAACTCCTGGCCGCATTCCATACATGTTTACATACATTTCTCAGGTGTTGATCCAGCTTCTCTTTCCTGGTAAAGGTCTTGTTACAGTTGGTGCAGTCGAAACACTTCTTCTCTCCGGCGTGCTGGGTACGCAAATGGCGGTTCCGGTTGCAGCGGCCCGTAAAGGTCTTCCCACACTCTTCACAGGCGTAAACATCAGTTCTGGTCACGGCAGTAGCAGCATCAGACTCCATCTTTACAAAAGTTTTGCGAAGGCAAAATTGCTATAGAAAACTCTCTAGCGATGTGTTCAGTTCGAAGGATCGAAACAGAATGACGCGACGTTACTCCTCTCTGGAATTTATATCTACGTGACGGACGTTTTTGAAAACGTCACGACGTCACAAAGTTTTTTCATCGATATTTTCATTCTCGATGGGCGTTTGTGTTTGTTTCCTATAGGATTATAGGTTAAAGTTGGGAAATTTAGAAAATTAGTATAGAAGTCAATGGGAAAGAAACACAATGGGAATACAGAAATCTGATTGGTGGATTAACTTCGCTCTGATTGATCAGTGTAAAAAACATCTTGATCCTCATTAATTTTATTATTTAAAATCACGTAGTTAGGGGGGGGGGGGGGGGGGTCATTTAAGGAAATTGCTAAATATTGACTCTAACAATTAGTTAGGGGGTCAGTTAAGGATGTTACTAAAAATAGAGCGTAGGAATTTATAAAAATATAGTTCCAAGTAGAAGCAGAGGATTCTGGGTAAATTTGTCCTATAGCACTACGTGCTATTCTTAATAGGGGAAAAACACGTCATGGGATCCCCAAAAAGGGAACATTACTCCACTTCAATCGAACACACCCCCTTGTACCCCCTCGGTACTATAGCACTAAGTGCTACATCGATAAAATGGGAAATCCGTATCAAATTAAGTCAATTTCGGTGATTTTGGGTGGATTTTGGTGATTTGGAGGGATTCTCGGGTTGTTTGTGGTAATTAGATTTACTCCGATTCAATCGAACACACCCTCTAAACATACCCCGTCTTATTGCAGAAAAATTGGGTAACATAGCAATCACATGCTACCATAGAAACCAAGACGGCGGCCTCCAGTATACAAAATGGACGACGGAAATACTATCACCCTAACAACACGCGCTGCGCATGCGCACTCACACCACGTATCACTATGGAGATGACGTCACAAGATGGCCGCTCACGCAGGTTACCATGACAACACAACATGGCGCCCCTGGGTCACGTGGCATGACGTCACTTCCGAGGTCCCCCATCGAGGTCCCCCAAATAGGGCCCCAAACGTGCGAGCTATACTATTGACGAATTTAAGGTCGAATACCAATTTTGGATATACTGGTCCTGTAATCTTCTCTTAATTGCTTCATGGAACCAGTGTGTATTTACATATTGACTTATCCACAAATTTGACATTCCCAATTCATCCAATTTTTTTTTTAATACACCCTATCCATTCTAATTTTCTATTTCTTTGGTTTGTTTCTGTTAACAGAGTTTGGTATAGGAGATAACTTATTTTTGTATTTTCACTATTTATTAGTTTAGCCCAAAAATGTAATAATGTAAGTTTAATTTTCAAAGATATTGGGAAAATCCCAAGTTCTCCGTATACAAATACAGATGGTATGGATTTTTTTAGGTTCATTACGAACTTCAAAAACCATAATTCAGTTGTTTCTATTATTTTATTATTGGTCATACCCCATACCTCAGACCCATACAGAAGCATTGGGACGATCATTTTCTCGTACATCTCTATAACACTATCTAAAGGGAGTTTATATTTTCTCAGTTTCACTATAAGCGAGAACATCAAGATATTTATATTCTTTTACTGTTTCTATTGTATTTTTATCAAAGGTGAACTTTATGTTTTTATTGCGAACTTTTCCAAATATTAAAACTTTTGTTTTCCTAAAATTTATACTTAGTTGCCATTTATCGCAATAATCAAAATAAGCTCTCAAAGTTTCATTAAGGCCAGACGCACTATCCGCCAATAGTATTGTATCATCTGCGTAAAGAAGAGTAACCAGCATTAATAGTCCAAAAATGGTCTCCTCACTCAGATCGGAGAGTGTTAAACATTTGTGACATTTATCAATTAGAAATGCTTCTAAATCGTTCAAATAAACTGCAAAAAGTATTGGCGACAAATTTTCCCCTTGACGGACCCCGTTTGCGCAGCTAAATAAGGGGGAATACTTATTATTCACAATAACACACGATTTTATTTCTTTATAAATGCCAACTATTACATCAAGAATACGCCCTTGGACTCCGTTATTGATAAGTTTATACCATAAGCCTTCCCTCTAGACACTGTCGAATGCTTTTGTCAAGTCAACAAAAGCGCAGTATAGGCTACGTTTACATTTTTTTGTTAATTCTATCAACGCATGTAAAGCAAAAATGTGATCGTGTGCTGAATAATCTTTTCTGAAACCAGTCTGAGTTTCTGATAGGAGATTGTTTTCCTCTAAAAATATCTGCAAACGATTATTTAATATGGCTGTAAACATTTTTGAGACGCAACTTACCAAAGTAATTTGTCGGTAGTTTTCCGGATTATTCATATCTCCCGATTTAAAAATAGGTTTGATTATTCCAACGCCCCAATCGTTTGGTAAAATGCCTGTTTTCAGAATCAGATTAAACAGTTAGTGGTAAATTAATTTAGTTTTATGAAAAGTTACTTTTATGTATTCATTCGATATCTGATCGAATCCACGTGCTTTTCCGGACTTCAATTTTTTAACAATTTGCTCTATCTCAATAATTTCAATTGGATCGTTCAGAACTGGTGTGCTAAAATTCAACTGCTCATTGGGCACTGTGGGCAGTATTCCCGAGATTAGGTTCTTATTTAGTTTACTGAAGTAATCATAGAAATCTTGTGCCGTAAGTTTAGTATTGTGGCTGTCTTTCTTGTCCAAATTCTGCTTTATTCGCCAAAATTCTTTTGTATTTTTTGACTGCAGATTCCTTATTTTATGTCGGAAGGCGGCATCGTGTTTAATTCTACTGCACCTAATTGTAGCTTTATACTGTTTTCTGGTTTTCAACAAAGTACCCTGATTTATTGATGAGGGGTTAAGTCTATAAGCTTTATGTGCTTTTCTGTAAATTGTTCTTGCCGTGATACACTCAATATTAAACTATGGCATTTTACTGTGTATTGTTTTATTTTTATTTTTATTTTTAATTCCAAAAACGTCGTTACCTGCATTTTGCAACAAACTAGTTAAGTATCCAGCTGCTACATTAATATGATCAGGAGTAATAACTTCTTTATTTTCAATTGTGCTTAATTTCTACGCTGTTCACATCAGTCGTCTGGCATTTTCGCGTTTCGACATGCAGAGTTGGAGGTAATTTGTCCTTGTCTCCCTAACATATTAAGTCGACCTACACATTATTCATATTATCATTCCTAGTTTGGGTAGGCATGGGATTGGTAGTCCCATACCCAACTAACCGGCAAATGACGCGTTAGTGACCAAATCAAATTGCCATATATCGTTCCCTGAGTCCCAAGGCGTTCAGTGTGCCAATAGTCACACTGAGCGCGTTGGAATTCAGTGACGGATATGGGCGCAAGAAACAAACAAACAAAAGATGACCAAACTAAATTATCACATCTCGTCCCCTGAGTCCCGATGCGTTCTGTGTGCCAGTGGGCACACAGAGCACATTGGGGCTCAGCGCGGGATATGTGCACAAGACACAAAACAAAAAATACAAAAAACAAAAAAAAAAACAAGCAAACAACAACAAAAATAAAACCCCCATAAAAACCCCAATGATAGTAGTTACTTGGGCCTCGGTAGCAACAGCGAATGCATGGGGTTATTATTGTGATGCCTACCCTCCTATGTTTCCAATCCTTTCTACAAATAAAGCACGATGAACATGGTACTCATTTTCTTATCAAGCAAACCGACGAAGTTTAGGTTGAATAACTGTGGAAACGAACTTCTCTGTGAAAGATATTCATCTTACTGTCACTAGAAACACATAGCCGTTAAACTTCCACGGGCTAAATTTTAAGTGTGAAATGTCTGCTTACTATGATTAGTCCAGTTATCATCTCCTCTTGATCAAATTCCCGTTGCATGGACACTGTCAATGGATCGAGTCGTAGGGTGGGGCACGGCTCATTAACCATAACTGTGCCATCCTTACTACCCTCCTTAATTTTCGGGGTTTTTTTTTCGACCATTATCACCCCCCCCCCCCCCCCCCCATCTCTCTCTATCCACTCTATCCTTCTCTCTCTATTTCATGCTTGAATCCTGTGACTTACTTCTCGCCTGTCTCCCTCATCCTCCAACCCAAGGAGAGTGAATTCGTAGGGATTGGTCACACTTTTTTGCCCCCGATTAGCGACCAGTCACTTCTTGTAAGCACGTAATTCCCTTCTTCATGCGCCTTAGAAACTACATGATTTTTATCTTTCTTCGAAGATAGGTTGTGTTGCCCAATTTCCATGGGTTGTGTTGCCCAACAGCTCACATACATATGTGAGTGTATATGTGTATGTATGTGTGTGTATGTATGTATGTATGTGTGTATATGTATATATGTATACGTACGTATATGTATATGTATGCATGTATATGTGTTATGTATGTATACATACGTGGTTGCTAGGGGGCCTACCACCTCTTAATGACTCGTGCCCCTGAGCCCATCATGCATATGGGTTACAAGAAAGTTTGGAGGTGAGCTTGTTTCGGCTAATCCTGAGATGCCCCTTCGAATATGAATGATATGAACCACCATCATTTGCTGTTGTGGCTGGGGTCCATAGTAAGCTAATGCTACAGAATATAATGCAAAATGCGCCGTTTGGGCCGTGTTTACATCCTAAAAGCGACAGGTTTACTGCACTGGTGCTAAATGGTTGCTGGGCCTTGCACCCAAAAGTATTGATGCCAATAAATAGCATCCTATTTGTTTTTATAATATGTTCAGTTTTATCAGTTCTCACTCAATACACTTCTATTTCTTCCTGTCTCTCTCACATAGCGCCTTTTCACTGTCAACTGTAGTTTCCAGAAGCCTCATGTGTACCGAAGCAAACAGTGGTGTCACCATGGCCGTCGGGTGATGTCGTTGATGTCAACAGTGTACCATGTGACCCACTCCTATTGATGATTATTATAGTTTCGGTCTTCTGTAATGGATGACATAAATATTTACAGAATGCGAGTGGGTCTCTTCACTGTTCGTGCGCGTAGCGGTGCACCGAGAAAACGCAGACTGGATATGTCATGCCTTATACTTGTTAACCTAGTACTTCGGTTCAGTTGCATGGGAGTAACCCTAATGTTATCTCTGATGCTTGTCGAATCAACATTAAAAGAAGTTCTATCCAAAACACAAAAATACTTGTATAATGGACTTGATAGCCGCCTGAAATATGCGTGTTCGAACCGACATTCCGGCTTAAAGTCCCACATTAAAATTAATACACCAAACGCGACCTTACCAGATGGTGCGTCATTACATAACTTACGCAGTCTAACTACGATTGTGCTCCCTATGTTGCAAATATTATGTCTTATGTTTACGTGTGCTTTAATGTTGTTAATTCTCTCCGGTGATATTGAAGTAAATCCTGGACCTTCAGGTGAGATTAGTACAATCGATAATACTTCATCAACAGGAACGCGGATTTGTCACTTGAATATCCAAAGCCTGAGGCCTAAACTCGATATATTGCAATGTGAAATGTCTTCAATGATATATGTGCTCTTACCGAAACATGGTTAGGATCTTCCGATAACAATAGTGATATCCATCTAAACGGGTTTCAAGAGGTACTGCGGAAAGATCGTCCAACAAGGGGAGGCGGTGTTGCGGTTTACATTAAGATTGGCATACAATTCAAACCAAGACCAGATCTCGGACTGGCTGCGCTTGAATGCTTATGGGTCGAAATATACACTCCCAGTGGCTCGTTTCTACTTGGTATCTTCTACCGACCTCCGAATAGTGATAAGGAAGTCTGGGAGATGATCTCTGCCTCTATTGAGAAAGCGAAAGACTCTGGAATCTCGGACCTCATTATTACTTGTAATTTTAACGATAATCTACTCTCTCAGAGAAGGGGAAAATTTAGTGACGTTGCTGACTATTTTAACCTTAAAGAGGTTGTATCAGAACCAACGTTTTTCACGGAGACGTCAGCGACATTGCTCGACCTAATTGCAGTTAGCGATTCCATCAATGTGCTATCAACTGGGGTAGCTGATCCATTTTTACCAGATTTAACCAGGTGTCACTGTCCTGTGTGTATCGCGGTTGACTTTTAGGAAAACGACTGTAAGGAGTTTCAAACGTCGGGTATGGTTATATAACGAGGGCGATTATAATGGGTTGAATAATGCATTGGTAAACAATGACTGGGATACCGTTTTCTCACATACAAACGTAGATAATATGGTTAACAAGTTTACTTCCACCGTTCTTGAATTAGCTTCTAAGTTTATTCCCAATAAAATCACAACAATTAGGAGAAACGACCCAAAGTGGATGCACAACGAAGTTAGGCATCTGATTCGCCAACGAAAACGCCTTTACCGTACTGCCAAGTCGAAAGGTCGACCCGAGGCTTGGAAGAAATATCGTTCCAAGAGAAATCAAGTTGTTTCAGCCATAAGAAATGCAAAAAACAATTACTGTAACAGAATGCAGGCCTCTCTAGATAGCCCTGATACTAATTCTTCCCTGTGGTGGAAGACCCTCAAGATGTTTTTAGGGAACAGAAAAACTGAAATTCCGAATATTAGTTACCGGGATAGGATAATTTGTTCTGACAAAGACAAGGCGGAAGCGTTTAACGATTATTTTTGTTGCATAGCAACTATTGACGATAGTCACGCGGGCCTTCCATCGATGCCATTTCCAGAAAGTCCAAAACTCAGAACTATAAAACTTGATCAACATGAAGTGCGCTCCGCACTGAAGTTACTGAAAGTATCGAAGGCAACAGGTCCGGACCTAATCAGTCCGCGTCTTCTCAAAGAGTGTTCCACCTCCCTAGCCCAGCCTCTCGCCACCCTTTTCAATATCTCATTGAGCCACCCCAAATTTCCTGAACTGTGGAAGAAGGCAAACGTGATACCGGTTCCTAAAAAAGACCCTGCAAATCTTTTATCAAACTATCGACCGATCTCACTGCTGAGCTGTCTCGGAAAAGTGTTCGAACGGTGTATCTTCAAAAAACTGTGGTCCTTTTTAGACGAAATAAAATACTAAGTCCATTTCAGTCCGGGTTTACTCCATGTGACTCAACTGTACTGCAGCTTACGGATATCTATGACACATTTAGCCGTGCACTTGATGAAGGTAAAGATGTGAGGGTGGTATTTTGCGACGTCAGTAAAGCTGTTGACAAAGTCTGGCACAAAGGTCTAATCTTCAAACTTGAAAACCTTGGAGTAACCGGCGAACTTCTCGACTTCTTTGCATCATATCTTTGTGATCGGATGCAAAGAGTGGTGGTCAACTCCGAGGAGTCCTCTTGGAAACCTGTGACGTCGGGGGTTCCTTAAGGATCTATTCTTGGCCCACTGTTGTTTCTTATTTATATTAACGATATAACCCTAGGTCTAACCAGCAGTATTTGTCTTTTTGCAGACGACACAACCTTATATTTAATAATTGAAAACCCTGACCAGGCTGCTGTTATTTTGAACAATGATCTTACTACAATCGAAAACTGGGCACATACGTGGTTGGTAGAATTCAATCCCATTAAAACCGAAACTATGACAATTTCACGCCGAACAGATCCCGCACAGCAGACACCCTTGTAATGGCAAATGTTCCCATTAAAGAAGTAACGCAGCACAAGCATTATGGGTGTCATTCTCAATTCAAACTGTTCGTGGGATGACCACATAAAACATATTTCCTCAAAAGCATGGTCACGTCTGGATCTTATGAGACGAAATAAATTTATTTTAGACCGGAAAATTCTCGAGAAGATATACTTTGCTTTTGTTAGGCCCTTGTTGGAATATGCAGACACGGTTTGGGATAACTGCAACGAAACAAATCTGACAACTCTTGAACGAATCCAAATTGTGAGTGCTCGAATTGTTACGGGTGCAACTTTAAGTGCGAGCAAGGCATCACTCTACGTTGAAACTGGGTGGGAAGCGTTACAAGCAAGGAGGTAGAAGCACAAATTAATACAGTTCTTCAAAATGTACCATAACATTTCCCCGCCATATATTTCCTGTTTAGTCCCACCCCCTATTTCGATAACCCAGAATTTCGAACTTCGAACCGCAACTAACCTACGAGTTCCTTATTGCCGAACCGCATGCTACCAAAGATCTTTTGTCCCATCCACAACGAATTCTTGGAACGAAATTCCACCTAACGTTAGAGAAAATTGCTCTCTCGCAGAATTTCGAAAATACTTAAACCATAACCTTGTTCGTCCCCCAGCCTACTTTGTCAAATCAATGTCCCGTAAAGCTCAAGTATACCACTGCGGCTACGACTTCGATGTAGTCATCTCAATGAGCATCTTTTTGTTAACCACCTGGCAGTGTCACCGAATTGCTCATGCGGTGAACGTGAGACAACAGAACACTTTTTATTAAAATGCCCTAATTATGACCGTATACGAAGTGAGACCCTAGGGCTACTTCCCAGTCAAACTGACTGCAATACATTACTGTATGGATGAGAATTTTATACTCATGACGAAAACCATTTAGTTTTTAAAACAGTTCATAAGTACATTCTTAGTTCTGCGAGATTTAGTTGACTACTTTGGGTGACCCTCAGATCATAGGGAATAGTTAGTGTGGTGCTACTATTATAACCCTATGAATATATTTCTGGAAACGAATAATAATACAGATTGAATGCATATTCACACACGCATTATGCAACCCATCACCCGTCCTCTGCTTTGCCTCACAATTGCAGTGCGTTCCACCTGGTGTTCATTCATAATGTCTTGGTGCTAGGACACATCTCACCTATATCACATCACCGTGACCGGGCGGAGGCCACTGTTGACTGGTGGAGATTTCTTCCTATCTTCCTACTGTTCCTTTTACTAACAAAAACCCAAGTGCAAGCCCGACATGGGCTAACTGCAATTATCGGACCGTCTCTATGTTTGGACTCCCACTTGCAAGCATAAAGCAATAAAGTGCATCTCGCATCTGGGAATAATACATGGTCTGTCCGCGAATGTTGTCGCTAATGATCGATGAAAGTATAATTCATCGCCGGAGAGTTCAGTGATGTATGTACCACTGGGACCTGGAACGCATTGGTATCCGGGCGCCGAAATATATTTATGCTACTATTGTTTAACGGTGAAAATCCACCAAAATATGCTCAGAATTACTGTACCACGATAAACTAACTCCCGGTCATTTCCCCCACTAGAATATATGTTCTTATGATAGTCCAACAACGTTAAAATTTAGAATTCGCTTGTTACAGTATCAAGGTACAAACATGGAGGTGGTTCGGTTCGGACTAGGTGCTCCTTACTCTTTCTCTTCCTAAGAACTGTACTTCTATCTTTTTACTCTATATCAGTTAGGGAAATCTAACCAATTTGTATCTTTTTATAGTATTTTCTAGTTTTCTTTATTAGCGAATTATTTGTGTCAACAGGTATCTTATTGTATACGTTCTTGATAGAAGCAATTGGTCTCACTGTCTTCTCGTTTGCTACCTGTTAAAATTACTATGAGTGAAAACGACCACAGATAAGCTAACAGCTTACTGTCGAATCCACACCCAATGATAATGTAAGCTATGTATTACCATGGAAATTCTTTTGAAATAAATACTGTTTAAACTAATTGTGTTTAATTCATATATAATATCATTAATGCGATCTCTCGTTATTGCGGAATTGAAATCATCACATTTTTCTTGTGACCATGGGTTAATCATAGCTATTTCAGATTGCATTCCAATCTCATGTTTACTGTCAGCAATCCGGGATACGTTTTTGTCATTATTATCATGAATCTCCGTGTCTGGTTCATTGAGGTCAACTAACGGTTGACGCCACAAAACTTTAGCTGATATTGGAGAGTGGACGTCCGATAACAGGTCATTGTTGTTCAACAGACTTTGAGTTCAAGAAATTGGCAGCCTCCCAAGCATACGATAAATGAGTTACCGTACTCTCCTATTTCAAAGAGACACCGCGGTCATTGACCTTATGAAAACTCAGTGATACGTGTGTACTTATCGAGGGACTCGCTCAAAGTTCTCATCCTTCACTGTGATTCACTCATTCAATAACTTCCAGTGCATCTGTGTACGTATAGAGGCACTTGCTCGAAATTCTCAACTGTCACTGTGATGGCATAAAAGTGAAATCGACAAAGCACGTTCTCAAGTTGGCAATGCGACAACTCCATCAGACACATTTCTGCGCCAGGCTATAAATCCCAGCACAACTTATAGTGGGAGGTGAATTTGTCACGTACAGTCGGCAAGATGAAACGCTGAACAACAAGTAGGTTATCGGACACCTTAGTTCTCGGCCGATAACCTGTACTTAAAATCATGCACACGAAAGTCAGTTACTGATGAGAATAGATCTTTGCTGCACAACAAATAATCGACCACACTGACATTTTTACATGTTGCTCTACCCGAAAGGTGATTCAACCCTATACGTCCATTACAAATTAAAAAGTTACTATTTTTACAAAAGTCTACAAGTTTGTACCCATAATTGTTACAACCACTGTCATTTGAATATCTATTCTGGGGAAAATTGGTGGCAAAACTGGATATATTATCAATATTTTCACTTGTTTCGTCATCGAGGCAGAGCTCACTGAGTTTTCCCGTCTTGGCGTTAAAGTCCCCAACTAAAATAATTTTGTCAGTGACTTTATGCTTCTCCACAATCAAATTATGGAGTTTGTCAAACGGATCGCGTGAGCTGTACTTGCTTCCCTCAGGCGGTATATACACATTCCCTATTACTACAGAAGGTGGGTGGGGGTTGATGAGGTGGCGATTTTCACCCATAATATAAGCTCATTATCATCAGGTATTATTTCCATTCTTCCTTTCAGTTAAAGAATTAACTAGTATGCAAAGACCGCCAGACCTATACCTGGATAAACTACGCCGGTTTTTTAAAGCAAGTGCGTAGAACCCCATCAAAACGGGGTGGATGGTCCAAGTGAGGGAGCTGGTACAGAACTACTCATTGGAGATCTCGGACCTGGACGTTTGGGGAACCAGGGTAAAAAAATCGTCAGAGAAAGGGTCATGGAGGATTGTAACCGTAATTGGCGAGAGGGGGTCAAATCAAAGAGGTCTTTGAGTGGCCTGCGTGATAAAGAGAGGCCAGGTTTCGAAGAGTACCTTGATGGCACCTTTGGGGGGGGGGGGGTCACTGTTGTTCAAGCTGAGGTCGCGATCCCTGGAGCTGAGGGGCAAAATTGGGAAAGACGGTGAAAGGGAGTGCCAGATGTGTAACTTGGGCATGGTGGAGACCCTGGAACACTTTCTTCTAGAATGCCCAAAGTATCTGTCTAAAAGAATGAGATTCACTGGGAGTATAATGGGGAAGTGGGATGGGAGAATGAAGGACATGTGGTTAGGGGGAGACTCAAAGGAGAGGGTTAATATGCTAATCGGAGAGATTGGGAAGAATGGGGCAAGGGATGTCATCAAGCAGTTCGTCTCCGAGTGTTGGGAGGAGAGGAGAAGCGTGGGAATAGGGAGGCAGTCGGGAGTTCAGGGGTAACCAAGGCCTTCTCGTCCGAGAACCGCGACAAATCAGCGGCTGGCCAAAGTGTTATTATTATTAAGTACTTAATTTATGCCATTTTTTCCCGTCGTCCCATGGCAACCGCAGGAGCTAAAAATAGAAAAAAATTAAAACGCCCATATCTCCAAAACTACACGGTACTGAGAATTCTTTGTTGGTGTGAGGCTTCCTTAGGACCAACAGAATGGAATGGTAAAAAAAAATGCTATCGGTTGTATCATGGGGTACTTTTTAGGACTTTGAAAAAGTGCTGAGTCAGCATTTTGTAACACTGTGGGTAATGGGAAAAACATTTAAGATTACTTTTCTCCCAAACCACTGCTCCAAAAGCTTTCAAATTTGACATATAACATCTTTGGAAGATTGTGTCACAGGTTTATTGAAAGCAATTCCCTGGGTCCATATTTGGGCTCTCTATGGGAGCCCAAATGTTTAAATTAGTGCAGTATGAGGAATATTCTTTAAAAATCTTCTTCTTCAGATCTACCAATAAGAATCTTTTGATATTTGGTATGTAGCATGCTTAGGGGGTGAGATCTAAGTTTGTTCAAGCCAAGTCCCTGGGTTCATATTTGGGCTCACCGTGGGAGGTCATTGGTACCAGACAGGTTAACCACATTAGTTCCTAATCCCACATCTGTTAGGCGGTTGTTACCTTTGCCTTTACTTAGTTTAACTCTAGATGGTTCAACCAGTGATCGTACATAATATTGGCGGTTCTCGTGGTCCATTGTATTAAATCCTGAGCAACATCAAACTTCGCCTCAACAATTTTTGGTATCACATTAACGTCCTTCACTTTCCGAATGGTTTTATTGATGATGCTCGAGATTCTCCTCTCAGTCTGAGGGAGGTTTTGCGAAATGTTTAGTTCAGCGAAATAAATTTTTGCTGATCTAAACTTGACCCTGGTATCGCTAAGCATATTCCGCAACTGCTTAACTACGAGATCAGTATTATCACTTTGAGAATTCACGCCAATATTTGGACTGGCCCCTGTGCCCTTTAAACAGAGAGAGAAAATGATTGAACTCGGAGCCGGGGTAACACTCCACCTGGATGTCTGGGTGGGGATTTCGATCAATACGTCCTCAATTTGAACTACCGATCTTTTCTTATTATGCTTTTCGCGTTGGGGTAGAGAGACAACACGTGTTTGAGTTTGCTTGCTCCCTCCTGTATTGTTCCTTAATCCAGACGCTGGGCGAAGTTCCGAAAAACAAGACTCATAGGCCGAACTCGTCTTATCTGTCAACTCATTTTTAAAGTTTTTTTGAGCCCAGATCAAGGCACGCGCCGAAGCGCTGTTGAAGTCTATTTTATTTTTTTGAATCCAGGAGGTGGTCGCATAGCCAAAGTTGTCTTAGACTTCAACTGGTTTAAATTTATCTTGTAATGCTCAATTAAAGCATATAACGTTTGGTTGGCCCATCTAAGAGACCAATGTGATGCAAACACTGAAGCACCTTAAACAGAGCCTTGACCAGCCTAGAATAAGCCTGGAACGGTTGTTCCTAGCCAGTTCCAGACTGGGCAACTCTCTGCTTCTGGTGCCTCTGCCCTTTTCTTGCCATTGTAAAATCAAGTAGATGAACTTAGTATAAATAAAATATAAAGTAATGTAATAAATGAAATTAGAAAACTAGATATCACCAATTAAAGAAGATACCTGGCTTGGTTAATTCCTTCTGAAATGGTAGAAAATCATCCGTCTGTCTCGACGCGTTTCGCTTGATTTAGCTTCTTCAAAGAGACTTTGGGGAAAAAGATTCCAACTTGAATGAATGAAAAGTTTCTGCGCGCCGAAGGCGCACAGGGACGATGTGGGATTGAAATCCATTACGACCCTAATAACTTTATTTGCTTAAAAGCTTTATTTGCTTATAAATCCACGAGAGTGGAGAGCGAGAGTCCATAATCTTATTAAGTATGAGTGTGCGACTGGCAGTAGGATAGTGGGTTGAGATCCCCGAGAACCTCGATCTGGAAAATGTCTAAAAATTTGCATAATTACAAGAGTTATGCACCGTGTTTGCTAAAAGAAGTGGGGAAAATTATGGTAATACTGAAACCGCAGTTTGGTGGTTATGTTAGAAAAAAGAAAAAGAAACCCAAACAATTACTGGTTTTGCAGCAGCCCCAGCATATTATCCTTAACGGTTACAAAAAGGAAAAAATCCACCAATATGTGTTTTATGCTTTTCGCATCAGCCTATAAGGGAGAGTGGATGCTGAGTATTGGCCATCTGGTCTGAACAACTTTGGGAGGGCCTGCCTGGTGTATATGCATATGTGGGCTGTGTTGTTTTACACCGCTCAGCACATAACTAAACTCGGTGACAAATGTCACTCATCTAGATAATTCTTTTCAGTGTGAGATGTCCCAAGTTTGTTTTTCACAACTCAGTTTGTGTCTTCCAAACAATTAGATGAAGCCCTATTGATTGGCTTTCATTAAGTTTTAATCAGTCAGGGAGTGGTTTGCTTTACTGACCCCAGGAAGCCCAATTGGTTGGCTTTGATTCAAGTATAACCAATCGGGGAGCGGTTTGCTTCACTGACTTCAGACAAGTGTGTGAAAATAATATGAAAAAATGGTTTTATAAGATATATTGAGACTGGAGAAATAAATAAAAAACATCACCAAAGATTATGATGTATTCCCGAAGGATAACCAGATACCTCATAATCACATACGGCATCCTATCTCCCTGAAGGCTTGGTGGATGACTCCCGGTTTTCCCAAACTAAACTGTTGGATCTCCCAGAAGGCTTGATGGATGACTCCTGGTTTTCCAAAACTAACCTGTTGGAGCTTTCTTCACTCCTTTTTGTAACCGCTATGGTCTTCTACCGGGCCCGCTGCCAAACCGGCGTTGCTGTTTGGTTTTCTTTTCTCTTCTTCCCTTAAATTTGCCATCGCACAACATTATATTCTGGCTCGCCACCATGGTGGGACTCAAACCTCTACCATCGCCAAGCTGGAACCGAATAGAGCCCACTCTCTAATAGTCTTAATGGCGTTGAAGGATTGATTATTGACAAGCTATCACTCCAACGTAAACTGCCGGGAATTCTAACCGCGTGCATACCCCCTCAGACCCCATCTGAGGCAATAGGAAAGCTAGGCCTGTGTGATCCAAGTGAAATAAAATAAAGTTAACCGGGTCGCAAGGGATTTGTAGATCCCACATCGTCCCTGCGCGTCTTCGGCGTGCTAAAACCTTTCATTCATTCATTATTCGATTCTCCTCACACCATCGGGTGATATTATCATGTATTTAAATGTTTACTAGATTTTTTTATTCAGACACAGTTGTGAATAACATAAATATAATACAATTGGACATTATTGTACACATATTAGACATATATTGGTGGATTTTTTCCTTTTTGTAACCGTAAAGGATATGCTGGGGCTGTTCCCAAACCAGCGACTGTTTGGCTTTCTTTTTCTTTTTTCTAAACTAACCATCAAACTGCGGTTTCACTATTACCATAAATTAGCCAGCTTCTCTAAGCAAACACGGAGCAGAACTCTTGTAGTTATGCAAAATTCCTAGCCATCTTCAAGTTCGAGGTTCTCGGGGATCGCACCCGACTACCCTACTGCCAGTCGCACACTCAAACTTAATAAGATTATTGGCTCTCTTTTCCGACTCTCGTGAATTTATAAGCAAATAGAGCTATAAAGGAAATAAAGTTATTCGGGTCGCAAGGGATTTCAATCACACTTCGTCCCTGTGCGCACTCGGCGCGCAGAAACTTTTCGATCATTCATTCATGATACATTCGCATCTCTGCCTTCACAGCGGACAGACGTATCGTCCAGCACTGGTGATTTCACACAAAACTGATTATCACTCACTCGGAAGTTCATGAACGCTATTGCCATTTGAACTATTACTGTGTATCTTTTTGTATCACTGTAAGTGTTTAATTTTTTCTCTTGCTATTTCTATCTGCATTTTTCACTAAAAACAAATATTTAAGTCAATACAATTAAATTTAAATCTCTAATAACCTAAAAATAAATTTAAGAATTATTTACAAATATAAACAATGGAAAAACAAAGTCAAGCTCAGGTAAAAAGTTCTGTCTTTAAGGTGATTCTAAACTGAAGATTGTCGTTTGAGTGGACAGGTCGAAAACATGATGTTTTTTTCATTACTTTTCAATAGTAATGGTTATTTAATACATGAATGATTGCTTCATACCTAATAGATTACAAAAATGTGATAAAAATTAAAAAAAAAAAAATTTACTCACCAAAAAAATGCTTTTGAAAATCCCTAACTCACGGTCAACTTCCTGCCACAAAAACTTAAAATATGAATCTCACATTGAAGAATATGTTTTCTTTGTGCACTGGAGAACAACAGTTGAGTCATAACTTTTTAAAAAATAAATCCAATTGTATGTTTATTTAAATTTTTGATGGACCACTGCATGCACTGGTCCAGCCATCTTTGCACAGGGAACTATTTACAGTTCAAAAGTATGGCACACTGCACTAATCAGTAATCTAGTTGACCGCCCCTGGAAATATTAGCCATACAAGTGATATATCTGTTCTGTCCTCTTCCACAAGTAAAACTGTCTTGACATGAAATTACCCTGTTGAAAGTGTATCGTCAAATCCCAATAATAGAAAATAAAAGACTGCGTGGCCACACCTCCCCCCCCCCCCCCCCACCTCCACCACAACAAAATGGAATTTTTCAAAATTGAAAAAGGGACATAACTCTGGCAAAAATTGTTGGATCAAACCCTGATTTGACTTGACCTGCATTTTATGTTGCTGAACCTACACAACAAATTTTATTTGATTCTGCCAATTACAACTCAAGTTATTGGTTGGAAACTAAAAAAAGGAGTTTTCAAAGTTGAAAAAGTGTGACACTGGAATCACCTACCAGGACTACATGCAGACTCGAAGGGAAGTTATGGAATTGAATTCTGCCAATAAGTCGTATCGATTGACCAATACTTACAGTGCTCAATGTATAAAATATTCGTCCAGTTATTGAAAAAATCCGATAAGGTGGTTAATGTATAAAAGTGTTTTTAATGTGTTAAATGTCATGTTTTGGATCATGAATAAACTCATGTTGTGTCAGAAACCTACCTTGTATTATTTTTTTTGGTGGGAGTTGACCCGTGGCGACTTGACCCGGTAGCGAGTTGACCCGTTCCCAAAAATTTGAAGCTCGATTGTGCCTTGTGTGTGTTGCCATACTTCACTTTCGTGGAGAATTTCTATGCAACGACTAATAAAATAATTTTCTAGAGAAAAATTTCATGTTCACACTTCTGTCATATTTTATTTGTGATAGGGGGTCTTGTGGGGTGGATAGAAAGAAAAAAATATTATTTTTCGCACTTGGAACAAGCGCCTTACCAACGCATGTGGCTTTCCGATGACAACAACTTCGATCAACAAACACTTGCAGGCATGAGTCTAATAGCCCACAGATTATTCGAAATTATCGATGATCTTTGTGGATTGCAAACAAATTTAATGAAATGCATCGTTTACAATGATTCGCAATGTAAATCACACCAGATCGCAAAATTAGGAGCATTATTTCTGGAACTCACCGAAACCAGACCGAAACGGGTCCGAATGACAGACCAATAAAGTTAACCATCAATATTACATGACGAAGAATAGTTCCCCCGATTTTCGATTGAAAGAAGTGAAAAATCAACCAGTTTACGAATATTTCAACAACGAAAGAATACAACATGGGTTTCTAATTCCACTATATGTCACCGTTTTGTTAATTAAAGAAAATTGAAATTTTTGTTCTCTATTGGTAATTTTGGCGCATGAATACAAACTAATGGCAAGGTCGATCCATGTAAACAAATTAATTGCTTCAGTTGGTGAGGGAAGAATATTTATATAGAACAGACAATCAATGCAATTTGCCTCTATTAGTCTGCCTCCCTTGAGATATATCGACAATCAGAATTTCAGCAGTGGCATTGTCATGAGAATTTACGGGACATGTGGCGAGATCTTTTGTCGCAATGTTGCCCACAACCTTCAGTATTTTGAATTTCCCACCGTAAACATGGCGGACACTTTTGAGACTGAAACGACCCAGGTTGACAACGCGCTTAGTCCTATGTTCGATGTGTTTTATTAAAAATTAAGACTCAACTGCTGCAGTACATTACTGATAGCTCACGTTGGTTGTTCATTGGAAGGTGAGGCGTCTCGCTATTTTTTGAAAACCTGTCCACGCCATTTCCGACTTTTTGACAGTACACATTTTCTAATGTCTCCAAATGACTCGTAAATTTGTTAAATGCATATTTTCCGGGTCCCATCACGTTCTATGTGACATGACCATTCCCCCCAACCCTGGTATCCAAGGGCAAGGCTGTTTCATTGCCAAGTTATTGTTCAATGAAATGTTCACATTTTTCTGTGTTTCTGGCTTCCATGTTGGCAGCCATGACTTTAGAATCACCTTAATTGTAGCAGTGAAAGCAACAGTGGAAATTCCACTAACACTGACATGACATCGATGATGTCGATGATGTCTGGCTTCCAGAAAGAAATTGCCAGATTGAATGACACAATAGAGAGTTTGCGGTCAGAGATTCAAGCCCAGAAGCGGCAGGCAGATAAAGAAAAGGCTAAATTACATCAACGATATTACTGAAAACCTACTTAGAAGTATACGTTTATTTGCAGATGATACATCCCTTTATCTTATAATTGAGAATCCTGAACAAGGTGCCATCATACTCAACCGTGATTTATCCACAATTGAACACTGGGCTAAAACTTGGCTCCTTGAGTTCAACCCCCTTAAAACGGAAACCATGATCATATCACGTAAAAGTAACGTCCCGGTTCACCCTCCTATATATTTAAGCGGAACTCAAATTTCTGAGGTGAGTAGCCACAAGCATCTGGGTGTAATTTTGAAAAAGGTTGTACATGGAACGACCATATCGATCATGTGTGCGCTAAAGCCTGGACACGTATTGACATGTTCAGGGCCCATAAGTTTACACTTGATCGGAAAGTCCTTGAAAAGATATACTTTGCATTTGTCCGACCTCTATTAGAATACGCTGACTCTGTCTGGACATCTGTTCAGCAACTCAAGCTGCTGACCTGGAGAAAATACAAGTAGCTGCAGCAAGAATAGTTACTGGCGCCACTGTGAGCTGCAGTAAAGACCTTCTCTACACAGAAACTCAATGGGATCCACTGGAAGAAAGACGCCGAAAGCACAAGCTTATCCAATTTTTTAAGATGTAGCATAAATTAACACCTCCATATATCTCCAATAAGGTGCCACCAATTATTTCATCTCTTACCCAAAGCCACAATCTCCGATCCGAAAATAGCCACCGTGTTCCCTTTTGTCACACCAATTTATATAAGTCCTCGTTTATCCCAGAAGTTACCGACCAGTGGAATGGATTACCCCCCTCAGTAAGAGAAAATTGTTCCCTCATAAACTTCAAGACGTTTATAAATAGTGCGAACCTACGACCACCATTTTTTTTGCTATGGAGACAAATTCCGTGCTGCCCAAATTTATCATTGCAGGTTACGCCTGTATTGCAGTAATATCAACTCCCACTTATACAATAACCATCTCTCAACATCTCCACGTTGCCAGTGTGAGGATCTCGGAACAACTGAGCACTATCTTGTGCACTGCCCAATCTTTAACGATGCTCGTGATTCCACAATCAATGCATTGCCATTTACTCCTGAGCTTTCCACACTCTTATTTCGATCCGAACGACTGAATAATAACGAAAACCGTCTTGTCTTCAGAGCCGTGCAGGACTAGATCATACCGAGTGGACGCTTTCGATAAGTAGCGGTGCACTCTTAGACTTTTCCGGTGTTGTTTGCCACACAAATGGGCCACCGTTACCGATACACTATTGAGACTGCCCTATTAAATATTCTTTGGTAGTGAACATTGAATTCAGGTTGTTCCCTTGTTTCCTAGTTAACCCCTTGCCCAATGACTGTAATGGTCAGTGTAACTCATAAAAGCGCCATCTAAATCCTTTTATATTTTAAATTTTTGTCTCGAGAACATGGCTTATGATCTCCCCCCCCCCCCCCCCTCCCCATTGGAATGAGCTCGTTCCAGTGAGGGACCGCGGGCCGTGTTCTGGAGACTGACATTGAAAATTTCCAGTTATTCAAAAATTTATTCTTCAAGTGTCGCCTGCTACACGTGTTGGGGAAGGGGTTAAGTTTCCCTTTTCTTTTCATTCTCTCATTCTCTCTATTGCTCTCCTTACTCTCTCTGTCTTCTATGTTTAAACAATATTTTACTTAGTGTTTGCAGCTACTATCAAACTTCGTCAGTAATCCAGAGGAGACGGCTTATAAAAGCTAGAAGCTTACTGCTGAATCCTATCAACAAATCTCGTTCTTGACTCATTACTTTAATGCATACCATTCTACTGGGCACTCTGTATGACAATCATGTTGTAGTTTATTATATGTATGCATCATACTTTTTCATGAATAAATATTGTTTAAATTAAAAGGCTAAATTGTGAAGGGATTGGAAAAGGCAGTTCTGAGAGCCAAACGAGGTAAAGAGGACTATGCTCCTTCTGTTCCTGATTCACCATATATTGACGCCGCTACAGAAATGAGAAGACCTGCGTCCGCCAGATCAGTGGCGGGGATATCTGAAATAGATTCAGATCTAATTACCCCAGCAAGTATAACTGGCTGCGTTCCACAGTAGAAGAAGCCACCAACACGACCACAGCTCCACCCGGTGAGGCGGTTGAAATTCAATTAGATAAAAAGTCAGCTAAAATCCCCAAATCGCAGCGACAGAAAAAATCACCAAACCGAAATCGGTCGAAAAGGAAACTCTCCAATGAGTTCCGTGAAAATAATGAAAACGTGGACGTCGAAGACGAAAATGGTTTCTGTACGACTACTGATCGGCATGTCAAGAAGACAAAAACTATCAAGCAAAATTCACTGAGCACCGCCACTGAAAAGAACTCAGTGGTCATACCAGGAAATGGGGGCTATGTTAACGCAACAGAGCCAACATCACCGGAAATAGTGAATGCGGCAGCTAGCCCAACCGATAGCGCGACATACGCCGACAAAGTAA
Source organism: Pictodentalium vernedei (assembly GCA_031216915.1). Classification (NCBI taxonomy): domain Eukaryota; kingdom Metazoa; phylum Mollusca; class Scaphopoda; order Dentaliida; family Dentaliidae; genus Pictodentalium; species Pictodentalium vernedei. The sequence goes on from CM062297.1 coordinate 790,366,288, forward strand.
AAGCCAAAACGGCCCCTAAGATGACCAATAAAACCAACAAGGCACAGAGCCATCCGCAGCCAAACCCCTGTGTCGTAATCACACGCGTCCACCCCAAAACGGAAAAAAACTCGATTGATAAAGCCCTTCCAGGATGCTCGTGGGAGAGACTAATCTCCAAAGCCACGGGCAACCACACTTGGAAGATAAAAGTAAAATGCCCTAATAGAGCAACGAAATTAAATCTGATAAGCAAAGGGGTAATTATCAATGGCAAAAAATACGAAACCGAGGAATATCGTGTCCTTCCGCAACCCGTTCAGTGTCACAAGTGTCAGAAATTTGGGCACTTATCACACAAATGCAACGGGGAGCAACGATGTATGAAATGCGGTGACAAACACATCGCGAAGGCATGTAGTGCTACAACTCTGAAATGCCCCAACTGCGGTTATCAACATCCCAGCAACTACCGGGGGTGTAGCCACTTCAAAAAAGTTAAAACTAACATCCAGCTTGAAGCTCTAAATGTAAGTAATGTCGAAAACTCATCCTCCCCTTATTCCATGTGAACTCTAATGGCTGGCTCTGTTTTTGGCATAATGAAGAAACACATGGACACCAGTCTGTCGGACGTTTGCAAAGAGATAAGTAAAACAGCCTCTAAGTTATATAAAACTCAAATACCTCACACACTATTAGAAAGGCCGTCAACAAAATATAATTATGTAACAAAATAGCAAATAGTAATTAAACTTAAATAAACTTAGTACAGTTATTCCTAAACCATTCATGGATACACTAAAGATAGTCCAGTGGAACGCTCGAAGCGTCTATCAGAAAAACTTGCAAATGTCACATTATTTCAAAGATATGGAGATAATTAGAATTAGCGAAACATGGCTTAAACCAAACAAAAAAATCTCGTTATGTGGTTTTGATATTATTAGAAGAGATCGCCCCGTCCAAAAAAGTGGTGGTGTCGTTCTGCTAATAAGGCAGGAGGTTAAATACAAAACAGTAGCATGCGACCACCTCAATGCTGAAGTGACTGCAGCTGAAATTGAACTTTACCACAAACACGTGTCCATCATATCATATTATAACAAGCCACAAGCAACAGTAGACAGTAAAGTATTTGAATTCTTTACCAAAAAGTACAAGCACTGCATATTCTTGGGTGATTTCAATTCCAAACACCAGGTATTCGGTTGTCATAGGGCTGAGCCTAAAGGTGACGCCCTTTTCAACATCATTGAAGAACTCGATCTATTCGTGGTAAATAACGATCAAGACGTAACATACATAAGCAACAACCCACTCCATCAATCAGATATCCTAGACTTGATTATCACCAGCAAATCACTAACCAGCCAAATGCAAGACAAATTTATAGGGGATGATGAGCTAGGCAGTGATCACCTGTTGGTTCACGCCACTTTGAAATGTAATACTGGTCCCGCAAGGTATCCTCCCGTGAATAGGAGGAACCTATCAAAAATTGACTGGAACCTCTTTAGAAACATTATCGAAATAAAAATAAAGGCAAATGACCCCTTAAATGCTCATGAATTAGAAAAAGCCTGCACCCTTCTTAACGAGGTTATCAACAGTACACTAGATGAAATTTGTCCGAAGCAAACAGTAAAGACGCGGATAAACAGAATAACCCAAACAACTCTTCAAATAATCAAACAAAAAAGAAAGGCCCTCCGGGCTTACCAATCAGAGAATGATCAAATAAAAAGATCAGAACTTAAAACCGCGTATAATCGCCTACATGGAGAAGTAAAAAAGGCTATAGCTAACGACAATCGCGTGAGATGGGAAAAAGCAACAGGAAACCTAGATAGGCTGAGACAACCAAAGAGGTTCTGGGATTCATTTAAAACTCTTACTGACCAAAAGAGCAAAATCGCCAATAATAATGCGTTGAAGACTAACGACGAAACTATGGCCATGGACGACAAGGCCAAGGCCAGTGCTTTTGCCGAACTTCTAAAGAAAGCGCATCGTCCACAAGAAGGGAACAGATATGACAACGATTTTAAGGTAAAAGTAAATAAATTTGTCCAAGATAATAACTCAATTTTCAATGAACCGAACTTCGACCAAAGGCATGAAGACGGAGACGACCATGAATTAACTGAACCAATAAGCGTAGAAGAGGTCATGGGTATAATCAGAAAATGCAAGTCATCTTCGTCCCCAGGAGAAGACGAAAGTTTCTTACAAAATAATGAAACAGTGCCCCAACATCTTCTACTGTAGACTCACCATACTCCTAAACTGCTGTCTCTCCTGTGGGTACTTCCGTAAATGCCGAAAAGTGGCCACATGAGTAATGATACCTAAACTCGACAAAGAGCTTACCAACCCTTCTAACTACTGCCCAATCAGTTTGATTAGCTGTGTTGGAAAATATTGGAGCGGAGTCTCACTACGAGACTTCGCGTCTATTTCGAATCAATCAACTTTTTCAACAAATGGCAAAGAGTGTATAGGAGTCAGAAAGAGGGAATCGAACACGTATATAGACTGGTCGATTATATGAAAACAGCATTTAGTCAAAACGAAATCGGAACAGCACTTTTCTTGGATGTAGAAAAAGCGGTCGACTCGGTATAGCACAATGGCGTGAGATATAAACTAGCGAAAATGGGATTACCCACTAAAATTCTGAGGATCATATCATCATTTCTAACCGACCAAAAAATCAAGGTGAGGGTTAATCGCGAGATGTCAGAGGAAGTAATACTCGAAGCGGGAACACCACAAGGGTCGGTTCTAAGCCTGCTTCTTTTCATAACATATGTGAATGACAGAAAAAGTAGGGAAAAACTGTGTTGAACTATCGCAGTTCTCAGACGACAAAGGCATTTGGACGACCAGCAAGTCCCGAAACACAATTAAAAATCGTCTACAGGATACCATTCGCGATCTTGAGAGCTGGTGCGCCCTGTGGCGCATCAAACTCAATGCCGCCAAAACTCAAAAAGTTACCTTCTTCAAGAAGTAAAGGAAAAAATCAGTCCCCAGTATCGAGCTCCAGTTATACGATCACAACTTAGAAGAAAGCTAAGAGGCCAAATTATTGATATTTATCCTAGATAGCAATCTCTGTCTAAACAGTCAGGTAAACTTCATTACGGTTAGAGCTACTAAACGTATCAATTTTCTGAAGATGATTAGAGGTAGAAATTGGGGAGCAAACAAAGATGTGCTTCTCAAGCTCTACAAAACATTTATACGCCCAGTACTAGAATACGGTGCCATAATAACAAGTGACCTGAGCAAAACCAACATTCAGAAGCTACAGAGGGTTCAAAATTATGCCCTGCGTGTGGCACTATGCAAACCCAAATGGACACCGATAAAAAAACTTCACGAGTTAGCAAAAATAGAAACTATTCATACGCGATTAAAAGACCTACAAAACAAAACCCTCAACAGACTCCAAGATAGTGAATTAATGGTTGGCCTGAATGAACACCGATCCCTTAACGAAAAAAAAATAAGTTTCCAGAAAATAAAAAAAAATATACAATATAACTAAATTGCGTGGAGTCAGTGAGAATTGCCTCGCTACTCATTGAGAACTTTAGGATAGAGTCTGTGAGGGCTGCCTCGCAACTCTGGTGAAGCGCGATTGAAATGCGTTTAATAAGACATATATAACAAAACTCTCCACATACTCCAGAATAGTGAATCAATGGGGAAGCTGAACGAACACCGAACCCTTAACAGAAAAACAAAATTAAGCCACAGTAAATTAAAATTACTCAATAGAATTAAACTGCGTGGAGTCAGTGAGGATTGCCTCTCTACTCATTGAGAACTTTAGTATTGAGTCTGTGAGGATTGCCGCGCAAATCTGCGTGTGGGGAGTGGGCTCCGAAGAAAGCCACTCCTCACCCCTTCCATAGCAACAATCACACAACAGTCACAATATACAATTGCGGATACCTACCTTTCTCTCTTCCTATAACTTTTCTAATTGAACATTTTCAAATTCTTGCAACACTCTTATCAAGAAGACGCATGGAATAGGTAGACGAAGCGTAGGAGGAATTGGTGCAACCTATCTTTCTGTTAACATACACAGGAAATCACCAAACACCAGGCAAGGATTGAAACACGCTTGTCTGGCTGGGGACGAGTGTACATCTTATATAAATAAACATTTGAATAAAGATTTAACAGCCCTTTTAAGGGCTTCCGGTGTGTGTCTGGGAGAGGGTGTGTGTGCGTTTTTCATTTTTTTTTTTTTTGGTTTTATTTTATTTTTTGTTTTTGTTCTTTTTCCCCCTCCTATCACCACGTCATCTGTTCCCCCTGAAGGCAGACCAGATGGCCAATACACAGCATCCACTCTCCCTTGTAGGCTGATGGGTGAGTCCCAGCTTTCAAAAAAACATATTGGTGGATTTTTTCCTTTTTGTAACCGTTAAGGAGAAAATGCTGGGGCTGCTCCCAAACCAGCGACTGTTTGGGTTTCTTTTTATTTTTTTTAAAATAACCACCAAACTGTCTGTCCGCTATAGAAATTAATATGGGTCCACCCTGAGTGTCCAAAATGGGTCTATTAGGAGTACGTTTTTTTATGGCGGAGGTCATCGTCAGGTTTAAAAAAGTGTGTGGGGAGGGGGTGTAGGGGGCACCAAAAATTATGACCAAAATTTTTTTGACCGAAAAATGTCTTCAAAGAGGTCTCCTAGGGGTAATTTTTTACCAGGAATCTAATGGTGAGGTTTAAAAAAGTACAGGTGTGGGGTGGGGGTGTAGAGGGGCACCAAAATTTATGACCAAAATTTTTCTCACCGATATAGATCTTCAAAGGAGTCTACTAGGGGTAATTGTTTACCAGGAATCTAATGGTAAGGTTTAAAAAAGTACCGGGGTGGGGGTGGGGTGTAGAGGGGCACCAACAGTTATAATACTCTCCTCAGCCCGAGCAACGCCGGGTAACCCTGCTAGTAAAGCTATAAAGCAAATAAAGTTATTAGGGTCGCAAGGGATTTCAATTCCACATCGTCTTTTCATTAAACATTATGATGCCTCACCAATGTTATCAGTTGGAATGAATATGCACCGACGGAGGTTTATGGCGGAAAATATTTTACATAACGTAGAAATTGTGTGTCTTACCTTCGGGACCTCTACATTGTGTGAAAGGTATGAAAAATTAAAAATAAAATACAGTGAAAATAAATAAATAAATGAATAATAATTATAAATAAATGAATAATAATAATAATAATAATAATAATAATAATAATAATAATAATAATAATAATAATAATAATAATAATAATAATAAATTTATTTAGTAAATAAATAAATAAACATGGTTGAAATTGGAACCTATTTTGTTTTTTGGGCATAGTGAACTCTGGCACTCGCCTGTGTGTGTTTGAGGTTAAAAATTCGCACTGGCACAGACATTTCCTACTGAAACGTTTTTTTCTTTTAATATGCCGCCGAAAAATTGTTTTCATTTACTGAACACTGATGGGTTTCAAACATGACAAAAAATACATAAAATTGATTTAAACAAAGTGATGAGCTTAGGAACTGGTTAAACTGACTGGCAATAATTGATGTTATTCATTGATGGGCTCTAATTTAGTCCTGACAAGGATGTTACGCAAGCTTTTGTTTTTCTAATAGGCAATTACAGGTCGAAGATTCAAAGGTTCATTTAATTTGGCATTGGTTAAATTGAATTCATCTTTTAACATTTTTGCTATTTCGATATTCGTTCTGTTGTACATTGTATGTTAAAGTGAAAGGAATGATGGACCTCCTTTCGCATTCTCCCTCTGATATGTTCATACTAAATCGCCAGAGGGTTTGGAGCGTATTAATCCAAAAAGCTTCACGTTTTTTTTTTTAAATTCATCCGTTTCTTCTAATGTGTCTTTAATTGGTGGTTGTTCAATAGGATGGATTTCGAAATCGTCCAAAGAATGGCCAGGAAGGTTAACATGTTGTGATTCTGGGGCATCGGCATTGTGTTTAATATCCTGTTTGTGTCTAGTAGCACGTTCTCGGAAATGATTTTGACTTTGATCAACATACCGCTTCCGACAGCGCTTACACGTGATAAGGTAAATAATATTTGGTGAATCACAATGGAAGGGGTTACGAATCTCATTATGATTTTTCGTTTGTTCTGAGGAAAATTTCTCTTTCTGATCTGGTAAAGAAGTATGCAATCTACAACGTGGCTTTTTGCAATCAAATACCGCGCCACTACCATTCTGTAAGGGTATGTTGTGTTCAGTTTTCAGTGGTTCGAAATCAATAGTTTCAGCTGGACTTTCGAGCTTTTTCAGAGTTTGAGATTTCAGGCTACGCAAAAAGCGCAGTGAGTACCCCCTCGATCTGAGGGCGCCAAATAGAGTAGAACAAGCCTCATTGAAATTTACCTTATCACTTGAATTGCGGTGGAAACGAATGAACTGTGTTTTGATAATACTTTTAAATGTATGTTGAGGTTGAAATGATTTTGTGTGCAACAATTGATGTGAATAACTTGGTTTAAGATATACTTTATAATCTAAATGACCGGACGCCTCAAATTGCTTGCCTTTGTACAGGTCACATCGAGAAAATCAACAGAACTTTCACTGATAGTAGTTTTTAATTTAATGTCTGGATCATGATTGTTCAAAATTCTCAAAAATTCATCAAAATCCTCTTTTGATTGTTCCCAAATAATAAAAATGTCATTTAAATACCTGGGATATACGAGAGGATGCTTTGCACATTTGCTTAAGGCATTTTCCTCCCATTCCGCTACATAAATGCTTGCAAAATTAGGACTGAATCTTTTGCCCATAGGACAACCCATTTTGTGAAGAAAATACTCTCCATTTAATTGAAAGTCATTACCTTTTAAGCTCAGCTCTAAAAGGTCCAAAATTTGTTCATCCGGGCGTTTTGCATCCGGATATTTTTCAAATGCATTTTTAACCGACTTTATACCTTTATCAATATCAATGTTCGTATACATACTGTCGATATCCAAAGTAGCCAGAATTGCATTTTTCGATATTTTCAATTTCGAAATGTTGGACAGGAAATCCTGTGTATTTTTTAGATAGCTCGGATGTCTATTTGCTAAAGGTTTAAGATGATAATCAATTAGTTCCGAGATCGCATAAGAATCCGAATTACAGTCTGATACAATTGGCCTCCCAGGTGGAGTTTCGTCATCCGTCCATGAAGAACGGTCCTTGTGGATCTTTGGTAGGATGTAAAATTGTCTTGTTTGAGCACTGAGCTCAGCTGTTAAATATTTCAATTGTTGTGTGCCCTTCGTCGAGGAGAAATTTTAAGATCTTATTGAATTTTTCGACATTATTGGGCCAAATAAGTGAATCTATTTTCTTACAATGTTTAGTATTGCTGAGTTATCTCATGGCTTCCTTTTTTGAATTATCCCGAGATAGAACGACTACCGACCCACCTTTGTCGGCTGGTTTAATTACTACTTTCTTATTTTTCCGAAGTTTCCTGAGGGCTCTCCGTTCACCAGCTGCTAAATTGTCTTCATTGGAGAGTATGTTCATGCTGAACACCTTATGGAGGATTCGTTTGTTAAACTCAATAATTTGGGGATCTACTTCACTATCTGGAGGTGACCAACCAGATGATTCTGCAAAAGGAAGTTTCCGACCGCGGGAGTTTCTGAAGCGGTCTGCTAATTTCATTTGCCTAAGAAAATTGCAGTTATATAATGGTATATTTGTTTGATTACCAGTTTCAGGCTTTGGTGCTGGTACAAAGGTTAAATCGCGATCTATGGTCATGATTACCCATTGTGCAGAAATATGTGACCTTAAACACCAATAAATAAATAAATAAACCGCGATCTAAAAGAGACTTCTATTGGGTTGTTAGGTTATTGGTGCCAGACAGGTTAACCACATTAATTCCTAATCTCACATCTGTTAGGCGGTTTTTACCTTTGTCTTTTGCATTTAATAACTCCCAATCCTTCAAAATGCATTTTTGGAAAAATTGCCTAAAAGACTGTGGGAGTTGTAGGGGGGGGGGGGGCATATTCAAACTTGGCCTGTATTACTAGCTGGAAAATACACATATCAACTTTGGTAGTCACTCTAAATCCTTCAAAATACATTTTGGACCAAAAAAAAATAAATATTGCTTAAATGGCCCTGGTGGAGGAGGAGAGGGTAGATAGGGGGAGGGGGAGTTATAGGAGTCAATTTTTTTTCTGCATGTAGTCACTCTAAATCCTAAAATATGCATTTTGGACCAAAGAAAAAAGTGCTAATTGAGGTGTGTGTGTGGGGGGGGGGGGGGGGTTGTGGAGGGCTGGGGGTAAAGGAGTTTAAAAAAAATTCTGCATGTAGTCACTCTAAATACTTCAAAATGCACTAAATGTCTAATTGGGGAGGGGGGGGGGGGGTCAAGGCAATAACTTCAAAAGTTTACATTGGATAATGGTGGTCATTGAACTTGACAGGGGGAGGGGGTTGTTATAGGAGTCAAACTTTTTCTGCAAGTAGTCACTCTAAATCCCTCAAAATACATTTCGGACCAAAGAAAAAATATTGCTTAAATGGCCCTGGGGGAGGAGGGGGGTAGAACAGGGTGGGGGGGGGGGGGGGTTATATGTGCCATTTTTTTTCTGCACGTAGTCACTCTAAATCCTTAAAAATGCATTTTGGACCAAAGAAAAAAGTGCTAATTGGGGTGGGGGTATAGGAGTTAAAAAACAGTTCTGCATGTATTCAGTCTAAATAATTCAAAATGCATTTTGAAGCAAAGAAAAAAATGCCTAATTGGCGGGGAGGGGCAGGGCAATAACTTCAACAGTTTTCATTGGATAATGGTGGTCATTGAACATGACATGGACATTGACATGACTGAAAAGAATTGGAATCCGTTAACTATTGTTCAAGTTATGCCATAAACAAAGTTCGGACAGACGGACGGACGGACGGACGGACGGGCGGACGGACAGACGGACATGTGGACGGATGGAGCCCTTTGCTATATCCCTCCTTTGTGGGGGGGGGGGGGATAAAAAGTATGTGGTAGAAGCCTAATTTGAAATTTAGAGAAACTAAGTTCGAAAACCAATTTCAAAAAGGGTAAATTAATGCCAATATTATTTGAAACCACTGTATACAGGTTCAGTAGACCTTGCCCCAAATGAAAAACAATGACGTTGTAACACAGTGTTTGACGAATGAAAGGTACAACCTTGAAACGCAAAACTTTAATCCTAAACTTTAAGCTAGGAATACTAAGTAAAACTGACTGCCAAAAAAAGGGTTCACTATTTCCTAAAACTGATAAAAGAAATCACTGATGTAAATGCAATCATTAAGTTGTTCATTATTTGTAGAAAATATTCTCCATTGAATTGAAAGTCATTACCTTTTAAGCTCAGCTCTAAAAGATCCAAAATTTGTTCATCCGGACGTTTTGCATCCGAATATTTTTCAAATGCATTTTTAACCGATTTAACACCTTTATCAATATCAATGTTCGTATACATGCTGTCGATATTCAAAGATACAATTGGCCTCCCAGGTGGAGTGACGTCATCCGTCCACGAAAAACGGTCCTTGTGGATCTTTGGTAGGATATAAAATTGTCTTGTTTGAGTACTGAGTTTAGCTGTTAAATATTTCAATGTTTTTTTGGTTATGTGACCTTCGTCGAGGAGAAATTTTAAGATCTTATTGAATTTTTCGTCATTATTAGGCCAAATAAATGAATCTATTTTCTTATAATGTTTAGTATTGCTTAGATGTCTCATGGCTTCCTTTTGTTGAATTATCCCGAGATAGAACGACTACCGACCCACCTTTGTCGGCTGGTTTAATTACTAATTTCTTATTTTTCCGAAGTTTCGTGAGGGCTCTCCGTTCACCAGTTGTTAAATTGTCTTTATCGGTGAGTATGTTCATGTTAATAATAATAACACTTTGGCCGGCCGCTGATTTGTCGCGGTTCTCTGATGAGAAGGCCTTGGTTACCCCTGTACTCTCAACTGCCTCCCTATTCCCACGCTTCTTCTCTCCTCCCAACACTCGGAGACGAACTGATTAATGACATCCCTTGCCCCATTCTTCCCAATCTCTCCGATTTGCATATTAACCCTCTCCTTTGAGTCTCCCACTAACCACATGTCCTTCATTCTCCCATCCCACTTCCCCAGTGAATCTTATTCTGTAAGACTTGCATTTTGGGCATTCTAGAAGAAAGTGTTCCAGGGTATCCAGCACGCCCAAATTACACATCTGGCACTCCTTTTCACTGTTTTTCCCAATTTTTTCCCTCTGCTCCAGGGACCGCGACCTCAGCTTGAACAACAGTGACCGTCCAGCGGTGCCATCAAGGTACTCTTCAAAACCAGGCTTCTCTTTATCAAACAGACCACCCAAAGACCTCTTTGATTTGACCCCCTCTCGCCAATTACGGTTACAATCCTCCATGACCCTTTCTCTGACGATTTTTTTACCCTGGTTTGCCCCAACGTTTTGGTCCGAGATCTCCAATGAGTCGTTCTCTACTAGCTCCTTCACTTCGACCATCCACCCCATCTTGATATTTGAGTTGAAAATTCTCAGGAACATTACTTTCCACCATCGGCTGATTTACCAAATAGTTAAGATAACCGAGTTTCAGTAGGTCTATCCTGTCCTTGATCCTCATCCACCCAAGCTCACCCCTGATTGCTTCTAGCGCTGCGGCATTACTCGACCCCGTTATCCGTCGGCCTGCATCGTTCTGCAGGATTTCCAAGCTCTTTACGGCCGTCTGGTTTAGGGGTACCACTTCCGTACCGTATGTTATACTTGGCAGACCCACCATTTCTCAAATGGTTTTCCCCACGAAAACCTTATTGAAACTGTTTCTCCCTATAATTTTCATTTGGTTAAGGATTCGCTTCCCCTTCAGAATCAATTTATTTGTGTGGTTTCGGTAGATGCCTCTTCCTGTGATGTTTATATTTACCCCAAAATACTCGTAATACTTCATGCTGAACACCTTTTGGAGGATTCGTTTGTTAGCCTCAATAATTTCGGGACCTACATCACTATGTGGGGGTGACCAACCAGATTATTCTGTAAAAGGAAGTTTCCGACCGCTGGAGTTCCGATCGCTTGAGTTTCTAAAGCGGTCTGCTAATTTCATTTGTCTAAGAAAATTACAGTTATATGATGGCATATTTGTTTGAAAACCAGTTTTAGGCTTCGGTGCTAGAACAAAAGCTAAACCGTGAGGCTTCTCTTGGGTTGTTAGGTCATTGGTGCCAGACAGGTTAACCACATTAGTTCCTAATCCCACAGGTTTTGGTGCCACCCGAGACAAATAATTCAACTGGCTGTAGTCGCAACCATATCTGTGGGATTTATAGAGGATATGGAATGAGTGTTTTTCTCATATAATATTTATGAAACGAGGCTAAGAATTTTCCGTTTTGGCGAGCCTCTGGCGAGCCCAAACGGAAAATTCGGACGAGTTTCATAAATATTATATGAGAAAAACACTCATTTTATATTCTATTTATCATATGACACTCACACGCACAAATTAGCCACTTAGTATAACTTTTTAACCCATCACCTAACTTGAGTTGCAGACGGCACTTGGAAAAAAACATCCTCGTATAACTAAATATTTTCATTTTTTGCTTCCAAAACATAGATTATAACCCCTCAGTGGAACGAGCTCGTTGATCTCGTTCCAATGAGGGGTCATAACCTATGTTTTGGAAGCAAAAGGTGAAAATATAAAAAAAATGAATGGTGTTTTTCTTGTAGGTAAAAGATTAATTGAATTTATCTTATACCTGTTGAAGATATAGCCCATGTGTTATAGATTATCTATAACACATACCCCTATGTCATATAGATTGGAGAGCGGACTATAGTCTTTTTCTATATTATAATATAATGATGACATTCGCAAAATTGTTTATAAATCGTGTCAAATCTGGTGAAATTGATTATCAAACATATTTTTGTCATAAATCATAAGAATTGAGGCGTAAGTATATTCTCTGTAATTGTTTTCCCAGTTACAGGGCCACTTTCTAAGGGGAACTATACTCTATCATTCACTTGAATTTGTAGCCTTGTTACGCACCAACAGCTTTTCCGGGCACATCACATGTATTCATGCCCAACAAGAGAAAGCAGTCGACTCCACTCCAGATGAGTCGACATTTTGACACGAAATCATCCCCAAAACCCTTTTAAAAATGCAGAAAAGAACAAAGATGGTCGGTATAAGATAAATACAACAATACCATAGTGTGTTTTGATATGTTTGATATCTCAACTCGTTGAAAGTGAGTTTTTTTTCGCTCGGCAAGCCTCGCGAAAAAAACTCACTTTCAACTCGTTGAGATATCAAACATATCAAAACACACTATGGTATTATCGTATATATAACCCACCCTAAATAGGACAGATAATAAATTCTCCCTCCTGAAATTATGCAAATGTCACCCGGTTGTATTTTGTTTAGCCAATCAAATTGTCCAGTTTTGAAATTGACCAATGAAAGCTCCTAACTCCAGTTATGCAAATTATGAAAATGTGGCTCAGTTGTATTTCGTTCAGCCAATCAAATTGTCTAGTTTTGAAAATGACCAATGAAACTGACGGAAGGCTTTATTTATCACTGATTAATATGAAAACAAAATATCAAACGTTTTAAAGTGAACAAAACGAACGAGTCATATGATAAAAGACTATATTAAACTTATTTTGTTAGACTATTTGGCCGTGAGAGAGGGAAAACGTTAATGATTGTTGAAACTGGGAGGTTGTTATAGGATTTGTGGACTGACTACGCACGGATATGCAGAGGGCAAATTTCTGTTCAATTCTGCACATGCCAGTATTGTAAGCTATTCGGTAAACACCGCCGTCGAACAGTTTAACAAAAATAACACCGTCGTGTGGCCATGAGCCCGCTATTGTCTTGTCCTTTACCATTTTCCGACCACGCTAGGCTAGGGACGCACTCTCTTTGGTACGATGGTCGTTGATATACACATTCTTCGTTGAATCAGTTGTTCTAAGATTACGACTGGTTTTGTAGAATTTTTCACGCATTCAATAGCTTACGAACCTGACAAGAATTGGGCGGGATTCCATGGATGATGTACGACCTGTTCGACGACTAAGCTCAATCTCATCTATATTGAGAGGAACGTCCATAGATTTTGCCAGATTCATAAATGTTTCATCATATTTCCAGCTTTATGTTCGGGGATACCTGAAACACGCAGTGAATTCCTCACTCCACATTGACGTAGATCGTCCAGTTCAGTTTCCAATTTAAATATTCTATCATTTTTGTTTTCAACTATTTGTTCCAGCTCACTAACTTTTGTTTCCAATTCCGAACCCCTGGTTGACACAGCAGCTTTGTCAGACTTTTCAATTAACCGCATAAGCATACTCTGAACTGATGGATTATTCAAAGCGGTAATGAGCATTGCCGTTTTATTTGGCACACTGTCAGCCGAGAGGGCACGGGGTTCCCAATTTGATGAATATAAACGTCCAAATATATTAGTAACATCTAAGACAGACATCATGCACAGTCGCGCCGGCTGACAAACTTCAAGCAGTGTTGTCTCCCCTTGCTGAGCGCGTTGGATCTGATTCAGGTGGGGAGACAACACTGCTTGGGGTTTGCCAATCCATCCAGCGTAGCGAGGGGAGACAACATTGGTTGGAGTTTGACCAGCTGGGTGATAGAAATTCAGAAAAATTATGCAAAGCAACAACGACGAGAAAAACATAATTTACAAACAGTTCGCGAAAGTGTCGTCTGGAAATAACATGTCCAATTGCTTCGGTAGACTAATCCTCACGAGCATTTCTCTTACCGGTATCTTGAAATGCAGTATGATTTTTAAAGTGCTGGGATTTCAGTTTGCGGAGTCTAAAAATGTGCAATCACTGGCGAACTTCTCAAATTACAGCAAGATGGGACAATCCAACCAGATTATCTCAAAAGTAGAGGTAGGCGGTTTTGGGGTTTTTGCGGCAAACCGTGAAACGGAACCGCAATACCCTTTCAAAAATCATCCGAACGGTTTCATCGTGTTTGCGCATAAAGTGATGAAACAATCTTACAGGGAGTCTGGAAGGGAACTGCACTAACGGTCCCTGTGGACTCTCAATGCTTATTCTATCCGACAAAGTGTCTAATACGTTGTGATGACGAACCAATAACCCTTTACCCAACGCAGACGATATCAAAATTTATTATTTTAAATATAATTTTTTCATATTTTTAAAAAAAATTCAACAAAACCATATCATGTGACCCCTCGTTGGAACGAGCGCGACGAGCTCGTTCCAACGAGGGGTCACATGCTATGGTTTTGTTGAAATTTTTTGAAAAATAATATTTTTTCAACTGCTGAATTTGCATATTACGCGGGCGGGTGCGGCCGATTCGTTGGGTAAAGTGATAAGGGAGAAAAAGTAACAATGAGAACTCAGCCTAAATAAGATGAACTTCATTCATTTGTTATCCGAGTTTACGTTTTTTTCTGATCCAACATGCTTAGCTAATGATCTTCTAGAACCTATAAGAATTATAAAAGCGAAGTTAGGATGAACCCAAATGAAGCGACTTCCAGACAGGGATTTTCGTGGCGAGCGGTCTCGTACAACATAATGGGGATTTTCCACGTTAGGGAGCCTAAAGTGTTGTTTACCATACGTTCTTAACATACAGAAAAACTTACATTAGAGTAGAAGCGTCAGGCGATGTTTAGTTTATAATTTGAATTAAGTTTCGAAAAGAAATGTAGGAGAAGTAAAATGGACAAACATTTGTGATGGATATTTAATTATAAAAGAGTCTTAAGTCTGAAACGGCAATATCAAATCAAATCAGCCTTCACAATGAACATATACATTTCATCCTCATACTTCACACCGCATTTAGTAACAAATGGACCAGAAATGTGTGAGGAGTTAAGCTGAAAAACATTTGTGATGGGCATTTATCGATTAAAGGGCCATAACTCTGGCAAAAAAACTAGAACCGAAAATTCATGTCCAGATGCACATTCACCCTTCATACTCATAATTCAATCAAATGTCGTAATCATTCGACAATAAATGTAGGAGGAGTTAAAGGGACAAACCGTTGTGGATTTTAACAATAAAATGACAATAACTCTTCATTCTGATACTTCACACTAAATTTCGTAAAATTTCAACGAGAAATTAATGGGAGTAAAGCGGACGGACGGATGGACAGACTGACATACTGGCGGAAGGGCGGACATCATTTCAATATACCCTCCCGACTTCGTTGGTGGGGGATAATAAATAAAAAAATCGGTTTTCTTGAATCAGTTCTCCCAGCAATTAAATAATTTTAAGGGGCTATATAAGTAATAGAATTTTGTTTATTTTGAAATTCTCACCTCTCATATTCCTTAAATTCAGATTAAATATACACAAATTATACATCAAAATGAAGATTAGGATGTATAGAACGCGAAAAACATATGTAATCAACTCACAGAGTTGACAGCAGGCACCACTGGTTCCTGGAAGTCTGCTATCGTATTCGCACCAGAACTGACAATAAAATAATATTTCGCAAGAACAACTCCTGGCCGAATGTGCTTCAGATATTCAATAACAAAGCTAGGCATTCAAAACGCTTTCATGTGCAGCGATAGGACTGCATTTTGGAAAAGGACAACACTGTCTGCATTTTTGATTGGAGATGGTTTTCATGCTCGACAGACATGCGCAAATCATTCGATACCACGAATTTCCATCGAAAAACAAAATCGTAATTCTAAGAAAGTTCAACAGGTATCATGATACCTTGCATTGAATATGGCAACTGAGCAATCTCTATCAAATAACAGTATACTCTATGAAGGCGATCTTTTTCACGATTTGATTTTAGACGGAGTTGTTTTTACATGCCTTTTCCGTCCGATGAGGTCGACCGGAAATCGAACGTATATTGAAACGTAAACAAAAGCAAAGGCTTTGGAATTTACCCCCATGCAGCTCTGTGGCCGTGTTTTGAAGAATGTTGATCTCCTAGTTTTGTTCTTGGATATGCAAGGCACATTTGGCCACAAGTTGTTTTTGTGAAATATTATTAAATTATCAGTTCTGGTGCGAATACGTCAGCAGGCTTCCAGGAACCAGTGGTGCCTACAGTGGACTCTATGAGTTGAGTACGCATGTGTTTCGTGTTCTATACATCTCAATCTTCATTTTGATGTAAATTTTGTGTATATTTAATTTGAATTGAAGGAATATCAGAGGTGAGCATTTTCAAGTAAACCATCCAATCTTGGAGTGAAAAAACAGTGCATAATTCAGAGAGAAAAATCGCGATCAAAATGTCGAAATTTCAAGGTGATGTGTTTACGCATCACACTTACTTGCTTCCTCATAAATATCGTACTCTGGGTTTGACACGCACGTTCAGTGTGCACTGAATATGGGACGAGTTCCGCATTATCAAACACACATTATCACCGCTTGTTTTATTTGAAAAGGATGATAATTATTCCCATATTCAGCTGCAAAGCTGCAAGACAACAAACGACAACACAAAAAGGTGGTTACACAGGCGACACCAGATGATTTATTCATGTACACATTCCGCCACGCTCCCAAGCGTTACAAAAACAACCCTGCTAACGCAAGTCACGTAACACCACATATTCTAAGGCTCGTCAGCCTGAAAATCTCTAGTTAAAAACTCATATTTAAAGGTACAAGATACCTTTGGTCCTGTCCGAGGCATGGAAGTTCAACAGCTACAAAAACTTCAGCATATCTAAAGAAAGGAAAACATTCTCAAAAAATTTCGTGGTCACAACTTGGCGTCCCCGTGCAGAATGAACAGTGAAAACCAATTACCCAGAATACTCAGTCGTCACACCCAGATGCGTTGCAGCAATTCCACATCCAAGGGGAAATAAATTTCATACTAATTCCCTCTGTTCAAACGTATGAAATGATATTTACCTCTGTGTGCCTATTGTGACGTCTGTGACTGATTCAATTCGCTTGTTTTAATTATCCAGTTCGTAAGCAAACAGTATGCATATTAAGGGCAAGATAGCTATTGTGACCGGTGGAGGACGGGGAATTGGCCAAGCAATCAGTGAAGCTGTGTTACAGAAACAAGGAAAGGTAGATATATGTTTTATTCACAGTATACAAGACTCACTACAAATACAAACCTTTTACAAATTATAAGATAAGTACGCTCAAGGGAGAGGCATAGCCTGATTGGCTGTGTACCTGTCCTGCCCAATGCCCATTGTTCAAGAATAAAAAGAACGAAAGGCCTCTGAGGCTGAAATGTTCGCACATTTCGTAGTGAAAAGTTGGTGTCGGTCTGTAGTTTGGCATGAGCCCCGATCTGGTCGAAATTTTTGGCCCCATTTATTAGGTTTCCCCAAACCCAGTTTGGGGAAGACTTGTTATTCTTTTTGTTCAAACATTTTGATTTTCATCCCAGTTTGGAAAGGACTCTTGTTTTTCTTTTTTATCAAAATTTTCCTTCATTATTTTTTATTAGGCTTTCCCAAACCCAGGTTGGGAAAGATTCTTGTTATTCTTTTTCAAAAATTTTTCTTCTCTATTTTTTTTTAATTTATTAAAAATTTTTTTTAATTTTTAAAATTTTTTTTTTTCGCCGTCAATTTTGTCTGTTGCGCTGCTCAAAAGCAAGCTGTACGATTTTAACCAAATTTGGCATACTTATGTAATGCCATACAACCTAGTGAAAGGGGGTATCGTGATGTCTGTGAAAACGCTTATTGTCAAAATATTCTGTCAAAACCTTCAAAATATCAACATTTTCAGCATAGCTCAAAAACAAGCTGTATGATTTCAACCAAATTTGGCAAACGTATGTATTGTTACAAAATCCAGTTAAATGAGGTATCGTCATATGCGTGGAAAAGCTTATTTTCAAACCTTTCTGCCAAAACCATAAAAATTTCACCGTTTTTCAAAAGTCTCAAAATTGTTAACAGTTATCTAAATCAAATTTTCCAAACATTTAGAACATAATATGATACACCAAAATCATCACACAAATATTTCAAAATTAATTCTCATTGGCCAAAAAGGATTTAAAATTATTTGTCTTTAAAACTGACCAACTTCAAGGGCAAATTTCTATAATTGCAAGATTGTTGTAACAATTTTTTTTGGTATGGATAGATGCAACAATGATGGCAGAAGAAAGTTACTGTTTATTTTTTTATCTTAGATTTAAGCCTCAAGCACAATGATGGTGACAATAAGAGTACCGTTTGAAAATGTCAAAATTAGACAACTATGGTTGCTTTTTTTCTATCATTTTGGAATGGGTTAAATTCAAACACGTTGCATGTCCGTATTCACAATTGACTACCGAACACATTTGCTGTTGTAAGTTTGGTTGTAAAGTTTATCCCTATGCCCATTCTGGTTGCATGAAAGTAGGTACTGTCCGAAAAAACCTCCTTTTTTCAGCATTTGGTATGTTTAAATGACAATTTAACTCCATTTCTAATTGATTGAACGCTGAATGTTTTCTATGGCTGCATGCAGCAATCAAAGTATGACAAATTTTGTTTCGTATATTATTATTAAATGTTTAACCCTTAACAGATTTGAGACTTCCCGTAAGAGTACTGTCGGTATAATTGTTATTTTTGTCCACTTTTAAATGCGATTTCTCAGCACTGGAGCCGTATTTCTCAACACGTTTCCACGAGAAGATAGGGCATTCATCCAAGAACAATTTTGCCGTTATATGTTTTATTCAAAGTTATAACCCTCATCCAGCTGTCAGGCCTTGACCTGTAGTACCCTCAACTAGTATATTCCTTCAAATACCAAGATTCAAGATTCCCCCATGTCTCAGGCACTCAGTCTGTCATTGATGTCCACAGATTTGGAGCATAATATGATACACCAAAATCACCACACAAATATTTCAAAATTAATCCCTGTTGGCCAAAACTGATACGAATTTCAAAACTGATTGACTACATGGTCAAATTTGACTAATTGCAAGGCTGTTGTACCAATTATTTTGGTAATGGATAGATACAACAATGATTGCAGAAGAAAGTTACTGTTTACTTTTTAACATCAGATTTAGCCCTCAAGCAGAACGAGGGCGAAAATATGAGTCCCGTTTAAAAATCCCCAAATTAGTCAACTTTGATTGCTCTTTCTGTCATTTTGGAAAGTGTTAATTTCAAACACTTTGCTTTGCTATATGCAGAAATGCTTAATGAACACGTCCGCTTTTGTAAGTTATGCTCTGGGGTTTAACTCAGCATGTGTTTTCGCCACTTAAAGTATAGTACAATGCGAAAAAAATGATTTGTAGCGAATTTTGCAAATTTCTGTAGTCATTTGTCAAAAAACAAAAATGAAAGAGTGAATTTTGCGAATTTCTGTACTCACTTGTCCAAAAACAAAAAGGAAAGAGCTCATTGTACATTCCATAACTGCATTCAAAAATGAATGGGGAACAAATTTTGTTTTATATGTTTAAGTGTCCAACATTATCCAAGACCAGTTTGGGTGTGCAAATATGAGTAGCATCAGTTTTTTCTATCATTCTGGAAAGGGTGAATTTCAAACACATTGTTTTTGATGGAAAGCTCTCCCTGAAAGCCTTTTGTAAATAAATAGTGAAGTTACTAATGTAATGCAAGAAATATTGACAAACAGTTCAACGTCCCTTTAATAAACTCATTTTGACTTGAACTGTATTTATCACTCTGTACACAACCCATCAGATTCCAACAATTTATGTGTGACAGTAATTTGAATTACGTGTATTTCATCTTATCTGAAATAGATATGTTGGACACATTGTGAAATCGTTGGAGTGGGAAGATAACCCTTTTTTCTGGTATGTCCCACACATTCACAAATAAAGAGACTAGTAGAGAATACTTTAATTATTGGTATTTAAGGTCAATGTCGGTATCTATGGCAATATCATCACAATAACATATATTATATTATTAGAACGTTTCTTTTCATGTTCAATCGGTCGATAGTACCTGAGTTTGTGTGATTTCTGAAATAAAACCTGAAGCAGCGATGCCGAACGAAAAATAACTTCCATTGTTAAACGTTAACTGCAACATGCCATCAATCTTGAAACAACAATGTAGTCGAATCCAAAAACATGACGTCATTTCGAACGAATGACGTCTCTTCGCAAATGACTTGTCACAAGTGCCGTCGCTTTGGGAGTTTCTGTATCATCAAATGCCAGCGTTTACAACTGGATCATGCTGTTCATGTCATAATTCATTGTTAATGCTTGTGTGATAAGTGGTAGAAATTAATGGAATATAAATTCATGTTTCTTTGACGACGATAGTTCTTAGAATTAAGAGGAGTGAAACAATTTATTTTGAACTTGAGGCGGAGGCTCAATGAGGTCGAGGAGTAGTACACTTGTGGAAATATAATTGATTGAAGTCATAACTCATATTCAGGATTCACTGAAGTGGTGAACAACACGTGAGTTTTTAATATTTCTGATTCTTTTGAATTCATTGTTTGCAGTTAAAATTAAAAACACACCCACTGAAGATGATATATTTGTTGGTAAGTTTGTGTCTTTCGATGACGAGTGCGTAATCGACGCTGATCAGTGGTAGTGGCGCTTACATTTTCTTTGTTCTCTTGTCTCCAGGGAAGAACGTTCAGATAGTACCCGTGTTTTGCCCCAAAACTCCAGTACTATGACTTTTAGAAGGTGTCAAATTAACCAATCACTGCTGATGTTACAAACGTGAGGCATAATAATGGTATTTATTCAAGATTAGCTATCTGTTGAAACTTGAAGCACACCCTGATTTGTTGGCATGCCCCACGCTTTCACAAACCGACAGAATGGTAGAGACTAAATTATTGGTATTCAAGGTCACTTTCAGCATCTATGGCTATATCATGACCATAATATTGGTATTTGTTGAAGTTTAACTAATCGCTGGCACCTGAGTTGCGTACTTTAGATGACTTCCTCCCCAGGCTTTGGTTGTCAGGTACTTTTTTACCATAATACAATAAAGAATAAATTCAGTATCATGTTGTTTTGACATTGGCTTCCAATCGATCTCTCGCTTTTCTGCTCTCTCTAATTATTTGCTGGATCTCTGTTTCTTTCTATTGTCTGTCTATATCCTTTAACTCATGGTTCTCCCTGTCTGGCTCCCGTGACGCTGCCTCCTTAAGAAAGCTCTTATTATTAGGTGTAAAGATTATCAAAATGATTGAAAGTTTTGTGTACAATACAGTCTGCTTTTTCAAATTAAAAAGCTGGGAAAGCCCGTAATTTGTACAACAAACTTATGTAATGTCATAAAATCTAATGAAATGCGGCATCATGTCTGTGAAAATGCGTATTTCCAAACTATTCTGCCAAAACTTTCGAAAGTCTCAAAATTGTTAACAGTTATTTGGCTCAAATTTTCCACATATTTAGAGCATAATATGATACACCACAATCACAACTCATATCTTTCAACATTAACCCCCATTGGACAAAAATGACATGAATATAGATTTTTTCTTCAAAATTGACCAACTTGAAGGGCAAATTTCTCTAATTACAAGGTTGTTGTAACAATTATTTTGATATGGATAGATGCAACAATGATTGTGGTAAAAAGTTAATGTTTACATTTTAATCTCAGATTTAACCTTCAAGCACAATGAGGACGAGAATAAGAATACCGTTTGAAAATGCCAAAAATAGCCAACTTTGGTTGCTTTTTCTATCATTTTGGAAAGGGTTAATTTCAAACACTTTTCATGTCCGTATTCACAATTGACTACCGAGCATATTTGCTGTTGTAAGTTTGGTTGTAAAGTTTAACCCTATCCCATTCTGGTTGCATAAAAGTAGGTACCGTCCAAAAAACCTCCATTTTTTCAGAATTTGGTCAGTTTAGGTGACGATTTACTCCATTTTTAATTGATTGAGCTCTGAATGTTTTATACAGCTGCATGCAATAGTCAAAGAATGACAAAGTTTGTTCTATATGTTATTATTAAAAGTTTAACCATTGGTAGATTTGAGACTTTCATTAAGGGTACTGTCGGAATAATTGTTATTTTCTCCAAAATTTACATGCAGTTTCTCAGCACTGGAGCTATATTTTCTCAAAAATGAGAAGATAGGGCATTCATCGAAGAACAATTTTGCTGTTATATCTTTTATTCCAAGTTTTAACCCTCACCCAGTTGTCAGGCCTTGAATTGGAGTACCCTCATCTTGTACATTTCCATTCTAATACCAAGATTCAAGATTACTCAGTGTCTCTTATCAGACACTCAGTCTGTGATTGATGTTCACACATTTAGAGCATAATATGATACACTAAAATCACCACACAAATATTTTAAAATTAACCTCTAGTGTAACAAATGATATGAATATAGCATTTTATCTTCGAGATTGACTAATTTCAAGCGCTAATTTCTCTGATTGCAATGTTGTTGCAGCAATTATTTTTGTATGCATAGATGTAACAATGCTTGCAGAAGAAAGTTACTGTTTAGTTTTTAATCTCATCTTTAACCCTCAAGCACAATGAGGGTAAGAGTTCCATTCGAAAATGCAAAAATTAGCTAACTTCGGTTACATTTTCCTGTCATTTTGGAAAGGGTTAATTTTGAACACTTTGTTTTGCTATAGGCAGAGATGCTTAATGAACAAATCCGCTGTTGTAAGTTATGCTTTGGGGCTTAACCCAACGTATGCTTTGGCCACGTAAAGAATAGTATTGTCCGACAAAAATTGATTTTCAGTGAATTTTGCAAACATCTGTACTCGTTTCCTCTAATTGCAAGGTTGTTGTAGCAATTATTTTGGTATGGATAGATGTAAAAATGATTGCAGAAGAAAGTTACTGTTTACTTTTTAATCTCAAGATTTAACCCCCAGGCACAATGAGGGTGAAAATAAGAGTACCGTTATAGAATGCCAAAAGTAGCCAACGTTGGATGCTTTTTGTCTATCATTTTGGAAATAGATAATTTCAAACACGTTGCTTTGCTATATGTAGTCTGCATTTTCACATTGGAAAGTTGGGAAAGCCCGTAATTTGTCCAACAAATTACAATTCTCTAGTTTGTATTATTATTATTTTTTTTTTTTTTTTTTTTGCCTTTAATTTTGTCTGTGGCACTGCTCAAAAACAAGCTGTACGATTTTAACCAAATTTGTCATACTTATGTAATGCCCCAAAATCTAGTGATATGAGGTATCGTCATGTCTGTGAAAACGCTTATTTTGAAAATATAAACCGTCAAAATTTCACCATTTTTCAACATAGCTCAAAAACAAGCTGTACGATTTGAACCGAATTTGGTAAATTTATGTATTGTCATAAAATCTAGTGACATGAGGTATCGTCATATTCAGGAAAAGGCTTATTTTCAAAAATGTTCTGCCAAAACCTTCAAAATTTAACCGTTTTTCAAAAGTCTCAAAATTGTTTACAGTTGTCTAGCTCAAATTTTCCATACATTTAGAGCATAATATGATACACCAAAATCACCACACAAATATTTCCAAATTAACCCCTGTGGTCCAAAATGATAGGAATATAGAATTTTTGTCTTCAAAATTGACCAATTTCAAGGGCAAATTTCTATAATTGCAAGGCTGCTGTAACAACTTTTTGGTAAGGATAGATGCAACAATGATGGCAGAAGAAAGTTACTGCTTACTTTCTAATTAGCTAACTTCGGTTGCATTTTCCTGTCATTTTTGAAAGGGTTAATTTCAAACACTTTGTTTTGCTATAGGTAGAAATGCCTAATGAACACATCCGCTCCGGCAAGTTATGCTTTGGGGTTTAACCCGACATATGCTTTGCCCACTTAAATAATACTATTAAAGAAAAGAACTGTCCGAAAAAAATTTCAGTGAATTTTGCAAACACCTGTACTCATTTCTAATTGTAGGGGGGTTGTTGTAGCAATTACTTTGGTATGGATAGATGCAACAATGATTGCAGAAGAAAGTTACTGTTTACTTTTTAATCTCAAGATTTAACTCTGAAGCACAATGAGGGTGAGAATAAGAGTACCGTTTAAGAATGCCAAAATTGGCCAGCTTTGGATGCTTTTTGTCTATCATTTTGGAAACGGTTAATTTCAAACAATTTGCTTTGCTATATGTAGTCTGCATTTTCACATTGGAAAGTTGGGAAAGCCATAATTTGTCCAACAAATTACAATTCTCTAGTTTTAAACGGTGAATTTGGACCTAATATCAGACCTTTGCCTGCTGGTATCATACTTTTTCCTTTCTGGTGGTATATATCATCTCCGTAAGCATTCAATATCCTCTTTGATGTCGGTCCGAGATACAATCCTCTTCCATGCCGTTCGATTCGAACCGCCTTACCAGCCTTTTTCAAGAAAAGACCATCTCCCATTATTTTTTGCGTTCCGGTGTGCCAGGAATGGAAGTCTGTAGGAAAATTAGTCCCTCTGGACTATTATTCCGCGAAATTATAGTCCTAGGTCTAACATTTCTAGGAATAGTAGTCCGACTTCCATTCCTTTTACACCGGAACTAGCAAGTCCTGATAATGCACCGATACCAAGAGCTAGTAATACAGTCTTTGTGAGAATGGGAAATGCTTTCGTGGCGTGTCCTCCTAATAATCCTAAGAAACCACCTTTCATTTTCAAGTTATGACTGAGATGGAAGGAACTCAACCTCAAGGTCAGTCCTCTCTGATTGTGTCGCGCTGTAGTCATTCTGTTGATTTGGGTTTGAGTCAACGCGATTTCGCCTCCACCATGCTACATCAAATCATTGTGAGTCAACTTTATCTTCACTGCTTCGCCTCGATTTTCTACGGCTCGGCAAATTTTAGCTTTTTGTCCTTCTGACACGTTTATTTGTCTTGATATATCTCAATTTTTGTTGTTGTTGTTTTAAAATTTAATTTTCTGTAGTATTTATTATTTTTTTTGTTACAAATATAAATTATTTCTTTTTTTTACTTCTTATTATATATATAAAAATTTATGTTTCTATTACACTTCCCTGATATGAAATCGTATGGTCACAACTTCTCCTCTGAGATCTAATAAATTACCATTTTGATCAGTTAGTTTTACCTCCATACTGCGTATGGTGTCTAGAGTCACTGGTAAATAGACTAGATTTTTCGGCTGTTTGTTCCCGGAAGAAACGGATGGAAAGAAGGAATAGATGGTGGGTTGGGTGCTGCCGTTGATAAAACGTCCAGAGATCACATCCACGTTCACCAAGATGCTATTGATGGTGAGAATGTCGACAACATATTCTGAGATTGCGTGTCCAGTGTTCGTTTTTCGATAGAATCCCAACAAGTTCGTGAAAGTGTCTTTCTCTCTGAAATCCACTGAGTGATTGTCGCCTATTTCTAATATCGTTCTCAGAGTATTCGAATTTGGAGTTATGTGAATTTTATTATCTCTGTATCCAGCGATTCTCATGTCCTTTTGTATATATTCATTCAGATGGACTATGTTATAACTTCCTTTGTGAATCCGAATCATAAACCAGTCCACTCCGTTGCTATACCTAAATATATTATTTTCTTCCGAGATGTTTGGAAAAGAATATTATTACACATCCATTCAACTTTCAACCCTTATATTTAACGGAATAGCCGCTATGACATAAATGATTCTGTATTCAATGGGTGATGTACAAGCCGGAACTTTTTCCCCAGCACTGTTCATACTAGTTCCTTTCCCATCGAGTCATTAGTTAGGCTTCGAAAAGTTTCCAAATTTCGTTATACAATCATCGACAGTCTGCCGCATAGGGTGAAAATGAAAACGTCCAAAGCAAAATAAAGTCGGTTCACAAAAAATTAGTTAACCAAAAATGAGATAATATTTAAAAAAACAAACAATCTTTTCCAACCAGATCATTAACCCAGTCCCGTGGCCGTCTCGTTTTGTGGATCCGTTATATCTAAATTCGTCAACTTTATTTCGGTTAATCTTCGTACATCTTGACATACTTCGAACGTCTTTTAAAAATGTTTCTCCTAGCTGTTTTGCAAATCTGCACAATTTGTACTTATATTTTTACTAACAGTAATAGCCACCAGATGGTTAGGCGTGAATGGGCACCAGCCGAAGAGAAACAGCGATACGAATTTCAACAAACACTGGTTCCGAAAAGGTTGTTTTGATTTTTTATCGATCCATTTGATCAATACAGCTTCAGTCAAAACGAACAGACTCTTCACCTTTGGGTTTAACCATCGGAATTAAAATTTGTTTATTTAAATGAATTTTAATGCATGGGTTGTGTAATAAACACAGAACGCGATGTATGTTTGAATCAGTGGGTGTTTTACATAACTCGTTGGAATGGCGTAATCATATTTCGCTCGAGCAACATATCGCGTTCTGTCTATTTTCGTCTCAAGATTCATTAACCCTTTACCTAACCTGAAAAGCAGACGACACTTGCAAAAATAATTCTTGAATAACTATTTTTTTCCATTTTTTGTCTCAAAAACATAGGTTATGACCCCTCGTTGGAACGAGCTCGACGAGCTCGTTCCAACGAGGGGTCGTAACCTATGTTTTTGAGACAAAAAATGAAAACAATAATGAAAATTAATTGGCGATTTTTGAGAATGGCGCTGGCCGGTTTTGGCCGTTACGTTAGGTAAAGGCTTAATGCCATTTCATATCACTTCTGCTTTTCCAATTCTAATGACAGATCGAATTTTGTAGTGAAACGAGTTTTATTATCGCTGACCATGAGATGAAACGAATTTTTCGCGGCCGTATTCTCCATTAGTTTTTCTAATAGCTCTTGTTGAAATATTCTGTGATTTTTTTTTATTTATTATTTTGTAATTAATTAATTAATTTTTTTTGTAGCCAATATTATTTTTTTCTTCTGCTTTTTATATTATTGATGTTTAAGGTCACTTTCAGCATTGATAGCTATATCATTAATTTTTTTCAATTTAGAATATAAACTTCTGCTGGTCAGATCGATGACTTCAAAATTGAATAGTGTATCATCCCACGCCTCTCTACAAAATCTTCTAAATTCCTCTTTGCTCGTGCCGTTAGCCATGTGATCGCTGTAGATGTGATTCAGATTCTTGAGATCTTGACGAAACAAGCATAAGAAATTCGCGTTCTCTCTTATCATGTGCCTGGGTAATCTTAAATAATTCTGCGACAGATAGAAGCAATCCACGTTGCTGTGATTTAGTAATCTTCGCAGCAATTCTGTTTTTCCAACAGCCAGTCATCGAAAATCATGGGATTTTTGTCATTCGAATTCAGTTCTCTGGAATCGGGTACGTCCTGTGTATCCTCACAAAAATGAGCTTCGATGTCCGACTTACATCCGAGTTGTTTTGATACCAGTTCCAAGAACTGTGAAATCGACATCTCTTTATCTATCACCTCATCTCGGCGATTGGGCATTTTCAGAATTATATCTGTATGTCTGGGGCTTTTCACCTCTAGGTTGGGGGATCTCATCGGGGGATCTCATGTGACGTCATAGTCACATGACCCAGTGGCGCCATGTTGTGTTGTCACGGTAACCCGCGTGGGCGGCCATCTTGTAACGTCATCCCCATAGTGATACGTGGTGTGAGTGCGCATGCGCAGCGCGTGTTGTTAGGGTGACACGTGTTTCCATAGTCCATTTTGTATACTGGAGGCCGCCATCTTGGTTTCTATGGTAGCACGTGATTGCTATGTACCCAATTTTTCTGCAAAAAGACGGGGTATGTTCGGAGGGTATGTTCGATTGTAGAAGAGTAAATCTAATTACCACAAACAACCCGACGATCTCTCCAAATCACCAAAATCCACCCAACTTTTACTATTTCGAATTCTTTCAGAATTCTCTGCTTCTATCTATATATGTAATAGTTTATGTCTACCTAGCCATGTTCCTTTGTTCTGGAGTATACTCCAGTAGCGTAGAAGAGCCTATTAGTTGGAACAGTTTTGCTTATTATTACTATATTTAGCAATTTCCAGGTCTATTCTTGTTAGTTCTGACCCTATTCCAAGTACTCTTGTTGTTTCATATATCTAGATCATTTATAACCAATCAGATTGCTTAATTTCTCATAATCTGTATGCAGAGTTATCTCCCTTCTGCATAATAAAAGCCTATATCCAATGGCAATATCCCCAGGCACCCCAATTTTAGCACCCCTTTTTGAAAACACCTGTGGCTATGGAATCCCCTTTTTGTCATATGTGCTTATGTGAAAAAGCACAATGTGACACAATGTGCCCTAGCACAAAGGCACATGCTTTATGTGCCGATATGTGCTTATGTGAAAAGGCACAATGTGACACAATATGCCCTATCACATAGGCACATGCTTTATGTGCCGATATGTGCTTATGTGAAAAGGCATAATGTGACGCAATATGCCCTATCACATAGGCACATACGGGTATTTGAGGATACCTATGGCCTAGTATTGTATTATTTGAGGATACCTATCGAGGATACCTACTGGAGAATCCCTTTTTGTCATATGTGCTTATGTGAAAAGGCACAGTGTGACACAATATGCCCTATCACATAGGCACATATGGGTATTTGAGGATACCTATGACCTGACATTGTATTATTTGAGGATACCTATTGAGGATACCTATCGAGGATACCTTTTGGAGAATTTCTTTTTTGTCGCATTAGGCCATGAGAAATCCCTCATAGGTAAAAAAAAAAATAAAAAAAAAACAAAAAAAAAAACAAAACAAAAAAATATCCGACTTGTGATTGGAATTTAAAGTAAAATATTGTATTTGAAGTGGATTGTGATTATTTGCTTTGACGTTCCGTCCACGTTGTCTTACTTCCCATACATCATGAATCTAGAGTAGCCATGTTTTGATAAGGACTTGGCTGCAGCAACATTAGGAAGAAAACTCCAAGGCGGACTGCAGTAAAACATATGTACACCTCTCCTGTTACTTGGAAAAAGTAAATGAACGAGATATTTAACGAATACTTTAAAAAATAGTGGGATGCAAGGGATGCGGATATATTAAATAATTTAAATCAGCTTTGGCAAATTACAAATTATCCCCCCCCCCCCATCCCCCACCACCATAAATTGAATATCAGACTAGTGGCTGATAAGGTAAACTATTGTACCTCGAGTGGATCTTGGTTATATCCCTTGATGCTCCGAAGCAAGATTGATACCTTGACTATGTGACAACCAAGTAACAACTCTGTTTTGTTGTTGTTGTTGTTGTTGTTGTTGTTGTTGTTGTTGTTGTAGTAAAACATATGTACACCTCTCCTGTTACTTGGAAAAAGTAAATGAACGAAATATTTAACGAATACTTTAAAAAATAGTGGGATGCAAGGGATGCGGATATATTAAATAATTTAAATCAGCTTTGGCAAATTACAAATTATCACCCCCCCCCCCCCTCCTCCCCCCCCCCCCCCCCCCACTACCACCACCAGAAATTGAATATCAGACTAGTGGCTGATAAGGTAAACTATTGTACCTCGAGTGGATCTTGGTTATATCCCTTGATGCTCCGATGCAAGATTGATACCTTGACTATGTGACAACCAAGTAACAACTCTGTAAATGTGTCACGAAACATGGATCACCAATACAACTGTTTGACTTTCCGTCTAATAATGCTGTTAGGTGGAAAAATCTGAAGGCACGCAGCATGTAATACTTCGTGAGAAAAGCCGTTCTCGCCTTTTTACGGCATATTAGTTTAATCGGTAACCGTTACATTGTCTATTTTAGGTCAGCACTACTGACCCGTAATTACGGCACACTTCAAGGTTGAATGTCATTGCAACTGGGAAGATAACGGGATTTCTGCCTTTGTATCAAATTTTATATCAGATCTGTATCAGTGGCGTTTGATGAATGTTAGCTTGTTTTCTCTAGCTTTGATTAGCATACAATGCTGTGAATCAAAACTAGACGAAGTGACATCGCCTCACACTACATGGAATTGTAACGTTATTGTATTTTTGCAGCTGAGAAGGACTCGTCGGATTCGTTCCGATTTCGAGTCAATGCAATTGGAAAAACAGCCCGATCAGCATTCAATAGTTATAAGACAATGACATGTCGAACCAGCTCCCAACACATCACGATTTTGGTAGTGATTGATTGAGGAATGAGTTTAGTTTGTACAGAGTTAGTCTACATCTTGACCTAAACCCCAAGCTTCAAATAGTTAATCCACAAATGTACATGTATAAATTTCAGTTTTGTTTCTTTGTTTACTCATATGTTTACTTTTTCTTTAATTTTTGTTCCAGTGGTGATGACCATCAGTGCACTCTAAGGAAAAGGCTGCTCAAAAACCCAAACCGCCAATGTCTATCTCCGGAATACCCGCTGACTGACGAATTTAGGTTTTCACATTCTCGTAGTATTAAATATGGAGATTGACATAACCCAGTACCGACAGTTAGTGGGTATTTTCTACAACGTTCTTAATTCAATAAATCAAGACCACATTCATCAAACTTATGCAAAACTCCATCTTATACTCCGTCCACTTATATTTCATCTCTCAACATCTATAATTGTTATTATGATGTTGATTGTTATTCTCTGTGGTGACTTCCATCCAAACCCCGGTCCAGCTCATACGGGTTCTGTCAGTACCGATCAAAATACAAGTTCAATTCTAAACTATAATATCTGTAGCATCCGTCATAAACTGCATAAGCTAGTAGATGAGATCGATGACTTTGACATTATTTGCTTTACAGAAACTCACTTGGATAATGACTTCAATATTGGTAATATATTGATCCCAAACAATTCGGTCCTCATTATACATAACAGAAATCAGTACGGCGGGGGTATTGCGGTGTATTTTGCGGATCACATCACCTTCAAGCAAATTGAAGACCTATCGTTTGATGATGATATTCTCTGGTTTGAAGTGGGCAACAAACAGAAATTCATCCTTTGTGTCACATACAGATCGGAGAGGGAATCGAGTGAAAATTACTGGACTAACTTGCAGGAAAAAATAGAATTAGCCTTGAAAATAAATCCATCAGTTGTCTTAACTGGTGATATAAACTCTGACCTACTCGTGGAACGGAGTACGCTACAGTCTCTTATAACACTATTCAATTTGAAGAATGTTATATCTGAGCACACTCGAATAGGAAAGACATCTCGAACCCTACTTGACCCTATAATTGTTAGTGACACAGTTACGATAGCTCACTCGGGCACGCTGGAATTAGGTTTATCCGACCATCTCGCAGTATATACTCATGTAGTTTGTGCACACCCTATTCAATCAACTGTCACACGGGAGGTCTGGAATTATAAAAAAAGGTGATTTTATAAAATTGAATAACCTTATAATAGAGACAGAATGGGAGAAACTAATATGCAGTGAGGAGAACATTAATGATGCTCTGTCAAACTTTGTTTCTACGTTTTTGGAACTTGCAGAAAAATGTACACATACAAAAGTTATAATTAGGAAGTCTGATAAGCCGTGGTTTGATAGCGCTATTAGAAGTACTATTCGTCTTCGTGATCGACTGCGTAAATTAGCTCTGCGAAAAGCAATAACCCAAACACATGGGCGAAATATAAAACTACCCGAAACAAAGTTAACAATATGAAAAAATTTGCCAAGGAACAATACTTAGAAAAAATAGATACCTCAATATCAGAAAACGACCAACGGCAATTTTGGCATATTGTTAAGATGTTTCAAAACAACTTTGCTTCCGATCCAGGAATACCGACGCTGAAAACTGATTCAGGTAACACACTTTTTGAAACCGACTATGAAAAAGCTAATATTCTAAACGAGGCATTTATTCAAAATAGTATGTTGAACTCGAAAAGCAAACAACTACCCCCCTTCAAACGCAAATGTTCGAAATCATTTAGCAAAATTTCTTTTACTCAGGAAGACATTATTCACATTATCAATTCTCTTAAAACTAACAAAAGCAGCGGCCACGATGATATTGGACATAGAATGTTAAAGGAAACTAAATTTAGTCTAAGCAGACCTTTATTTCTGCTTTATTCTAAATCACTGGAGTTGTCGGAATTTCCTCTGGAGTGGAAATGTGCTGATGTGATCCCTCTTTATAAAAAAGGTGATCGTCAAGACCCCCAAAATTATCGACCTATCTCTTTATTGTGTTGTGTTGGTAAAATAATGGAGCGGATTGTTTTTAAAGAAGTCTATAAATATTTTAAAGGCAACAATCTATTTTATATAGTACAGTCAGGCTTCCTTCCAAACAACAGCACCGTTTACCAATTATTAGAGATCTATCATAACCTTTGTGACGCAGTGGATAAAAACTTATATATATGTGGTGTCTTTTGTGATATTTCAAAGGCATTTGATAGAGTATGGCACGTAGGAATCATATATAAATTAAAACAGTACGGTATCTCGGGTCCTTTGCTCCACTGGTTTCACAGCTATCTAAAAGACAGAAAACAGAGGGTAAAAATAAATGGTTACAATTCCAACTATAAGAAAGTCAAGGCTGGAGTTCCACAGGGGTCGGTCCTAGGCCCGTTCCTGTTTCTTATATATATCAATGACATCGTCGACAAAATTGACGCGGTTACTCGCATGTTTGCCGATGACACGTGTCTGACAGAATCGTCCAATGACCCATGTAACGTCGAAGCAAAAATGAACGAGGAACTCATAAAAGTAAACGAATGGGCTAACACATGGCTTGTTTCGTTTAATGCAAAAAAGACGAAAGCGATCCTATTCACACTTAAGAAAAATATCTCGTCATCAAATATTTTGTTTAATGGCGAAACAATTGATTTTTGTAATTCTCACAAACATTTGGGTTTAACCTTAGAATCAAACCTGTCTTGGTCAGATCACATTGATAACATTTGTAAAAAGACTTGCTCGAGATTGTTCCAACTAAGAAAATTGAAGTATACTTTTAACAGAAAAATTTTTGAAAAACTATATCATGCATTCATATTACCGATTTTGGAATATGGTAGTTCTGTATGGAGCGGTGCTCCTCAGTATCAATTAAATCGTATTGAAGATATTCACTACGAGGAAGCCCGAATAGTGAGCAGGTTGACAAGATCTGTGCCACGGGATCGACTTCTGTTGGAAGTTGGTTGGAGTAGTCTGGAAAACAGGCGCTATGTTCACAAAATGTGTAACTTTTACAAAATCCTCACTGGGAATGCTCCGAACTTCCTCCACGAACTTTTACCATCTCGTGTCGCCGACATATCCCAATACAATTTACGAAACGCATCTAATTTTGTCCCTTATTTCTGTCGAACGGAACTCTTCAAACGATCATTTTTCCATTCGTGTATTGAAGTGTGGAATACCCTACCGGAGGTTGTTCGAAACAGTCGGTCACTTGGGGAATTCAAAAAGTCCATCTCACCACCCTTGTGTAAGCCTCCAACATATTTTTCAACCGGTATAAGGAAATACAATATTATTCACTCAAAATTACGAACTGGATGTAGTAACCTTAATGGTGACAAGTTCCGCAACTACATCTCAGATTCTCCATTTTGCTTATGTAACGATGGCGTTGAGGATGCAGAACATTATTTCTTCCTGTGTTCTTTAAATTCTGATATCCGCTGTATCCTCATAGATGATTTGTCGAAACTTAAGCCCAACTGGAATTCATTGGATTTAATTTTATATGGAAGCCCGTCATTACCCGAAAGCAGCAATGTATTAGTTTTCTTATCTGTTCAAAAATTTATTCGTGACTCGCATAGATTTGATGTACAGTTGCTGAATTAGCTGCGCATCTCAGCAAGTCTGAGTGTCCCAAGGTTATACAGGTGATCTAACTTCCACTGTGGGTGTCCTCTCGCAGTGGGACCTGACAACCAATCTGTGTGAGGACAACACGGTGGATGTTAGGTTAGTACGGACGAGGAATGAGCACGCAAAGATTAACTGTCTCAACAATGTTCTGTGAACGTTCCTTAGCGGCATTAAACTAAATTTATAATTGAATAAATTGTGTGTGTGGGGAGGGGGGGGGGGGTCATCATCACTGGAATTTCTGTTGTATATTGTTTTTTGTTTTTTTTATTTTGTTTGTCTTCTTTGATTTCAATCTGCTTTTACCCGTTTCTCTCTCTCTCTCTCTCTCTCTCTCTCTCTCTCTCTCTCTCTCTCTCTCTCGCTCTCTCTCTCTCTCTTTCTCTCTATTCTCTCTTTCTTTATTTCTCTCTCTCTCTCTCTTTTGAGTGTATAATGTTTACATATTGTTATATTTTGTTCTGCCTTTTGTAATCTATTAGTCTTTGTACAGGAGCGGAGGGTTTTCTAAGTGGTCAGCACTTGTCCTCCAATCCTGATTTGCATTGTTGAATGGCAAATAAAAATATGTTTAATCTAAACATTATGCCTTTTCACATAAGCACATATCGGCACATAAAGCATGTGCCTTTGTGCTACATTGTGCTTTTTCACATAAGCACATATGACAAAAAAGGGATTCCATAGCCACAGGTGTTTTTAAAAAGGGGTGCTAAAATTGGGGTGCCTGGGGGTATTGCCATTGGATATAGGCTTTTATTATTTAGAAGGAAGATAACTCTGCATACATATTATGAGAAATTAAGCAATCTGATTGGTTATAAATGATCTAGATATATATGAAACAACAAGAGTACTTGGAACTGGGTCAGAACTAACAAAAATAGACCAGAAATTGCTAAATATAGTAATAATAAGCAAAACTGTTCCAACTAATAGGCTCTTTTACGCTACTGGAGTATACTCCAGAACAAAGGAGCATGGCTAGGTAGACATAAACTATTACATATTTAGACAGAAGCAGAGAATTCTGAAAGAATTCGAAGTAGTAAAAGTTGGGTGGATTTGGGTGATTTGGAGAGATCGTCGGGTTGTTTGTGGTAATTAGATTTACTCTTCTACAATCGAACATATCCTCCGAACATACCCCGTCTTATTGCAGAAAAATTGGGTAACATAGCAATCACGTGCTACCATAGAAACCAAGATGGCGGCCTCCAGTATACAAAATGGACGACGGAAACACGTGTCACCCTAACAACACGCGCTGCGCATGCGCACTCACACCACGTATCACTATGGGGATGACGTCACAAGATGGCTGCCCATGTGGGTTACCATGACAACACAACATGGCGCCACTGGGTCATGTGACTATGACGTCACATGAGATCCCCCGATGAGATCCCCCAACCTAGAGGTGGAAAGCCCCTGACATACTATTTATATCCTTTGGTATTTTCTCATTCAACGCTATCCGCAATAATTTGTACTCGGGTTGAAAGAGATCCTTACCAAACATGAATAATTTATCGTAATCCAACAATTTGGGCTGTAACAATAGATTCATCTGCAGGATGGTCTTTCCACAACCAGATTTTCTCACTATCAATCCCCTTATACTTCTCGGGAAGAAGAGGTGATGCTGTCTGACTTCAAATAGGTCTTTAATTCAGCGGGCGGTGTGATCCTGAAGCTAACGAAATAATAATTGTCGTTTTTATTCTTGTATCACGCCACCCAATGTGTGCCTTCACTCAATAAATCGTCCAGATTCAAAATGTCACATTCGTTTGGTCGATTATCACTGCTAGGTAAGGCATCTCGAGAGAAGATGCCGCAAAAATGTTTTATTTTCAAAGCGCTGACAGCTTTTCTCAACTGTATATTTCACAGAGGTTTATTAGATGGTATGACACCTTCTACGGATATGTTCGTAATTTTAAATTTGGATCTATATTAATTTTTGTATTAATCTGATTATTTTATTATAAATCTAATTCACAAAAATCACAAAAGTTATTATTTATTTCTTTTAAAAAAAGCAAAATTTTCTTTAACTAACTTCCTACTTGCATATCGATTGTGTTAGAACACTCCTCTCGAGGCTTCAGGGTATAATGTCCATGCACTCACGTATGTATTCCATCCTTTGATATTATCCTTTTATCATCAACGGCCGAGAGGGATATTTTGTTAAGTATCTCCGTGTAGAGGGTGTGATTGTGACTTTGAATTATTTTTCATCGATTTCATCACTTTTGCACTGGAGAAAAGACAGTTTTTATACTCTTCAAAAGTGATGTCTTTTTGCACCACGGCTCTCTTGATGCCTTTACACTTCTTGATTACCTCCCCTTCTAAGAGGTAAGCGTACAATTTAGCTTTCAAACCTACAAATTTCGTGACCTGTCTTCCTCCTGCCTCGCCTTTAAATTTACCCACCACTTTCTTATTATTATCCTTGATAATCCCTGATGTGTGATCGCTAGGATAGTTACTGGTATCGAACCAATCTTCGAAACTGGAGATATGTCCTTGTAACGCGGGAGTCCGAATCGATCGCTCAGACAGTCACCCATCCGAGGACTAACCGGGCTCGACGCTGCTTAACTTCGGTGATCTGACTAGAACCGGTTAAAGCAACGCCACCCCCCCCCCCCCCCCCCACTAGATTGCCCATAACCAATTATGTAATATATGTATGTATATAATGTTTTTGAAAAGACACGACGGCTGTTTGGTTTCCAGCTCTGTACGAATTAGTAGCCAGTACGCCCATAGTATGGAACATCCGACTTCGGCGCGAGTCATGTTTTGTTCTACACTGGAATCTAATTATTGTTAAATAAATGCTGATCGTAAAAGTTCTTACTATAGTTATTCAGCAAGTAACATCCCGGTTGAAAAAAACGCTTTATGACACTTGTCCCCAGGTATCGAAGTTTCGGCGAAGAATCCTCTACAGATATGACATTCGGTGGCTCTCTTATTGTCTTTTATTTGCTCATCTTTGATGATCATCTTTGCATGAGTTTTAAATTACTCGTATATATTTTTAATTTGAGACTCCAACTCGTTCACGAATTTTTGTGCTAAGTCGTCGTCAGAATGTTTCTTGTAGATGAATTGTCCCGCAGAATGTCGATCATCGAAAGAACATTTTATGTAAAAATAATATCCTGATCCTGATGGAACGTGCTTCTGATATTTCTCAGTGAAACTCTATCAAACGCCGGGCTGTCACGAACACATTTTCACCGTGAAACATTCGAAATCGGTATACACTACAAAAGGCACTCTCAGTCTTCTGTTGTGATGTCTGAATTTGATGTTAGTGTGCGGCTTGGGCAATTTTACGTTGA
Source organism: Pictodentalium vernedei (assembly GCA_031216915.1). NCBI lineage: Eukaryota > Metazoa > Mollusca > Scaphopoda > Dentaliida > Dentaliidae > Pictodentalium > Pictodentalium vernedei. Next base: position 790,403,531 of record CM062297.1, read on the forward strand.
CACATTCATTTTCGTCACAATATTCCTGATGGTGTAGCAAAGAATCTTTAGACAATTCCGACAGAAAAATCTCTCAGCGTGATGTTTGTTAGTCTGTTAGTCTGTGTGGATAACAAGCGACTCATGTTTTTAATCCAACTAGAGTTGATTGTCCTCTTTCGAAATCAATAATAATCGACAATTTTTTCACGACTGTTGTGAGAATTCTATTGAAGCGTATAAGTGTCACATGAGAAAAAATCTTATATCCTACGTAAGAGATAATATCTGTTACGTAAGAGTTACATAGGAATTAGTATATCTTTCGTAGGTGACAATTTCTCTTACGTAGGAGTTATATGTCTTACGTAGCAGTAAGAATCTCTTACGTTGGAGTTATTATCTCTTACGTAGGAGGTAGTAGTTACTCTTATTAAACTATTTCTGAGAGCTGCATTCAACCCTTTCTATTTCTACCGAAAGACCTCTTGGGTGTGTTTGGGTGCAGGGAGGGGGGGGGGGGGGGCTTAACTGGTATACCCGACAAGGTGAGATAGTTACACAAGTTTGTGTGCACACATTGAGGTACAACACGCGATGAAAATGCCTTAGCTCGGTATTTCCGCCTACCTTATACAGTTTAAGTGAGGTAAAGGCTAGAATTTGAAAGAATAGACACAACAATAAGTACCACGCCAAGTCAAGTGCGTGCGTGCGTGCGTGCGTGCGTTCGTGCGTGCGTGCGTGCGTGCGTGCGTGCGTGCGTGCGCGCGTGCGTGCGTGCGCGATGTTAAAAATTCGCACTGGCACAGACATTTTCTACTGAAACGTTTTTTTCTTTTAATATGCCACCGAAAATTTGTTTTCATTTACTGAACCCTGAAGGGTTTCAAACATGACAAAAAATACATAAAATTGATTTAAACTAAGTTATGAGCTTAGGAACTGGTTAAACTGACTGGCAATAATTGATGTTATTCATTGTCGGGCTCTAATTTAGTCCTTACAAGGATGTTACGCAAGCTTTTGTTTTTCTTATAGGCGATGACAGGTCGAAGATTCAAAGGTTCATTTAATTTATCATTGGTAAAATTGAATTCGTCTTTTAACAGTTTTGCTATTTCGATATTCATTCTGTTGTACGTTAAAGTGAAAGGAATGATGGACCTCCTTTCACATTCGCCTTCTGATATGTTCATACCAAATGGCCAGAGGGTTTGAAGCGTATTGATCCAAAACGCTTCACGTTTTTTTCTAAATCCATCCGTTTCTTCTAATGTGTCTTTAATTGGTGGTTGTTCCATAGGATGGATTTCGAAATCGTCCAAAGAATGGCCTGGAAGGTTAAAATGTTGTGCTACTGGGGCATCAGCATTATGTTTTATATCCTGTTTGTGTCCAGGAGCACGTTCTCGGAAAGGATTTTGACTTTGAACAACATACTGTTTCCGACAGCGCTTACATGTGATAAGGTAAATAATGTTTGGTGAATCACAATGGAGGGGGTTACGGATCTGATAATGATTTTTTGTTTGTTCGGAGGAAAATTCCTCTTTCTGATCAGGCATAAAAGTATGCAATCTACATCGAGGCTTTTTGCAATTAAATACCGAGCCACTACAATTCTGCAACGGCCTGTTGTGTTCAATCTTCAGTGGTTCGAAGTCAATAGTTTCAACTGGACTTTCGAGCTTTTTCAGAGTTTGAGATTTTAAGGTACTCAAAAAGCGCAGTGAGTATCCTTTCGATCTGAGAGCGCCAAATAGAGTAGAACAAGCCTCATTGAAATTTACCTTATCACTTGAATTGCGGTGGAAACGAATGAGTTGTGATTTGATGATACCTTTAAATGTATGTTGAGGATGAAATGGTTTTGTGTGCAACAATTGATGTGAATCAGTTGGTTTAAAATATACCTTATAATCTAAATGACTGGACGCCTGAAATTGCGTGCCTTTATACACGGTCACATCGAGAAAATCAACAGAATTTTCACTGATAGTAGCTTTCATTTTAATATTTGAATCGTGATTGTTCAAAATTTCTAAAAATTCATCAACATCTTCTTTTGAATGTTCCCAAATAAGAAAAATGTCATCTAAATACCTGAGATATACAAGAGGATGCTTTGCACATTTGCTTATGGCGTTTTCCTCCCATTCCGCTACATAAATGCTTGCAAAATTAGGACTGAATCTTTTACCCATAGGACAACCATTATTTGTAGAAAATATTCTCCATTGAATTGAAAGTCATTACCTTTTAAACTCAGCTCTAAAAGATCCAAAATTTGTTCATCTTGTCGTTTTGCATCCGGATATTTTTCAAATGCATTTTTAACTGATTTTACACCTTTATCAATATCAATGTTCGTTTTCATACTGTCGATATCCAAAGTAGCCAGAATTGCATTTTTCGATATTTTAAATTTCGAAATTTTTGACAGGAAATCCTGTGTATTTTTAGATAGCTCGGATGTCTATTAGCTATAGGTTTCAGATGATAATCAATTAATTCCGAGATCGCATAAGATTCCGAATTACAATCTTATACAATTGGCCTCCCGGGTGGAGTTAAGTCATCCGTCCACGAAGAACTGTCCTTGTGGATCTTTGGTTGGATATAAAATTGTCTTTTTTGAGCACTGAGCTTAGCTGGTAAATATTTCAGTTGTTTTTTGGTAATGTGACCTTCGTCAAGGAGAAATTTTAAGATCTTATTGAATTTTTCGATATTACTAGGCCAAATAAGTGAATCTATTTTCTTATAATGTTTGGTATTGCTGAGTTGTCTCATGGCTTCCTTTATATAATTATCCCGAGATAGAACAACTACATCTGTCAGGCGGCTGTTACCTTTGCCTTTACTTAGTTTAAATTTAGGTGGTTCAACCAGTGATCGTACATAATATTGGCGGTTCTCGTGGTCCAATGGATTAAATCCTGACCAACATCAAACTTCGCGTCATCAATCAAGTGTGTGTGTGTGTGTGTGTGTGTGTTGTGTGTGTGTGTGTGTGTGTGTGTGTGTGTGTGTGTGTGTGTGTGTGTGTGTGTGTGTGTGTGTGTGTGTGTGTGTGTGTGTGTGTGTGTGTGTGTGTGTGTGTTTGTGTGTGTGTGTGTGTGTGTGTGTGTGTGTGTGTGTGTGTGTGTGTGTGTGTGTGTGTGTGTGTGTGTGTGTGTGTGTGTGTGTGTGTGTGTGTGTGTGTGTGTGTGTGTGTGTGTGCGTTTGTCTTACCAACTTGACGAGGTAACTAGACAAAAGAGTTTGCGTGTTTCGCCTTACCGAGGTACAAAAGACAAAAGAAACCCTTTACCTCGGTTGTTTTCCCAGAACTGTACCGGCAAAACGAGGTTGAAACCGTTAGTCCACACAAAGGACAGACAATGGGGTACCTCGGTATGTAGGGAAAACAAGACTGTGTGTGTGTGTGTGGGTTTGTCTTACCAACTTGACGAGGTAACTAGACAAAAGAGTTTGCGTGTTTCGCCTTACCGAGGTACATAAGACAAAAGAAACCCTTTACCTCGGTTGTTTTCCCAGAACTGTACCGGCAAAACGAGGTTGAAACCGTTAGTCCACACAAAGGACAAACAATGGGGTACCTCGGTATGTAGGGTAGACAAGACTCTGTGTGTGTGTGTGTGTGTGTGTGTGTGTGTGTGTGTGTGTGTGTGTGTGTGTGTGTGTGTGTGTGTGTGTGTGTGTGTTTGTGTGGGTTTGTCTTACCAACTTGACGAGGTAACTAGACAAAAGAGTTTGCGTGTTCCGCCTTACCAAGGTACAAAAGACAAAAGAAACCCTTTACCTCGGTTGTTTTCCCAGAACTGTACCGGCAAAACGAGGTAGAAACCGTTAGTCCACACAAAGGACAAACAATGGGGTACCTCGGTATGTAGGGTAGACAAGACTCTGTGTGTGTGTGTGTGTGTGTGTGGGTGGGTGGGTTTGTCTTACCAACTTGACGAGGTAAGTAGACAAAAGAGTTTGTGTGTTTCGCCTTACCGAGGTACAAAAGACAAAAGAAACCCTTTACCTCGGTTGTTTTCCCAGAACTGTACCGGCAAAACGAGGTAGAAACCGTTAGTCCACACAAAGGACAAACAATGGGGTACCTCTGTATGTAGGGTAGACAAGACTCTCTCTGTGTGTGTGTGTGTGTGTCCATTTTCCCCCTTCAGACTCATCGAGGATGATTTTTCTCCCCACACACGATTATTACATCATTATAGATAATTGGCGGTCACGTGCTGACATACCCAATTTATCAAGTCGTAGTCCTTTCGAAAAACGAACAATCTGATCGGAAAAATCGTACAAAAAAAACTAAAAAAATGATTTGTTACACTGTCTGATAAAAGATTAATGAATTTGCGCGTGTCAAACTCTAATGTAAAGGGCATTGTGAGATTATTGATTGATCGATAAATTCGCGCAGTGATATTATTAAATCTGCAAAGAAACATGGGGTTGAAACAAATCAAGTTTAATATTTGAATAATGATTATATATTGAGTCTGATTCAACAAGGAACAGATAAATAGGTAATAAAGCCATTTTGTTTATTTACAATTGTGCAGACGATGATGAAATAGTTCCGGCGACCTAATAAAATATGCAAATGAGTATGTCACGTCGGGTGGGTGGGATAGAAATATCCCACCCTGCTGTCTCACCCGGGACACGCGTATGTTTCACGTATAGTGGGGGGGGGGGGGGGGGAGAAAAGTGTGGGTGGTGGAGGTGCTGGAACTGAGTTTGGGGAGTTGTAACTTGTAAGTTACCATATCGGAGAGACTGCTTCACATTCTAGAGGAATATACAGGTGGAGGTTGGAATTGTGATTGGATGGGTTTTACACGCTAAAAACGAAAGTGTTAAAAACTAAACTTGAAGTGTTATATTTAACACTTACTAAGTGCTGAACTAGCACTTTGTTAAAGTGTAGATATCCCAGAACTTGACAGGTGTTGACAATAATACCACTTGACAAGTGTTATGTCGCGACACTTAAAAGGAAACAACGCAGATGACGCGGATCAGGCTCGAACTCTCGAGCCTGACCCGCGTCATCTGCGTTGTGTCCTTTTACTTATGTACCCACCAAGCGCAAATCAAATTATGGACGATTCTGCAAGACCACCAATGCTAGACACATGGGAAGTGCCATCCATTCAAGTTTCAGATGTCTGACGATTGTAATGTCTAAGTGCTTAAAGCATTGCACTTTGAGTGGTAAAATCAAACCCTCAGAGTTAGAATGAGTTTAACATCTTGAAAGTGTCCGTTTTAACACTTTAGTTTTTAGTGTGTATGGGTGGGTTACTGAGCCTGTGATGGTGGATGGGGAGGGTGGAATGTATTACTTCTGGTTGGATGAGGGGATTCCTAAATTTTGGTAGAGTCATCCCTCTGTATTTTTGTGGTCTGGTAGTCTCTGGGAGACATCTATACACCCAAGCCGACCTCGGTTTTGATGAGTACCTGAGTACCTTTAGGCCCAGACGTATGAAAGTCTTCAGATACTATGTGCCAAGGGATCCCACCCTCCCCTCCAACAGAAAAATGTGCTAAATATACTCTTCAAAAAAAGAAACGCAAAACGGGTATAGTCTTGATAACATGGCAAATTTTGGAGAATATAGTAATGAAGTGTTGCTGGAGATATGGTTTACGACATATCGTGGTGGTCTAAATATTATGTAACATTTTGGACAATGGGGCATAATTTCGCCCACGGTGACCACAAGATATTGAAAATTAACAAAACAAAGTTTCCACTGAATGAATACCTGATCATGAAGTTGCACACTCCGATCATGCGACTTGAGCGTGTGGGGGTATAAATAGACATGGGCATCGGTCGGAATTCGCACAGCGTTAAAGGAATCTTGCTCATGCAATATGCCGCGTTTGACCGAAGCTGGGAAATAGTGCTTGGAAACGGGCGAATCAACTTCGAATGTAGCGAGAGTGTTCAATGTCTCTGTCAAGGGAGAGGTGCCTTTGGGGTGCCCACCACTGAACAATAAATATTAGTTGTGTCGGGGAGGGTTAAGATCGCCCAAGTTCCATCGCACTCCCTTAGAGTGTGCCCTGAAACCAGAGTGAACTTATACCTGACCCGAGTTCCTCGTTCGCATTCCTCGAGGTGCATGTAGCTTAGATAAAAGGGGTGTAAATACAAATAAAGGGGTTATGTAATTACTGATACGGAATGACGGAACAAAACAATTTATTTACATATAAAAGAAAATACCTTTCTCACAACCATGTCCTTCAATATATACATTTCTACAACCCAATAAAAAATTTACACTTCACAGTGTCCGCCCGGGCGTCCGTTAGTTTTACCGCTGCATGCCTTCTCGTTCTCCGCTTGACTTTCCTTTTTGTTGTACTGTCAAATGAATTGTTCTTTTCACATGGACCGTTGAGAAGGTCATAAAACACAGTCCGGTCTCTGATACGAATCTTAATCAGTCTATCCACACTATTCAAAACCTATAACAGTTCACAATTTTTGCTACCACACATTATTTCACCGTCTATTTGCCTGAGTTCAAGATCACCAGTTATTCCACTCTTCCACAATTTTGCCTCTACGCTTGTCCATGGCCTTCCCGCAACTCCTGGACCTTCCTCAACCTCTACCATTCAGATCTGACCCCAATGTCAGAAAACACTGACCTTATATACGTTTGGGGCGGAAACCTCTCACAAAGCCTACATTAAATTTATAATGTTACCCTATGGTTCTTAAATCTTTTATCGAAACATGCCATAATATTTTACAATTAGTAAAAAAAGCTAGACAAAGAATTAATCTCTTCACACCTTTGGGGGAACGAATTAAACCACCTTGATTACAGCCTGGGGAAGGATTAATTTATACCTGTTAATGGCATTGGGCACAGAGGTCACCCAGGGTTCATTGAGTGCATTTTTCGAAATTACTGGAAATCACCGTTTTCGATTTCCAAATGCATTGCTGCAGTTCATACTTCATACATGTACGTTTAAAATTTTATTCTCAAAATATTTATCGCGGAAGAGGGAGGGTGGGGCAACACAAATTTTGAAAGTTGGTCACACTCATATTTCAATCATGGAAAGGCACATGGACCTCATACCAACACCAAATGAAAACGCCATGGAAGTTAATAGTTGGGGTTCAGTTTACTAGGGTCACACATGCCTCTTTAACGGCAGCTTTCAGAATTGTTCAAAATTGCGTTTTATGTCCCCCAATGCATTTCTGGAGTTTATACATGTATTTCGTCTCTCAAAAAGTGGGCAGTATCAAAAATATCCATTGCTGTGTCCTTTATAGAACACATTTAATGGTTATGAACTCCCAAATAAGTGAACACGTGACCTGGAGTATTTGACACCCAAAGTTGTGAGTAGGATTAAATAGGGCTGGTCAGCCGATTGGTTAAATATATTTTGACTTTGAAACCATTAATTAAAATTTTGATTTATCCACTTTAGAAAGGATTAATAAGTTTGTTAGTAATTTTGTGCCAGAAATTGTGAGAATCTCTCAAAAACATCAGGCATAAAAAAGTGTCAAGGCGCAAGACCATACGGTAGTTGTGACAAGTTGTGACAATTCGGAATTTAAATTGAAATTTGGTATGTTGACATATATTTTTTTCTAGTTTATTTTTTCAAGAGATGATGTACTTTGTGGATGTATGGGCAAATTTTTTCAAAGCAACTTGGTGTGTTGTACAGAGGGAAAGGTAAGCACTGTGCTCAATGCGATTTATTTAGGCGTTCATAACCTAATGCTATGCACAAAAATTATTTTCGGTTTCTAGAAAACATTAAACTAAATCCCGAATGAAAATCTTTAAATGCTGTTTACGAAAACGTATTTCTGATTTCTTGAATGATATTTTACTCCCGAAAATAAGACTCAATAAATTCTTTTTTCTATATGTCTTAGTATTGATGCTTTCACCATTTCCACAAATACTCAAATTTACAGGTCGCAATAAATTCTGTTTCTCTAGTTTTATTTTTTGTTGTTGTCCAGATAAGTATTTGGGTGGACTGAAATAAAAGAAAATCCAGGTTTTGAAGAGTTTCTTGAAGGCACCTTGGGGGGTAGGGGTGGGTGGGAGGTAGTCTAGAGCTGTCTGGTTAATCGAAAATCTATGTGGTGTCAGCTGTCGAGAAGAAACGAAAGTCACAAACGTCGTCGAACATAAAACGAAACGTGGGTTGGGGGTCCACAGAGTTAGGGAATATTGCTTGTCCTGAATAGCACCATGTACATATAACATCGCGGCACAGGACCATATCATTGTCTTCCCGGAAAGCCTTTTTGTTTCAAAATGTGGCTTTTGTACAGATTTAGTATTTTGTTGATTTTTCTCCTTGGGTTAAATAAGCAGAAGTAAAACCGACACAACGACTCGACCGTTTTGTCTCTACCGACACCGACAACATTCCATAACAGAACAGCTCAAGGGAGAGGTGGGGGCCACTGCTGTTTAAGCTGAGGTCGCGGACGGTGGAACTTAGGGGGAAAAAGTGTGAAGAAGTGCAAATGTGTAATTTAGGTCTAGAAGAGACCCTTTAATGATTCCTCTTAAAATGTCCAAAGTATCAGTCTAAAACAATAAGATTCACTGGGAATATAATGGGGAAATAGGATGGGAGAATGACGAATATTTGGGAATTGGTTGAGAACAGGAGAGGGTTCGTATGCTTATCCTAGAGAGATTGGGAAGAGAGACGATGTGCGGGTGCAGGGAGGCATTTCGCAGCACAGGGTTAATCAAGATCTTCTCGCCTGATAACTGCGAGGAATTAGGGGCCGACCAAAGTATTACTTACGCAAAGAGTGAACTAAAATTTTACTTTGCTCATGTCTTTTCAAATATGTACTTTACACATATGTTTAAACTAGCTTTTAGGGCATTAAATAAGCAATTATACCTGCAAGATAGGGATGGCAGCGGAATGTGCGGTTCATGAAAATAAATAATGTTTTAAATGAAAAGACAATTTTACCCCATCCATTTAGCTGACAATAGTCCAACTCAATTTGACAGCTAATTAATTACCTGCTGTTGTCCTTTGTGTTCGTTGTTTAGTAGGGTCGGTCAACAGTGACGAAAAAATGACAAGCACAGGTTTCGCAACCCACTTTAAGTCATCTTAATTATCAAAATGATAAGAAAGGGTCATATCACACTTTAAATCCTTATCAAAATGCTCATCAGAAGTGGATACAATTAACACATGAATAAAATATACCAATACACACCCTCTCCCTTTTAAAACTGTTATTAACTTATATTTAGTCTGTGTGAAACACACAGACTATTGTTTTTGTACGGTTTCTTTTTCTTTCTTTTTTTTTGTTGTTTCTTCTTCTTTTTCTTCTTCTTCTTTTTCTTCTTCTTCTTCTATCCGGTCTTCTGTCTTCTATGAGCTTCCTTGTCCGCACAATAACTCGAAAACGAATGGTCCTATCTGGCTGATTTTTGCATATGTACTGACAGGCACACTTTCTCGGCAACCTATGTTTTTCAAGTCGCTAGAGCCCTCGAATATGGCCCAGTCGGCCATAGGGTTTCAAAGCCTCCAATTTGCTGTAACAGTAAATTCTCCACAAGCAATACAATGTTATGTTATTCACAATGGAGACAATGTAAACACCAGTGGAGTTAGCTGTAAAATATTAATGTAATCTTGTTATTTTAATCAGATGTCTGCTCTTCAAGCGAAGTTGAGAGAAACCCTTTGCTTTGCAAGGGAATAAAGTACATATTATTCAGTTTAATGTTTTTAACCCTCTCAAGGCTTCAATGTAAGTTCAAAGATTTTATTTCAGAAAGAATAATGTTAACCCTTTCCATAAAACTGCAGTGAATAATTGTTGAAACCTTTCACAAAACTGTCAAGATGCCGGTAAAGATGCAATAGTGACATGGCCGACTGTACTGTTAACTGTGTTAGTGCTATGACTGTTTAAAACTCATTTATTAGATGAGTTCTATAGTCTCTCTCTGTGATCGGCTCAGTCTCATTGAGAGTGCAGAAAACCTTGGTGCCAAAGTGCCATTAAAAGAATGTCTCTGACTGGTGCGTTTTATCCCTCCACTGTACAAAAGCAGGTACTGTCAGCTGAGAAACTCCAGTTCATACCTTTGCCAAGATGACTACATTCATTACTCTTAAAGTACTGCTAGTGCGGACGACCACTCCTACTGAACTCTCTTAAAGAGCTAAACTCTCTTAAAGAATTCATGTTTGCGATATTTTTGGGTTACTTTTAATTACTGTGTTAGGCTAATTGGGCTAAAGAGCTTATAGGCCATTTTTTATTATAATAGATTAATAATTTTGGTCTACTGCCCTGGAAGAGCTATAGCTCCCCTGTAGAGCTATAGCCCCTTTAAGTTGTTCCTTGGTCTGTATTAAACTGTTTCTCTAATCTGGAATGTAGAATAATGGATTGAGTTTTACATTAATATGCATAATATGAATAACATGTTTTAGACCAATTAAACCAAATTATCCGTGAAATTTTAACTAGTCTTTGTTGGTCTATTAGCTGAGAACATCTTTTAACCCTTTGTGGCCAAGTTCAAATTCAAATCTGAGTATTGTCCTTTAATTTAACCCCTAGACATCACCATTATTTACTCTCTATCATAACTCAAGATCGACGGGTTTCAAGAAGCAAAGATGGTGAGTGGCTTTCTCGAAACACCTATTAAAATTATAATTTAATAAAATGGAATATTTATATGGTCTCTTTCTTACCATCTTAACCCTTTACCCAACGTAACGGTCAAAACCAGCCAGCGCTATTCTTAAAAATCGCAATTAATTTTCATTATTTTTTTATTTTTTGTCTCAAAAACATAGGTTATGACCCCTCATTGGAACGAGCTCGTCGAGCTCGTTCTAATGAGGGGTCATAACCTATGTTTTTGAGACAAAAAATGAAAAAAATTAGTTATTCAAGAATTTTTTTCGCAAGTGTCGTCTGCTTTTCATGTTAGGTAAAGGGTTAATACTTCAATGTGAGTCCAAATGCTTTCATTTAACTGATGACAGCAGAACGTTTCGTACATTTTCAGTCACATTACCCCTCTGTTCACAACCGCCATTCTTGAGATCCCACCATCTTCGTATTTCCCGCACGGCTTCTTTAGTGCCCCAGATGCATTTTAAAACATTTTAAATGGATTAGAACGGCGCGTGATGGCGATGAGGTTACGACATTGGACTTCAAAGAGAAAGGTTCATGGTACCAATGTTGCAAGGTGTATCTGTGTTGTGTACTTGGCAAGGCACGTAATCCCGATTGCCGTGAAGGGGCACGATGATGATGTGTACATTTTAAATGGCTTGCTTTTAACCCTCTCAATAAAGCATTATTATTACCACTTTTGCGGGCGTTCCTAGCACATTAATGATGTTTTACCGGGCGTTGGAACCTCGTAATGCTCAACAAGTACAAGTCATGTGACGTGTTGGGCCGTTATTGTCTATAACAGCCCAACACGTCAATAACAGCCCGACACGTCTAAATAAAGACAATGACGTCACATCTCTCAGCCGATCAACAATATTTTTCCCAGATTTTCATTTGGATCGAAATTCAATTCGGATTTTTTTAATTTGTAAACACTATTAACACATTTATTTCAAGTGTTTCCCTTTATGTCACGGATAGATAATGTATCAAATATAGAAAGCGATGAACACAAGGAAAGTGATGACATCTTTGATGGATAAACTCCTTGCCTAAAGTTCGCATTTCGAAGATATATTTCATCATCTAACTTTCCAAATTTCGCCGTAGACTAATCAGACGATAGTCATGTTGCTCGGCTTGTTTGTCAACAAATCAGACGATAGTGTCGCTGTTTTTTTTTTAATTCTAAAACGTCAAACTTCATTTATTTATCTTATTTCCCTTATAATTTAATCGTAATGTTCCCGATGTACGAACGTGGCAATAATAGAAATAACATGACTTTGTCGGGCATTACAGTGTATCAACGGCTGAACAGAAATTGTAAACAGCCCTTGAGCTTATTAGCGGCCCTCGACTTCGTCGTGGGCCGCTAATAAACTCTTGGGCTGTTAACCATTTCTGTTGAGCCGTTAATACACTGTAAAGCCCTTCAAAATCATGTTATTGTTATATTAACCCTTTAGCCAACGTAACGACGAAAACCGGCCAGCGTTATTCACAGAAATTCCCATTCAATTTTCATTATTTTTACATTATTGCTTGAAAGACATAGTTTATGACCCCTCAGGAGAATGAGGTCATTTTTAAAGGGTTAAAATGGAGTATTTAAAGGGAGTATTTTAACCCTCTCAAGATCTTAATATGGGTCTCAAAAATTGTATTTCATGCAATACGAGAGTAATGTTTCCATTCTCACAATGTTGCTCTAAACACACATGGGCATCTATTGGACCTTGGTATTTTGCCAATGCCAATAAGCCTTCAGATAAACTCTTGGGAGCCTCTAAGGCCTTTTTACGCCTATATTCAAACACTACTGAATTTTTTCACTTGCAATGTATTTTCCAGAGGTAATCTGAATATTTGCAATCATCTACAAATACGGCAGATCCGGAATTGGCGAAGCCAATGTTTTTAAAGTGTTTTTTTTTTCTCATACTTCAGGCTTAGTATGACCTATTGACATCGGACCTACATCGAATGAGTTGAACTTGCTGGAGGTTCAAAATATGGTCCACTTCAATGCGCCAACTGAGGCCATTAAGTGCGTATTTTTCAGAACTGTTAGGAATTGCATTTTATAACAACTAAATATACATGTATGTCTTCATTCAAATAAGTGACAGAGCCAGTAATGTCAATTTCTGATTCCTTGATCTTGATCGAACCCTTTTAATATTTAGCTGTGCACACATATGCCTTTTCCGATTTCTTAGAAAAATTGTTCTGATTCCTGTATGAATACCTGTAAATACTGTTAACAAAAATCCATTTCTGATTTGTTTGAAATATTTTACTCCCGAAAAGAAGCCTCCATAAATTCTCTTTCATATAGTTTTTTCCTGATACTTTAACCCTTTTCACACAGACTTGAATTTACAGGATGTAGTAAATTTTGTTTCTCTAGTGTTTCCCCTTTTTACCTATGTTCGTATGTGTTTGTTCTTTAGTAGGACCTGTTATCCATGTTTTCTCCATTTTGATTTACGTTTTTAATAAGATTCTCTAGAGAATCTGTTCAAAACCTTAGTTTAGATATTTTAGCATTTTTTTAATCCAGAAGTTTTTTAACTGTAATATGAGATTTGAAACATTTCGTCGCGAGAGAACCATAAGGTTCTATCTTCCACTGGAAGATAGAACCTTATGGTTCTCACGCGACGATTTGTCACGGACATTTTGTGACTCCATTTACAAAACATTGGAAACTCCAATTTGGTAGAATGTACGCTTTCGATTATTCGACTATACTCCATAGTTTTAGAGCTTTCATACAGAGAATTTGAGGATTTCTATATAGTTTTAGAGATTTTCAGACAGAAAACTACAAGAAATCACGACTCTAAGGGGTTTGCTGTCCGAACTTTGAACTCTCAATATAATCGGCCTTAGAGACCTAACATTGTATGTGGTTGAAATGAAACTTGATTTCCATAAAACCCTGAATATACAGGTCCAACAGTTTGGCAAAGTCCAATGGAGGGAGTAACACAATTGGAATCATTGTGTATGTACTGTACAATAGTATAGTAAGGTACATATGGTCATAGTTATGGCTATATAGTATTGGTATGTGATGGAAGACTGATGGGAAGTTAGACTTTTTGGAAAGGTTTCTCCGAGAAACGGTTGACGTTGCCAATGTCATTCTGACACTGTCCACTGTACATCCCGATATGACGTTGTTCTGGTCAGAGTATGTTGTGGTTTTGTACTGTACTGATATGGTAGTATAGTATGGATTGTATACAACGCTGGTCTACTGTTAGCACTTAGTACTACTAACTTACCGAGTGCTTTATGAATGATTGTGTCCTTCAATATACACAAACAGGCTAATGCCAGTCTTCGTCTGAGGCCAACTACGCACTTTGCGTGTTTTTCGACAGATTAGTGTGGGGTGGGCTATCCAAATGTTAAATGCTTTAAATGAGCATTACAAGAAAAAATTAAACGAGATAAAGTCTAAACTCACTTTAGCAATACAACCACCTCCTGGCTTGGATAAAATAGACTTCAACAGCGCTTCGGCGCGTGCCTTGATCTGGGCTAGAAAAAAAACTTTAGAAATAAGTTGACAGATAAGACAATTTCGACCTATGAGTCTTACATTTCAGAACTTCGCCCAGCGTCTGGAGTAAGGAACAATACAGGAAGGAGCAAGCAAACACCCACCCGTGTTGTCCCTCTACCCCAACTCGATAAACAAAATAAGAAAAGATCAAGGCAAAGCATTTCTCCCTCTTCTTTTCCTTCTTCTTCTCTTGCCTTCTCTCGGGGTAAGCTCCTCAATTTGCAAACATCTCCGGTCCATATTGGGTCTGAAGATGCTCATAAATTGATTAACGCTGTCTCGCCTCGTCTTGCTCCTCTGCCTCATACTCCTCCTCCTCAATCTTCTTTCGCCGGTTCTCCTAGTGCTCTCACTTGAACTCCTCCTGCTTCTCCTTCGGTTTCTTCCCCTACTTCTGTTTCTACTCCTCCTTCTCCTGCTTCTAATATGGTTCAGCCAGGTATATCGTACTCAAAGAAAGTCAAATCATCAAGCCGCAACTCGGGCCGCTCATTTGATTCTAATTTTTCTCAATTTCGGTATAAGAGCGAAGTTAACTTTGGCAAAAAGAACTGGCGCCTCCTCGATGCTTTAAAAACATTCTTATGATTGGTAGTTCAAAGTTAGGATGCATTGATCGAGATCCCTACCCGGAAATCCTGGTGGAGTGTTATCCCGGCGCCATGTTCAATCATTTGCGCTCTATGTTTAAACGGCACAGAGACCAGTCCAGTCCCCCAAAAATATTATTAAATATTGGCGTGAATTCTCGAAGTGATAATACTGATCTCGTAGTTAAGCATTTGCGGAATATACTTAGCGATATTAGGATCAAGTTTAGATCAGTAAAACTTTATTTCGTTAAACTAAACTTTTCGCAAAAACTTCTTTTGGACGAGAGGAGAACCTTGAGCATCATCAATGAAACCACTCAGAAAGTGAAGGACGTTAACGTGATGCCACAAATCGATGACGCCAAGTTTGATGTTGCTCGGGATTTAATTCATTGGACCACGAGAACCGCCAATAGTATGTACGATCACTGGGTGGACCATCGAGATTTAAACTAAGTGAAGGCAACTTTTACAATCGCCTAACAGGTGTAGGATTAGGAACTAATGTGGTTATTCTGTCTGGCACTGATGACCGAACAGCCCAGGAGAAGTCTCTTTTAGTTCTCGGTTTAACTTTTGTACCACCACTCAAGCCTAAAACTGGTAATCAGACCAGTATACCACCATATAACTGTAATGTTTTTAGGCAAATGAAATTATCAGAGCGCTTTAGAAACTCCAGCGGTCGGAAACTTCCTTTTACAGAATCGTCTGGTTGGTCACCTCCAGATAGTGAAGTAGATCCCTATTTTATTGAGGCTGACCAACGAATTCTCCAAAAGATGTTCAGCATGAACATACTCTCCTATGAAGACCATTTAACAGCTGGTGAACGGAGAGCCCTAACGACACTTCGAAAAATAGGAAATTGGTAATTAAACAAGCCGACAAAGGTCGGAGGTCTTTCTAATTATATAAAGGAAGCCACGAGACAACTCAGTTATACTAAACATTATAAGAAAATAGATTCACTTATTTGGCCCAGTAATATCTAAAAATTCAATAAGATCTTAAAATTTCTCCTCGACGAAAGTCAAATTACCAAAAACAATCGAAATATTTAACAGCTAAGCTCAGTGCTCAAACAAGAAAATTTTATATCCTACCAAAGACCCACAAGGACCGTTCTTCATGGACGGATAACTTAACTCTACCAGGGAGGCCAGTTGTTTCAGATTTTAACTCGGAAACTTATGCGATCCCGGAACTAATTGATTATCATATGAAACCTATAGCACATAGAAATCCCAGCTATCTCAAATGTATACAGGATTTTCTATCCAAAATTTCTAACTTAAAAATATCGAAAAATGCAATTCTGGCTACTTTGGATATCGACAGCATGTATACGAACATTGATATTGATAAAGGTGTTAAATCGGTTAAAAATGCACTTGAAAAATATGCGGATGCAAAACGCCCGGATGAAAAAATGGATCTTTTAGAGCTGAGTTTAAAAGGTAATGACTTTCAATTCAATGGAGAACATTTTTAACAAATAATGGGTTGTTCTATGGGCAAAAGATTCAGTCCTAACTTTGCAAGCATTTATGTAGTGGAATGGGAGGAAATGCCTTAAGCAAATGTGCAAAGCATCCTCTCGTGTGTCTTAGACATTTAGATGACAATTTTACTATTTTGGAACATTCAAATGAAGATGTTGATGAATGTTTAAAAATTTTAAACAATCATGATCCAAACATTAAATTAAAAGCCGCTATCAGTCTGTTGATTTTCTCGATGTGACCATATATAAAGGCAAGCAATTTCAGGCACCCGGTCATTTTGATTATAAAAGATATTTTAAACCAACTGATTTACATCAATTGTTGCACACAAAATCATTTCATCCTCAACATATATTTAAAGGTATCATCAAATCACAGCTCATTCGTTTCCGCCGCAATTCAAGTGATAAGATAAATTTCAATGAGGCCTGTTCTACTCTATTTGGCGCCCTCAGATCGAGGGGGTACTCACTGCGCTTTTTGCGTAGCCTCAAATCACAAACTCTGAAAAAGCTCGAAGGTCCAGCAGAAATTACTGATTTCGAACCACTGAAAACTGAACACAACAGACCGTTATAGAATTGTAGTGGCCCGGTATTGAATTGCAAAAAGCCTCGTTGTAGATTGCATACTTTTATGCCTGATCAGAAAGAGGAATTTTCCTCCGAACAAACGAAAAATCATTATCAGATCCATAACTCCCTCCATTGTGATTCACCAAACATTATTTACCCCATTGTGATATTATTTACCTCATCACTTGTAAACGCTGTCGGAAGCAGCATGTTGGTCAAAGTCAAAATCCTTTCCGAATGCATGCTACTCAACACAAACAGAATATAAAACATAATGCTGAAACCCCGAAAGCACAATATTTTAACTTCCCATGCCATTCTTTGGACGATTTCGAAATCCATCCTATTGAACAACCACCAAATAAAGACACATTAGGAGAAACGAATGAATTTAGAAAAAACGGGAAGCTTTTTGGATCAATACGCTTCAAACCCTCTGGCATTTGGTATGAAAATATCAGAGGGGGAATGCGAAAGGAGGTCCATCATTCCTTTCACTTTAACATACAACAGAATGAATATCGAAATAGCAAAAATATTAAAACATGAGCTCAATTTAA
Source organism: Pictodentalium vernedei (assembly GCA_031216915.1). NCBI lineage: Eukaryota > Metazoa > Mollusca > Scaphopoda > Dentaliida > Dentaliidae > Pictodentalium > Pictodentalium vernedei. The sequence continues at coordinate 790,421,052 of CM062297.1, forward strand.
CCAATTCTAAATTAAATTAACCTTTGAATCTTCGACCTGTCATCGCTTATAAGAGAAACAAAAGCTTGTGTAACATCCTTGTAAGGGCTAAATTTGAACCCATCAATGAATAACATTAATTATTGCCTGTCCGTTTAACCAGCTTCTAAGCTCATCACTTAGTTTAAATCAATTTTGTGTATTTTTATCATATTTGAAACCCATCAAGGTTAAATAAATGTATATTTTCATGAAAGCAATATTTCGGCGGCATATTAGAAGAAAAAACGTTTCAGCAGGAAATGTTTGTGGCAGTGCGAATTTTGAACCTTAAACACACACTCACTCTACCATCGTAGTGAGCATAGCAAATTTATAGGAGGCAGACAAAATCAGCATTGGACAAAGTCTTCGAAGGACGAAATCCCAATGGACAAAAGCTCCATAAGACAGAATCACCACATACTATTTGACACAATTCCCCGTCTCAATCAACTGACATACTAACTCCTACGTGGCAGATAATATCTCTTACGTAAGACATACTAACTCTTACGTAGGACATACTAACTCTTACGTAAGAGATACTCCGCCGTAAAACATACTAACTCCTACGTAAGAGATACTTACTCCTACGTAGGACATACTAAATCCTACGTAAGAGATAACTTCTCTTACGTAGGACATACTAACTATTATGTAAGAGATATTATCTCTTACACAGGATATAAAAAAATTCTCATGTGACACTAATACGCTTCCATAGCTATGGCTGCACTTACAATATCCATTAAACGATCCTTGGATTTTTTTATTTACTTTTCCTTCACCGCAGATGGATTAAAATTGTTGTTTTTCGTTTTGTTAGGACTGAGTGAGGTGAGGTGAGGTGGGCAGGAACGGAAGATTTGTTATATTTTTCATATTTTTTTCATTTTTTAAATTTTTAAAAAAATATTTTGATTCTTTCTCTAAACAAAATTCCCATACAATATCCTCATAGGACTTTCCCGAGCCCACTTCTTTTTCCAGCCCACTGGTCTGGAAATCTCCTGTGGGAATTTAATCTTGAAATGTGTTATTTTGAGGGTTGGTCTGGAATGCCCAATCCACATCTACTAGCCTCTAGACTATCTCTTGTGTGACTGTCTGGTATAAAAATAATGACTGAGCTTGCGGGTAACAATGTGGCTTGTCTCCCCGAGGGACCATTATCTCCCGAGCCGTTAGCCGAGGGGGATAATTGTCCCGAGAGGAGACAAGCCACATTGTTACCCTCAAGCTCAGTCATTACTTTTTTTTATGATATCGAATGAAGATTCCGTCTTGATACAATTATTTATGGCTTATTGTCTCAGTCAAACATGGAAGAGGAACCAAAGTTCCTAACTTTTAATACGGCAAGAAGTGAATGTCGAAACACTTTTTTTATTCTTCAAATCAAACACAGTAAATTAGTTTTTCAATCAAATGTCCTCATAGCGAAAGATTTTGAATTGCTCAGTTCTTATTCTCATCTACTGTCCTTATGTTCGAACAGTTCCTCTATTTCACACTGACAAATGGTCCCCTGAGTTCCAATGTATTCTATGTGCCTTCTGGCACATAGAACACATTGGAACTCAGGGGACGAAATATCGGCAAATCTTTCGGGAGACATTTTTCGTGTTTACATTATTGCACAGCGGGGTAGTGGTTTGGTTGAGAAACTACGTCACCACGCGCGCGTTCAACAATACTTTGGGTGTCTCCGCTGATGTTGTTGGGGAATCTTCGGTTAAAGCGGGTAATAATGCAACAATTGTTGACCGGCATTATTCGCTGCGGGTGGAACATTGTGAAATGTTTAATGGATTAGCATAACATTTGTAGATGAGGTATAATAATGTAAAAAAAATCACGCAGTGAGATGAAGTTTCACCATTCATTACTCCTCTCCAGAATCACTCTGAAACCAAATGATTTTATGCCTGGTCAAACGAAATATTTTCTCTTCTTGGCTGAAAAATTGTTGGGCCTCATGTCTAACAGGATATTCTTCTGAATGTAAATTCTTTGCAGTTTCTTTGATGTTTTGTGAACTGGATCTCTGAGGAAATTTGTACAACTTCAGCGTTCTAGATATTTGTCATGGAAACGGAAATCCGTATGGAACACGTGTTCGTTAAGGATTTGTAAATATGGATCTGGAAGGAAAGTAATAGGCGTGTAATAAAGGTTATTGCCTTTCATTCGGTTTCCGAGATGGTGTTTTGAAGTCTCAACCTCGTCATTGGGTCGTATATCGACGAGTCCTAATGGCCCAGAGACGAGGTCTCTACTTCAATACAAAACCTACTTAGTCTCAGGTCTGACATCTGTATGATTATTGGGGTGAAATATTCATGCAATGCTTGTTTCTTTGGAGGTCTTCAAACTCATTTTAGCCACCCTATAATTCTCTGTTGCACTGTACTCGAAAATAGCTCGGTGATTTCGATGTGTTTCCCGGGGGTGGTATTAAGCTCTCGTTCTCAAACCTGCGAGCTATCATACGCAAGCGCCCGGTGCGCCTTAAAAAGTGAATGGAAAGCTTTGCTCCAAATGAGATCAGCAAAATGCACTTCAACAACATGGCTGTCTGTTTGTTGTACCTCCTATTGTATGGTTTTAGGTATGCATGGCCGATGTCGATGATAACACTGGTACAGAAACGCTTGAAGTATTGAAGGCAAAGTATGGTGAAGGGTCAGTGGCTTTTTTCAAATGTGACGTCACAAAGAAGATGCAACTAGAGGGTTTGTACTTCAAGATCACATGTAACGCGTAAAATCTAAAATCAGTTGGGTTAAAAATCAACCCAAATCAACTGGGTTGAGTGAATATGAGCCCAATTAGTTTCATATTCACTCAGCCCGGTCGATTTGGGTTGATTTTTAACTTGGGTTCATATTCACTCAACCGGATGATTTAGGTTGATTTGTAACCCAGCTGATTTTAGAGCGCACGTAGAATGCTTCACATAATTACAATGGAAATCTAATACGTAAATAATGAAACTCTATACATCCATTTTCAAGATAACGACCGAACATATATATTGGTGAACTGAATAAAAGCTTCGCTTTCAGATGATGATAATAGAGACATTGCTCGTGGAAAGGGCATATAAAACAAAATACATCCTGTGCTGAGAATGAAGTTATACTCTCAAATGCTAAGTAATGTGTCCTTCACCAGTGTTAACCCTTTTTCCTAACGAATCGCCCGCATCCGCCCACGTAATATGCAAATTCAGCAGTTGAAAAAATATTGTATTTCAAATAAATTTCAACAAAACCATACCATGTGACCCCTCGCTGGAACGAGCTCGTCGATCGTAGTGAGCATAGCAAAAGGTAAAGGGTTAAGTGATTAAATCTTGTCTTCTCTGGACAGGGCAAAATCATGCTGTTATACATATCTTGTGTTCTGTGGTAGTCGATCATACTTGAAGCCAGGATCGCAAAATTTTCCAGCATGGTGGGACGAGTGTTACATTTTCCGACATAGTGGGACGAGAGTTAAAATTTTCCAACATGTTGGGACGAGAGCAAAAAATTTCTGACAGTGTTTCCGAGTCGTTGACCATCGGTATGAACATGAAGCCTAATTCAATATACTTGTTTAACCCTTTACCCAACGTAACGGCCAAAACCGGTGTAACAGGAATGGAAGTCCGTAGGAAAATTAGTCCCTCTGGACTATTATTCCGCGGAATTATAGTCCTAGGTCTAACATTTCTAGGAATAGTAGTCCGCCGGACTACTATTCCTAGAAATGTTAGACCTAGGACTATAATTCCGCGGAATAATAGTCCAGAGGACTAACGTTCCTTCGGACTTCCATTCCTTTTACACCGGCCAGCGCTATTCACAAAAATCGCCAATTAATTTTCTTTATTTTTTTCATTTTTTGACTCAAAAACATAGGTTATGACCCCTCTTTGGAACGAGCTCGTCGAGATCGTTCCAAAGAGGGGTCATAACCTATGTATTTAGGACATTTTTGTTTTAAATTAGTTATTCAAGAATTTTATTTGCAAGTGTCGTCTGCTTTTCATGCTAGGTAAAGGTTTAAACTTTAATTAACGAATCGTACGCATCCTTCCTCCTAATTTACAAATTAAGCAGTTGAAAAAACAATTTGTACAACAAATGTCAACAAAACCATATCACATGACCCCTTATTATGGCGAGCTCGCACTAATGAGTTTGTCACACGATGTCTTATTTTTTATTTTTGTTTTATAAATAATCACAATAACAAATTTTGATCTCGTGTGCATTGGGTAAAGGGATAAAAATAGTATAAAAATAATGACTGAGCTTGCGGGTAACAATGTGGCTTGTCTCCTCTCGGGACCATTATCTCCCTCGGCTAACGCCTCGGGAGATAATGGTCCCTCGGGGAGAAAAGCCACATTGTTACCCTCAAGCTCAGTCATTATTTTTTTTATTATACCGAATAAAGATTTCGTCTTGGTACAATTATTTATTGGTTATTGTCGCAGTCAAACATGGAGGGGGAACCAAAGTTCCTAACTTTTAATACGGCAAGAAGTGAATGTCGAAACACTTTTTTTTTCTTCTTCAAAACAAACACAGTAAATTAGCTTTTCAATCAAATGTCCTTATAGCGAATCATTTTAAATTGCTCAGTTCTTTTACTGTCCTTATTTTCGAACAGTTCCTCTATTTCACACTGACAAATGGTACCCGAGTTCCAATGCGTTCTATGTGCCTTCTGGAACTCAGGTGACGGAATATCGCAAATCTTTCGGTAGACATTTTGCGTGTTTACATTATTGCACAAAGTGGAAGTGGTTTGGCTAAGAAGCAACGTCATCGCGAGCGCGTTCATCAATACTTTAGGTGTCTCCGCTGACGTTGTCGGGAATCTTCGGCTGAAACGGGTAATAATGCAAAAATTGTTGACCGTCATTATTCACGGCGGGTGGAACATTGTGAAATGTTTAATGGGATTGCACGGCGGGTTAACATAACATTTGTAGATGATGTACACTAATCATTCATTATCAACTTAGCGATTTTCAGAGAGAAAATGTTGGTAGTCGAGCGACCCGGAAATTTTTCCTAATGACAACATTTTTTTTTCAACAAACATGGTCATGGGGGAGGCGGACCATCCCGGCACCACCACTAACTTCTGGCCTACAGTCTATACTCTGCAGTTCAGGATGTTGGCGATATGAAGCATAACTTGGTATGGGTTTCGACCGCCTCGCTATTAAAAGAGCTTTCATCCACTATGTTGGGGAAACGTGTGTATCTGCAGGACGCACATTTTCAGAAACTCTGTCGTTTGGCGATAATGTTTTGCTTGTATAGCTTGAAGGGACCAACTATCAAATGAGAAAAACATTTTCGGCCCTACCTAGTCTATTACCCACAGTTTACATGTTTCAATTTTCTCTCCTTGGTGCGATCGGGAGACGATAGAAAGGAAGAAATGGTAGAGACATTGATATTTAGAGGGAATAAAAGGGCGGATAAAAATACAAACAGAATGCTATATTGGGGAAAACGAGTCCATATAATGTGTATGACGCAGTTCGATTTTGCACAAACTTTCAAAAACTATATAGTTTTTGTCATAAACTGACCACTTTGCCATTCCAGATTTTAGAATAACCCAACAGTAATGTCAAGTAACTCAAGTTAAGCCCCTTTGTACAATGCGCATGCAAATTGAAATCAGCAATACATTTTGTGTTCTTCTGAACTGCTTACATTTTCTCATATGTACGTAAATATAACATGCAAATACAGAACACATTATGGCTACGAGAACGGAAGAAGCCTCTACAGTTCCTAGTGGAACCCACCGTTGGAATCGGCAAAATATACTGTTTTGACGAAACTGCTGTAACGTGGGAGAGTTACAAGGAACGGCTCGACCAATATTTTGTGGCAAACAACGTGGCCGATAGCAAGAAAGTTGCATCTCTTGTTAGTTCAATAGGCCCAAAAACGTATGGGCTGATGAAAACTTATTGGCACCAGTTAAGCCCACCGAGAAAAACCTTCCATAATTACTGAACGTTTTAGATTCCATAAACGGCAACAAGCCGTTGGTTAAGGGGTGAGATCGTTCGTTGCAGAATTACGAAAAATAGCAATACAATGTAACTTTGGAGATACACTGCAAGATACATTACGTGACCGATTTGTCTATGGTCTGAGACATGAAAATATTAAAAACAAATGTATCAGCCGAGTCAACATTAACTCTTGAGACAGCCGTTAAAATTGCCATTGCTATGGAAACAGCAAGTCATGATGCTTCTAAACTACGTTCTCAACGCAAGCATACTACGGACTCTGAGGAGTTGAGCAAAATAAAAACATTTAAAAGCCCAACAAAGAAACCAGCCAAATTTAAACATAAAATGAACATTCAGCCCAGTACAGACAGTATACCCAGAAAAAGTTGTTATAGGTGTGATGGAAATCATACAGCAGAGAAATGTCCCTTCATTTCTGCAAAGTGCCTCGGTTGTTCAAAAACTGGACATCTTGAAAGTGATTTACAAAACCAGAGAAGTGTACAGTATGTTGATCACAATTTTGAACTTGATGAACCAATATTTTATATAAACAAATTAGAAACTTCGAAATCTGATCCAATTGTTTTGCATCCAGTGATAAATGGTAAACAGATCTAAATGGAGTTGGATAATGGCTCATCGACTTCAATTATTTCAAAAACAATTTACAATAAACATTTTCACAGCCAAAGTTTGAACAAAACAAACATTCGTTTGAAAACATATCCCGGAGAGTGCATTACACCACTTGGCACATTTACAGGGCATGTAGAACTGAATGGTCATAGTGCGAATTTAGAATTGTCAGTTTTGCCCATGGAGGGCCCTGCTTTATTTGGCAGGGATTGGCTTAAATATTTCTAAATAAACTGGAAGGAAATAAAACATCTGCGAATGTCTGAGAATAATTTCGATACAAACACTGAACTAAACAAGATTCTTGATCAACATAAAAATGATTTTGAAGACCATTGGGTATATTAAAAGGAAATAAAGCAAAATTGTCTGTCGGTCCTGATGCTCAACCAAAATTTCATAAGGCAAGGCAGGTACCATATGCACTGTAACCAAAAGTACAGTACGTGGAGAGCGGATTGTGACTAAATCACCCGCGGAGTGGAGTTATCACCCAAGCGATAACTTTCAAATTTTATACACATCGACAAAAAACATAAGCAATGTTTCAGCCAATGGACCTCCGGGTTTAACCCGGAGGTCCACTGGCTGAAACTTTTCTTGTGCTGGTTTGGCTTTGCAACAAATTTGCAATTATTGCTTGGGTGGAATTTCCACTCTGCGGGTGATTTAGTAATAATACACTCTCCACGTACTGTAGATGCCGAGTTAGATAGCCTTCAAATAGAAGGAATAATAATCAGTCCAGTTGAATTCAGTGATTGGGCTGCACCGGTTGTACAAGTTGTTAAAAAGATGGAAATATTCGTTTATGTGGTGACTACAAGGTCACCGTAAATCCTTTAATGAATGCTGCACAATATACGTTACTGAGAATTGATGACGTACAGTTAAAACTAGAAGTCCTGTCACGAACTGTGCGCTTACCAAGGCTTAATTGCGCGTAAGAATTGCGCGCAATTGCCATATCGAATGGCATCCAAAGCACGGCAGGTTCTCCTGGCTACTCATAACAAACTCAGGCGATGTTTCTGCCAATGGACCACCGGATTACCCGGAGGTCCATTGGCTGAAACACTGCTTGTGCACATGCCATATGTACAGAATTTGATAGCCTTACTATGGTCATAGCGCGTAGATTAATGCGCAGATCGTCGTGCTATTTGTGCGCATTTCATGACTGGACTTCTAGTTTTAACGATATTTACTTCACTGTCAGGTGGTACTAAGTTTTCAAAAATACACTTCGAAAATGCATATCTTCAGATGGATGTGGATGAATTATCCAAGAAACTGTTAACTATCAGTACACATAAAGGGTTATTTATGTACAATAGACTACCATTTGGCATCGCTTCTGTGCCTGCTATGTGGCAAAGAGCAATGGATCAAGTGTTACAGGATTTTTCTTATACAAAATGTTACTCGATGATATAATTATTTATCATATGACTCGTCCGTTTTGTTCACTTTAAAACATTTGATATTTTGTTTTCATATTAATCAGTGATAAATAAAGCCTTCCGTCAATTCCATTGGTCAATTTCAAAACTAGACAATTTGATTGGCTGAACAAAATACAACTGGCCACATTTTCATAATTTGCATAATTAGAGTTGGGAGCTTTCATTGGTCAATTTCAAAACTGGACAATTTGATTGGCTAAACAAAATACAACTGGGTTACGTTACCTATCCTATTTAGGGTGGGTTATATTGTATTAATCTTTTACCTACAAGAAAAACGCCATTCATTTTTTTTATATTTTCACTTTTTGCTTCCAAAACATAGGTTATGACCCCTCATTGGAACGAGCTCGATGAGCTCGTTCCAATGAGGCGTCATAAGCTATGTTTTGGAAGCAAAAAATAAAAAAAATTAGTTATACGAGGATGTTTTTCCAAGTGCCGTCTGCAACTCAAGTTTGGTGTTGGGTTAAACAGGTCATACCAAGTGGCTAATTTGTGCGTGTGGTGTCATATGATAAATAGAATATGAAACTCGTCCGAATTTTCCGTTTGGGCTCGCCAGAGGCTCACCAAAACGGACAATTCTTAGACTTGTTTCATAAATATTATATGAGAAAGACACTCATTCCATATCCTCTATTTCTGTAAAAACTGATGAAGAACACTTACAAAACTTGAAACTCGTTTAAAGGAATACAACTTGAAAGCAAATTTAGAAAAGTGTGAATTTTTCAAAAGTAAGATTTCATATTGTGGTCATGAAATTGATGAGAAGGCTCTTCACAAATCTACTGAAAAAGTTGAAACTATACTTATGGCACCAAAACCTGAAAATGTTTCTTCTCATTTGCGTTCATATTTGGGTCTTGTAAATTAGCCTTGTCAATTATTACTATCGTTTTCTACCGAATCTGTCCATTGTTGTGAATCTTTTTCATACACTTCTACATGGTGATTCAAAGTGGAAATGGTCTGCAGATTGTGATGTTGCATTCCAGACAGTACATAAGCTACTGGCGTCCCCTCATTGTGACTCTTCACTACCTTTGAAACTAGCTTGTGATGTATCCCCATGCGGGCTAGGGTGTGTCTTGTCACATGTCTTTCCAGATGACCCAGAACGTCCAGTGGCATTCGCTTCTAGATCCTTATCAAAAGTTGAAAAGGATATTCACAGATTGACAAAGAAGCATTAGCTTTATATTGGGGTATTCGGAAATTTAATACTTGCCTTACGGAAGAAAGTTTACATTGGTAACTGACCACACAGCATTATTCAGTATTCCACATCCTCGTGAATCTTTACCTACAATGACAACCCCACGACTCCAGCGTTACGCAGTATTTTTATCAGGCCATACACATGATACTGGATATAAAACTACAACAAGTCATGCAAGCGCGGATGGACTTTCAGGATTACCAGTTCCAGCTTGTGATGAATTTATTAATGATCCAGTTGAAATATTTTACAATCAACAGTTTGAGAACTTACCAATCACATGTTCACAAGTTACCCGTGAGAAGCAACGTGACCCAGTATTATCAAAAGTACTCTATATGATTACGAATGGAGACCTCAAATTCTCCAAGGACTCAGTGTTTGTACCCTTTATTAAACGGAGCTCTGAACTGACTGTACATCAGAACTGCATATTGTGGGGCAATAGCGATGTTATATCAGAAATACTACAGAAAGACATTCTCAATGAACTTCATGAGATACACCTCGGTGTAGTGAAGATGAAAGCTCTGGCTAGGTCATATTCATGGTGGCCAGGCATAGAAAATGTATGTATCTCTTGCCAAGGATGTCAACAAGTTCAAGTTTTACCTACAGCAGTACCAGTACACCCATGGGAATGGCCTCAAAACTCCCTGCTATAGGGTGCATGTTGACTTTGCAGGTCTGTTTCTCGGTTCTATGTTTTTATTGCTGTTGACTCTCACTTAAAGTGGCCTGAAGTATTCAACATGAGGACAACTATTTCTTCTTACACAATTAACATTCTACGGAACTTATTTGCTCGATATGGTATTCCAAGACAAATTGTGTCTGACAACGGGCCTCAGTTCACATCAGAAGAATTTCGACATTTCACGAAATTGAATGCAACTCGACACATCACTTCATCACCATACCATGCTCGCACAAATGGCCAGTCTGAGGGGTTTGTCCAGACTTTCAAGCAAAGCATGAAATGCATGAAAAATGATAAATAAATACTGAATCAAAAATTGAGCACATTCTGATTCAAATACAGGAATGCTATACATTCTACTACAAATGCAACCCCTGTAAGTCTTTTTGTTGGTCGCAGTCTATGAAGTAGATAAGATATTTTGAAACCAGACATTACTTAATGTCCCGATACCAACCGCAAAACCTCGCAGTGATTGGTCAATGCCTCGTTGATTTTATTTTATGTCGTCGGGCATGCGCATATGTCTACTGTCAGCGATTCTTATGTCCACTATCAAGGAAAGCGTCTCGTTTCTGTGAGCAACGGTTCATCGCAATGTCTTTTTTTCACTTGAAATCAACTGAGACAAATACATTTAACTGAAGTAAAATACACACAAAAGTACTGTTATTACGTACAAAAAGATTAGTTGTGTAAACATGGGTAATTATTTTTGAAACCGATTAGATTATAAGGTCTCTTTTCATTAATTCACTGTAACATAAAATGAAACGAATCGAGAGCATCTCGCCTCGTTGATTGCGTACGTAAACATTGAATAAAGGGAAATCACTCCAGTCTGTTATGATAAAAGTTAACACCTTACCGAAACAACGTCTGCCTTCTAATATTCGCTGTACAACAACAAATTTTAAAATGGTTCGAATGAAGCGAAGAACGGGACATATACGTTATTCTGTTTGTTGACAGGGGACATGGTCTCACGTTCCCTGCATGAAATTTATATTCAACCGAGGCTAACGCCTCGGTTGAATATAAATTCCATGCAGGGAACGTGAGACCATGTCCCCTGTCAACAAACAGAATAACTTATAATATGTATTTGTACATTCCAAACAAGAATATATGATGCATTCTAAGCTTACCGGAAATAGTATTCGTGATTTTCCTGAGAGGTGGAGAATAATTGTGCGTGATTATCGTGGTAAAACCAACTGTATCCCTGGAATTATACATTCCAAGACGGGACCATTTTCATACAAAGTAGATTTTGGTGATCAAAGCATATGGATACATCATGTTGATCAAATACGTCAAACAAATTTACAAATTGTAGATTCAAATACTTCGTGTGACACATTCATACCAAATGTTCCCAACCCAATTCCACAACCAACTGTAGATTTCAATGATGTGAGGCAAAAAACTGATAGCATTCAATCTCCTAGCATTTTGTCTTCCACACTGTCCAACAATAGTAGTGCGGATGAACTTCAGTCAACACCCGATGTGATTGTTCGACGGTATCCAAAAGCGTGAAAATAGACGTGCACCAAAAAAGCTTAATCTTTAAAGTGTTCGTGATTTCACTGTGTTTAAGGGCATAATAATGCCTGTGGAATCTCATTAAAAGCAAAAGGTTCTTTTGAGATTTTCATGAAAAGCTTAATCTTTATTTAATGTGTTGGTGATTTCACTGTGTTTAAGGGCAAAATAATCCCTGTGAAATCACTGTATGAACCAGTGGTTCTTTCGAGTTTTTCATGAGTTCAAAAATTAGTTTTCAGTTAAGTTCAATTAATTCTGAATGGTTTTCAGATATACCCTAGCTTTGCACAGTAAACATTCCTCATTTGACCCCATATCTGTAAATGTTGGTAATCACAATTCAGCTTTGAAATTCAGTGTGGAGGAAATGTCATAAACTGATCATTTTGCCATTCCAGATTTTAGAATAACCCAACAGTAATTTCAAGTAACTCAAGTTACCTCCCTTTGTACAATGCGCGTGCAAATTGAAATCGGCAAAAACATTTGTGTTGTTTTGAACTGCTTACCTTTTCTCATATGTTCGTAAATATTGCATGCAAATACACAACTGTTTTAAAATGCTGAAAAGTAACAAATATTAATAGGAATAATTTAACAACGGCCTCTTCTAAAACAATGGAACTTTCGACATGGGCGATGCTATTTTTCAAAAGCGTGATATTGAAGAATGGTATGTACCAGTTCCAATTTTCTCGGAGGTTTCTGTGTGCTAGTACACAATATGTAATTATGTGTATACATCACATACAGCACATGGACACACGTTGGATGTGTGGATATATTCCAGTGTACTTGTGCACGATTTTCGCATAATGGAATTTGTCTGTGCTCGTGCACAATGTGCGCTCAACAAATGCAACACATGGGCACATGTTGGATGTGCTGATATGTGATTGTGCGCAATGTGCGGATAGCATATGCAATACGTAGGCACATGCGACGTCAAAGGGACGTCAAAGGGTTTCCACAGGCACAGAAAGATTCTAAAAGGGAATCAACGTAACGCGGGCCTGGTAGTTGATGAAATGTGTCTGTGTGATATAGTGCAAAATGTGTACAAATCGCATGCAGCAAATCGCAACGCACTGGATTTTTCAAGATGTGCTTGTATGCCAGTGCGCAATGTACGCACAACACATGCAGCACATTGGCACATATAAGGCTCATATGACGCACGTACGGGTATTGGCGGATACCCATGGCGTGACGATGATAGTTTTTGTAGGATAGTTTTCCAAGGATTAGCGTAGGTGGCCTCTACATCCGGGTGCTTGGAACATAAGTTGAAAAAGGAAGGATATATAACATTCCGTTCTTTTTTATTCTGTTCTCTGATACAGTTACATAGGTGATAGTATATAATCACTTTGTTCATTCACAGTTCATTGTCAATTGCTCAAAGCATCTTCCTCGTCGAGTACATCTTTGAATTGTATGAAGTTCTTTGGTTTTCGTCCCCGTCTTACTGAAAGTTTGCGAACTATCTGATCGTGGACTTCTGGTTGTTCTTCAAATGAGATTCTTCTACTTCCCGTACTCTCTTTGGGTCTTCATGTTTATAAAATATGTTCGTTTGTTGAACGCTGGCATCTTGGGTTTGTTAGTTGTTTGATTTCTCTTGCGTCCAGCATCTCCACGTCGTTGGCAGCTTGATTTCTGGAGCTCGGTTGGCAGGTAAGTCCATCATTTTGTTCTTCTGAGTAACAGCACCATTCTTGGACTAGACCACCATTGACACGTCGTTCATTATTTTTTAATTCTCTTTAACTTCGGTCCTCTACTGTTCGTTCATGGTGGGTTCTGTCCTTGGAGTCTCTTTGATTCTCTTACCTGTAGACTGTTTGATTGGAAACTTCATTCTTCTGAACTCGAGTAAGCTTTGACCATCCGTTCTTCTTTGGCCTTCTGGGTAGCATTTTGTCCACAACATGAACCGTCTCTACATATCTTGGCTCCTTTTTCGCAAAAACACTCATGCTCAGTTCTATGTGCCTTTTTTTACGGTTGATTTCGCCCAATTCCTAGGAATTCGCCATCACCCGGAATCGTTCTTGAAGATTCGTATGTGTCAGTCATTTTAATATGAGCACTTTTGTAAACATTTTGTAAGACACATTCACTCATCGGCGCCCTGAACACAAATGAATTTATTTCTCTGTGAACATTCCTTTTATACTTTTTTCTAGCGGAATCTTGTGTCGACTCGTGTTTCTTCTTGGTTCGTCATCGGATTCTTCATCATTTTCATATTTTTCTTCCTCATCATCATCATCATCCACTTCGAATATTCAATAAGTATTCTGCCATAAGCTCGGCGAACAGAATTTTCTCTTATCGAATCATACTTCTGGGATTCGTCAAAGTCATAGTCCTCTTCTTCATGAAGACGTTTAGCAGTCTCATGAATTTGGGGGGAAATTGGTCCTTGCGAAAATTATTCATGTACCCCACGTATTAAGGTATCTGGCGCCAGTTGCTTCTCTTACACTGTCGTGCATTGCTGCTAAACGTGCACCTTTTTATATCCATTCCATCCTCGATAAACTGTTCGAAGGGTCTTCAAAGCCTTCCTGGTAATCATCGTAGGTTCGCCTTATATTTCTCATTGGATCAACATAATCGTCCTTCTTTTACAGATTCCACATATTCGTCCTTGTCGTGGGTTTCCGGTTGTTCCGTTTCTCTGATTCCGAATCGTTCATTGGTAAATAGTTTCGTGGTGAACAATAGCGACAGTGTTGCTATGCGTCCGCTTTATTCGAAGGACAGAGCACGAATGACAACTTTGTTACTGGCACGTCCCTATTATAGTCCGAGGATATCTGACATTCAGTGACGACGGGTTTGAGAAAAAAAAATCCTCCAAAATCCTTCTTCCTGTTTGATCCGCCTTCATTTTTTTTTATCAGAAAATTTGTTCTTTAGTAAGGCTATCCTGTGGATTTGGTGCTGATATTAGCTGAGCTCACTCGGATTTGGTAATGGACACTTTTTTAATCCAATAGAGTCTTGGCGCAATCACATATGCAATCAATGTTCACGCTAGCCCGAAATTTGTTTGGCGCCAAGTGGAATTTTTGTCCGGGGCCAAATTATTTTTTTTTTGGTGTCAAATGAAAGAGTTTAGTTCGAAATGGGATGTGGTCGTAAACGCCAACAAATTAATCATACCTTTGTTTCACTCAAAGCACGATATTTTATTTAGTGTTACCTGACTCTTTATGTATCTTAGTTGCAGGGGACCGCGATGGCTCAGAGGTAGACTGTTGGACTTCTATGCTAGAGGTCCCGAGTTCGATCCCCGTCCGGGACGACCCGCGTTGTGTCTTTGGGCAAGGTACTTTATCCCGGTTTCCTACATGGGGGCACGATGCCACCGTGTACTAAGGCGTACTGCACGTCGATGGTGCACATGTCTTCAACTGCTGTAACCCGGCTTGAGCGGAGCTTGAACAGAGTTAGAATGTTGAGGAGCTGACAGTTGCTCGTCGTTGCTCGGTGCTTCTCTCCGGATACTCCGGATTCCTCCACCCGTAAAACTGTCACGGTCACGATTAGCGACTGTGCAAAAGTATGTTGTGACCTTAAACACCAATAAATAAATAAATCATTAAATAACCTCAGTTGCAACAAAACTCACAAATGATAAACATCGAAACAATAAAAAAGTAAAATGCTATTATTTACGTTTACAAAAGAATTTTATGGTTACTATTTACTCACTGTTTATTTACTTCACGTAAACTACAGTTAAAACAAGAAGTCCTGTCACGAACTGTGCACTTAACTAGGCTTAGTGGCGCGCAGGAATTGCAGGCAATTGCCGTATCGAATGGCATCCAAAGCACGGCAGGTTCTCTTGGTTACTCATAGCAAACACAGGCACTGTTTCTGCCAATGGACCTCCGGGTTACCCGGAGGTCCATTGGCTGAAACATTGCTTGTGCACAGGCCATATGTACAGACTCTGATAGCCTTACTATGGTCAGAACGCGTAGATTAACGCGCAGATCGACGTGCTATTTGTGCGCATTTCCTGACAGGACTTCTAGGTTTAACTGTAGTAGCAAATAATTTATTATCTTTCAGTGGGCTTATCAAAAAGATTAAGTAAGATAAAAAAAATATTATGTAACAAAGAAATGTTTTGATAAGAATCAGATTGAATAGGTAAACTGTTAGGCCCAGAATATACGATGGATTTTTGACTCGTCGAATCTAATATAGAAGAGTGGTCAAGGATCCGTCTGCAGCCAATTTTGAAATCAGCGATGGATTTTTTACACGTCGAATGCAATGCAACTCTCATTAATTAAGGCGGGGTAGCTCTGTGTTGCCTTGTAATCAGCCGAGAGTTGTTGAAGATAACATTCAAGATGGTGGCAATATCAAAACAACAAAGAATCTATGTCCTTCTGAGAATACTTCAGGCAAATAGAAAACGAAAGTCAGTCATTCTATCCAGCCTCCTCCTACTGTTGCGGAAAAGAAGAATTTTTTCTGAGAAACTTACTTCTCACAGCTCAATTACTCATCAATAAAAGAGAGAACCACGTGCGAATTCCTCGAGTTCAAAGGAGATTGCTTCGAAATCCGGGCTGGTTGGACCATGTACTCCGCAATTCGTCTGAACGCCAGTTCCGAAAGACATTCCGAATTTCGAGAAGTACCTTCGACTACATTCTTGAATCAGTGGGTCAAATGTTAGAGAAGGAAATGGTCACCAAAGTACCGATTTCCCCGTGGGAGAGACTTGCGATTGGAATATACCGACTTACAAGAGGTGATTATTTCTACACAATTGGAGAGCTTGATGGTTTGGGTACGAGTACCGTGGGAAAGACATCCCAAGAAGTAAATTTAGCACTTGTGAAATGTTTATGGGACCAGCATGTGACATTTCTTCTTCCAACAGATTTGGGTAGCTTGAAAGAGAAAATGTTGGACATGGAAGAATACTGGCAGTTCCCATTTTCTTGGGCCGCTCTAGATGGATGTCATATACCGATCAGAAGCCCACTAGGAAGTAACGAAGCCCATAAAGGTTATTACAACTTCAGGAACTTTTATTCAATTGTTTTGATGGCTATGGTTGATGCGAAGTACAAATTTGTTTGGGCAGCATGTGGATATCCTGGGAATTCCAATGACTCGGTTATTTTCCAGTCATCTGAAATATACAGCAAATTGTCGGACAACTGTTTATATCCACACATGTCGGTAAATGTGAATGGCGAAAATGTGGCGCCAATAGTCTTGGGCGACTCCGCTTTTCCTTTGAGGAAATGGTTGCTTAAACCATGTGGAAACGCTGTCCTCACAGACGAACAAATATATTTCAATTATCGCCTGAGCCGGGCACGCATAGTAACACAAAATGCATTTGGACAAATGAAAGGACGGTGGAGAGCGGCACTGAGGAAGAAGGAATGCCAGCCAGAGGCGGTTACATACACTACACTTGCATGTGTTGTGATGCGCAATATTTGCCTTGCTCGGGGTGAAAAAAATTACGCCGCTAAGTTTGCTCTTACTGTTGACCCTGCTACAAACGAGAGGCGACCAAGGGAACAGATCCGATCAATTCTGAACATGATACACTGCCGTTCATCCCAAGTGGACAAACATGAAGTTGGTGCTCGCGTCAGGAATACCCCGAGGGCTAAGTTTTGGGCGTAGAAAAGTGCCCAGGAATCATAACTACATAGCTATAAATATGACAATTAATTCTGTATCACAGTACTGCACATTTCATTCACATGTCCTCCTTTTCTCTCTCTCAAATCCCATAATGGGCAGTGGAATCTAATACAGTCAACTATGCAGATTCGAAGAAATGTGAAAAGATCAATATATGATTTAATGATTGGTTGTTGCTTTCAGAAGTATTGAAGCCACCAGTAAGTTAGTAACTGTGTTGTGCCCACACCCCCCCCCCCACCCCCCACCCCCACACACACACACACCTCCCCAGCATTCGACAGGTATAAGTGGTAACATCTCAACTGAAGACCAAAAGAACAATTTCCGAATCGACATTAGCGGGATTGAAATCTTGATCCATGTGTGGAGCCATATTGAGTTGTACTTGCTAATGTTGGGATGTTGCCACTGACCTGCTCGAGGCAGGACACATGGGGAAGCGGGGTATTTCTTGTTTCAATTCATACGGTCCTTGGCTACTTTCACGAAAAAAACCCTCCTTTAATCCTTTACCCAAGGTAACGGCCAAAAACCGACCAGCGCTATTTCACAGAATTCGCTATTCAAATGTTATTACCTTTTCATTTTTTGTCTCAAAAACATAGGTTGTTACCCCTCATTGAAACGAGCGTGTTGCGCCCATTGCAATGAGGGGTCACAACCTATGTTTTTGAGACAAAATATGAAGAAAAAAAATAATTATTCGAGCATTTTTGACGCAAGTGTCCTTTGCTTTCCACGTTAGGTAAAGACTTAACACACGAGCAGCCGTGTGAGGTGCAAATATTAAACCCATAATACAATAGAAACTCGATTACTCGAAATCTGATAACTCGAATATGTGAGATAAATCGAAGTCGGCAATTGGTCCCGGCAACCAGGTACTACAAACCCCCTCCACTCCTCCCAGGAAATATAGACCGTCGTTGACAACGGTCTATACTTCCCGGGAGGTGTGGAGGTGGTTTCGTATGTCCTAATTCCAAGCTCCTGTATCACTGTGTTTCCAAATCCCCAAACTACATTCGAAGTGCATAACTCGAACACCGGGATAAGTTGAAGTAATCGGTCCGTCCCAGTGGCGTAGCCAGAAATTTATTTTAATGGGGGGGGGGGGGGGGGGGTGGGACCCAATATTCCCCTACATCAACCTGTTGTTTTTTGATGCAGGAAAAGCAGGAAGCGTGGTGGTATACAGTGGTTACCATCCAACTTAATGATGACCTTTACTGTTGGTAAGTTGACAGCATAGTGGGAGCGGCATTCAACACCAATCAAAAAGTAGTATATGTATTGCATGGTTGGTTTTTGATTGGTGTTGAATGTCGCTCCCAGTGGTATTTCAGCTATATGGTATGTAATTCAAAGTATTGTTCTAATAGAGTTTTCCATGGGAGTAATAAAAGGCGGGCTTATACGAGAAAGTGGGTGTTATACGAATTGTGAGGATTTTCAGCTGTAAAGCGTGACAAATTGCGCATGGAAGGCGGGAAATAAGGCCAAACAAATTTATGAACTGTTTCCACAATTCACTCCTGAGGTTTTTATCGCACAATGGAATCCGAAATTCAAATGAATTTAATTTGTCAGAGACATCGTCGTCGCAGATTATGTCGGCTTCTGTCGCATTTCTTAGTACTTTATCATTTATTCATAAGACTTCCTACGCCATTCCATAGATTGCTCAATTCTGATCAAATGCAATTGGGAAGAACATTGAGAAACTTCCATGCCGCCAGCATATCCGAATTCCTTCAAAGCCCACCTTCTGTAATTTGGTTTTTGTGTGGAGAGACACCTGGGACGTTTAGAAGTTTGTGTTCTGAGCTGCGTGAGCATATTGTAAGCCCCAGTACCGTGCATATTAGGATCCCTATTCGCATGAGGCCGGAAAAGCAACTTTTGTTAACGCTTATGTGGCTGCGTCACAAAGTTACGTTTTACAGTTTGGCTATGTCGTTTGGATGTTCGACCAGTGCTGTCCATGTCATTACTCACCGAATCATACAAATCACATGCGATGTTCTTAGCCCGCAAGAAGTTCAGTGGCACGACCAGGCGATAACTTACAAGGTTTGTGTCACATATACAGTACGTGGAGAGTGCATTATCACTAAATCACCCACAGAGTGGAGATTCCACCCGAGCAATAATTGCAAATTTGTTGCAAAGCATAACCAGCACCAGCAAAGTTACAGCCAATGGACCTCCGGGTTAAACCCGGAGGTCCATTGGCTGAAACATTGCTTGTGTTTTTTGTCGATATGTACAAAAATTTGAAAGTTATAGCTTAGGTGATAACTCCACTCCGCGGGTGATCTAGTTACAATCCACTCTCCACGTACTGTATGTATACCTTGGGTGTGGATTGGTGGGTTGGTTTTGGGGATGAGGTTTGTTGACATCTCTTTCAAATTTGATAAACTTTGCACAGGAAAAGACATTTTTACTTAATACTGTACCTTATGTTTTTCAAGGTCTGCAATGAACCTGTACAACTCCTGATTGCTGAGGCACTTTTGACTTCTTGTCTTAAACCACTGGATCAATTTGAACCCAACTTTGCGTGGAAGTTTCATATCTATCTAGTGACTAGACCGCACAAGCCACTGCTAAGACTCAGTGACAAAGGAACGCTTTGGGGGTGGGATAGCCACTCGGCCTAGTTTAGTGGTCAGCCTCCAATCATCAACAACAAGGGTGATCTCATTTTTCTGTTAGGTACTTTGTCCATATGCCAGCCCTCACAAGTTCAAACCATAGACCCAGAGGACGATAGCTTAGTAGCATGTTTGGGCTTACCAAGTGAGTTGGGTTGGTCAAGAAAGTTATAGAAATATGACTTTTTAAAACAGATCCATCTAACTATCTGAAGCATCTTTTTGAGCGTTTTTGCAGGCTTTGGGCTGTTTTGGGCAGGTTTGGGGTGAAAATCTGGCTAATAAGGCAAAATATCACAGCATCAATTTTTTCTTCACTCTGTCAGCCACCCACCCCTCTTTGAAATGCATTTTTGGAGTTTTTTCCCCACATTTTGAAAGAGTTTTGGGCGGCATTAATCACTACAATGTTCTCTGTACATATATATCTAAAGCTTATTTCCCTTCAAAGATGTGAAAAAGAGGCAACAAAATCAATTTGGGCAAAAAAAGAAGAGCCAGAAAAAACTTTTCTTCCATCTCCAAGGACCCACCCACCCGGGGCGGGGGGGGGGGGGGGGGCAACTGTGTCTTGCAAATTGTTTCCGCCCCCCCCCCCCTGCCCTAACAGATGAGTAAAATGTTAGTCCACGCCAATTCGTCGCGTGAGAACTATCAGGTCCCAGTAGGAGATAGAATCTTATGATTCTCACGCGACGATTTGTCTGAACAAATGCCAGATTTTCGTTTCTAACTGTCTATATACAGTATATTTCAGGTACTGTGCCCGGCTTCCCCACGGTTATTGGCGCTCTTGATTGCACGCCGGTAAGGATAAACAGACCTACAGGGCAGCTGCAACGAAATTACTATCGAAGGGATAAGGGATATCATTACATTAACTGGCTTGTGATTGTGGATGCGAAAGGCTTTTTTGTTCATGGAAGCTGTGGGTATGCTGGGTATCTCTCTGATGCCAACTGTCTTCGTCTGGATCCCGGTATTGGTGTTGGGCAACCCTGTGTCTTCGTGCATCTCATCAATTTATGGCCGATGACGCTTCCCCGCAGGGCCACATATTATCACCCCAGTACATCACACACAGAATAACCCAAATAGACAAGGCATGAATTATGTATTCAGCCAACAAAGGGTGTTCGTAGAACACAGGATACGTAACTTGAAAGTTTATCGGGCAGTTGGTGGGAAATATAGAGGAGCACGGGGATGTTCACCACGCGTTGCCAACGTGGTTATGGTACTGACAAACCGCAGAAGAAGGACAGTGATGGGCGAAAGATTACTGGAATGAAGAATGCAATAAATTAATATTACCACAAAAGGAATTTTTTTATTCAACTTTTTTTTTTTAAAAACTGATTGAGGTCCCAGCCCCTCTGGGCCGCAGCTGCTCTAAGATACTGCATTTGAACAATATCAGTGTCAGTACTTTCACTTAAAAGTATTGCGAATTTCCTCTAAAGTTCCTAGCATACTTTGTTGCAACTGTCGCTGCGTAGTGTGAGTCGAAGAATTTGCTGCACCTTGTCTTCTGTTTTCGTCCCCTGATATCGCGCGCGAGGTAGCCTGTTCCGAACTGTCACCTGTCGCTGTTCCTTGAATGTTCGAAGTCCTTACACCGGACGCTTCCTGCTCATTTTGTGCGGTAGCGAACTCTGGCGTTATGTTTGTACTCCCCGTATTCTGATCATCATCCCGTTCCTGGGAATTTTGCGTCGATGTCTTAAATTACTGAAAAAAAAATTAAAATCTCGGTAAATTATATCGAATAATAATACTCATGCAAAGGGCTTCCGTGTTGGGCAGTCTTTATATAACGAGGGCCCCGCACAGATAGGTGCTATCTGCATTCATTTTATGAATGCAGATACCACCTTTCTGCGTGGGACCCTCGATGGTTATACATGTAGTAGCTGGACTGTGATTTTCAGTCTTTTTTCATGGCACCGGACGGAGGGGGGAGGGGGGCAAAGAAAAGATGATTCCATTTGACTAAAACACTTTTCTGGATGTTCGCAATTTGGAGTCCAAAATGGAATGAAGATGGTATTTGAGTGTAGTTTCTTGAACGATATCTGTCTGAAACATCGAGTTCAATCCTTAAAATTTAAACGAAGTACAGACTTTGGTTTATTATCGCACTGTACACCTGTTCGAGGTAGGCCCGACTCTGAGTGCTTGCCCAATAATTGTTCGGGTTGGGCTGCATGTTGAGAATATTTATTGGTCCACCCCACTGTTATCAAAAAACGCTAAATTCGAATCGATTTGGTATTCAACTCATTCCGAGAATTTGGATTCGCAGAGTTCTAGTTGATCGTTCGTTGCATTATTCGTATATTTTAATAACTTACGGAAATTTTCTTCGAAGACCCTTCATGCGAGAAAGCAGCCGTTTCCATGCAGCCGACCGTCTGTGACTGTGCTGACTGATGCCCTCTCTGTAAATAGACTGAACTTCTTGAGGCAATGTTTCAAATATTCCGTCATTTACTACCGCTCTTCCTATAGCTTGGGGGTTCCCATTGTCTTTATATTTCCTGTAAAGCTCTGCTTCAGTGTCCCGTAAACGAAAACCGCGAGACATGGCTAGCGTTTGATAACATTCAGTCACAATCATTTCATTTTATAATGAATTTACCCAACGTAACGGCCAAAAACGGCCAGCGCTATACACGTAAACTGCTATTCAATCTTTTTTATATTTTAATTTTTTCTTCCATAAACATAGGTCATACGTCGCGCTCGTTCCAATGAGGGGGCCATAGCCTATGTTTTGGCACTAAAAATGAAAAATTTTAGTTACACGAGGATTTTCGCGAGTGTCGTCTGCTACTAGCTTTAGGAAAAGGGGTTAATTCATTGAAAGCAAGCGCCATGAAAAATAAATGAAGACTGTAGACGAACATGAAAAGCGCGCACCTGAAACGCCAAAAAAAAAATAATTCGGCCTGATTGAAAACTCCTACTTCATGACGACAGCTGACCTTTCACGGTCCAGATCCTGTATGTGACACCGACTGCTATAAGACCGCTTTTGCCGTATAAGCCCGGTTTTATTACTCCCACGGAAAACTCTGATACGTTCGTGAAAACACTGAAATTGAGAGCTATCAAATAACTTGAAACAAGATGCAGTGGAATCAATTTTAATGATCAAGTACAGTACACATATTGACACCCTTACAAACAGCAAAAACCCACAGTCATGTATTAATTCTCCATTACAGTTGAGTGAACGAACATCCTGCTGCACTGTCCTGGTCCTGAGTGGAGGAATTGCCATATCCCTGTCCGTGAGAATACATGTATGGGCTGCCACAATACTCTGCTTCATAGTAACACTGCGATGTTAGCTGCGGTGCCTGTAATGGCTGTGGTGGAACTGGTGCCCGCTGTAATGGCTGGGGTGTCAGTACTTGGCAAGGTGAACACCCCTGCTTGGGATCACCAATCTCAGACTTCAGTTGTCTCAAAACCTCAAGTTCATGTTGACGGGACTTATCCAGTTCCTCTTTCAAAAAATTTATTAACTTGTCAGTTGGGTTATTCTTCACTGATTCTTTTAGCAGACTGATAACTTCAGTCATTTCTTCCTTATTCGACATTTTTTTTCGGAGGCATCGGCACAAACTGATCCTGAGAATTAGTAATTTTATCATCCCCTTCACTATTTTCCGGAACATGCGATGGTTCAATGACCAAACTGGTGTTGCACGAATCACTTGAACTCACGAGTGGATATAAGTTATCGAACCAGGACCCAAAACCTCTATCTTCCTGGAATCTCTTAATACCAGATGCGGTTTTGACAGTCATTGCTGCCTGCTAACACAAACTCACACACTTTTTGAATCGCGTCCGAATTTGAGTGATACTGTACCCTAATGAAGGGTGCCTCTCTTTGAGAAGTTTCTCAGCTTGAGTGTATATATCACCGTTCTTTTGTTTCCGCACGTTTTGGAAGATCAGAAGTTTTTTCATCCTTTCATCGTTAGTGACAATGTCAATCAAATCCCCTATCTCACTCTCCTTCCATTGCGATTTTCTTCCAGCTTTCTTTTTCCTAGTGACAGTCGCCCCATCTTCTTCATGATCATCCTCATCTGATTCTGACATGTTACTTGCAATGCTAGTATGTCTGCAAATAGAGAATAGTGGCATCAGTGAATAGTGGTATTAATTACAAAAAGGTGATTGATTGATTGGAGTTTAAGGACCATGTTACCTAAAATTGCAACCAAATATCACAGTGTCAAAAATCACAAATGAGATAATGTTTTTGTTAATGCTGTGTACCTTTGGGATCAATGTAATGTGATGAACACCAACATAAAAATAAAGATTCAAAAAAATGAATTTTGAAGTCCAAAAATGACTTTTAATTATTTTATTTGAAAAACAGCCTCCAGCTGAATTGGGAAGGAAAATCTACAAAGTGGTTAAACCAGAATATGCAGTGAACATCCATCTAGTGGACATTACCAACCAAATAATTTTCAGGAATATGTAATATTTTTAAAAATGAGAAGCTTGTATAGTATATTTTGCTTCTCAGTGTAGAAATTAAAAAAACACAACCTCCTCAATGTTACAGATTCAGTACAGTTTTGATCAAAATGCACAGTTTTTAAAAAATATAGTGTTTTATTTAAAAACGCAGTTTAAGGGGATGAAGGGAAGATGGGCACGGAAAGATAAGAACACTTTATAAAAATCACAGATGAATTAAAATTTATTTGTTAGTTCCAATTCCGGTAACTTTAAAAAAAGGAGGAATGTTGACCAGTTCTGTATGAGTGGTACGGTTCTCATGTTTGGAAGAAAGGCTACCTTCTTTACTGGGACCCCAGTAATGATGCATGCTTTTCTTTTGTTTCGTCAAATCAACTATTCTCCATGACAATGTACATGTGTATTTGTTCAGGAGGTTGTGTTTTAGGTATTTATTCACTTTGAAGCAAAATATACCTTCCAGTCTTCTTATTGTTAAAAATATTTAGATATTTTTGGAAATTAGTTAGTTGGTAATATCCACGAGAGGGATGTTCACTGAATATTTTGGTTTAACTGTTTTGTAGATTTGACAACCAAATTAGGCTGGAGCCTGTTTTCCAAATTAAAAAATTAAAAGTAATTTTTTGCGTTTCAAAATTATTTTTTGACTCCTTATTTACTATATAGGTGTACATAACATGACATTGGCCCCATTGGTATGCAGCATCAACGGCTATATCACGTACTTGCAGCGATCGTAAGCATGCTTTAAAGAACATATTCACGTGGTCAAGAATGAATTCTAATCTGTTGATTTGACTGCGAAAATGAACACTGAGCTTCAATCTCAGTGAAATGTCGAAATGTGAAAAAGTGGGCTTGCTATTTACATGGAGACAAAGGTTACTTGATATCAGTGCTTCACTGTTGATAACATGACCATACATACAGTACGTGGAGAGTGTATTATCACTAAATCACCCGCAGAGTGGAGATTCCACCCGAGGAATTATTGCATTTTTTTGCAAAGCATAACCAGCACCAGCAAAGTTTCAGCCAATGGACCTCCGGGTTAAACCCGGAGGTCCATTGGCTGAAACATTGTTTGTGTTTTTTGTCTTAAAAATTTTGTGAGGGAATGCAGAAGACATCGATAAATACAGATAATTCTTTCAAAACATTCTACTCACCTCTCAAAATCCTCTTCGATGATTTCATTTTGATCCATGCCTGAAGTGGTAAACTCTTTAAAATGATAATAATATCACGAAATTTCTATTTGTTTATTACTGGAAGTGGAAGCAAGTAGTACCGCCAAAATATGGGAAAACCAGCGTTTGAATGACGAAACACAGGAATCCCATGACGAACTGCCGGGAAATCCTCTTCATGTAAAGGTATTTTCCGCGGGCATATCATTAGCATTCATTTACATTCGCTATTCGGCCTAAAGGTCGTGTGTTTCCGTGAGTTCTAATAGATTCGACTCGTCAAAGATGCGACGTCTATTTTAAACTCGCATTTTTGATGCATCAGCGACGGAGATTCGTCTGGACTTGACTGAGATCCGTCAAAGATGCTTCTCACATGAATTGAATTGAAATATACGTCGGATTTTTGACGAATTCTATCCAAGTATTGGATTCGACGCGTCAAAAATCCATCGTATATTCTGGGCCTTACCCCCAGTTCAGACGGACGCATTTTTGGCGAGTCTCCAGCCGCACCCAATACCCGTTGATTCAGACGCACGCATTTTCGTCGAATCTAATTCAGATGCTCGGTATACTTGCAACAGTCTCCATGGGTTGTTAACTCTTTCCTGTTGGGTTCGCTTTGGACATTTGTAACATGACCAGTCTGAATCAATTGTAAATTTGTCTGATTTGTTTTTTAAGGGATTTCCTAATTAGTATAAATCGGTATGCCAACTATAATACCCGAACACAACCGAACATCGGCGGAACATTAGATTGGATTCGTCGCTAGTTCGAGTGTCTGAATCAAACGACACATCGAATCTTGTAGTTGCATTAAAAGCTTCGTTCTCAGACGAAGATTCGTCTGAAATACAACTGAAAGATTTATTTTATTCGGACAGACGAATAATCATCGCATATAATTCAAATAGAACCTAATATTACGTTAGAATCGTCCAAAATGCGTCCGTCTGGACTGTGGGTTAGTTTACACGCAAAGTACAATGTTCATACCAAGCTGTTATTCATAGATTAGTTCACAGGCGTGGATTCTGTCTCACCTGTGTCGTCAGCCAGTGATTTTATAACATTTATTACTTTCCAAAGTGTGATTTACTGGGATTTCCGAGTTTGATTACAAACGATAACTTCACAAGTGAATTATGCAATCAATAATTGTGTCATGTATCCGTGCGCGCAAACGAAGACGCTTTGCCGTTGGTGTAATGGGGACTTCATTGTTTTGTTTAGTTTTTGTTTTTTGTTTTTTTTTAACCCTTTACCCTTTACCTGACATGAAAAGCAGACGACACTTGCAAAAAAAATCTTGAATAACTATTATTTTCATTTTTTGTCTCAAAAACATAGGTTATGACCCCTCATTGGAACGAGCTCGTTCCAATGAGGGGGCATAACCTATGTTTTTGAGACAAAAAATGAAAAAATAATGAAAATTAATTGGCGATTTTTGAGAAAAGCGCTGGCCGTTTTTGGCCGTTACGTTAGGTAAAGGGTTAAATAATATAATTATCGTTAATAATGAAAAGTAATAAACAGAGTAATCGCTTGACTGGACTGGTTACGTAAAATAATTCATTCGAGGCGAGGGACTACATTGTAAAACACTCGTGCGCATTCGCACACAAGTGTTTGTACAACGTCCCTCACCCCTCATGAATTATTTCACGTAACCAGTCCAGTCAAGCGATTACTCTCTATTTATTTATTTATTTATTATGTATTGGTGTTTAAGGTCACATATTTCTGCACAATGGCTAATCATGACCATTTTATCGCAAACGACACATTGAAATAGGGCCCTGCGAATATTCGGTATTCGAAATTACAGTCGATTCGACGGCAGTATTCGATTCGAATTCGATGCGGCAATCGTGCCGAATATCTATCGAGTATCTCTGATTATCCCTGTAATCTTTCTCTCTGTCGGAATGCACCGGATAGCGGCGGGAGGAAAGCGTGTTTCAAAAATAGGCACACGTCAACTTAAACGGTTTCCATCTCACGCCACTCCACATTCAGTGCCGGCGACGGATTTATCCGTCGCTCGTACTTCCTATTTTATGTGCCGGCGACGAATATGGGGAGTACGGGCCAACATGGTTATGTTGCGGACTAAAACGCGAGGATTTTCTCGGTAAAGCTACCGGTAACCATTCTACTAAATTCGATTCGATATTCGATTTGATTCACAAATAGTGAGCAGTATTCGATTCGATATTAAATTCGATCGCATTCGAATACTCGCAGGGCCCTACATTGAAATAATAAACAACAATGCCTTTGAGAACGTCCAAAAATTTATTTTGGGTGCCAAATGCTGTATTTTTGTGCCTTCGATTTATTTTGTGACATTGGTTCCGACAGCGTGAACACCGTATGCAATGAATCAAATTATCACTAGCCGCTCCTTGATGAAGGACCTCTCTTCTTCGCCTGGGTAAGTTATAGAGAGAAATCGCAATAGATTTTTTTTATTACATGTCTCTTCTATGAAATTCCTGTTTTTTTATTGACGTGAAGGCGTGTAATGAACACAGAACGACACGCGTTTGTGAATAGGTTAATCGAATGGCACGGTTGCGAGCGCGGAAGGATAAAACTAGAGGCCGCAGGACTCAAGTTTTATCCTTCCGCAATGGCACAAGTGCCATATCGATTAACCCATTCACACACGCGTGTTGTTCTGTGTATTTTCTCTTTAGTCTTTCGGTGACAATGTTCTTTGGTGACTAACACCCGTCTTCCAATTGCCTCTTGTGACAATAACAATCTTTGTGGGTTTTTGTTTTTGTTATTTGTTTCTTTGCATGTGAAGCTTGTTGAGAATTCTTTTACGCAGTGCATGTACCAGCAGCGATGAATCGTAATGTCTTCATTCTTTCCTGGTCAGAATTCAGGGTGTCTTGTACATCCTATTTATTCTTTCCTGAGAATTTCAGCTGGCGCTGAGATGATGAATGAGGATTATTTTAAACAACGTTACAGGGATTATCTAAAGACACCGCGTAGTTCGGCTAGCTCATTCTAATGAGGGCTTATAAGCAACAATGCAATTTTTGTAATAGCACTGGCGGAATATCGACGTTGGGTTAGGCATAGAGGTACATCACTTCAGTTGGTAATAATTTTTGTTTTTTTTCTTAATTTAATAATTTAAATTTTCCAATCTGTTTTTAGATTTATTCAAGTTTAGTGTCGAAAAATTTGGAAGAATAGATATAGTGTGTAATAATGCTGGGATTCTTGATGAGTCGTACGAGAATTTTGACTTGACTATTTCAGTAAATCTGGTGAGTTGCAAATTTCAAAAAGTTGAACAAATCATAAACCGCTTATCTTACAGTGTCCAAACCTTTCCCCCTTGACCACTGTACCTTGATATTAGCTCAAGTTTCGACATATAAAATATTCCAATACATCATCATGGCATAACTTCGTTGAATGATAAGGTAGTTGGCAAGGGGTGTTGCAGCACCCCCCCCCCCCCCTCCCGTCGGGGGAGGCTTAGCCCTCGCACCCCCGAAATCGATCAGATTCGTCGGGGAGATGAAATTATGCAAACACAATAAAGATAGACACCATATTCCCGAAGAACCGATCCACCTGTACAATAGGAATAACCCGGTCGGCATATAATCACTGTGGCATAGGCAGTTAATTGCATTGCGAGAGTTCTATTTTAGTCTGATACCAGAAACTTGCTACACAATCACTGGTCTACACACATCCAGTTTCTGTTGTGAGTTATATCGTACTTATAAAATTTGTGGCTTGTGGTATTAGGGTATCAAAAACAGGTGTCATGGAGAATTGTGCGCTTCCCAGCATCATATTTAATTACCACGGTCCATGTACGAAACTGTTCATGCTGGGTCCCCAACACCCCAAAATATGTTCTTCAGCCATCCATTTGTATGACCGCCTGTGTGTGTGTGAAATAAGTGACAGTGTCAAATGTAGTCTTGTGAAAAATGTAGACTTGAATGCATGGCTGACAACTTTCGTCATTTGAAGAGATTTCCTGGAAAGCTAGCTCTTCTTTAACCCTTTCAACACTGGAGCCCTGGAAGGTATCATTTCAATCAATACTGTCAAAGGCGAAATGGGCGAAACCATCCTAATTTGTTGGGAGGTTCAGCAATAATTTAATCCAACAGCTATGTCGAGCTGTTAGATTAAATTATTACCGAGCCTCGCTTCGGATTTTTTCCTCTTTATACCGTCTGCTCGTCCACGACCATTTTTTTCTTCACGCAAAAATTTATGCAAACCAGTTTCAAAGGGTTAATTTTCTTCATTTGTCAGTACATTTAACACTGAGGGTTTGGAAATTTCATATAAAAATTTAAATTTCGAAATGTCAGCGAAGTTGTATCATCGCAGTTCACATCATTTTACAACTTTCGGGCATTTTTTCTGTAGAGGAGTATAAAAATATAGAAGCTGGTTTTTTACAATTTATTTTTTTTCCCAGTCATTTGACCGATTGACTAGTGTTCTCTGTTTCTTCGAAGGGCCGTATTATTCATAAGGCTGACTAGGCTGAAGCCTAGGGGCTCGCAGGGACAGAGGGGCCGCCATTTTTTTTTTTTTTTTGCTGAGGCACTGTCACCAGCGCCTTGGGACACCAATGGTTAAAGACACTTTGCACAGATTCACGTACATATGTATTTATCCGCATATATACTCTCATAAGTATACAATATATACCTTCCAAAATGTGCTTTCCTGAAGAATTCTACTCACGCAATAAAAATACTGAAAAAAACATTGTGAGTAGAATTCTTCAGGAGACCCGTAAAATGGATATTGGGCTATGTACTGCGGCATAGTGCCTACCGTACCAGGGTCAGGCTGTCAGCTGTAGTGGGAGGAAAGATTGAAGTGCCGGAGGGGGCCCCGAAGTACCTAAAAGCCTAAGGGCCTGGCCATGGGTCAATACGGTACTGTTTCTATTCATTTAAAAATAAGAAAACAGCGCTTTCACCACTTTTGATGTTCTGTAACTTTTCTCTGTTCATTATATCAACAGTGTACGCATCGTGACATATAACACTAACACTTTCCTTGTCATTATTATAAAAGTCTAGGAGATAAGATTCGCTATTTTTTTCTTCCTGTGAAGAATAAAAACCTACAAATTACTGTAAAAACACATTCGCTAAACAAAGAGCAAATTGAACAGTCACTTAGTTGCTTCTAATTAGCTTGCCACAAAAAGCCAAGTTTCGCTTTGTACCGTTTAATAAACGAACACAACCGATAGCTCCGAGAGCTGTCTGTTGTTTTCGTTTCTTAGAAGTAACAGAAGGGAACTTGTTTTTATATTCTACTGATGTATTAGGTGTTTTCTCAACAATTACATCCATCTGAAATGGACCTGATTATTATCTGTGAACCAGTTACGTCTAATTAGCTTGCCATAAAAAGTCAATTTTCCTTTTGTTACTTTTAACCCTTTACCTAACATGGAAAGCAGACGACACTTGCAAAAAAAATTCTTGAATAACTAATTTTTTTCATTTTTTGTCTCAAAAACATAGGTTATGACCCCTCGTTGGAACGAGCTCGACGAGCTCGTTCCAACGAGGGGTCATAACCTATGTTTTTGAGACAAAAAATAAAAAAAATAATGAAAATTAATTGGCGATTTTTGAGAATAGCGCTGGCCGGTTTTGGCCATTACGTTGGGTAAAGGGTTAATAAACGAAAATTGCAGACAGTCGCGAGAGCTGTCTGTGGTTATCGCTTATTAAAGTCACAAAAGGAAACTTGGCTTTATATTCTACTAATGTCATAGGTGTCTTTTCAACAATTAGATGCTTCTCAATTGGACTTTCCTCGCTCCTCTAATAATTTCAGGGGAGATAATTTATCGAAGGTCTATTTTCATGATGAGGTAAGTCAGGGATGATTACTGTCAAGGGCAAATTGTTACCAACCCACTCCGAATCACCCAGTACAGACGAAAAATTATTGGGAGTGGGGGAGCGGGTGTTACATCCTGTACAACTCCATTTAATTACACCCTTAATAAACCGAATGTTGATAGTTACTAAATAATCTAATCTAATCAGAGTGAATCTCTTCCTTTCATTTGCGGGTTGGGAGAGGGAGAGATTGCGCCCTTCGCACGCCTAATATCACCCCTGTTTCTTATTTTGAATTTATTTTGATGCTTTCTGAAGGGTGTTTACCAATTCAAAGTGTGTATGTGTGTGGGGGGGGGGGGGGGGGGGTGGATCGTGCGATAGATGGTCGTCGGTATGAAAAATTTAAATTCCAGGGTCCCACCCTTCCATGCATCTGATTGGATA
Organism: Pictodentalium vernedei; assembly: GCA_031216915.1. Lineage (NCBI taxonomy): Eukaryota > Metazoa > Mollusca > Scaphopoda > Dentaliida > Dentaliidae > Pictodentalium > Pictodentalium vernedei. Next base: position 790,453,097 of record CM062297.1, read on the forward strand.
TTTTGAGATTTTTCAGGAGATGTATTTGAAAGATTTCACACTTTGAGAGCCGTTAAAAAACGTCGGTAAAGCATACAGGTGAGGTTTATTTATCAGCTTTGATCGTAACGACCAAAGCTGATAAATAGACCTCACCTGTATGTTTTACCAGACGTTAACAGCAATTATACTGTCTGTGGATTATCTTGTCTGGTGGAGGATTTGGTACTTGTATGTCTGTAAGATTACGATCTATTTCAGTTAACCGATTTTTTAACAGACTGTATACATTTTAGCGTTTGCTGTCACTTACTGCAAAAAATGATCCGAAATCCATCGAAACTGAACCAGTACGAGACAAAAATAGCTGGCGAAAATATGAGGGAGGCTCTGGATCCGCCCCTTGTTTCACCGGTCATTGGTTGTGTTAAAATATATGCATACAAAAAAAACGTTGCCCGGCAACAAAAGTGGAGGGGCTGAAGCCCCCCCCCCCCCAACCCGTTCCTCCCAGAACTTCCTCCACCCTCGAACCCGTTCCCCTCAGAACACCCCCCCCCCCCCATCCCCCTCACCCGGTTCCGCCGCCTCTTCAGTTACTACACCAAATATAGCAAAGACGAATTGATTTTGGGCGCGAGACTATTTTTGGGCATAGACATTCAGCAAGCGGTAAGTTATACATTGTTGCGTTTCTACATTGTGGGCCCAGTACGTCACCTACACGCTAAAAACTAAAGTGTTAAAAACTACACTTGAAGTGCTGTATTTAACACTTACTAAGTGCTGAACTAGCACTTTGTTCAAGTGCAGATATCCCAGAACTTGACAGGTGTTACAATAATACCACTTGACAAGTGTAATGTCGCGACACTTAAAAGGAAACAACGCAGATGACGCGGATCAGACTCGAACTCTCGACCCTGATCCGCGTCATCTGCGTTGTGTCCTTTTAATTATGTACCCACCAAGCGCAAATCAAATTATGGACGATTCTGGAAGAACCACCAATGCTAGACACATGGGAAGTGCCATCCATTCAAGTTTCAGATGTCTGAGGATTGTAATGTCTAAGTGCTTAAAGCATTCCACTTTGAGTGTTAAAATCAAACCCTAAGAGTTAGAATGGGTTTAACACCTTGAAAGTGTCAGTTTTAACACTATAGTTTTTAGTGTGTATGGTTTCTTTTGATTGTTTTCTTTTTCGAATGTAGAGAGCAAAAAGAAGTTCAAATTGTTCAGAAAGGTTTCAAAAATAAATATCAAACTTTGAGCGAAATTAGGGTAGCAGTTTTTTAACAAACAAACACTGAAAATGACTTGGTTTTGTCAGGGTTAATTTAATTACTCAGTTTCTGCTATTGTTAGTTGCAAATTTCAAAACCCGATAATGAACAGTTCAATTAATTTTGCTTCTAGATCGGTGTTATAACCGGATGCATGATTGCTGTAGAACTCTTCAAAAAGCATGGCGGAGGCGTTATCGTTAACACGGCATCACGAGTAGGTATGTTTGTAATTTTTCACTGATGTTTACTTTCTGTAAATAATATATCGATAACACTTGTCAAGCCGCTAATTTGTCGCGGTTCTCGCTTGAGAAGGCCTACATTACCCACGCACCCCGTAGCGCTCCCCATCCGTTCGTTTCTCTCACTTCAGCACTCAAAAATGTACTTTCAGTGATATCCCCCACTACCTCCTTCTCAATTTACATAAGCATACCAACCTTATCCCTGGTGTCACATCCCACCCACATATCCTTCATCCCCCATCTCATTTCCCCAGGGCCTGTTTGGGGGCATCTCATGGGGGACCCTGCATGGGGGGCCGATGAAGGGATTAGTAGGAGAGTGATGAAACGGGTCTTATTGGCCTGACCCCGCAGGGGACCGATGGAGGCAGCCAATAATCTATCGAGCAGTTACTGATAAGTCATTACTCGAACAAATCGAATCTCATCGAGCAAATAAGCTATTGAGCAATTGCTTGTTCGAGTGACTCGGACATACGACTCTTAGCCTCATTTCGATATTTGAGGATACCTATGACCGGGTATTTTATTATTTGAGGATACCTATCAAGGATACCTTCTCGATAATCCCTTTTTTGTCGTATGAGGCCATGAGGGCCATGAAAAAAGCCCTCAATGATGTCTAATTTACTACCCCTCTTAACCTCATTTCTTTTGAGGCCATGACAAAATCCCTTAATGAGGCCTAATTTACTATCCCTCTTAGCCTCATTTCGGTATTTGAGGATACCTATGGCCTGGTATTGTATTATTTGAGGATACCTATACAGGATATTTTCTGGAGAATCCCCTTTTTGTCGTATGAGGGCCATGAGAAAATCCCTCAATGAGGTCTAATTTACTATCCGTCTTAACCTCATTTCTTTTGAAGCCATGAGGGCCATGAAAAAATCCAACAATGAGGCCTAATTTACTATCCCTCTTAGCCTCATTTCGGTATTTGAGGATACCTATGGCCTGGTATTGTATTATTTGAGGATACCTATACAGGATATATATTTTCTGGAGAATCCCTTTTTTGTCGTATGAGGGCCATGGAAAAATCCCTCAATGAGGTCTAATTTACTAAACTTCTTAAGCTCATTTCTTTTGAGGGCATGAGAGCCATGAAAAAATTCCTCAATGATGTCTAATTTACTATCCCTCTTAGCCTCATTTCGGTATTTGTGAATACCTGTGGCCTGGTATTGTATTATTTGAGGATACCTATCAAGGATACCTTCTGGAGAATCCCTTTTTTGTCATATGAGGCCATGAGGGTCATGAGAAATGCCCTCAGGGAGGTCTAATTTACTACCCCTCTTAACATCACTTCGTTTGAGGTCATGAGGGCCATGACAAAATTCCTCAATGAGGTCTAATTTACTATCCCTCTTAGCCTCATTTCGGTATTTGTGGATATATATGACCGGTATTTGTATTATATGAGGACACCCCTTTTTGGAAAACTTTTGGCCTTTTTAGTCGTATGAAGGCATGAGGGCTATGTGAAAGATATGGCGGTCCTATAGCACTACGTGCTGCAAAATATTCTTGAAAAATCCGTATCAGATATAGTCGGGTTTTTGTTTGGTAACTTGAGGACTGGTGGGAACTAGTGGGGTCTGTTGGGGACTATTTGGGACTGGTGGGGACTAGCAGGCTAATTGTCATAAAAACCCATGGTTTCTACAACCGGATCTCCACATCTCCTACTACGCCCTTCATTTGTCCCCCTGCGGGGTCCCCCATAAGATCCCCCAAACAGGCCCGTTAACCACATCTCCTACTACTCCCTTCATCGGTCCCCCTGCAGAGTCCCCCATTGGAACCCCCAAACAGGCCCGTTTACCACGTCTCCTACTACTCCCTTCATCGGTCCCCCTGCGGGGTCCCCCATGAGATCCCCCCCCCCCAAACAGGCCCGTTTACCACATCTCCTACTACTGATAAATTAATATTTTCAACGTGCAGCCTTGGGGCTGCACGTTGAAAATATTGATTGGTCTACTCCATACATTCACTTAGCGTCTATCCAACTTTATGAAATTATGACGCGTCATGTTTTGGGCGGGAAAAGCATCCACTCGGGTTCAAAGTATTCAAAAGTTATTGCCTGTAAACGCCATTGAACTTTGTGAACGTAAGTTTGCTGTTTTTGAAAGGAAGACAAAATGCACATTTTGTTTTACATATAAGATGATGTACTGTATTTCTTTTCAAGGTTTATCGGTTTTTCCTGATTTACCGGTATATGTTGCTTCTAAAACTGGAGTTGTGGCCTACACAAGAAGTTTGGCAGTGAGTAATCATAATACAGCTTTCTGATACTATTTGTTGTCTGTCATTTGACATTCTCTCCACCGTATTTCCCAGTGATGTAACATGCTGAATTTTATGTGGCTTTTGATGATCTCAAAATTTCGATTCGTTTGATAGTAAATATCGAGGTTTCACAATTTACGATGAATACTTCTGTCGGAGTCTGTCTCGTACCTATCATAAGATATTTGCGACGGGGAGCTGGGCATGTTTCGTTGACCATGATATGAATTAGTTTTTCATAGCTCTATTTCTCAGCGAGCATTACAAACAAGAAGTGAATAATCACCGTAATTCGCCACAATAATCTGCGATGACGTGGCAAAAGCCGCGGCAGGCTATAATGACTCAACCACGGCTTTGTCGATTGTCGTGGTTAATTTCTAAGAAGGTCCGACTTACATATTACAATACTACAGTTAAAACTAGAAGTCCTGTCACGAACTGTGCAATTATCTAGGCTTAATTGCGCGTAGGAATTGCGCGCAGTTGCCATATGGAATTGGCATCCAAAGCACGGCAGGTTCTCCTGGTTACTCATAGCAAACAAAGGCAATGTTTCTGCCAATGGACCTCCAGGTTACCCGGAGGCCCATTGGCTGAAACATAGCTTGTGCACAGGCCATATGTGCAGAATTTGATAGCCTTACTATGGTCATAACGCACAGATTGACGCGCAGATCGACGTGCTATTTGTGCGCATTTCCTGACTGGACTTCTAGGTTTAACTGTAGCAATCACTTTTGACGCCGAGGTTTCTAAACATACCAGTTATCCGGCAGTAGTACTCTGCACTATTACCTGCGACTGACAAAGAATTTGTGGTGGGTTGCCCAGCGGGATTAATACCCCTGAATGCACTATTTTGGTTAGATTGGGTAAAATAATACTCCAGTGAGAAAAAACACCCATCACAAATTATGTCATCGTCAACCGAACAACCTTCAAAATATCACCCCACAATCAATAAATTATTGCCTCCATTCATTTTGGAATTATATTTGATAGATTATACAAATGTTCCAGTGTAAAACCAACAGAGTTGAGCGAAAATTTATTTTAACAAACAATAAATCATGATTTTTTACTGTACTCATACGTCATCTGGCGTACTTATAATTTTGTTGTTCATCTGGTTTGGCAAACGGATTTTACTCCAGCAATTTGTACGTTGGAAGGGCAGTTTTTCGGAGCAGCCTTGTCGCAGAACACGACATACTTTACCTGCTGATCTCGTGGCTTGTCTGAAACGCCAAAATCAAATAAAAGCGTCTAAAAAGCAGGATGTTATTAATTCTGAGAGCGAGTTAAAACGTTCTTTTCTTTTACAAAATACGGAATACGAGCGAAACATTGTGAAGATAATGATAGAGGTTTAACCCTTAAGTCCTCAGATTAATTTTAAAGTATTTATGGCCTTTTTCTGCTTACATAGTTATTGATGACTTGGCAGTGGTTCTACATCACTGCTGGCTGCCTATACAGGCAGCCAGCAGTGATGTAGAACCACTGCCAGGGAAAATTCAGTCTACACACAAGAGTAATAAAAAAGATTACACAAGGGAGCACCTGCTTCAATGCAATATAAAAGTGGCGGTTTGGGGCTATATGGGGGCTTAAGGGTTAATTATGCCAAGCGAGGAACTCTATCGGCCTGGTCGTATCCTTCATGATATCGTCTGCTGAGTGCTAGGATGTGCTATGTCCCATAGAGGACACAGAACATTCCAGCACTCAGGCGACGATATGTCGCACATATGATTGGAGAAAATATTCAACTTAACAAACCGCATCACATTTTAACCCATCTCGTATGTGACACCATCGCAACATCGTGATTTTTTAACGATTGCCAACACAGATAAACTGAACAATTCATTTGAAAATGTTCTTGCTATATCACTGCTATGTGATGGTGCTGTGATGGTGCTGTGGATCGCACCCGTATTGATAACAAAGATGTGATGGCAAAAATTGTGGATAAAGAGGGTCGGTCAGAAATTATATTTTTGGGATTCGCAGAACCAGAAGATAGAGGTGCGAGAGGCCTTTTTGAGGCAGTAAAAGTTGCACCTGGGAAGTGTGGCGTTAGTTGGGAAATGCTATTCAGTAAAGTGTCCTTCGTGGTGACCGACGAGGGATCTGAAAAGACTGGGGTTAATCATCTGTTGTGGAAGCTGCTGGATAATAAAGAACGTGATTCTGAACACGATACTGAGCTGCCTTTACTCAAAATTTGGTTTGCTGTCCATAGAACGCAGCTTGCTACAAAGATATGGTCAACGATGTCTGCGAAATAACGCACATTATTGGTGACCGCAAGGCTATTGCCAAGTGTTATCATGCATCGGCACGTATAATGAAGGACCTGCGATCCGCTGCAGTTGACGCTCAACTAAAATCTTTCCAACTGTAAAGGACATCCGCTTTACGGAGTACTCATATATACTACTGGAGAGCGTGCTCAGAAACTATGGCCCCACGATTAACTATTTACGCATCGAAAAGGATACATGTAAGAAGGCAGCGGGGTTCTATAGTAAATGGATACAAAAAGAGACTGTTCGATTGGCAGCATTTCCATGTGACGCATTGTATATATACAAACAATTCCAGAAACATATACAATCGGACTCAATGAACACTTTTGATCTGGAGGCATCCCGTGATCATTGAATAAATAAAATAAACAAACTACTCCCGCGGGGGGGGGGGGGGGGGGGGGCATGAAGAGAAACTTACATATGTCAGTGCCGAAGATGGCGAAAACACAATGTTTGATGGCATTACATTGCAAACCTCGAACAAACGCGATGCTCGGAGACAACACATGTACGTTACAAGTGGTCAAAGATCATTTGACACTATTCGCAATGAGACAATACTCTCCTTAACAGTCGCGTCAGACGGGGATACGGATGGCCTTGTGGATGGAGATACGTATATTAAATCTCGACCCCCTAACGAACCGTGAAAATACCACGTATTTTGGGAAAATAGGCATATAATACGGATGAGATACGGATGGTCTGCGGATAAATACGGATAGATACGGATGTATGCGTGTCACTCTGCGGCCATAACTAAAACCTGCGGCAGGAGATACGGATATGTACGCATAGATAATCATAGATACGGATGAGATACGGATCAATACGGATAGATACACTGCGATGCGCATGTCAAACAGGAAATGCGGCTTGCGCCGACGTGCGCACATCCGCATTATTGTGGTATCAAACCTTGCGTTGGTAGACTCCCTTTCCACCGTATTTATCGGTATCTGACGCGGATGAGATACGTATTAATACGGATCAATACGGATTAATACGGATTTTGTGCGGATTGGCCTTCCGCACACGGATGAAAAAAAGTTTTGAACTTTTCAAAACTTTTTTCATATTGTGCGCTTCGTGATACGTTTTCACTCGGATTGATACGGATGATACGGATGGCTGCGGTCAGATACGGATGTCTGCGGATAGATACGGATGGTCATCCTTATCTATCCGTATCAACCGTATTTCCCCGTCTGACGAGCTTTTAAAGAACTTTTTGCCCAATCGTTTAGGAGTTGATAAAGGAACTGCAGGTTCATCCCATTCCATCCTTTTTCAAACATTGTCACCAAAACGTCTGATGGAAGGTGATGCAACGGTGGAACAAATTGACCAGGCTTACAAGTTAATCGCGAGGGATTTTGATCGGCATGATTTTCACTCCCGCTACGCTGATCTCACTCAGTGCCTACATTTAAACGCAAACAAAGCAGTGCCAACACTCACAGATGTTATACAAATTTCACTAGCCAACGAATCGTGGAAATCGCTATCGGTTTCTATAGCCCGCATAATCGCGGCGAAACGACACTTGTGCGATGTGGAAAGATTGGTTAGTTGTTATAATCTGGTCGAGGACGTCGACAGATCTTCCCTGAACGATGTCACCTTGAATGCTTATCTGCATGTAAACATAAACATGCGAGACTTGTCACTGTTTGACATGTGGCCGGCTTTGAAGCAATGGCTGCTTTCGAAAGACAGATGATTGCGTGCACTTTCGTCCAAATCTATTCAACAGGAGTGGTTTGTTGGTGTAATTCCCGAGACTCGTGAAGCTGAAGGCAAAAGGAGGAAAGGGACCAAAGGGGTTAAGTGTGTGATATTTTCACAGAGCGCACATTAAATACTACAGTGATTTAACCCTTTACCTAATATATTGTTGTAAAATAAATTAAATTTTGTAAAATTTCAATTTTTTAGAATACATGTCAATAAAACCACACAAATATGGATTCCACTGTGACTGGCTCATTAAACCAGTTCCAATGGAATCCATGTTTGTGTGGTTTTACTCACATGCACATGTGTCAATGTCGCCAATACACAATGCGTTAAAAGTTATTTCTACTGATTACATCGAACGGGTGACCGCCCACCAGAGTACAAATTTGACAATTTGGGGTAAACTCATGAAGTCACCAGCATACATTTTTGTGTATGGGCCAGCGTGTTATACCCGGTGGCTCATACACAAACACAATACTGGTAGTCACAATAATGTTTCAGAAATGGCGAGGTGATCAGAGTGTCAAATTCCACTCGACCGTGTAATCAGGGGAAATCACTCTTTACTCACTGTAAGTGTAGTTTATTTAGGAAATTACAAAATATCTCATCAGTCATGTCCTATCTGCCGCTATGTTAGGTAAAGGGTTAACGACAAGAACAATATAGTGGGCCGTTCTGTATTAAAAGTGAGTATTCAAGTTGTTTTCTGCAAATACTTTATTTTAAAACCAACTGGCAACTGTCATGTCGGTGCCTTGAACAGCAAAGGCCATGTCATCAGTCCCATCAAGATCCATATCATTCTTGATATAATTGTGTAATTTGTGCTTTTGAACTTCGTGCCAGTAAATGAGCCTTTAAATGCAAAATTGTAACCACGATTTTGCATCTTCACCTGACGGCCCATTTTTCCATCATAAGTTATGTTTTCGGTTAAAAACATGAATTTTTGCCTGCTTTGAAAATCCAAAGTTTTCGCTCAGAAAGGTCTGAAAGAGCGTTAAATTGATTCCAGAATTCCAAAATTTTATGGGGGGGGGGGGACCCCGAATCTCCCGGCAAACGTTTCGCACTTTCCGCGCGCTCGCGATTTGCATTCTATATTTTTCGTGCTTCGTCAATAAATCCTTAACATAGGCCCTGTTCACAATATTGTGATTATAAAAGCGGGCAAACAATGTCGATCTGGGGTCAATGCAATAAAACTTTTACAATTGTATTTTCGAGAATTGTATTTTCTAGTTATGACTTTAGATTAATGAAATGAAACACTGGAATTTTAAAAGATGTGTCAATTTGCCAATTGGCAAATTGCCATATCTTTTAAAATGCTAATGATTCATTTTAGTAAGTTATATTAATAGGTAGAAAATACAAATCTAGAAAATACAATTGTAAAGGTTTTATAGTATTAGCTCCTGGTCAAACTTTTCTGTTCGCTTTCCTGCCCAAGATACTGCAGATTCTCACCCGTCAAAAATGAAACGTGTAAACACTGCATCTGAGGTACTATTTTAATTCGTTTTTCTTCATTCAGTCTTGGTTTTGCAATATTGTATTTATGAAATCTCAATCTACTGGTGTAACTATAGTCTGATCGAGAAAGAGGCCGTTTTGTGACCACAGTACTGTACATATTTCCAAGTAGGCCTATTGATGATAATTTCGGGGCACGAGAAAAGAGTACATAAGTTGCAAACAAGGCGCGCCACAGGTACGTAAATAGCTCCCTTTGGAAATGAAGAAATGGTGTAGATGTTACAAACGGCGTTTCGATGGTCACAACAATGAGAAAAAAACGCTTTTTACACCTATGTTACTATCTGTGAAAAGCCCGTGTGTTAAATTTTAACTTTTAACCCCACTACCGATGTAAAGCTTCTACTGCGGCTAAAACGTTTTCAGTGGGAATTCCATTACAAACATCTACACCTACAGTAGGAACTACATCCAACTTCACCTTTGACATGACTCAATTTGCCGACTTCGATACGTTCACACTCCGTGATGTTTCATTCAAACATACGACGTTTTGCGGTACTATCTACTACGTGTAATGACTTATTAAGTCTAAAATACCTACAATTAAATATTTAAAATAAAATTTAAGAATTGTTAATAATAATTTGACTGAAAAAGCAAGGTTGATTTAGACTTTTCCAACTTTATAAATTTGACTAATGATGAGGTGAGACACCTCCGCCCCTGCAACCAAGATTATTTCCTCGCAGACTGAAATCTAGTGATTTGATTGGCTAAAAAGAACAATGGCAATAAACGTCCTGTAACGTATTTATCATACCACCAAACGAATTAAATAATAAATTAAAAGATCCTAGTCGCTTCATTTTGAATATTTATCAGGCAGCTGTCTTTCATTTACACGAACCTAGGTGAAAACTTGAGGTGGGAAAATTAATTCTGAAACAAAATGACGCCCGGCGGAGGGGATGTAGGGGCTCATACGCGGTCACTGGCAGTGTATGGACTCAATCCGATAGTGGGTTCCCCATTGAATAACCTAATATCGCATTGGCCATGATGCTATTAGTGCACTTTAATTGGTCAAATTAAACAGGTGGCATGGTAATGGCTTATACCTTATAAAAGAAAGTGATTATTCCACAAAGACCATCCTTACCAATTCATTGTTTTGGTAAATTTTAACATGAAAATAACTATAACCCATTGAATGATGTAATTCGTTATCCGTGTTTTTTTCTTCTGCGGTACGTGAAACTTCACACTTATAGGAAAACGGATAAATCCTTTGGTGGCGTTTCGGGGGTATATCCGTTTTCAAACCTGTGTACATTTTCATGCACTAAGGAATATATTAGGATAAACAACAATATTTCAGGAAGCCCAATGGCTCATTGGTAGAGGTCCCGAGTTCGATCCCCGTCCGGTACGGCCCGCGTTCTGTCCTTGGGTAAGGCACTTTATCCCGGTTGCCCACATGGGGGCACGATGACGCCGTGTCCTAAGGGGTACTGCACGTCGACAATGCACATGTCTTCATGCTTGAGCAGAGATTGAACAGAGTTAGAATGTTGAGGAGCTGACGGTTTTCCTCCACCCGTAAAACTGTCACGGTCACGATTAGCCATTGTGCATAAGTATGTGACCTTAAACACTAATAAATAAATAAATAAACAACAATATTTCAAAGAAGCTGATTCCGAATGCCATAACAGAGTGACTTGAAGTTGGAAAGGTAAGAAATTAGTCAACATTAATTATTTCAATAACTTATGAATCTTGTCAAGCTCTGTCACTGCACTCGACCGGGCAAAATTTTAATAGAAAGGTTCGTAATAAATAAAGTGCATCGTGTTAAATGAAGAATATTATTTTTCAGAGAAACACGAGAATATTTTGGGGTGAATAAACTATTATAATTAGGTTCTGTCAGGGGCTATAATCCACCCTTTCGCGGGGAAATCACAGTCACTGGACCCTTTCAGATATAGTCTCTTCGTCAACACAGTAGTATAGGCCGTCATCGGGTATGATGTAGCCAGACTAGAGGGGAACTTTATCGAACTGCGCGTATCTGCACTATCAGTCAGTGTCCTGGAAGGTGTGATAGACTAAGTTATGATAATATAAGATCCAAGAACCACTTCAAAGAATCTTTTATAATAAACTTATAAGCAAATGAAAATGTTACTGTGAAGTAACATTTACATGTAAAACTAACACTGATCTCCATATAACTGGATTTCCAGAACGTTCATTGATGATCACACGTACAAAAGTGTTTCACCACCTGCCATCTAGCGGATAGATCTAAATGTTGCTAAATGGATAACGCTCCATAACAAAAATTTCCGGAAAGTTTAGGAAAGTTTTCAATTTTCTGACGCGTCAAAATCGTCGATCGCTTTTTAACCCTTTACCCAACGAGTCGATCGTATCCGCCCGCGTAATATGCAAATTCAGCAGTTGAAAAAATATTATTTTTCAAAAAATGTCAACAAAACCATATCATGTGACCCCTCGTTGGAACGAGCTCGTTCCAACGAGGGGTCACATGATATGGTTTTGTTGATTTTTTTTCAAAAATTTGAAAAAAAATGATATTTAAAATAATAAATTTTGATATCGTCTGCGTTGGGTAAAGGGTTAAAGAATGTACTTTGATATCTGGGAAACATTAATTCAATTTGTCTTGCCACGACAAATGTGATGATGTTCACGTTTTTTTTTTTTTTGTGGCATGGCATATTGAATGGTTACAACATATTTTAGTTATTATTGACAAAAAAACAAATGTCGAGATTGGGAAACTGTTACCGTGTTACCAATTGTCGTGCAAGGTAAACTTCTGACGTTTGATGAAACGAAAGCAACAGTCACAGCACAACAACTTTCACGTCAGCAAAGGTCATCGATGGGAGGAGTTACACACATTGATTGACTTGACGCCATCTTAGGAGGGGTGGAGACAGACTGAATACCTGCATATTTTTCTGACGTTTCAGCAGTTCACTTGTATAGAGATCAGTAAAGCTTACTCATTCCCCTTACTTTCTCCAAGTGACATTTCAGAGAGATTAGCATTTTTTGACTTCGGGTCAATAATCAGTGCCGGTGTAAAGCTGTTCGGGCCTTGAGGGAAATGCTGGTACGTATTACATTGCAGTCGCCGTGGATTGGTCGTGATCCACGCATGGGCAGTGATGTCCACGCATGCGTTTGCCAGATAATAAAAATCATCACCAGCGAAACTTTAATTACTGAAGGACCGGGTTGTACCCGGTTCTTCATTAATTAAATTTTTGATTATTATTTCTATAATTGGTGTTTGGAATCTAATATTATTGCGTCCGTGGAAATACTGCCCACTCCATGGAAAGTGACCAGTCCGCGGCGGCCGTACTTTATAATTGGAATGCCTGCATTGGAACCACTGTCGAAAGAGTTCCTTTCGGTGCCAACCGTCTAACGGAACTTTACTGAACCATTATTTTTGGAAGAGTTATGTATTTTTTTCAGGGTAAAAAAATCCTCAAAGACCATGGTATTCGTGTAAATGCAGTGTGTCCCGGACCTGCAGATACGCAACTGCTGGACAAGAAAAGCTGTCCTGACTCCATCGAAAAGAACGGTATACTCAAGTAAGTTCTTAATGAATATTAGTGACCACTTCGAGGTTGTTTGCAGAGAATCACTTTGACATTATGATTTTTTCTTTTGCCTTTTTGTAATGTTGTATTGATTGTTTTTCAGTTGTCCGCCACGACGCCTACTTTGGAGTGCTGTGAAAGTGAAATCGAAAAGAAATCAGTCAATTCATGAAACCACTGAGTTGAATAATATACTACTCAAAGTTTGCTAAGCACCAAGTATATCCAACTACCTGTTTTACGTTTTACTTGAAATATTGTAATGAAAAGTGTATATATTTTTTGTTTAATTATATCTTTAATGATTAAGTACAGAAATTAAGATTTTATTTGTGTTTGACATTATTTTTTAGCTTTTGAATACGATAACCATGGAAAATGGATATTATTGGTAAAAGAAGAAATTTTTCTATTTGCCAAAAAGTTAACGGAGCGAACTGGTATGGGTTCAATATCGAGTATGAGACCCATTATTGTTAATTACAACTTGACAACGCCTTCTCATGCTCCTAATCAGGTTCCTGGTGGTCCTTTGTGGGACGTTGTCCCATTCTTTGACCAGCATGGCACCAAGCTCCTGGACACTTCTTGGCTGGACTGGGCGGCCTTAAATTGCAAGCTGCATCTCATTCCAGACATGTTCGATTGGATTGAGGTTAGGGGATCTTGATGGCCAGTCCATACGCTCAATCCCCTCCCTCTGTCGGTACTCCCCGATATCATGGGCAACATGAGGACGGGTGTTATCGTCCATCAGAATGAATCAATCACCCACTGCACCTGCATACAATCTGACGTGGACATCCAGAATCTCATCAATATACCGCTGTGCAGTCAATATACCACGTTCAAGGACACAAAGCTCTGTACTTCCATCCCTGCTGATGCCGCCCCAGACCATGATTGACCCTCCACCATAGCGGTCATGCTCAGCAATATTGGCTGCAGGAATCGCTCTCCTGGTCTTCTCCATACCCTCGAACACCTATCTGCGTGGTCTAGGCAGTACCTTGACTCATCTGTCAAAAGGACAGGTCGCCAATCTTCTCTGGTCCATCCAATGTGGTCCATGACCCATTCATATCGTGCCTGGCGGTGGTTCTGGGACATCGGAATGCGAATACATGGTCTTCTCGATCGGAGACACCTTCCTGCATCCTCGGGTAGTCTGCGTCGAAATATTTACCCCGGATGCATTCTGAAGGTCAGTGCGAAGCTGGGTTGCTGTGGCAAAGTGGTTCCCACGGGCCTGAATGATCAAAAACCGGTCTTCAGCTGCAGATGTTGCCCTGTCTCTGCCACCACCATGTCGTCTGACTGGTGTGCCATACTGCTGGAATCTTGCCCAGGTTCTGGTGATCACCGTGTTGTGCACACCAAGGGCTTCACCAACCTGACGATGGGTAGCCCCTTGCTCCACCATCCCTACAGCCCGCCACATTTCTGCTTCAGACAAATGTCTTCTTACATTTGCATTTGCCATATTCAATCATTAAATCACAAGGGTTTGTGTTGAAATGAAGACTGAATACCCTACACATGCCATGTACATGTTGACAGTACACGAAAACATCATGAAAATTAAGGGGTACATGCTTTCCATGACTGTCGCGAAAAGTCTGCCTGTCAAGAGAGCTAATGTAAACACTGGGGACCATCTCAATACATTCCTCAATCATATCCATCAAAAATATCGCAAATATGTCAGAAGCAAATTTCAGAATGATGTGTCAAAGATTTGGTGCTTAGCAAACTTTGAGTAGTATATTTACACAACTTTTACAGGGGATCTCATGAAAAAAAGCTGATTTCACAATGTCACTTTAACAATGTAGATATCATTCAACCACATCAAGGCACTCTCCCGTAAGTTGTAATAATGCAAATATTTATTTATTTATTGGTGTTTAAGGTCACATACTTATGCACAATGGTTAATCATGACCGTGACAGTTTTACGGTTGGAGGAAGCCGGAGTACCCGGAGAGAACCACCGAGCAACGACGAACAGCTGTCAGCTCCCCAACATCGTAACTCTGAACTCTGCACCGCAGCACAGGCAGGGTTAGATTGGTTGAAGACATGCGCACCATCGGCGTGCAGTACGCCTTAGTACGCGGCGTCATCGTGCCCCCGTAATAATACAAAGACATATGAACAGATTCTGGTGGCCAAAAATAAGTGACCGCTCTCAACAGTTAAATTTGCAATATTTTACCCTGTGATGTAATTCTGTCGCGACCGGATAGAGATCCGATCAGAAATGGACCACTTCTGCGGTAACAAAGCTGTAAATTATTCCCAAATGGCCAACATCATTTAATATCATAATTATATCTCGAAATTAGTTTATATAAGAATCTATCACTACTCGTGATGCCCCAAATGGTATTGCCCTAAATATTGCTGTCTTCACTAAAATGAACAAATCCAGTCTGCATTTGGTGGGAAGTTCAGTCAAACCATCATTTTCGGTTTTTTTTATACTGATAACTTCAATGTTGGACTCCTGATTGCCAGGCGGCGTTGCCGCGGGTTCAGTTTCGGGCGGTGGATCAGAAGCCAATAGAATTATTGAATAATGGAAACAATGTTTATTGTGTTCGTTGATGATGCGGACCGTACTGCAGAACAAAACCAATGTGCCATAGCAGGCAAAACAGTTACTATTTTGGGAACCTCAATCTGGGGCTGGGTTATTTAGAATAGACGAGATCTCATCGACAGTGAGGTGTAAAGCCCACTAACATGGCTCGGATGTGTCGTAGGTAAAAATCACTGCCGTGTACCTGAACGTATGGGGCCGCTAATTTTTAGCCCGGACCACCAACGGCGCTGCGGTACGGTCCGCATCACTAGTTTTCGCACATTTATTGATCACGCAAAGATGATCTTTTTACAGAAACCACGCTGTGTATAAGATGCAAACGGGGTGGGATAAGTAGAATAAACGCCACGCTTTTTCTTTCTTCTTTTTTAAAGCCCTCACCTGGGGAATTCCCAACGGTTATGGCTGAATTTAGCGTGACGTTATTGTAGTCAACGTCATAAAAATTTAATAAATGGGAATTCCCCAGGTTTTTTAAACCCCCAAAATGGCGACATGCATTACTCCGTCATTACTCTGCCTATAGCTATGAAACCTCGGAACCTTCTGAATGGTTACGAGATTAGTACATGCCATTCTAACATTTTCAAATCTCCACCTTTATCCAAAACAGGGTCCAATTTAGTTGTTTTCTTTCAACTTTTCATATCAACGCTTGTATCATGCCTCTCTCTTTCAAATTTTGGATATACCATCTCCAGCAAAAAAACATATCTAAAAATTCGGCAAAAATCCAGTGATACGTGGGTTCATTTAATTTTCGGGCGTCAAAGCACCCTTCCTCAGAAACACATACAACTACATTGATTGAGAGTAATTACACGAGACCGTACATACTAAAAAAAGGTGGGACAGAGAGTGTGCAAAGTAAGCAAACAGAAATCATAAGGTGAGATATAAAAATAAATGAGAAGATAGAGATTAATTAAGGAATAGTGCATGGCTTGGAGTTGACTACGCCCATATAGTGCCCAGTGAGGTGGTGTAGTTCCCGCCGCGAAGCGGATGGAACTACACCACCTCACTGGGCACTATATGGGCGTAGTCAACGACAAAACATGCACTAATCCTTATATTATATCGAACACCCATCAAGAAAAACATCTGTCCGATTTGTTAATCTATTACCAAGGTAGCAGCCCTACCAACCAGCGTTATATAGAAAAAAAATACCATGTAGTTTTTAAAAAACATTTTCTTCTTCCAAAACACGGCTAACATGGATTATTGATATGAGCAGAAGACAGATTTTGAATCGGTCGGCAAGGTTAAACAAAACATTTCCCCCAAACGGAACCGTGTATTCTAGAATCGCGCAACTTGCGAATGAAAACTAAAAGTTTCTAAATTTGACAACGCAGTTTGATAATTTCCACATATTTGTCACACATATACATTACCGAATGGGTCAGTACTAGATACAAACGCCGAAGATTCAAATGAATTCCATTATTTATTCGTTTACTGCCCAAAACATACAATTAAATAGAGAAATAATATGAGCAGCGAAACAAACGATTTTTCATATCCTGACGCGTTCTCATGAAAGTTGGACCCAGGTATGGATCATTCTCTTCGAAACGAGATATGGATAATCTTCTCAAGGAATAAAATGAACGCCTCGAAAAATGTGACTTCAACAATGGAAAAGCGATACATTTTTCCACAATGATTTCTTTCCAGGTCGTTTTGTGGATGTTGTGCCTCTGTGAATCGATATTTAAATTTAGCCTGATCAGTTTTATTCGCCCAGTATGAAAAGAAAACTGATATAGCAGTGTGCTAAAAACAGAAAACGTGTAATGCCTGGGTGTAGTGCCTGGTCAGTTCTGTGGATGCAAACTACACGAAATAGGGTATCATCTTTCAGCCAATCAGAATGCAAGGAAGTCACGTGAGATATAATATTATACAAATAGCAGCCCACCGGGAAGTGTTAAATGGTGTCAAACACCCATACTATACAAATAAATGTGTAAAAGCAAACAGTAATACACGCAAAAAGCAGAAAACGTAGCCAGTGGCTAACCCAGTCACTAATCACTTGCTAAATTGTTTGCGTTGTTTGCGTGCTTGGGTTTGAAAACCGTCATTAACATTAAGACCTTTAGGCACCAGTGTTTCTAATTTCCAAATCCACTGCTTTTCGTTGTGGTCTAAAAGGGAATATAATTTATTAGTAGAGTTAGTATAAACTGTCTCTAAGATTTGAAAGTTGAAGGTCTCTTGTGAGTGGCACTTGAGATGTTCATAAATGTGAGAACAGTCTCTTTTATACCTAGTATTCCCTAAACACTTTCTCAAATCACTCTTATGACCATTCATTCTCTTACGTAAATTGTTAGTCTGTCCAACGTACTGCAATTTGCAAGAAGGGCAGAAAATGACATATATAAGCCATTTAGCATTACAGTCCATATCCGCATTCTTGCAGTGGGTAAATCTTCCATTCGCAGCTAGTGCTAACAATTTTATTGTCTATTACAATCATACTACACAACAGACACGGGGTAGATTTGCATGGTTAACAAGGTACCTCCCCGTCAGTGGTAGATGCGCCAAGCACTTTAGCTCGGACCAGTGTTTTCGCCAAATTGGGAGGCTGTCTAAAGCTAATGACGGGAGCACGTAGAACCGTCATCTTCATTCTTTCAGACTGTTGCACAATGGGAAAATATTTTCTTAAAATGCCCTTGATGTCAGGTAGTCCAGGATGAAACTCCACAGTAAAGTAAACCCTGCGAGAAGCCCCAGAAATAGACTTAGTCTGTGGATGTTGAAAAGTGGTGATGGCCCTTTCAACTTGAGCCTTAACTTTCCTCCTACTGTATCCCCTGTGGACAAGATAATTTGTGAGTTCGTCATAACGAATCTTTGCAGTGGTGAGATTTGAACAAATACGCAAGATCCCGAGTGACTGGCTGTACGGAATGCTCCGTTTAGTATGATTAGGATGACAGCTAGTTAAGAGCAGATATTGATGAGTATCGGTGGGTTTGGTATATAAATCTGTACAAATGTCGCCGAGTCTTGAAGAGTAACAGAAACATCAAGCAAGTTTATAGTATGCCGCGAATAATCACTGATGAATTGTATGGACGGATGTATACTGTTCATAAAGCTACGGAACTCCAGAATTTTGTCCTCCCCTGCGGTCCAAACCAAGAAAATATCATCTATAAACCGAAGCCAAACATCCGGCGACACTCGACAAGACGACAGGAGGTGTCTTTCAAAAATGCCCATGAAAATATTAGCATAGGATGGTGCCATCTTCGTCTCAATGGCGGTGCTCGAAATCTGCAGAAAATATTCTGTGTTAAATTCAAACACATTGCGTGTGAGCACGATCTCAGCCATTCTACTGACTCTGTTCACAGTCTCGGGAGGAGCATGGTGCTCAGTCAAAAAAGTCCTGAGGGTTATCAGGCCATCCGTATGTGGTATACTTGGATACAAGCCACTACATTTGTTTTAAACATATTTTATTTCGAAATCAAAATGGTTTGGTAAACAGGCTAAGCCTATTGGAATACCTCAACGTTACATTGAAGAACTTACAAACAATAATGATGCTTGAACAAGTGCATTGTGCGGAGCCAGCTGTCTTCTGTGATTACTTGATGCATGATGTATTTGTGACTGTATAAACTTATATCTTATCCCATGGGTTGGAGATAGACTCTACTCAAATCTCTTCGTTTCTTCAATGCACTTTTGAAAGGCCACAAAGACGCTTTGATTAACTGCATTAGGCCATGCTGGATTACAGTACAGAATATAACTGATATTGTTCTCGATGTTTAGATGAAAAGACTGACGCTGGATACGAAAGTTAGGACACGATCAGATGAAGTGAGCTGCATTCTCATAATCATTTCCACAAGAACATTTAGGGTCGTTTGTTAAGAAGCGTTCAGATTTATAAGCATTCAAGTCACTGCATTTCATTCTAAGTTTACTGTTTACTATGGAGTATTTGACCTCGTCTACAACCAGCATAGTAATACTCTAGAACCACCCTGTCATCTCTTCGAAGGGAACTTTTCAGAGACTCTAGAGAATCACAGGATCGCACGTCCGTGCCCAGGCTGTTCCACAATTTCACAGCCGAAGGCAGAAATGAATCAGAAAAGAGTCTGGTGCGACACTGTATTTCACGCAGATTATCTGAAGAACGTAAGTGGTAAGTTGTGATATCAGTAATCTAACGGGTTACCAGAAGCGTATGATACGACGGAGCATTTCCAGATATGAGTTTGTACATCATGATTATTTTATGTCTTTTCCTCCTTTCCTTCAAAATGATAAAGCCTGTCTCTTCATAAATTACGTTTTGGCTCGTGCCTCTAGGTGCACCAGAGATTGTATGGGGAGCATCTAGCTGTAAGTTATCCAGTAAGATAGTTAGGTTTTTCGCACTGGTGTCCCAAATGACATCTGCATAGTCAAAAAGCGGGATCATAAAACTGGCATACAATCTGTATTTTAAACTCCGAAGACAATTCATCATCGCGCTGATTTTTTCAACAAGACTCTCTACCTGAGTATTCCAAGTACCAGAAGTCTGGAAGTGTGGACCCAGGTGTTTATGGGTGTCATCTTCTTCTATTGGGTGATCTGACAAATATAGAGTGGGTTTGGAAGTTGGATTTCTTTTTAGAGAGAAACACAGCGTAACTGTTTTTAACGGATTAAAGTTAACTTGCCATTTACTAGCCCATTCACCAATACTGTTCAAATCTTCGTTCAGAATGTTTGGCAGCTCCTTATCAACAACCGTTTTACACTGGCTGATAAAATAGTTATTCAGAAGTTGTGCAATTTCTGTCGGGTCATTGACGACATCTTCCCATCAAGCAGTGATGGAAATATATTATTGCTGACATTACACTGTTCTTTCGAAAAGATTTTTAAACATTTCCACCGTTGCTTGGAAGATGGCATTCTGGTCGATGCAAATTGCTCAATTTTAAAATCAAAGTCTTTTTTAGTCCGTCTTACCAATTCTATAGTATAATTTCTGAGTCATCTGAATTCACATCAGTCACGTGGATCATTCGTCCAAGCCACTACATCCACCGTCGCAAGGATAGCTCCTGGAGGCAAGGGTCGCAAGGCCCTGATCTTGTGAATAAAGTCATCAGTATCACGTAAATATGAAGGTATACTAGGCAGAAAAGGTTGTATAATATGGTCCACCAATTCGGAAATCCCTTCTGTAGGAGAGCCACAAGCCGACACAACGGGTCGTCCTGGTACCCCCAGCTTGTGAAATTTAGGAAGTAGTTAGAACCGAGCGGGCTTTGTATTCCTTGGGCAGGCGAAGTCATGTATATCCTCAGAGATAATGTTCTGTTGGTGGATCTCATCAAGTATGGTAGGTACGTCCTGTCTGAATAGGAAAAAAATGTAAAATAATTTTTAAACCCATACCCAAGGTTTTCAGGCTCCCAAAGTTGATTGCATGCAAATTTACAACCCAGACTGGTTTTATTGAATCTCTCATCAAATCAAATTCCTTGGACTGACTTCAGTTCTGGTATCTAACGGTTCATGTTTTTTACTAGTACATGTGTATATCAAATTGGTCTTCTAATTTTCATGACATAGGGTTCCTAATGTTGTGCGAGGTTTTTTTAGCACAACTTGTCATAAATAAAACAGATGATAAAATGAATACATTTGATGCAACAATATCTATTATTTAGGGCTACTGTGATAATAGTACCTGTAAATGAGTAATAATACCATTAATTTATAATGGCATTTTGTTCTCTCAAGTGTATGTTTGAAGTACATGTACAGGCACCGTGAAACTGTTTTTTCAGTGTGATCGTCATTTACGGGACTGACTGTGAAGTAGGTGTGATTGATCTAAAGAATATATTCCATTTTTTTCTGATTTAACCCTTTACCTAACATGAAAAAAGACGACACTTGCAAACAACATTCTTGAATAACTAATTTTTTGTCTCAAAAACATAGGTTATGACTCCTCATTGGAACGAGCTCGTCGAGCTCGTTCCAACGAGGGGTCATAACCTATGTTTTTGAGACAAAAAATGAAAAAATAGCGAAAATTAAATGACGATTTTTGTGAATAGCGCTGGCCGGTTTTGGTCGTTACGTTGGGTAAAGGGTTAACAGTTTATTGTGTTTTGCACACTCATCTCGTGCCCGTGCCTATTAATGAATAACTGTAAATATCTGTCCATTTTCAGACTATTAGATTCTGTAGTAATGCATAGTTCGCATTACATGAAGCATTTTCTTTCTTTTTAAATCAAGTAAATCAAATGAATTCAGATTTGTGAATAAAACTAAACAGAGATTAACTGTACTGGAGTAAAGGGTGGACAATAACGATAAGATACTTTTCCCCAATTCTTTTATGCCAGCTTGAAACTTCAAAAGCTATAGCTCCCTTTTGGCTTAACACCTGCAGTAAGTGCAGTCATAGCTTAACTAAGGCAATCCAATTTTACCTAACTGAAATCCATTTCTCCACAGATTATCGGTTCATTATTATTCAAATTCTCTCTGATGTGCCACGCCCTCGGGCTGGCACACATAATTTGCCACAATGTTCCAAGATTGCAAGAACAAGACGGACATTTCGTCTTTCGAGATATTGTGTATCGGTCAGATTTTCTTATTCTGGTGCTGATGTTTTGTTGGTAGAAACATTTTAAAGCTTAAAAAATTGAGTTACCCGTGATCGAATGACGCGATAAATGACGAAATTTTGTTTAAATTTCCACTTTTGATCCGCCTGAAGGTCAATAGAGCAGATTCAATGTGAAAACTTGCTACCGCTTAAATTCACACTTAAGCTCGAAAAACTGAATAAAATCAACAACTTTTTCATTGATATGGACTTTTACTTTCCCACGTAAACTAAATTTTTAATATGCGTGTGCGAAAAGAGAAAGCCCCATCCCAATCGTATTTTTATGTAATTATCGCCGTTGAAATCAGTGTTGAAATCGGAACATTTACATTTGCAAGACGACATTGTTCTCAAAATGACTCCAGCTACTAGAGGGCCCTGCTCAGAACGATTACTCGTTTTAGCCTCAATGAGCCGTCCTGTCGTTTTGGTTCCGCTCCAGAATTTCCAGGCATTCCCTAAAATGACATGCCATACACTCTCTTCAAATGTAAATATTCTGTAACTTAGTTATCTAACATGTATTACATTTCCCAAATCGACTAAAAACATATAACAATATCTGACTTACGTAGAAATAAATAATTTGAATGAGGGTCAAATAATCAAATAATTTATTGCCAAAGGTAAGACTTCAACCTGCAAAATTGCATGAAAAAAATGCCGATACCAGTCATTTCCAGCCACCCAGCAGCCCCAAAAACAGAATCTTCCCACTATCCCTACTCACCAAGTGGCGGCGCCAGAGTTACAGAAGTGAGGGGGTACAGTTGGGTTTTGCCCGCCGCGCGTAAGTTTTAAATGTTAAAAATTTAAAACTTACGTTGTAAATGGTGTTCTCTGGAGCATTTTCAGACAATTAAATTAAAACAGTTTTATCCTTTTGAAACTTACTGGTTAGGTCTTTCAGTTATAG
Organism: Pictodentalium vernedei; assembly: GCA_031216915.1. Taxonomy (NCBI): domain Eukaryota; kingdom Metazoa; phylum Mollusca; class Scaphopoda; order Dentaliida; family Dentaliidae; genus Pictodentalium; species Pictodentalium vernedei. The sequence continues at coordinate 790,476,310 of CM062297.1, forward strand.
AAAATGTCGTACATGGTGACATTTTAACGGAAGAACGCTGTTGTAAAGTACGAGCACAAAGTACCAAACGACACTCAAATCGAAAATGAAAGTAGGCTGCATTCCAAACGGATGCGTTGCGCGCTCTCGATTCTAGCATTCCTCGAATACTCTTAAGCGGTATGTTCCAGACCGTTTGAACACGGCACGCCTTGTTGCAATTTGGGCCCTCGACTCTTGTTTGTTGTTTGCAGCTAAAGTGTGTGTGGGGGTGGGGGGTTGCACACACAAACATAATTTAAAAACTTCTCTGATTTAGTGCACTTGGGAATATGGAATTAAGCATACCCACCATTACACCGCAACGTTCAATACAAAAATTAAAATGATAGTATTTTTTTACTACGCTTGGCGAAAAAAGTGGAGGGGTAAGTACCCCCCCCCCCCCCACACACACACACACCCTCCCTCCTCCATGGCGCCGCCATTGCACTCACCTAACCCCGGAGCATATAACTCCGTTTCTAAAATGTGAAGATAAAAAATTCCGTGTTTCCGTCTCATCTTTTAGTTACATGTCTGGTAATAAACCCGTGTAAAAATGACATTTTAAAAAATAGCCGGGTTTTCGAAGCCACTGTTTTCCACAATTCATTTGGTAATTTACTCCTTAGCATCAGACTCCAACTTTAGGACCAAAAACTTCAAATTCTCTTGTCCACCAAATAGCCTAATGCAATCATATATCTGATACTAAAAATATGCCTCCAATTTACTTGTCATCAATTTCAACATACGTCCTATGTTCAGAATTTCACCCCTGGGCTTTGTACGTTAAAAGGCAGCATACACCTTCTCTCTTGTTGTGCCCATTCTGTGATGGACGTATTTCGTGGAATGACATCTGGAAATTACCTTGCGATTCCAAAATAATCTAGTTGTGCGTGTAATAATAATAACACGTTGGCCGGCCGCTGATTTGTTGTGGTTCTCGGATGAGAAGGCCTTGGTTACCCCTGTACTCCCGACTGCCTCCCTGTTCCCACGCTTCTTCTCTCCTCCCAGCACTCGGAGACGACCTGCTTGATGACATCCCTTGCCCCATTCTTCACAATCTCTCCGATTAGCGTATTAACCCTCTCCTTTGAGTCTCCCACTAACCACATGTCCTTCATTCTCCCCTCCCACTTCCCCATTATACTCCCAGTGAATCTTATTCTTTTAGACTGGTATTTTGGGCATTTTAGAAGAAAGTGTTCCAGGGTCTCCACCACGCCCAAATTACACATCTGGCACTCTTTTTCACTATTTTTCCCCTCAGCTCCACGGACTGCGACCTCAGCTTGAACAACAGTGACCCCAAAGGTGCCATCAAGGTACTCTTCAAAACCAGGCTTCTCTTTATCACGCAAGCCACCAAAGACCTCTTTGATTTGACCCCCCCCCCCCCCTCCCCTCGCCAATTCCGGTTACCATCCTCCATGACCCTTTCTATGACGATTTTTTTTACCCTGGTTTGCCCCAACGTCTAGGTCCGAGATCTCCAATGAGTAGTTCTCTACTGGCTCCCTCACTTGGACCATCCACCCTGTCTTAATATTTGAGTTGAAAATTCTCAGTAACATTACTTTACACCATCGGCTGTCGGGGAGATTTACCAAATAATTAAGATAACCGAGTTTCGATAAGTCTATCTGGTCCTTGATCCTCACCCACCCAAGCTCACCCCTGATTGCTTCTAGTGCTGCGACATTACTCGACCCCATTATCCATCGGCCTGCATCGTTCTGCAGGATTTCCAAGCTCTTTACAGCCGTCTGATTTAGGGGTACCACTTCCGTACCGTATGTTATACTTGGCAGACCCACCATTTCCCAAATGGTTTTTCCCACAAAAACCTTATTGAAACTGTTTCTCCCTATAAGTTTCATTTGGTTAAGGATTCGCTTCCCCTTCAGAATCAATTTATTTGTGTGGTTTCGGAATAAGCCTCTTCCTGTGATCTTAATATTTACCCCAGATACTCGTAGTCACCTGTCTCTCCTACACTAAGAAGTTTGCTGATACCTTCCGAAATACAGAACTTCCCCACTGTCCACCTTCGAGCGGGGTCCACTTTGCGGCCCACAGGTATAACTTTCCCTTTCCTTTCATTAAGTTCCAGTCTCCATTTGCGCCCATATTTCCCAACAAATCTCAGCATTTGCGCTAGCCCCTCTTCGCTTTCTGACACTAGAACCACATCATCTGCAAAAAATAGCCCTGGGATCTTCAAGTCCCCCAACTGCTACCCCCTCGTCGCTATGCAGGAGTTCATATAATTGCAATGTTCACGTTGTTGCTCAGTTGTTGTCTCGGAGTCCCCCTCCTTTTTATGAAATGAAGACTTCACGATGTCTTCATTTCGTAAACCAATTGGCCAAACATACTTTCGAACAAGATGAAAAATGTTTGGGGTGGTTCAATACTTTTTGAGTAGTATATCGTCCCTGTGGGGTATAGGGCATTCTAGCAATCATGCGGCGATATTAGGGCTGGGGAAGACTTTAATTAATTCTGTTAGTTTGTCTATTGTGACCTCTGTCCCTGGGTGATGCTATACAAGTTCACCTACTGCCACAAATCATATGGCGTAAATTTATTTGTTTGTTTGTTTGTTTGTTGGCGGTTAACGTCACATATTTATGCACTATGGCTAATCGTGACACAACATGGAGATGAAGTCAAGTTTAGTCAATCGTTGATCAACATGTTGCCCATTTTAGAGGACTTTCACCCCAAGCATTGGTGACTGGGTCCTATTTTACTAGTAAAGCAGAACTGGTTTACCACAGTAAACAAGTGCTGCTTACTTCCCGGGGTTCCCACGGGGAGTAAATTTATTTAGAGCTAGGGAGACGACACACATAAGCTTAAAACTTCCCGTCGAATCCCTAATCTGTCTTGTTTTAAAATCGTCGACTGTCATGTTATGTGCTGTGTTTCCTGTAGTATTGTGTTCATTCTTTGTATTATACTGTGTACTCATATAACATGATATTCATTTCTTTCCTTTTTCAATAAATATTGTTTGAACTAAATTAGGAGATGGCTACCAACAGATTGTTGTATTCTAAACAACAATCTTCCTCAGTCCTAATATCGCCGCATGATTGCTAGAATGCCCTATGCCCCACAGGGACGATATACTACTCAAAAAGTATTGAACCACCCCAAACATTTTTCATCTTGTTCGAAGGTATGTTTGGCCAATTGGTTTATGAAATGAAGACATCGTGAAGTCCGATATCTTCATAAGAAAATGTTTTTTATGTCTACGTACTCGTCTGATCGCCACAGCGCCCAAATAAGTAGGCACAATGTGAGTGGCACTAATTTAAAGGTGGTTCCTTGGTCCCTTTACAGACTGGTGCCCTCACACATACATCTGTTGCTTGCCAAATAATTAGTATTCATCCTAAATATTTTAGAAGAAAGCAGGGCTTTAGATTGCTCTAATTTGGGGACACCGGATTCAAGTAAAAAATGTCCCCAAAATATGAGAAACTACCTGATTAGTCAATTTATATACAAACAAAATATAATACAGGGCTTTCTAGACCTATTTTGCATGGTGCAAAAGTATTTCTTAACAAATGTCTTCATTTTAGAATACAACAATCTGTTGGTAGCCATCTCCTAATTTAGTTAAAACAATATTTATTGAAAAGGGAAAGAAATGAATATCATGTTACAGAAGTGCACAGTATAAGACAAAGAATGAACACAATACTACAGGAAACACAGCACATAACATGACAGTCGACGATTTTAAAACAAGACAGATTAGGGATTCGACGGGAAGTTTTAAGCTTATGTGTGTCGTCTCCCTAGCTCTAAATAAATTTACGCCATATGATTTGTGGCAGTAGGTGAACTTGTATAGCATCACCCAGGGACAGAGGTCCCAGTAGACAAACTAATAGAATTAATTGAAGTCACAGCACCAGCAATCGCCCCTCGCAAACACTCAACTGGAATGCCTCTCAATTTAATCCACCACAAAACAGGTGCGACGGCTGGTGAAAGACAGAATGAGTTGGCCAAAGGAGCACCGGCTTTGGGTGACGATATTTTCAAATATTTAAACTCTTTAAGCAGATATATGGGGAACAAAACGGAATAGACGAAGAGCAGAACAAAGCGAAGAAGGTAGGAAGAAGGTGAGTAAGCCAGTCTGTACACGAGTTTCGTACCTTTAAAACACATGTTGAAGAAGCAGCTCTCATACACAATGTAGGGAAGGAGTTTATGTCGGGACAACGTACGTGGCAGGCGCTCACGGTTGAGATGGAGAACACTCATTTTTTTATGGATTACATTTCTTAATCTGCATTTGGTTCTTTTAACGTTCAGTGGAATCGCTTGCTCAATAGAATAAAATCGTGTACCGCACTAAAGATACAGCGATTATCAGCACTGCTTAAAAATTCAGAGCCAAAAAGTAAGGTGAATACATCTATTACTAATGGGAGGTGGCCCATCGTGTCGTTTCGAATATCAGAGAAGACTGGACAATACAATAAAAATGAAAGTGTTAATGACACTGTAGCTCAACTTGTCAAGACATGTACATGTACAGTATGTGACACAGCAATGACAAACATCTAGGTAATGACCTGATAACAAATGTACATATAAAGTATTGTAACGGTCTGTACATAAATACTGGTCGTAGCCTCTAACAAATGTATAGGTAAAGTATTGTAAAGGTGGGTGACAGTCAGATGCTAAATAGAAAAGAAATCTTTGAGTCCCAGAGTGAGTCTGACTGAACCCCAAAATATTTGTTCTCATAGCACAGTGATAACAAAGGCACCCCAAAACACACTCATTCCTGTCCCAGGGTGAAAACAAAGGTACCCAAGAAGTTTCGTGAAGATCAGTTCATAAATACGAGCTGTATAGAAGTTGAGACAAAAAACTGATTGGACCTAATTTCGGTACACAATGGCCAGTGGCAGCATCTTGAATTTTGGACCGCACTCAGAAACACTCGTTCTCGTCCCAACGTGATAACAAAGGTACCCAAGAAGTTTCGTGAAGATCGGTTGATAAATACAGCCTCTAGCCCGAGCCGTATTGACATGTGCACTTACAGCGTATAAGTAGAACTAAATAAATCAAAATTCATCTAATCTGCATAATTTCTGCACGAGAAAAAAACCCGTACTGTATGTGATGTATTCCATTTTACTGAACATTCCTACAACAAATTTATTCAAATCAGAACTTTCATACAGAAGTTCTGTACAAAAGACTGATTGCACTAATTTTGGTACAAAATGGCTGCTGGTGGCCATCTTGAATTTCGGACCACACCCAAAAACACTCGTTCTCATCCCACAGTGATAACAAAGGTCCAAAAGAAGTTTCGTAAAGATCGGTTCATAAATACGGCCTCTAGCCTGAGCCGTATAGAAGTTGTGTACAAAAAACTGATTAGACCTAATTTCGGTACGAAATGGCCACTGGCAGCCATCTTGAATTTTGGACCGCACTCAGAAACACTCGTTCTCATCCCAAGGTGATAACAGAGGTACCCAAGAAGTTTTGTGAAGATCGGTTGATAAATACAGCCTCTAGTCCGAGCCGTATTGACATGTGCACCTACTGTGTGTAAGTAGCTCTGAAAAAATCAAAGTTCATCTAATTTGCATAATTTCTGCACGAGAAAAAAAAACGTATTATATGTGATGTATCCCATGGTACTAAACATTCACAAAAAAAATTAAGCAAGTCAGCACTTTCATATGGAAATTCTGTGCAAAAATCTGATTTCACCTAATTTTGTACAAAATGGCTGCCATCGGCCATCTTGAATTTCGGACCGCACCCAAAAACACTCGTTCTCGTCCCAAGGTGATAACAAAGGTACCCAAGAAGTTTCGTAAAGATCGGTTTATAAATACGGCCTCTAGCCCGAGCTGTATTGGCATTTGCACTTACAGTGCTGAAAGTAACACTAAATACATCAAAGTTAGTCTAATTTGCATAATTTACGTACGAGAAAAAACCCCGTATTATATGTGATGTATCCCATGGTACTAAACATTCATACAAAAAATTATTCAAATCAGCGCTTTCATATGGAAGTTCTGTACAAAAAACAGATTTCTGCATCGTCGGTACAAAATGGCGGCTGGCGGCCAACTTGAATTTTGGATCGGACCCAAAAACACTCGTTCTCGTCCCACAGTCATAACAAAGGTACCCAAGAAGTTTCGTAAAGATCGGTTCATAAATACGGCCTCTAGCCCGAGCCGTATTGAATTGTTGACGGACAGACGGACGGACGGACAGACGGACGACGGACAACTGGCCATGGCATAAGCTCAAATTTGGCTTCGCCAAAGTTGAGCTAAAAATGTCCAGATGACTCACACTCGCCACACTGACAGAACGGATGAGATGTTAAGTGATTGCCATACAGGTGAGAGTTAAGACTGCTACAGTGCAAACGCAATCTGCAATGATAAATTTGAGCAGTGCGAGACTTGGCGCCACCATAAACCGTGGTGGTCGTAGGTTTCCATCATTTAAAAAAATGCCGCTCAGGATCACCGATCCAATGTCGAGTTGTGACAACAGAAAAGGTGGGTTTGATCATTATGAAGTTATTGTCTGCAAATGAATTATTGAGTGTGTGCTGGGTCTGTGACCTTTACATTTGACGTACTGAATTCCAAATAAATTGAGTTCCTATGAAGAATGACAGACGAGGGTTGAACGATTGTCATGTTATTGTGTAGAAACTAATGGAGTGCAGAGTTCAACAATTTATATCTTGCTTGACAAAAGTGAAAGAACCATCTGTCTGAAAGAAGATAACAATTGTAGAATTGATGACTATGCAAGGGACTAAAAGCTTGCCGTGAAGAAGGGTTAATAGTTAACAATATTATTCGACATGGAAATACCAAGGCCAACACACCTATGAAGTTTCATGACTCTAGGTTGAACCACTATCAAGTTCTCATCCGGAAACCAATTGTTGCGATATATAGTATGTTCAAGGTCACTGTGACCTTGACCTTTGACCTGGTGAGTCCAACATCAATAGGGTTCTTCCTCGCACCAAGGCCAACACGCCTGTAAAGTTTCATGACTCTAGGTTGAACCACTATCAAGTTATCATCCGGAAACCAATTGTTGCGATATACTATGTTCAAGGTCACTGTGACCTTGACCTTTGACCTGGTGAGTCCAAGATAAATAGGGTTCTTCCTCGCACCAAGGCCAACACACCTATGAAGTTTCATGACTCTAGGTTGAACCACTATCAAGTTATCATCTGGAAACCAATTGTTGCGATATACTATGTTAAAGGTCACTGTGACCTTGACCTTTGATCTGGTGAGTCCAAGATCAATAGAGTTCTTCCTCGCACCAAGGCCAACCCACCTATGAAGTTTCATGAATGTAGGTTGAACTACTATCAAGTTATCATCCGGAAAGGAATTGTTGCGATTTACTATGTTCAAGGTCACGTTGACCTTGACCTTTGACGTAGCGAGTCCAAAATCAATAGGGTTCTTCCCCCTCACCAAGGCCAATCTACCTATGAAGTTTCATGAATATGAGTTGAACCATTATCAAGTTATCATCCGGAAACCAATTGTTTAAAATTTACTACGTTCAAGGTCACTGTGACCTTGACCTTCGACGTAGCATGTCCAAAATCAGTTGAACCACTATCAAGTTATCATCCGGAAACCAATTGTTTACGCCCGAACGCCCGCCCGCCCGCCCGCCCGCCCGCCCGCCCGCCATTCACCAAACTATAAGTCGAGTTTGACTTCGTCACAACTCGACTAAAAATCTTAAACTTGCTCAGTGACGAGTTTTCGCGGATATGCAAGGGTAAGTTATTCCATTGTTCAGTAACGTTTGGGATGAAGGAGGATTTATAAAGTTGTGACCGACAAAACGGAACTCTGTGATTTTGGCTTGAACGGAGATTAATTGATGGATTTATTGTCGAAATAAGTGGAGGAACTTTATTGTTGACGTAAGGCGGCAGCATGTGGTGATACATTTTAAAATATTGTATCAACTTTAGCTTGCGATGTCTCTCTTGCAGAGAATCCCATCGCTTTTCTGAGTATAATAGAGCTTTACTAGCACTTACGGCTGCCCCCGTAATTATTCGCGCAGCTGCGATTTGTATTTTTTCTAAGTCGGTCGCTTTAGATGCTGGACAGTTATCCCAAACAGTGCTAGCGTATTCGAGAAGCGGCCTTATGAAAGCAAAGTATATTTTTTCTAAAACATTACGGTCGAGATTAAATTTGTGCTTTCGCAGCAGATCCAATCGAGGCCAGGCTTTCGAGCAAATATGGTCGATGTGATCGTTCCATGTGCACATATTATTTAATATTATTCCCAAGTGTTTGTTGGTTTCGACTTCGGATATTTGTGTATCGCCTAAATAGAGCGGGGGATGCACCGAGGAGTTATTTTTGCGGGATATAAGCATAGATTCTGTTTTATGGGGATTGAACTCAACCAACCATGTTTTAAACCAATGTTCTATATATTGACGCCAAATCATTGTTGATTAAGTTCGATGCCTGATCCGGATTGTCTACTACAAGGTACAGGGACGTATCGTCAGCAAAGAGGCGTATGTTACTGAGTAGATTTCGGTTATATTAAATGAGGGACACCCTTTAACGGCTTGCATTTGGGGTAATATAAAGGCCTGGAGAAAGACACCATTGTTATTACCCATATATCTGTTTCTGTTTACAGACCATCTACTATAGCCCAAGGAATTATTCAGCTCATAGAAGACGAATCAAAGAATGGAGCAATTCTGAAAATTACAGAACAAGGTGGTTCCGAATATGTGTTTGAGTAAGACAATATTAACCGCGACTGAGATAATATTCATTCCGCAGTGTATTAATTTTTGTCCCCATTATATTGGGGCAGGCAAAAGAATATTTTCATCGATGAATCCCGAATTTTCAGCCTGTTGGAGACTGTCATTGTGATGATAAAAATCTGAAGATTGGTTACTCTATTTTAGTGAATTATGACCAGAGGAACTATTCGCGAAGATATTTCGTACCGGGTTCTCACTTCGCAAGCTACTGAAACCAAAAGATTTTATTTACATTGGCACGGCGGGGGTTCGAACCCACGGCGAGAGAGTTTCCTTCGGCGCCAACCGCCTAGCGAAACTATACTGAACCACGCACACCACCCGGCCACCGACAGGGTACCGCCTAGCGAAACTATACTGAACCACGCACACCACTCGGCCACCGACAGGGTGTCGGTGGCCGAGTGGTGTGCGTGGTTCAGTATAGTTTCGCTAGGCGGTTGGACCCGAAGGAAACTCTCTCGGCGTGGGTTCGAACTCCCGCCATGCCAATGTAAACAAAACCAGCGTCCTTTCTTAATTCTGTGGCATCCGAGAAATTTGAAAAAAGACAAGTGTCGCTGATTTCTTCTGAGGTGCAGTTCGTAGAATTAAGTACTTACATGCAATTATCTGATGAATAATCAAAAGATTTTATTCTATGTGACAAATTTATAAACTGGACTGCAGCGTACATGTAATACAAAGTGTTGACGGGAGCGGTTATCAAACTCTCCGTCCAACTTTCTTGCAATCGGCTATCCGAATTACCAAATTTACAGAGTTAACATGCTTTTATATGTACAATTTCCAAGTTAATTATTAAAATAAAACAATCAACATTGGTAGCTGTGAAAATAACATGTAGATTCTTGTATTAACCCTTTACCCAACGAATCGCCCGCATCCGCCCGCGTAATATGCAAATTCAGCAGCTGAAGAAATATTATTTTTCGAAATATTTCTACAAAACCATATCATGTGACCCCTCTTTGGAACGAGCTCGTCGAGCTCGTTCGAAAGAGGGGTCACATGATATGGTTTTGTTGAAATTTTTTGAAAATATTTTAAAAATGATATTTAAAATAATAAATTTTGAAATCGTCTGCGTTGGGTAACAGGTTAATCAAACGGGCATTGTAATGGATTGTATGAGTGAAAAACATCTTTATGTGTTAATCCATCAATGTATTCTCAAAGTATCTGAATTAACCCATCATTGTTTCTTGACTCTTGATTTTAGCCTGGTGATAGAATCATTCACTTTAATCAGGTGCCTGTCTGTTCCGACATTCAGATAATTACAAGTAGTTTTAACCCTTTACCCAACGAATCGCCCACATCCGCCCGCGTAATATGCAAATTCAGCAGTTGAAAAAATACTATTTTTCAAAAAATTTCAACAAAACCATATCATGTGACCCCCTCGTTGGAACGAGCTCGTCGAGCTCGTTCCAACGAGGGGTCACATGATATGGTTTTGTTGAAATTTTTTGAAAACTTTTAAAAAATGATATTTAAAATAATGAATTTTGATATCGTCTGCGTTGGGTAAAGGGTTAATAAATATTTATAATAAATATCTCATTAGTTCTGCCTTTGTTCAAACATGATTTTTATAACGTCGGCTGAAATATCCCCAAATCGCCCGTCGCAGACCTACTTTCAGACAGGCATAAAGAAACCTAGCACATCTTTTGAACAGACACATTTGAATCCTCTGCATCTCAAAAGACGCGTCAACTTACCCACCGGTAAATTGCCAGGTTCTTTTGAATGTTGCCGATTCACCTCAGTTATTTATAGTCACGAGCTTAAAATTCTTGAAAACAGAACGCCCCTCTTTCCACACTTCAAAGCGTGAACACCTTGACTGGAATGGAATTACCTGCTAGACAACATAGAGAAAGCCGTATCAGCTCTGGACGTCTCTTGCCCCCATCTCCTGGACTATCCGGGAAATAGGCACGAGCGTCCATCTGAAACTGGAATTCAAAGTCGAAGAGAACACCACAACACCACCCTCCTCGGGAAGAGGTAGCACCTTTGGTGAGAGGATCCCCTCTCATACTGGTCCTCACCCGAGGGGGCATGGAGGCCCGGAGAAGAGTAAGATAAAGAAAAGAAAGAAGAGCCCGTCGACCAAGCGTAGGGGTGCCCGACGCTTGGAGGCTTTCCTGGATAAGAAGAAAGAAGGGAGTGAGGGGGTGGAGGTTCCGGTGGCAGCGGCCAGTTCCTCTCCTAATCCTACAAGTACACCCAACCAACTGCCTGCTCCCCAGCTGGTTCAGTTGGATGAGGAACGTCCTGTGGAGATTGAGGAGGAATTATTATTTTCGTTTTATATCCTCAAGGCAATATATATATATACGTTGACACTTGTACTTCTTGTGGGTTAAAAATGTTCTGTCAAGTGACGGACACTTCCTTGTTTCCGCCAGAGAAAAATAAATAAGGCCATCATGGGGCGATCAAGGGTCGCCTAACCATGGTCGGCCCGTGGTAGCGAAATATTGAATTCCAGTGTCCAAAGCCCCCATTTCCTAATTTTCCTTTCATCTGGGCGGATATTTTGAGGTTTTGCACGGAGATATATTTGTAAGATTTCACACTTTCAGAGACGGTAATTAGGGGGGGGGGGGGGGGGGGATTAGGGAAAAAAGAGGGGGGAAATGGTCATTCAGGTGGAAAATAATTCATACAGTACTTATTGTTCTAACGAAAGGGATGCAGTACACATAATTTGTTGAAAACGTGTGTGTGGGGGGGGGGGGGGGGGGGCGTGCCCATTGTACTGACAATATCCCCCCACCCCCCCCACCTCCGCCGCTTCTGGTACACGCCAAATACTGAGAAACCATAAATTCTCCTCTACGTCAATATTTCATTTCTGTCAAAAAACGAAAAAACATAAAAATGGCGTACGTTAACCCTTTACCCAACGTAACCTTCAAAACCGGCCAGCGCTACTCTCAAAAATTTCCAATTAATTTTCATTATATTTTAAATTTTTTTTGTCTCAAAAACATACGTTATGACCCCTCTTTGAAACGAGCTCGTGCCAATAAGGGGTCATAACCTATGTTTTTGAGACAAAAAATGAAAAAAAATAGTTATTCAAGAATTTTGTTTGCAAGTGCTAGCTGTCTGCTTTTCATTTTAGGTAAAGGGTTAACCTGTCATGGTGCGCTATTTGGGGGAAAATTGTTACCAGGATATTCAAGGGAAATGAATTTTGAAACACCTGAGACCTGCATGAATTTTAGCCAAATTAGGTATAGTCAAGAAGCTGATGGGTGAGAACAAAACATTGCCTCCTATTTGTAGCAGCAAGGTCTGGTGATAGAAGAATTGTTCAAGAGGAGACACTCGGTTGAATTTTGAGAACATCTGGACGATTTGAAAATTTCCGAATTAGCGCAATTCAAATTGAATCTTCAGTGCGATTTTTAATCGAATCGAATTTCGAAACACCGCAGGGCCGTAATTCATGCACACTCCTGCATATCAGTTTTTCAAAAAAAAAATCCAAATGTTGGAAGAATGATATTCCTTTTCCAAACGGACCTACATCGCCGCGCTCTGTGCATCGGGCCATCGTTTTTCAAGGAGTGCGTCCACCAACTTCTTAACTTGGGGGAAATATCTCTGCCTCTGAATAAGTATAAAAATCAAATGAGCATATTAGAATGGTATAATGTTTCGTGTATCTTCCCTATACATCACAGACAGGGTGATTTGAACCTAGCCATCCAAATGGTAGACCCTAGCCCCTTCCTTTAGTTAAATAGATATTTGAAAGCACAAGCAAGCAGCCAGTTCGTGGGGCACAGGCTAGGATACCCAAAATCCATGGACTGCTTATTTGCACGTTGGGTCAAGTTTCCTCTCTAGAAAATAAGATGGATGGGAATGGATACCCCCCCCCCCCCCCCCCCCCCAGAGTGGGTGATCGGGTATCAATTTATCTTCTGATTATTACGTGTACTAACGAGTAAATTGGTACGCGGAGTAAATAAAAATCCCTCTAATCCCTCTAATCTCGCCGTACGCGCAGAGCTCGGAAGGTCCCCACTTTCAGTTGAGTCTCTTGTAAAAGTATACAAATTCAATACCAAATTGCCCCTGACTCCACAAGCCCAGGTACCTTACTGAAAGACTCTTTTTGTGGAATATAAACTCACATCAGAATATAGCGCATTCCAACACATGTTGGAGCAGTATAATGTACCTGGTGATGAAGTCGACAATACCGAATCCAGAACATCATATGATAAATTGAATATGGAATACGAACAGTATTTACATGAATCTAGTTATGACGACAATAAAAAAGCGTGGTAATAACAAACTTCGTACTTATCGTACGTTCAAACGTGATCAGATATTTGAACCATATCTTACCCATACTAAAGCCCGTGAGGCGAGGAGTGTGTTTACCAGGCTGAGGATAAGCAATCATAATTTGAATATTGAGAGAGGCTGACACTCCCAACCCCCCATTCCACTAGGTCGTAGGCTCTGCAAGGCTTCTAGTGTTTGTGCAGCTACCGGCGAAGTAGAAAGTGAAATTCACTTTATCATGGATTGCCCAGCCTATTCAAACAGCAGAGCCCAGTTGTTCAACATAAAAAGTAAAGATAGACCGGATATTATAAAAGCCAGTAAATGTCGGCAATTGAACTCATTATGAGAATGACAGTCCGACAATCATTAATCCCATCTGAAACATGATCTTGCTGTTCTTCAGGGAGAGAGATGCATTGATTGCCAAAAACACGAGCTAGATTGTTTGCCTTTCCTTTAAATAGTCTTTGTTAATCTTTTTAACAATCAGTGTATATTCACATTATAATTCACATTATAATTCGCATTATATGTTATTTATCAATCTGCCTCACTGTGGGTGTAATATTGCTTCAATAAACTATCTATCTGAACTATCTAAGATGCATCCTCTACGAAGGATGAGAAAATGCTTCATTTAGGCCACACAAATTAGATCTTCTGTTTCTCAGGCCATTATTTGTGAAATTGCATGCGGGAGAGCGTTTTTTTATTTTATTTTTACCTGCGTCGCCATCGGCGAAGCAGGTCTAGTAACCGCTCGACTCCGTCCGTCAGTCGGTCCGTCAGTCCGTCCGTCCGTCCGTCCGTCCGTCCGAAACACTTTTTCCGTCAAAGTTTTCTTGGCTTCTATGAAAGGGAATGATTTTATATTTGGTCTGCTGCTTCATAATGATGAGTTGTATCGTGTAAGCAATTTTCAGATCTGCCGTGCAGCCACTTCCGGTTTGCCAGTACTTTGAAATTTTACTGTACCCACTGAACATTGAAATTTTCCGTCAAGGCTTTCTCGGCTTCTATGCAAGGGATTGATTTTATATTTGGTCTGCTGCTTCATAATGATGAGTTGTATCGTGGAAGCAATTTTCAGATCTGCCGTGCAGCCACTTCCTGTTTGCCGATACTTTGAAATCTTACTGTACCCACTGAACATTGAAATTTTCCGTCAAGGTTTTCTCAGCTTCTATGCAAGGGATTGATTTTATATTTGGTCTGCTGCTTCATAATGATGAGTTGTATCGTGTAAACAATTTTCAGATCTGCCGTGCAACCACTTCCTGTTTGCCGATACTTTGAAGTTTTACTGTACCCACTGAACATTGAAATTTTTCGTCAAACTTTTCTCGGCTTCTATGCAAGGGATTGATTTTATATTTAATCTGGAGCCTGATAATGATCAATTGTATCGTGTATGCAATTTTCAGATCTGCCGTGCAGCCACTTCCTGTTTGCCGATTCAATTGCATGCAGCGACGCAGGTCCAGACCCGGTATTGGTCTTGTTTATTTCAGTAATTACGTTTTTGTCATCAAAAGTTCATGTTCTTAGTGTTAAATATATGGTGAAGGGTTATTTTAGTATGACCGGCAATGGATATTTTAGTATCACCGGTACTTTAGATAAGAGTTACTTCCCATGGGATTTGCGACGAGAACGAGGTGCGACATGAGGCTTATTTGGTTGATGTTTAATGAGGAGCTTGACATAAACATTTGTGAGGTAAGCTATCATTAACAAATGGTAGCAGAGCGAGTCATTAATCCTTTAACAAGTGGTGTGCAACTTTTTGCGTTTTTAAACGTGTTTGACTTTTTGCGTTGGCCGTTTGAGGTAGCCATAAATAACCTCAATTTCCGGTGCGGAATAAAGTATTGTGAACAAATATCTTCATGCAATTCCTGCGTGCAGCTGTATGAGGTAGCTTATAATATCCTCGTTTGTGGTAGAAAACACATGCAGTGTTTATTTCAGGTATTAAGCGCGATAATTATGGTTTTCAGCATCAGTATGTCGATGCGTTTGAATCCACCAGTGTTAAAAAAAGTTGAAAACTTTGAGCGTTACCGGCAAGAACTTCTAGCTTGGCGTGAAATTACAGATTTAAAACCTACCTAGCAAGGAATTGCTATTGCGCGTTCTCTTCCTGAAGATGATGAATCGAAAATAAGGGCTCAAGTTTTTGATGAAATTTCCTTGGATGAATTGAAGAAAGATGATGGGTTGGAAACGTTATTAAAATTTTTGGACACAAAGTTGGGCATTGACGACCTTGAGGACAGTCTTAACAAGTTTGAAGACTTCGAGGACTACTGTCGAGGTGAAAATGAAACATTTAATGACTTCATCATCAATTTTGATTTAAAGTATACACGAATCTTAAAAAAAGGCATGCAACTTCCATCAGAAATTTTAGCCTTCAAATTGTTAAAGAGGTCTAATGTCAGTAAAGAGGAGAAATTATTAGTTATGACAGGGATGGACTATTCTAAGAAAGACACTCTCTATGAACAAGCCAAAAAGTCTCTTAAAAAATTCAAAGGTGAGAGTAAACCTTCAGGTTTGCATGTTCACAGTAGTGCACAGGCGATAAAGTTGGAACCAGCTTTTCTAGCAGTTAATGAAGAGGCATTATTAGCTGCAGGCTATCAAAGGAAAGGAAGGTGGCAAGGTAACCGTGGTTCATGGCGTGGTCAACGGCGATTTAATCGTGCCAGTACTGTTAAAGACAGAAAAATGAATCCTATAGGTGCCGATGGAAAGCCCATTCTCCTTAAGGCATGCCCAGATAGTTGGGAGAATATATCTGGTAACAGAGTTAATACTGTTGAACATGATCATGGTGAAAATGTTGTACTTTTTACAGGGTTCAACAAATCTGAAGTTTCTCAGTTGTGTACTGAAGCACAGAATTGTGCCGTTTTAGACAGTGCTTGCAGTAGTACTGTATGTGGACGTTTGTGGTTACAAATTTATATGGACTCACTAGAGCCAGCGCTTAGAGAAAGTGTAAGATGTTGGCGTGGAGAAAAGATTTTCAAATTTGGTGGAGGCACTACTCTTAAATCATTGGGTGAATACATCGTACCAGCAAAGATTGCTGGACAGTCAATTAAAATTGTTACAGATGGTGTGAACTCTGACATTCCATTGTTGCTTTCTAGAACAGCTATGAAAAAAGCTGATGTAACACTTAATCTTGTAAATGACACCGCTAAAATCTTGGGTAAAAATGTTACACTCAATTTGACTTCTTCAGGACATTATTGTCTTCCTATCAAGGATGACATTTCTGTTGAAAATGTGTTATCTGTTGATCTAGCAAATCTATCAACAACTGATGTTACTAAAGCATTACTCAAACTGCATAGGCAGTTTGCTCACCCACCTAATAAAAGACTTGTGGCTCTACTGAAGGATGCAGGCATATGGAATGAAGAATATACTGAACTACTCGACACTATTCATCGAAGATGTGAATTATGTAAAGCATACGCTGTTACTTCACAGCGTCCAGTTGTTTCTATGCCTATGGCTAAACACTTCAACGAAAAAATTGCTATGGATCTTAAGAAATGGAATACTGGTTGGATTTTGCATATGATCGACATGTGGTCGCGACTAACGTTATCAGTTTTCATTGACAATAAAAAATCAAGCACAGTGATTGATAAAGTTATGACTCATTGGGTGGGCCACTTTGGCCTTATGCAAGCTTTGTTTACTGACAATGGAGGCGAATTTCAAAATGATGAGATGCGTGAAGTTGCTTCACTATTGAATGTTGAACTATTGACTACGGCTGCGGGAAGTCCCTTTCAAAATGGTCTTTGTGAGCGAGTGCATGCAGTGACTGATACGATGTTGATCAAACTGAAAGCGGAAAATCCAACTGTATCTGAAAATATTCTACTGTGCTGGGCCAATATGGCCAGAAACTCACTACAAATGTGGAACGGCTATAGTAGTTATCAACTAGTTTTTGGCACAAATCCCACTATACCTAACATAATGACTGATGCTTTACCTGCTCTCGAAGGTAAC
The DNA here is from genome assembly GCA_031216915.1 of Pictodentalium vernedei. Taxonomy (NCBI): domain Eukaryota; kingdom Metazoa; phylum Mollusca; class Scaphopoda; order Dentaliida; family Dentaliidae; genus Pictodentalium; species Pictodentalium vernedei. The sequence continues at coordinate 790,493,585 of CM062297.1, forward strand.
ACAACGAGTGAAATCTTTGCACAGCATCTTAACACTCTACATCAATCTAGGCGTTTATATATACAGTCAGAATCAGATGAAAGAATTCGTCGAGCTCTTAGACATCGTGTCCGTGCTGCTGAAGAAATTTATAATAATGGTGACATGATTTACTACAAGAAGGAAGGTAAGGAACGGTGATTTGGTCCGGCCAAAGTTGTGTTTCAGGACGGAAAAGTGATATTCATAAGACATGGAGGTTCCTTTCTTCGAGTTTCTCCAAATCGATTAGATAAATTGAAAAAGAATAACTCTTTTAATGACTCTATTGACAGTGATACATGTGATGCTGCAGTTCATCATGAAAATAAATTGCCAGTTTCTAGATTTGATAAAGTGTCTGAAACTCTTTCAGAGACAGTTGATTGTAATGATCCCGCAGATTCTACGAATAATGAACTGTGCTCAGTCAATACCAGAGACGTCGCGGAAAATGTTACTATAGTTATTCTATAAAACCTAATGACAATATTGTTTATAAACTTAGTGAGGAAGATGAGTGGCAGCGGGTCACTGTGACTAGTCGACTAGGTAAGAATAAAATCTGGTGGAATATCAAAGATCAAAATGGCTATGAATATAGCATAGACACTGATAATGTTTTGTGGAAGCTTGATGAGAATGAGAACATTGATCAGGAAGTCCTTCTTACATTAGTTTCTTCACAAAACGAAGATAGTCTTGAGTGTGTTGCAGCGAAAATGTCAGAGCTTGATAAGTTGAAATCCTTTCAAACTTACGAAGAAGTTGATTTTTGTGGACAACCATTAATATCCACCAGATGGATATTATGGTACAAAGGACAGAATATGAGAGCTCGTCTTGTAGCTAGAGGGTTCGAGGAGGAAAATGTTGCCAATACTGACTCTCCCACAGTAGGTAAAGTATCAATTCGTCTTTTCCTTACATTAGCTAGCTATAAAAGATGGAAAGTTCAAACTACAGACATCAAATCAGCATTTCTCCAAGGTAAACCACTAGAACGTGAGGTTTACGTAAAGCCCCCAAAAGAGGCTCAACTTGATGGGAAAGTGTGGTTGTTAAACAAGTGTTTATATGGACTGAATGACGCAGCAAGATATTTCTATGAAAGTGTCACATTAGAATTAAAGACCTTAGGTTGTGTACAATCATTCTTGGATCCGTCCTTGTTTCTTAAAAAGCTGAATGGTGAAATTTGTGGTTTATTGCTCACTCATATAGATGATTTTCTGCATGCAGGCACTGATAATTTCAACATCCAAGTGATGGATAAATTACGAGAACGATTTATTCCTGGTAAAATTTGTCAGTATAATTTTACTTACGTTGGTTTTAAAATTCAACAAACTACACAAGGCATCTCACTAGGCCAGAATGATTATGTTGATCATATTGAGGTGCAGAAATTGCCTGAAGGAAGAAGTAAAAACGATGGACTGAGCAAAAAAGAACACACTGTTTTGCGTTCACTCGTAGGAAGTGTTAACTGGATGGCTCATGGAACTAGACCAGACTTGTCCTTTGAATTAATAGAGTTGAGTACAAAGTTTAAAAATGGGCACATTGAAGACTTACAAAGAGCTTGTAAATTAATAAATAGACTTAAATCTGAAAAATCTCAAATTATTTTTCCTAACTTAGGAGATCCATGCGGGTGGCGGTTAATTCTCTTCACAGATGCAGCATATGCCAACATGCCAGATGGTGTAAGCAGCACCATGGGACATTTAATTTTTTTTAGTTGGTGAAAATAAACTGTGTTGTCCTCTTTCATGGAGTTGCAATAAGATTAAAAGAGTGGTTCGATCTACACTTGCGGCGGAAACAATGAGTCTAGAGAATGGATTAGACAATGCAATATATGTGCGGACAATTTTAGGTGAAATTACTTGCATGAAGGGCAAGGATATACCAATCATAGCATATGTAGACAATAGAAGTGTTATAGAATCTATTCATTCCACCAAGTTAGTTGATGAAAAACGTCTTAGAATTAATATAGGAGCAATAAAACAAAGCTTAGCTGACCAAGATGTTAATAGTATTCGTTGGTGTCCAGGGAACGATCAGCTCGCAAACTGTCTTACAAAAAGAGGTGCATCTGGATATCAACTACGATCGATTCTTCAAACGGGAAGGATCGATTTGGATGTATAAAAGAACAAAAACTTGTACTTTTCTTGTACATATGTATATAAATACAGAAAAAAGAAAAGAAAGAAAAAGAAAGAAGAAAAAGATGTTAGTGTTAAATATATGGTGAAGGGTTACTTTAGTATGACCGGCAATGGATATTTTAGTATCACCGGTACTGTAGATAAGAGTTACTTCCCATGGGATTTGCGGCGAGAACGAGGTGCGACATGAGGCTTATTTGGTTGATGTTTAATGAGGAGCTTGACATAAACATTTGTGAAGTAAGCTATCATTAACACTTGGTTCAAGTTTTAGGCCTCATAATCTACAGAATAGCATGGGTGGTGGTGTATTTCATCCCTTGAGTGCAAGAAGACTTTGCAATGCTAAAGCATTGCAAAGTCTTCTTGCACTCAAGGGACAAATTCATCAATATTTTTAACTTGGGTAAAATATCAGACATAAACCATTTAATTTTTATTTTTTTTAAGTTTACATTGGTTATAAAAAGAGAGCATGCGGCAGCCAAAAGGACCATGTGTGGGGGGGGGGGGGGGGTCTGAGAAACATATTTATTATTTTTTTAGGCCTTATCTCATAGTTTATAATGATTGTAGTGGTGATGCGCACCTTTAGCCAAGAGGTATTTACACTCTGTACGTTCCGAGCGTTGCGATAGAAAAAGAAATAACGATTTTTTATTCGAATTTTGCAACTCAACACAATGTATTGGCTGTTTTTTATTTGCCATAGAACAAAAAGACAGTATTCACCAGGACTTCGTCAGATGTTAGATATGGAATATATTGTCACTGAATTTAATTTTTAATTAATATTCAGTAATCTTATATTCCAATCGGCACATAGGTTTCATTGTAGTAGAGCCCGGGAAGTGGCAGGCTTCACTCTTATTTTATTTCGTTTCAGCGAAATAATATTTTGTTATTTCGAAATATTATTTCGTTAAAACGAAATAAAATAAGAGTGAAACCTGTCACCTATCGGGTTCCATACATTGTAGTTCGTATTTAGTTCAAACAAAATTTATTTAAAGAAAAACAAGTTAACTGTATTCATGAGAACAAGTGTAAACGGTTTGAATGTTTTGTACATAACTTCCAGTGAATACAATTAACACATTATGTATCAAATTAAATTGTTGTAGTAAGGGATTCGGAAGAAGCTGACATCTTATGTGAAACGTGTCCCAATTTCGTATTTGTGTTTGAAGGACAGAAAAGTCCACATAAGGGACAGCGCACTGTATGAAAATTGCAAAATGGGATAAATATTTTATATTTGTTACTTGCTGGAAACGCTCGCGTCTTATTTAATATGTAAATGCTTTTAGACGGACTGTTTCTCCGCAAGTTACGGCAGCTTGAGAATCAGGGAGACCATTGTCTGTCTGATGGTCGGGTGGCGCAATTAGTTGAGGGCCGACTGTTCTGTAGCCTCCCCTATGAAAGGTGATAAATCATATATTATCAGCTTCACTGCCGACTATGTGTGCTACTGTCAGCACTTTCAGAATGTCCAGAGAATCAGAAATGTCTCACCTATGGGCACATGGGACATATCGAAAAGAAGCGTAAAATACACTAGCTGTATTCCGCACTTTGTATTACTTTGTTTCGCATGCCTGATGTTTTTGTCAAATCTTCGAACTCTGTTGAGCACGGGGCCTATGGTATGAACACGATCAGAAGAGCTTTCTCCCTAAAGGTCTAGCAGTAGCAGAACGTACATGCACGTGCTAATCTGACGCATAGATATTATTAGTTACACAGTTTGTTGGTGGCCTAATATGGTATATATACAGAACTAATAACAACAGCGATCAAAATTAAATGAGAGAATTCTCACCATGTGTTCACGTGTCTTTGCCTTGTTACAATGTATTGGAGAGAGTGCCTGCCTACAGGCACTCTCCCATAAATTGTAACAAGGCAAATTCATACATACCAAACAGTTTCATTTCGAAGGTAACATGACACACATCCACATAATATGAAGCCTTTTAAAGTTGCCTAACCTGCACTTCAGACCAAATATGGGCTTCCAACACTCAATCTTTCAACTTGAAGAGTTTATCGGCTGCCGCCATTTTGAATAATCAATGAACAAAGGGGAGATTACCCAAAGCTGTCAGCGTATATTGATGTTGACAGGCAGTATATGGTTTTATATGCATTCGGCATGTGACATCTTTGAACCAATGAAATTCCCAGATACTTGTAGGAGGTAAGATATTATGTCGTACGACGGTCCAGTAGTAACATCTGCTATTTAAAGTCTCGCACCTGGCACGCTTGGTCGTCTTCATCAAATCAGTCATCACAGTCTCAATTGTGGTCCACCAAATCCAGAACACACAAATTCTCGACTTTTACATCAACGGAGACCACTCTGTGTGTAAATGGTGCAATTTGCGGGCAGCAATCAAATCACTCGTCTCCGTAGCTCTCCGTCATTTACTGTGGGGTTTCCGTTGAAGAACAGTTTATCCTGCACAACCGAGTATATTTCAGTCAGTGTTGATAATGGTAGGTCAGTGCACTGAAAAAAAAAATAATGAGGTTAGAAGAGTTTCCAACTGGTATTTGTGCATGTTGTCATTTACCCTGAGTTTATTTTCAAAGCAAGCAATTTAATTATGAGCTGGTCTCTCCGATGGAGTACGCATGGGTAGTATCAAGCCTCGGGGGACCAGTCTAATTCGGTAAGGAATTCGACGCTGTTATGGGCTATTTGTTGATTTGTTGAGTTTTCCAGCAGACTACCATTGATGCAATGTGATGGTCGTTCACTTACAGAAATATACAGATATTATTTCTTGTTCCAATTATACATATTCAAATCAAGAAGTATTTAATTCTCCTTGCAACCATCGAGATATTAACACTATTATTTGAACTACGCGGCGCAATCATAAAACTAATACTGTGGTGAGTCTTCAAGCCTAATGGTAATGTCATTAACCATTTGAACACTGGTGGTATCTTCCATGTCAGTTCAATGGCACCGGTTGGAGGAGTCAGCATTCATTATTTGGGGGTAGATCAATTAATATTTTCAACGTGCATGGGGCTGCACGTTGAAAATATTAATCGGTCTACCCCACACATTCACTCAGCTGCCATCCGACTTCATGAAGTTATGATGTATCATGCTTCTAGGTCGGTAAAGCGGTCGCTCGGTTTCAAAGGGTTAAAATTCGATCAATTAAGTGTCAACTGAGCAACATTTCTTGCATTGATTCAAAGAGAATGAATGTTATGGTACTTTTTAGATTTAATTCCCTGTATATTTCAGTTGATGGTTCGCTTTTCCGACCAACTGAAAAATTCTAGATGAGTGATCCTGAACACAGGCGATGGGCTAGACTGGCCCCAGGTCCTAGCAGCATCGAACTCCTTACAAAATTAAACTTGTAGTCTGAGAGCTTGGGTGGTAGGGCTAGACTGGCCTCAGGTCATAGCAGCGTCGAACTCCTTACAAAATTAAACTTGTAGCCTGAGAGCTTGGGTGGTAGTATATCACGTACCCGAACGACGCAGATTTGTCGGACATAAGAAGTGAAGTCATAAGCCACATGACTAGTGGCGTAAATGAGTTACTACAATAAAGCGAAGCGTGTGGACGGCGATGCGTTATGACATGTGCATGGGGCGTCCATTTTATCTGATGGTGGAGGCCGACTTGATTTCCACGGGGGAAGGACGTGGTTATGTGGAGGTCAGTGTGGTAGGTTCAAGTAGAACTGGCGTATGTTCTAAGTATGTGATCAATTCGATCGGAATTATTTATTTTACACAATTTATTTTAAATTGGGACTTTTAGGAGTAGGAAACCTGCGTTAGGACTGTGGTGAGGTTTTTTTTCGATCGGGATGTTCTCCATATAGATTTGTCCTATGGAACTTAATGATCGCGTCGCGGTCGAAAATTACTGTCTGTACATTACTCTTTGAAATGTATGACGGTGGTATTATATGGAAACTCAATTATTTTATCGATATTCAGGAATTAATGTTTTGGAATGTAAGCTAGCGTAATTGTTTTGTTTCTTAATTGTAATGTTTTTAGTTAAAATATGAAACTCCATGTTTACTCGAGCAACGACATTTTGTCTGCAAGCTAAATCTTCATCAGTAATCATTGACATTATGCAGTGCCGTATTTACCCATGGCCGGGCCCCTTGTCTATTAGGTACTTCGAGGCCCCCACCGACACATCAATCTGTCACCCCACTACAGCTGACAGTCTGACCCTGGTACGGTAAGCACTATGCCGCAGTACATAGCCCTATATCCATTTTGCGGGTCTCCTGAAGAATTATACTCACAATTTTTTTTCCAATATTTTTATTGCGCAAGTAGAATTCTTCAGGAAATCACATTTTGGGGATATATATAGTATACTTATCAGAGTATATATATGGATAAATACAATACATATGTGCATGTATCGCTACGGCGCAGAGTGCAAAGTGTCTTTAACCATAGGAACCCTGAGGCGCTGGTAACAGTGCCTCAGCAAAAAAAAAGGAAATTGGCGGGGCCCCTGTCCCTGCGGCCCCTAGGCTTCAGCCTAGTCAGCCTTATGAATAATACGGCCCTGACACTATGCAGTGACTATTCATTGGGTGCTATTGTTGCTATCCAAGTGTCAGCTACATACCGGCTTGGGTTGGAAGTGGCGAGACTAATCTCGGAAGGGTCAATTACTTGTATTCAGTGTAACTGGCAGTGTTTGGAAAATTGTATTGTAGAGTAAAACCTCTTTTGTAAAATGATGTGTATATATACTTTGATAAGAGCTTGGGACTAGACTCTGGAATGCCTCCGTCACAGGACACTCTGTCCCACAGAGATCGATGTTAACACCATCTATATTCATTGTTATTTGATTCCGTTATTGGATGTAAATAAAAGTTTCTGTTTATGTGAGTCCTATATATCACTTGGACATTCTAAGATCCCGTATATACTACGACGAACACTCTCGTCACAGATGTAATAATATAATAACACTTTGGCCAGCCGCTGATTTGTCGCGGTTCTCGGACGAGAAGGCCTTGGTTACCCCTGTACTCCAAACTGCCTCCCTATTCCCATGCTTCTCCTCTCCTCCCAACACTCGTAGACGAACTGCTTGGTGACATCCCTTGCCCCATTCTTCCCAATCTCTCCGATTAGCATATTAACCCTCTCCTTTGAGTCTCCCCCCTAACCACATGTCCTTCATTCTCCCATCCCACTTCCCCATTATACTCCCAGTGAATCTTATTCTTTTAGACTGGTACTTTGGGCATTCTAGAAGAAAGTGTTCCAGGGTCTCCACCATGCCCAAATTACACAGCTGGCACTCCTTTTTACTGTCTTTCCCAATTTTTCCCCTCAGCTCCAGGGATCGCGACGTCATCTTGAACAACAGTGACCCTCCAAAGGTGCCATCAAGGTACTCTTCAAAACCTGGTTTCTCTTTATCACTCAGGCCACCCAGAGATCTCTTTGATTTGGCCCCCTCTAGCCAATTACGGTTACAATCCTCCATGACCCTTTCTCTGACGATTTTTTTACCCTGGGTTGCCCCAACGTCCAGGTCCGAGATCTCCAATGAGAAGTTCTCTACTAGCTCCCTCACTTGGACCATCCACCCCGTCTTGATATTTGAGTTGAAAATTCTCAGGAACATTACTTTACACCACCGGCTATCTGGGAGATTTACCAAATAATTAAGATAACCGAGTTTCAACAGGTCTATCCTGTCCTTGATCCTCATCCACCCAAGCTCACCCCTGATTGCTTCTAGCGCTGCGGCATTACTCGACCCCGTTATCCATCGGCCTGCATCGTTCTGCAGGATCTCCAAGCTCTTCCGGCCGTCTGGTTTAGGGTTACCACTTCCGTACCGTATGTTATACTTGGCAGACCCACCATTTCCCAAATGGTTTTCCCCACGAAAACCTTATTGAAACTGTTTCTCCCTATAAGTTTCATTTGGTTAAGGATTCGCTTCCCCTTCAGAATCAATTTATTTGTGTGGTTTCGGTAGATGCCTCTTCCTGTAATGTTTATATTTACCCCCAAATACTCGTAATCACCTGTCTCCCCTACACTGAGAAGTTTGCTGCTATCTTCCGGAATGCAGAACTCACCCACTCTCCACCTTCGAGTGTGGCCCACAGGTATAACTTTGCTCTTGCTTTCATTATTAAGTTTGAGTCTCCATTTGCTCCCATATTTCCCAACAATTCCCAGCATTTTCGTTAGCCCCTCTTCGCTTTCTGACACTAGCGCCATATCGTCTGCAAAAAATAGCACTGGGATCTTCAAGTCCCCATCTGCTACCCCCTCCTCGCTATGCAGGAGTTCATCTCCTAAATCTTCGATGTACAATGCAAACAGGATTGGCGAAAGGATACACCCTTGTTTTAGGCACACGTTTTGTTGTAATGTTTCCCAGGCTAAGTTCACTCTGTACGTCTTTATATAATGCTTTCACAATTCCAACAAACTCGCCCCTAAGCCCAGAGCCTCCAGCTTGCGCCACATACCCTCCCTCCATACTCTATCGTATGCCTTTTTGACATCCAAAAAAGGCCATAAACAGCTTTTTCTTTTTTGCTTTCGCGGATTCTATCATTTGGGATAGTGTGAAAAGATGGTCAGTAACTCGCTTTCCCTTCCTGAAGCCATTCTGGATTTCTCCCAAAAAACCCTTCTCTTCAATCTCCTCCTCTAGTCTCCCATACCATACAGGACTTTACAGAAAACTTTTGCAATGTTGCTACTGACAGAGATCCCTCGATAGTTATCCAAAACGTCTTTTTACCCCTTTTTGTGAATAAATGTCACTTTGCTTTCTCTCCACTCCTTTGGGACCTCTTGATTTTCTATGGCTAGATTGACTGGGGCAGTTAGGCTTTCCACGAATTCCTCTCCCCCTTTTTTGATAAACTCGTTTGGAATTTCATCCACTCCTCCCGCTTTTCCATCCCTTAATTTTGAGATCACATTTCGCACCTCCTCCGTTTTAATTTCGCTGCACACGAAGTTCGATAGGTTTTCCTCGACCTGATTCGGACACTCAGGTGGGCTCCCCATGCCCCATCGCTTATCGTTTACCTTTTCCCAGTGCTTGACTAGTTCTGATGCGACTTGATCTTGCTCGTCTGTAATTCTGCCATCTACTTTAATACTCTGGGTTACTTCCTTTGTTACGTTTATTCACCCATTTCCAAAATACGTTCGAACTCGACCCCCCTGTCGTTCTTATCGTCCTAATAAGACTGCTATTTCGCACTCTCCGATTATCGTCTTTAATCTTATTTACATTATTTCGTGCTTGTTGGTATTCTTCCTTTGCAACTGTGGCCCCATTGCTTTCCGTCCCCTTAAGTTTTCTACTTCTCCTGTATGCAGCACATTTAGCTTTTCTTCCCTTTATGGCCCTTTTCAGTTCTTCATTCACTCTGTACCCAATGTATGAAAGCAAATTCGTCACTTGTGTGGTGTTGAGTTATGTTTTTTATTACACGTCTATTACTTTTCCTCCAGTTTCATATTTACAAATCCGTATGTCTACGGGACACGTGTTTCATACGAATTTTCGTTGACGGACTATTTTTCCACCTGACGTCATGGATCAAAGGGAACTAAATTCCGCAAATTTTCGTAATCGGCCAATCGAAACATCGTATTCTGATCCAGATGAATTTGGAAGCTGCAGTGACAGCCGATAGATCGAATGTCAATTGGAAAATGTTTTTGTTCGAATCCACCAAAATTAACAAAATTAAACTTATTCTATAAATGTGGGGAGACTTTATAATACTCAAATTCTAACTCTGAAGCGAATATCTCGCAGATAACGGCAGATAATTTCTTAAAATTACGAATAAATGACCTTTTTGGGCATAATTTTATGTTTTTCTTTTTTTCGTATCGATCTTCCACACGTGTTTTCCAATCACGCCTGAGTTTTGTTTTTAATCTTATTTCAAGCTTACGACAGAACATCGTGATGTTTGAATTCTTAAAAGTAATAGAGTCTTTGGCATAGAGGCGTGTAATAAACACAGAACAGCAGAATGTGTTAATGCTTTGGTCAATAAGGTACTCATGCTATCGCGGAAGGATAGAACTCGATGCTGCGCCTCTTGTTCTATCCTTTCACGCAGGCACTCGTGCCGTATTGATGAACGCATTCACACATCGTTACGTTCTATGTATGTACAGAATATCGTTACTGGCGAAAATACTCACCCGAGCAATAATTGCAAATTTGTTGCAAAGCACAACAATCACAAGCAAAGTTTCAGCCAATGGACCTCCGGGTTTAACCCGGAGGTCCATTGGCTGAAACATTGCTTGTATTTTTTGTTCATATGTTGGCTACAGAATTTGAATGTGATATTTTGGGTAATAACTCCATTCCGCAGGTAATTTGGTTACAATCCACTCTCCTCGTACTGTATATAACGATTTTACTTTTCAGAAAATACTCTCAGAAGTGTTTCCGACATTCGCTTTTGCGTTGTATATGTCATGTCCTGATACTATGACCTGTTGCTCCAGAGAGCATGTATTTAAGCCTCACAGAAGCTGGGTTTCACGAGTCGCTCCTTTTCCATCGCAACTAACCGACCCCCCACAAGCGCGGTGAAGTAGAAGATCAGTCGCGCACCGCAAATTCGAACTCCTGAAATGCAGAAATTACAGTGCTCACAACAACGTCAAGTGACAAATGTACCTTACATGGGGCGTTGCTCTCGTAATTACACACGGTTGGTGGTGCAAATCAAACTTTGTCGTGAAGATACGGAAGTAAACCGCCGTGTAAAGTTTCAGAAGAATCAATTGGAAACTGTATGAATTACAGCGTTCACAACAGGATGAAGGAATTACCTTGTCAAAACAAGCTGAAGGGAAAGGATAGATTCAACTAACAAGGGGGGATTACTCCAGAACCAGGCATGGATAATGATGAAAATCTAACTTCATGAAGAAGTAACGAAATAATACCAACATGTCAAGTTTCAGTCAAGGGGTAAAATGGAATGAGAGTGTTCACGGTTAAGAGCATGCAGAAACACTGATACACGGATCTCCTAAAATCGACCAAATCGATCAAAAAGTTACCAAAGTATTTCGCCATATCAAGTATTATTTATTTATTTATTGGGGTTTAACGACACTTTCGACAGCCAGGATCACCTCGTGTCGGATAGTTTTACGGGTGCAGCAAGTCGGAGAACCACCGGGCAGCGGCGCGAAACTGTCAGACTCCCCAACATACTAACTCCACACAAGTAGGGTTAGCATTGGTTGAAGACAAGTGCACCATCGACGTGCAGCACACCTCAGTACCTAGCGCCAACTTGCCCCCACGATGATAATCGGGATGATGTGCCTTGTCTGAGGACACAACGTAGTTTACCCCTGGCAGGGATCGAACCTTTCGGTTTGAAGTTCAATGTCGCAATCACTGAGCCACCGCGCTCCCACCAAGTATTAACTGCTAGAACTCTGGTAGTATTTCAAAATTTTCGTCATTGACCCCCCAAATTGCTCATGCAGCATGAAAATTGTAACAAATTGTATCTCGTTTGACAAGATACAATTTATTAAATTTTCTTTTGCATTGTGGGAAAAATTTGCTGCTGAAAACGTTTGTATTTTGACAATAGAGGGTTAAAATAATCGTCTGGAAAGTATAGGAATTAGTGTTCTTGAAATTCGAGACAAAAAAACGCAATGTCCTTGACTCTGAGTCTAAATGTGTTGGATTCTCTCTAGATGATGCAAACATCTTACAAATATAAATATATAGATATTAAAAGTCCTTGCCTGATGTTCCCAATATGGGTTAAAATGAGGGGGCTGGAATTTGGGCGCTTCCTACGCCACTGAATTGTTCACACCACTCCCTTGGCTACGCCACTGAATTGTTCATAAAACGGTTAGTTAAAAACGAGGAAAAATCGACTGGAGAAGGTAAGAATTACAGAATTTACACAACACGAACATTAACGAAGAGAAAAATATATTTACCTAACAATAGGCATAACTCCATTGTGTACACACAGGTAATAAAAGAAACTGAACTCCAGCAAAAAAATTTGCCAAAGATTGTCAACATGCCAAGTTTCAAATGAATCGGTGAAACAATTGAGGAACGAGATTGCTCAGAAAACGGTAATGAGATCATGGTTCCCGCCCGGGACGACACGCATTGTATCCTTGGGCAAGGCACTTTATCCCGGTTGCCTACATGGGGGCACGATGACGCCGTGTGCAAAGGCGTACTGCACGTCGATGGTGCACATGTCTTCAACTGCTGTAACCCTGCTTGAGCGGAGCTTGAACGGAGTTAGAATGTTGAGGAGCTGACAGTTGCTCGTCGATGCCCGGTGATTCTCTCCGGGTACTCCGGCTTCCTCCACCCGTAAAACTGCCACGGTCACGATTATTATTTATTTGTTTATTTATTTATTGGTGTTTAAGGTCACATACTTATGCAATTTCTAATCGTGACCATGACAGTTTTACGGGTGGAGGAAGCCGGAGAAGAGAACCGCCGTGCATCGACGAGCACCTGTCAGCTCCTCTGTCAGCTTCTGTTCAAGCTCCGCTCAAGCAGGGTTACAGCGGTTGGAAACATGTGCACCATCGGCGTGCAGTTGCCATAGTACACGGGGTTATCGTACCCCCATGTAGACAACCGGGATAAAGTGCATTGCCCAAGGACACAACGCGGGTCGTCTCGGACGGGGATCGAACTCGGTACCTCTATAGCACAGAAGTTCAACAGTCTACCACTGAGCCACCGTTCTCCCTACGTCACAATTAGCCATTGTGCATAAGTATGTGACCTTAAACGCCAATAAATAAATATAATGAGACATGGATCCACAGACGCCCGCCATTTGAAAGCCCCCTACTATTAACGAACCAAACGTGAAAAATACAGAAACAAACTATACCGTGAAAATTGGAAATAACTTTGCTTTCTCTTCTTTGTTCTTTTGTAATACTGCCAGGTAGCATTTGACTTGTTGCTGCAATAGATAATAAAAAGAAGTCAATGATGCTTGACACGACTGGATGACGACTGTTGACTGCAAATCATGATGTTCCTAGCATATTTTACGAGTAGGGAATTGAGTCCAACAGTCGGAACAAATCAGGTTTACACAGGGGCGGCGGAAGCTCGATAAAAGTGGAGGGGCACACATTTACAATGCTACCATGGTTCGATCCAGTGTGAGAAAGTTACAATCGGTTATCGGTAAATGCACCATGACTCTCTATAGTCTCTCGTTAACATTAATATGCCGCTGTGTGGTCACTGTCCTGTCCGTTTCTTCTACTTCAACAATCTTCCAATCCGGAGGCCAGCTTTCGGGTTGGAAGATAGCTGAAGCAGAAGAAACGGGCCGAAGCGGTCGGAAGTGGGATTCTCTGGCTAAATATTGTTTGGATTTGCAAATAATGTTACAGGAATGCCTGTATATTGACACGTTTGTATGTGTCCATGTTAACCCTTTACCCAACGTTACGGCCAAAACCGGCCAGCGCTATTCACAAAAATCGCCAATTAATTTTCAATATTTTTTTCATTTTTTGTCTCAAAAACATAGATTATGACCCCTCTTTGGAACGAGCTCGTCGAGATCGTTCCAAAGAGGGGTAATAACTTATGCTTTTGCGGCAAAAAATGAAGTTATTCAAAAAAATTGTTTGCAAGTGCCTCCTGCTTTTCATGTTAGGTAAAGGGTTAACTCATTGTGTAACTGAGAAACATATCTGCGGAAAAAAAGTGGAGGGGCACGTGCCCCCTGTGCCCCACCCCGGCTCCGCCGTCGGTGGGTTTACACTCCATACCACCCTACGTTTTTGAGACAAAAAATGAAAAAAATTAGTTATTCAAGAATTTTGTTTGCAAGTGTCGTCTGCTTTTCATGTTAGGTAAAGGGTTAATGAGTTGTTTTTATCAACCGGGTCGATTTTTCTCTATCAGATCGATCTCGGGTTGCGACAGAATTAAATATCAGTGGGTCGACATTTCATGACTCAAATGAAGACCGAATCGACGAATTACAAGCGAAATTTCCATTTCGGTTTCGAGGTTCTCGCATTTCTTTCCGACAGGTGAGATGCTACAGTCGTGATGGGAGAAAAATGAAAAGATAATTTCGACCGGATCGTGACCCAATCTCGATCTCATCGAAATTATCTATCCGTTTTTGTCATGACAGCATCATATTCTTTTTTTGCGAGGAAACCGTACCCGGTTAAATATCTCTTGCCTGTATGTGCAGATATCAAAGATGCTGAGAGAGAGAGACAGAGACAGAGAGAAAGAGTACAGATATGAGCAATATACCGAAAAAAACCCAGCCGGGGATACCGACGAACCTAATCGAATCCATCACAGAAAATCTAAACGGTCTGGTGAGACGTTTTCCTCCATTCACTTCTTATAAAGCCTTGCTGAGGCTTGAAAGCAGTTGAAAGGTTAATTTTTACTAAAGAATAGGCTGATTTTCTTTTCTGTTTTGTTAGCCGTTATGGGCCTGGGGTATTGTCCTGAATTCCCATTAGACTACAACCTGATGCATGTGTGTATCGTTGGATGGTGGGGGTGTTAATTACGGTGGAGAGATGTTATAGGAGATGGAAACTGCAGACGAGAATGATCTGCATGGAGTTAGAATCTCACGCTCCCAGGTTGGACAAACCTGGGAAAGACTGAGAGAATTATTAAACGCAATTCGTTATCAATACGCGTGACCCTGCAGTAGGTGTTTCTAGTCAAGTGTCGTCTGCCTAGAAAGGCAGACGACACTTAACTGGAAATATCTGATCAGGTTCTGTGGCTTTTCCATTCATCCTTTTCCGGCCCGTTCAGTTGCTTAGCAGCGATTTCTACTCAGGTCTTTGCTGCCTTAACAGGCATCGAATACTTGACCAGAATCACTGCTCAGGTGATTTATATTTTGTCAGTAGGGCCTCCTAATGACGGAATATTGGTGGCACATGCTCTGAGATAATTATTGTAGAAGCCTTAAAGAGTCCTTTTTTGGTTAAGGTGTGCTTGGAACAAGTCACAAAATTACTGTACATATGATTTGTGTTGCAAAGGAATTTCAGTATTGAGTTCAGTGGCAGTTCCATTTGTGGAGCTGTGGTAGAGGGATACAAGAACAACTTATTCTGTATTTCCTTGATGTGAATTTCCATTTTGGTTCTATCAGAGAATCTCGATCAAGTCAGATACCAAATACAGACACTGCAGTATACCCCCTAAAAATACCCATGGTCAACTTTTCTCGTCATTCTCGTCATTAACATCAACTTACGAAAAGGTTATCTCCCCTGATTGCAAAGAATTGGCTGGCAAAAATTAACACTATTTGTGTTTAGTTTTTTTCGCTGTGCGCATCAATCCTTTAAGAACAATTTTTATGCTCTCACTTTGTGACATTATCGAACGATTTCATTCGACCAATTTTTTTCCCACGTTGATTTAAAATGCTACTGTTATTTCCTATATAATTCCATGTAAAATGACAGAAAATTGCATTTTCGTCAACTTGTAGCGGTTAATATATATATATATTTTTGCTTCATATTAGCAATGCTGTGCGCAAACCGGCATATAATAGAGATATTGTCCTATCTAACCATATAAAAATATACAAGCTGACATTTGCCCATTTTTCCCCTTTAAAGTTAAAACCAAGAAAAATTGTATTGCAGTAAAAACAGTTAAAACCTCAGTCCACAATATCAGATAGGTTTCCGCGTGAGTACAAATGAAAAGGTGCGATAACCCCAAAGCGTCTTAATTAATTTCTGGTCAACCAGTAAATAAAAATCCTCGTATAACTAAAAATTCATTTTTTAGCTTCCAAAACATAGGTTATGACCCCTCATTGGAACGAGCGCGACGCACTCGATCCAATGGGGGTCATAACCTATGTTTTGGGAGCAAAAATGAAAATATAAAAATATTGAATGCCGATTTTCGTGTATAGCGCTCGCCGGTTCATTCTCAGCTGATTTCTCCGCTTCCGACAACTATTCCCTGGCGATCAAGATTTCATTCACACCTTTCAGAAGTGCAATGTTAATTGGATTTCAGCTGGACTCCAGTATTTACAAGGGGAGATAACTTTCCCAAGAGTCAATATCTATGACGATAAAAGTTGAGGATGGCAACTCAAAATTCCAATAAGGTCCATCTCAAGGGCAATATTATCCTTTTATTGTCTCTCCGATAAACCACAATCCTGATAAATGTTTCATGGAAACACGCCTTCAGTTACTTATTGTAACATTACGTCCAGCGCATACTTATTTATTTATTGGGGTTTAACGACACTTTCGACAGTCAGGATCACTTCGTGTCGGACATTTTTTAGTGTTCAACCGATGATCGGAACCAGCCACCAGTGGGCAATCGGATGACAACGCCAACGGCTCCTGGAACATCGGTTCAACCGATTGTTCGCAAGCATTTTGTGATGATTCATTAATCGCATTTTATTATCTTCTGCAATTGTTAATGTAAAATGATGTCAGTGATCCCACTGAATAAAGTTGAGAAAAAACCACAATGTGTATTCTTAATCTCTCTGGACGCCCCTTTACGGGATATACAAGTTAAACGACATGTAAAGCTTACAATAAAGCAAACTTGCGGCAGTCGCCAGTTCATTCCGGAAAAGTTAAGGTTGCACTCCACTAACTCAGGTCGCAGTAAAATTACCAGTCGCACGCACTTGGGCGGTAAACGTGGCTCGTTTACCGGCCAAGTGCGCGCGACTAGTAATTTTACTGCGACCCCAGTCAACGAAGTTTAACTCTGTGAAAAATGTTCAGTTTAATTTAGTTCTTTCGAGCCTCGACTTGTCTAGAAGTGCACGGTATTACAATCGGAATCGGCATCATAATCGGCCGATTTTGAGCTCAAATAACCGGTAATCGGTCAGCGACCATTTTTGGTAATCGGTTGAACACTAACATTTTTACGGGTGGAGGAAGCTGGAGCACCCGGAGAGAACCACATAGCAACGGCAAGCAACTGTCAGACTCCCCAATGTACTGACGTCACACAAGCAGGGTTAGCATTGGTTGAAGACATGTGCACGACCGACGTACAGTGCGTCTTAGTACACAACGACACGTGGGCGATCGGGATTGAGTGGCTTGCTCAAGGACACAACGCAGTTACCCCTGGCGGGGTTCGAATCGTAAACATTTCGGTTTTAAGTCCAATTCCCTAACCACTGAGCCACCAGTGGCGGCGCCATGGGGGTATGGGGGGGGGGGTACTTACCCCTCCACTTTTTTCGCCAAGCGTAGTAAAACAATACTATCATTTTAATTTTTGTATTGAACGTTGCGGTGTAATGGTGGGTATGCTTAATTCCATATTCCCAAGTGCACTAAATCAGAGAAGTTTTTAAATTATGTTTGTGTGTGAACCCCCCCCCCCCCCCCCCCCCACACACACACACACACACATACACACACATTAGCTGCAAACAACAAACTAGAGTAGAGGGCCCACATTGCAACAAGGCGTGCAGCGTTCAAACGATCCGAAACATACCGCTTAAGAGTAAAGAGTAATAACTGTATTCGAGGAATGCTAGAATCGAGAGCGTGCAACGCATCCGTTTGAAATGCAGCCTACTTTCATTTTCGATTTGAGTGTCGTTTGGTGCTTTGTGCTCGAACTTTACAACAGCGTTAAAATGTCACCATGTACGACGTTTTCTTTTACTGAAAGATCTAACCAATAAGTTTCAAAAGGATAAAACTATTTTAATTTAATTGGCTGAGAATGCTCCAGAGAACACCATTTACAACGTAAGTATGAAAAATTTTCTCAACTTTGGGAGGGGACACCCGAAACCCACCCCGGCTGCACGGCGAGCAATACCCAACTGTACCCCCTCACCCTAGTGCGTATCAATCATTCTTTATTCACAGCAGAAAGCAATGGGTATGTACTGACATTACGATCGTACATGCAAGAACTACTTACCATAGGTGTCACCCCTTCATTGATAACGACATCTTCAATATCACCAATTTCTATGAATTTGGAATTGCTGTTGCCAAAAAGAAAAGTTTTCGTGACTTGGATACCAAGAGCTGTCAAAACTAGAAGTGATTCTGAAACAAAAAATCTTAGAATATTAGATTACAAGAGCCGGTATTCTTGGTATGATACAATTCAGTTTGACCACAAAAACAGATTTTACCAAAAAATGTTGTGAAGTTGAATTCGATACAGGGCGTCACTGCTAGTGTTGTATATTTACGATCGCGGGAGTTAATCTGTCACATACCCCAAACCCTCGCCTAGTGGTCGGTCCCCCACTTCTACACCCTGCTGATCTTCGTGCTTCGCGCTCTGTTCTGCGAAAATTATCTTTCAAATGCGGTAAAAAGCCTGGCAACCGTAAAATTCCTCGTTTCCATCCATTCCTGTCCTATTCTACCTACCATTACCAAAGAAGTCGATCTAGTCCTAGTTACTCCCACCTATCTCTGGGCACGAACTCTGACCTCGATCAATCAGACCGCTCCATTCATTTAAGCACGCTGCCCACTGTGACATCATTATTTGATACAAGAGCTTGCGCGGTTTCTTAGAATGAGCCCAAGAGTCAATCGGGCATTGACTGGAACTGGCATGGGCTCGGACTAGAGCTTAAACGATTAAGGGGTTTATCACGTGGATTGACCTTGGTTAACCGATTAATCACTTGTCCAAATAGATATCTGAATAATAGCCATACCGTTGATTTACAGCATGAACCATTTACCCAACGTAACAAATAAAACCGACTAGGCCTAAATACAAAAATCCCCATTCAAATTTATTATGTTTTCAATTTTTGTCTCAAAAACATAGTTTATGACCCCTCGTTGGAACGATCTCGTTGAGCTCGTTCCAATGAGGGGTCAAAAGCTATGTTTTTGAGACAAAAATTGAAAATTTTTAGTAATTAATGAATTTATTTTGCAAGTATCGTCTACTACTCGCAATGGGTAAAGGGTTTGTAATGACCATTTCAGCTACAGATACAGTATGATGATCATTCAAGTAAGCAAGTATGTCAGCAAGTAACTTGCATGCTTTTCTCTGTCTCATATAACTGATGTGAGTCAGTGTGACAATGTTTGCCTGTTTTGGAGCAAGTTTGTTCCTTTGTTGACCCATATAATACAGAAGTTCAAAAGTAACGTTTAATCGAACAATTACTTTTTGGATCGATCAAGATGTTGATCACTGATTAATCGATTAATCGGTTAACCGTTTAACCGTTTCAGCTCTAGCTCGGACGACACGAATCCTGTCACATTTAGGACGCGCGGGGAGCCGACAGTGAGAGATAGGGAGGTGGAGGGAGAGAGAGTGTGGGGAGGGAAAGACAGAAGAAGTTACATATCCTGTACGTTTTATTTTTAGTTTATTTATTTCTGTTTACCATTTCAAAGTGTTACAGATCATATTTACAAAATGCATGAGTCGAGTCAGATTTCATGAGATAACAAAATGCACTAAGGAGGTATATATGGAGAAGACGAACACCCAAAATATGTTTACAGAACAAAAAAAATCCAACAATTTCTTCTCTCTTCAAAACCCCCATGAGCATTTAATATATCTTTTTTAACTCTGAAGTTACCTCCACCAGTCTTTTTTCGCGAATTTACGAAAATCTTAAGCAGAAATGGGGTCACGAAGAACAACAATAAGTGCTTAACCCTTTACCCAACGTAACGACCAAACCGGCCAGCGCTATTCACAAAAATCGCCAATTAATTTTCTTTATTTTTTTCATTTTTTGTCTCAAAAACATAGATTATGACCCTCGTTGGAAGAGCTCACCGAGCTTGTTCCACAGAGGGGTCATAATCTATGTTTTTGAGACAAAAAATAAAAAAAATTAGTTATTCAAGAATTTTGTATGCAAGTGTCGTCTGCTTTTCGTGTTAGGGAATGGGTTAATACCGATTTAAAGAGAATGTGATTCACTATTTGGCGACATGTCCGTCTATTCTGCTGAAAAACATTTTTTGTCGAAATGGGAGTTTATATTTTTCTTCCATAGACCGCTACCGTAAATCTATCGAGACCACTACTCCGGGTTCACGCATGCTCATCCAGGGGAGTAAAATAGTTCTATATAATTCTCAAGACCCGCGCAAATTGTTAGAATTCTCGCAACTACAGTACTGCCATACTTATTCCAAGATTTTGTTTTCTTCTTCCATCAGCATTTGGTATCACTGGAAACACCTTGGAGAAACAGTTCAAAGAATTAGTGTTCAACCGATGATCGGAATCGGCCACCCCAATCGGCCGATTGTGGGCAATCGGATCATTCGGATGACAACAGCAACGGCTCCTGGAACATCGGTTCAACCGATTGTTGCCAAGCATATTTTTGTGACGATTCATTAACCACATCTTATTATCTTCTGCAATTGTTAATGTAAAATGATGTCAATGATACCATTCAATAAAGTTGAAAAACCACCACAATGTGTATTCTTAACCTCTCTTGACGCGTCTTTACGGGATATACAAGTTAAACGACAAAAAAGCTTACAATTGAGCGTACTTGCGGCAATCACCAGTTCATACCGGAAAAGTGAAGGTTGGACTCCATTGACTCAGGTCGCAGTAAAAATTACCAGCTGCGCGCACTTGGGTGGGAAACGTGGCCCAAGTGTGCGGAACTGGTAATTTTACTGGACCTGAGTCAACAGAGTTAAACACAGTCAAATATGTTCAACTTCATGCAGTTCTTTCGAGTCTCGACTTATCTAGTAGTTTACGGACTGTAATCCCGTAAAATAAAGTTCAATTTAATGTAGTTCTTTCAAGCCTCGACTTGTCTAGTAGTGCACGGTATTACAATCGTTATCGGAGTCGGAATCGGCCGATTGTGAGCTCAAATAACCTGTAATCGGTCATTGGCCATTTTTGGTCATCGGTTGAACACAACAAAGAATCCAAGTCAGAAGCTGGCAGCAATAAGAGCAAAATGCTCACGCAGTTATCATACAACTTATTTCCAGCCGGATGGAGCGTTTGTCCTGCTTTAGGACATAGGAAATCTCTTTATCAACGAACGACCCCACCCACCCCCAACGATTACCTCATTCCCACCCCCACCCAACACACACACGTCTGCTGAACAGCTCGCCTCTTAGCCATGCGACAAGACGTTCCTCATATATGTGCGATAACCTCCCACAATTTTAATCCTGGATCCAGCCAGAACCATGTACCCCCACCCCCGGCCTGGCCGCTGTTTTTATGAGTGATGCATTGAGTACCGACTTACCTTGATAGACAGACTTGTACATGTGCAGCAAAACTAAGCTGTATAAGGAAACTGAGAAAATGATTGAAAGAACCTGTAATAAAGGCAAAAATAAAAATTATACTTCAGACAAAATAAGAACTTTTTTTATAATGATGGTCAAAGTTGTATTCTATTACTTTATGAGAAAACGTTTATTCCATTATGAAGTTATCTTGAGTAACAGGAATAGTCGGTGAGCGCTATTTCCAAAACTCGCCTTTCAAATTTTATTATTTTTCTGTTTTTTGCCTCCAACAAGAAATCATGAGCTACGTGTTGGAGGCAGGGAGGTGGATAGAGGTTTCCGATTGGGGTGGGGAGAGTGGAGGGAGGGAGGGTAGTGAATTTTCAACTAGGAAAAGGGACCGGGGGGTCCCCTACCGGTCCCTCCCCTAGTTGGAAATTCACTACCGAGAATGATTTTGAAAATGAAGCCATGAATGGAGGCATAAGATTGATTCTAGTAACTGAAATGCCAACATATTTATGATAGAATTATCAAGTTATTATTATTTGGTATTATTCTGGGAATTGAATATGTGCTAAACAAATGCCCAAGTTGAGAACTTCGAGAAATTCACACTGTCCTAACATTAAATCAGATGGCGCGGTGGCATTGTAGTAACCAGCTCTCGACAGATCACCGAAGTTAAGCAACGTCAGTAGGTATAAAAGGCCGATTCTAGACCACTTTTCCCAAAAACTGTACACGTACACGTACATGTACGTGTACCGCCAGAGGGATTCAGTATTAAATCGTGTACAGAGTTTAAAAAATGTTGTTTTTGCATGGTGGTCCATAATCGGCAATCGCTTTTGAGGCTCTCGGATCGCACTTTTGACCGTTCAAACAGCCGTTGGCGAACGAGTACATTCGACACATCGCTCGGAAGGGGAAAAATATATGAAATTCAAAGAAAACGTAAATTTAAAAAATTTTCTCGACGTTCACATCGCGGATCAGACCTTCGATCTATCGTTGGCGATCGCCGGCAAAACGTTTTGCCAACTCTAGACCAGCATAAAAAAGCGGTTTGCCGATTCTGGACCACCGACATTCGCCAACGGCTGTTCGAACGGTCGAGGGTGCGATCCATATTGGTGAAACCGATTAAATCGATCTCAAAATGTTTTCTCAACGTTCGCCAATGTCGAAAAGTGGGTGTAAAGTGCAGTTACTTGTCAAGGATTTTTTTTTTTTTTTAAACAGATTTCGGCTTCTGGTACATCGAAAAAATGCGGTTTGCCGGTTCTGGACCACCACATTCGTGATCATGTTCCAGACGGTCGAGGGTGTGATCCGACCGGCAAAAACGATTTGCCAATTCACCTCGCGAGTTTGGTGAGGTGAATCGTAATAGAATCGGTTTTGTCGAGAGGAAATAAAAAAGTGATTGATATATATATAGGAGAGAAAAAAAAATATATAAATAAATAGTTATTTAAAAAAAAATAAATATCAAATCGAAATAGATAATAAAATATTCGTAAATCATGAACGATTCCCAGATTATGAGAGCAAGGTTTCTTTTAAAAATGCTGATGAGAGCCTACACATTCTGCGTGAACGATCAACTAGGTCGCCTCTTATTAGAATGGTGCATCGGGTGTCAGGATCATCTAGACTTCGATCACGAGGATCATTCATGTCTGACGATGGAAAGGGAAGATATGGTCCTCAAGTATTTCGAACCGGCATTTGAATGCGTTCAAATCGATGATGTGATCAAGTTTTGGAGGAGATTAGTCTTCTGTAAGGGGCGAGACAAGCCCACCAATTCGGAAGAAATTAAATTGGTGCGTAGAAGTCTGACTTTAGAAGACAAGGGATGCGTCTGGATATTATTGCTGGAGGAAGCATATGTCTAAGTTTTCTTGTTGATATAAATAAGGAGAGTAGAAAATAAAAAAATAAATACACACATAAATTTTTATCTAATGTTAGAAAGAAAAAAAACATAAAAAAATGAGAACCAGAAATAAATTGTATCCGATGTTAGATGACGATGAGGATGAGAAGTCGAACAGCGTCTTGCCAACGGCGCTGACGCCAGAAGAAAAAGAATGAGGAGAGAGGTATCACATCAATCAAAGCAGTAGAGTGCAATTGTATCTGACTCGAGAGAGAGATTCTCGTCATTCTCTCAAGAAGAAGTATTCGCGTCTCGTGAAATTCATCAATGCGGTCGACATGACACTCATCACGATTTCCATGGGTTTACACGCGGCCGGCATTGGATTGTTGTCGACCGCGGTCGGCGTTCCGATCGTGTTGACCATAGAAGGAGTGGCTCTCACCGCCGGATTGTTTAGCACGCTTGGAAACTTTTTGAGTAGGAAATTATTCCTGAAGGCTAGGAAACACGAAAAGATTCGCATCTTGGCCAACTCCAAGATCGACACGATATCTGAAATGATCTCGATGGCGTTGAAAGACGGTCGGATATCGGACGGAGAATACTTCACGATATTGAGCGAGAAAACGAAATACGATGCTATGAAAGAAGCCGTGAGAATCAAGACTCATCAGATCATCAAGGAAGAGATGAAGGATTCTCTCGTGGAAAGGTGGAGGAAAGAGGCCAGGGAGGAATTTGGTAAGTTGATAGAACTTAAGAGCAGCGATTGAAAAAAAAAATATATATATATATAATAAGAACAAAATTTTTAAAAAAGAAAATATTAAATTTATATATAAAATAAAAAATAAATACGAAATTAATTTAAATAACTCTAAAAAAATGTATTGCGTAAAGTGTAAGAGAGTTACCGAGACGGGTAATTCTCAAGAAGTATGAACTAAAAACGACAGACAGATGCTTCGCGGAATTTGCAATGTGTGTGGTTCGATCAAGACTCAATTCGTCCAAAAAAAAAAAAACGAGCAGAGGCAAAGGCGTCATGAATAAAATGATCAAAAATGTACCTTTCGAAATGCATCTGCTGCATCACAGTTTTACGGGACCCATAACGAAATTGAACAAGAGACTTAACACCAATCTGACTCCTAAATCTCGGAGCAAACCCGTGAATAGGGTGGACGCGGCCACGTATGATCACGATCTGTGTTACACCAGACATCCCGACACCAATACTCGCAATGACATCTGTGACAAAAACATGTTAGCGAAATTGAGAGGTATATCGAATCCGACCAGGAGAGAGAAGATTCGGATGGGGTGTTAAAAAAAAAGCGCTTCGGAAAAGAAGAAGAAACGATTATTGACAAGCGAATTGGCTGAGGAGTTACACAAACCCATCATGCATAAATTTTGAAAGAGAAGGGTGTTCGTGAAGGGTCTGGATGACATTTGGTCTGCCGACTTGGCCGACATGAGGTCATTTTCGAGGTGGAACGAGGGCGTCAAATATCTATTGATGGTCATTGACGTGTTTTCCAAATATGGTTGGATCAGAGCTTTGAAGAATAAATCGGGACCTTGCATCGCCGAGGCTATGAAGAGCGTGTTCGACTCATCTTCTTGAAAAACAAATAAATTGTGGGTGGATAATGGGAAGGAATTCTACAACAAGGACGTTCATCGATTGGTCGACCTCTACACGATCGAAAACGAAGAGAAAGCCAGCGTCGTGGAACATTGGAATCAAACGATGAAGGAAAAGATGCACAGATACTTCATGGCGAATTCGACCAAGAAATACATATACGCTCTTAACGGTCTCGTTGAAGATTACAACAA